>OX352761.1:140004018-141204018 GCA_947095585.1 Nephrocerus scutellatus | reverse complement strand
TTATGCTTACTTCAACTTACATTTTTATTATATACTGAATTGTATTTTTATTGATGTCGTTTTTTTTGTTGTCGATATCAACTTACAGATAGAACAACAAGTTTTCACAATATTCTGTCATTTGGCGTTTTCATAAATTAGTTCAGAGCAGTCAAAGAGTTCTCAAGATAAATGTTCGTGTTTCTTATTTGCTCAGAGTATGAGCGTGCTCTAAGTGCTCAGAATAAAATGATCTGAGCTTTTTCAATTTTAACATCTGATGTCAAATGTTTGTTTCGATGATTTTCTTCTACAATAAAAAAAATGGCCCAGGATCGAGGGGCTCCCATATCAATTTCTGCGATTAGAGAATTTAGATGAAAAATTTTAATTTTTATGGGTTGTTTTTTTTCTCTTAGATCAGAATAAGCACCATCTTGCTTAATTTGAAAGAAGCGTTGTGATCTAAGTATCTCGCAGTATTTGAACCGGGAGTGTTGTTTCAAGTTTGAGCTACATCGAGGAATATGGCAGATCAGACCTTCCTTTCCCCTAGCGACTTTTCTATTGCGTCAATGATTCTGTGGACTTGATCTATGGTTAATTTCTCTAAAGCCGAATTGGTTGTTTCGGATTAGTTGTTTGTGTTCAATAATTGGTTTCAGTCGCTTTAGTTTATTATTTCGAGCAATTTTGACATAATAGGAAGTACGGATATAGGTCTGTACGATATAGTTGACGGTCTCCCATTGGCCGGCAACTATATCTTACCACCCTAAGAAAATCAGCTAAAACTAATTAACTTGCAAACCCTTAAAAAAACATCGCGAGGTCGCTGACATACTCTGGACCAATTATTAGCTGGAAAAATCGACGCCCCGCACTATTGGAAATGATTTCCCACCACACTACCCCCTCAACTTTAGGTCTGTACCGCTCTTTAGTCTCCCTCACCACCACAATGCACAGAACATTCTTAACTTTCATTCCAGTAGGTATATATCTCTTCATACCTCTTCTTAATCTCTCTCTCTCTTGTAAGTAGTATTTAAGTAGTAGTAAGTAGTTAGTTAAGTAAAAAAAAATCCAGTGGGCCCATGGGCCCGGATATAAAAAAACACACAAAAAATAAATGGTTAAGTTAAGTTTAAGTTGCTAATCTTGTATTAAGCATATAAATAAATAATTGGACATTTATTGATGAGCACTTGAAGTGATGACTGTGTTACTCTTCAAGTTTCGCATCCATAGAGGAGGACAGATTGTACGCTTGAATTGAAGGTCGTCATCATCGAGCGCTCAACACGAGCACACGCAGATCACGCATCATATCGTCAAGCTACCTGCTACCGATTGAAAAAAAAAACCCAAAACCAAAAGCGAGCATTTCGCTACCTGCTACTTTTTATTTTTTATTATTTCACTAATTATTTTTTAATTTCAGAAATATTTTTCTTTCATTTCATATATATTTTCAGAAAAGATCTTCCTTTCGATCAGCCCTATAAAATGGGGAAAAAAGCAAAAAGGAAGGAAAAAGTAAACGAGGTCTTGTCCTTAATTAAGGAACAAGTAACCAACCATGGTGGGGAATTCCTCTTGTCGTTGTACCGAAGGCTGGATGAAGTGAACCAGCTGTGCGATTCAGCGACTTCAGAGGAAGAAACCATGAGCGTTGTCGAGGAATCGGATACTGAAGTGCCCGAATCCAGCAGTGGTGGAGAGGATAACTCCAGCGACGAAGACAGTCGCAAAGCTTGGTCTTCTCCTGAAACCATGCCCGCAAAGGCAAAAAAAAGGAGGTTGTCTGGAAATTCCAGACCATCATCACCACCAACATCATCTTCTTCTGGAGTGGCTGCTGTTGATAAAAAAATTGCTGTTGATAAAACAGCTTTACCAAAAGAGTCCCAAAAGGTCTCAAATAAGAAGGCACCACCACCAGTCGCTCCATCAAGCCAAAAATCCCAAACTACGGGACCAACAGCAAAACCTTTTTCCATGCCGCCAATAGTCTGCTTCAGACTAAACGTCGCTGAACTATCAAAGTTCACGAAGAGCGCCAACATTAGTTGCAGAATTCGCAACATCAACAGCAACAAATCAGTCGTTACGGCCATGAACAGAGATGGCTATCAGCTAATTCGGTCTTTCCTACAATCGGGAAAGACTGAGTTTAACACTTATACTGCAAAGGAGGACAGGAAAGAAATGTTGGTCCTAAAAGGTATTCACCACTCCTTTGATGCTGAAGATGTCAAGGAAGCGTTGACGACAGAGGGTGTCCCTGTACTAGTGGTGAAACCCTTCAAATCTCAAAGGACTGACAAGAAATTTAATCATTTCATTGTCGAGCTGGAGAAGAACTGCGATAAAGCGGCAGTTTGCTCAAAAACCCTCCCTTTGAACCAGTTGGTGCATTGGGAAAAACTAAAATCGGCGGGCATTACTCAATGCAGAAACTGCCAAAAATTTGGACATGTCGCAAGTAATTGCGGCATGAAATACAGATGCGTCAAGTGCAAAGATGAGCACTTGCCTGGCCAATGCCCAAGAAATGCAGACAATATAAAAGACGACAACGTTTTCTGCACAAACTGCCAGAAAAATGGACATCCGGCAAACTATAAAGGATGTCCAAAATATAAGGAAAAGATGGCTGAAAAGCTTAAAACCGCACAAAATAAGAAGGAACAACATAAATTCGCCCAGATGTCTGCTTCAAAAGCCATAGTAAAGGGAGTAAGTTTTGCTAGTATAGCTGCTATGGGGACTTCCAGCAAGCCAGCAACGATCAGCAAGCCTCTAACAAGCAGCCATGCAGCATCAAACAGCAAACCAATAAAAAAACCAGCCGTTAAACCTGTACCATCTACCGGAAAAGCCAACATCTTCGACGATACGGAAAGGCTATTTGGAGCTGACCTCTTTACAATTCTACAGAAGGCAAGAGAAGTCGTGCCTGCTAATTATAGCAGTCTTGATGACAGGTCCAAAACAACCGTTTTGGGTCGACTTATTTGTGAATTATGTTCACAATAAGCAGGATAAGTATATTCTCATATAATGTGAATTCCATTTATTCGTTAGCTAGGCGTATCACACTAACATTATTTATTAAAACTAATAAACCTGACATTCTTCTTTTACAGGAAACAAATCTCACTGGGAGAAATCCGTTCAGTCCAGACGGATACAATATCCACAGGGTCGACAAAGGCAGTGGACGCTCTGGGACGGCGGTCCTTATCAGGAACACTATGGCAGGCGAAAAGGTGCAAATCAGTGGTCTACGTAGCATGGAAGCAACAGCTGTCAGCATTAAAGTCAACGAAGTGGAGACCTTGCTGGTGATATCGGTGTACAATCACTGTAACGCAACGAGGGAAGACATCCAACGGGATTTGCAAACTGTCTGCAACACCTCCTCTAGACACACATACTGTGTTGTTGGAGGTGATTTTAATGCTAGACATACTCGCTGGCAGGACGAAGTGTGCAATCACAAAGGAAGGGCCATTACAGACTGGATGGACTCAAATCCGCATCAGCACACGATGGCTATAGTTTCACAGCCCCGGAAGACGTACCCTCGGACACCGTCAACTTTGGATTTCTTTCTGGCAACCACAAATTTCTTAAATATTCTCCCAGAATTAAGAAATTATTCCTGCTTGGCGCATGATAGCGACTCGGATCATATGGCCATAGAGCTTCGAGTGAGGCTGAACCAGCGAATTGTGCAAGTCACCCCAACACCTGAACTTCACATCAACTTTAAGAAAATAAACTGGAACCGGTTTAGATCAGAAGTTGAAGCTGAACTTCCTATTCCAGCGGCTTGCAGAAATCTGGAGAATACAGAAATTGATGATGCTATCAGAAATTTTGAGATTACAGTGAATTCAGCCATTAACCGGCAGAAAACAATTCGCACTAGCAGGGATCGCTTCCAACACTTGCCTGAGCATATACAGGCCATATATGCTCACAAGCAACGACTTAGGAAACGCCTTCAGAGAATCTTCAATAGGACACTTAACACAGTCAACGACGAATACATGTCTGTACTTTCGCAACTGCGTTGTACAGTTAACATGTGTCGTCAAGCTGTGCGGAGGTTTCAGGAAGATGAACTGACCAAACGGCTCCAGGACATCAAACCAGGCCCTGATGCTTTTAGGAAGCTGAACTCTCTGGTTGGAACGCGTATTTCCATTCCAGAGATTATCACCATTGAAGATCGAACAGTATCCAGCGCTGCTGAGAAAGCGGAAGCCTTTGCCTGCCATTTTGAAAGGAGCTTTACGGACCGACCACCAACGCATCTTCCAGATTTCTTGGAAGAGGTTGAAAGTCTTGTGGAAGACACCACTTCTCCAGGAAATACTATAGTGCAGTTCAGTGAAGAAAATCGCGCCAACGCACCCGTAAATGTCGATATGTTTACCGGAACAGCTGTTGTCAATGATTTGATTATGAGTGGAAACTCAAAAAAATCATCAGGCACAGATGGGATTTCTAACTTTTTGCTTAAAAAGTTACCGGGTATGGCAATTTTGATGTTAACCATCATTTTCAACAATTGCCTAAACAATGGCTACTTTCCGGACAACTGGAAGGTGGCCAAGGTAGTACCAGTACCCAAGAAAACCGACCGCTCCACCGTAACTGGTTACCGTCCAATAGCTTTACTGTGTTGTATCAGTAAAGTATTGGAATCATTGATCCGTAAAAAGATCAATACGTTTTGTACGGAAAGAAATCTTATTCCTTCCTTTCAGTACGGTTTCCGAGAAAAGCACTCTACGCTGCACCCTCTGCTGAAGCTTCACAGTGACGTCACTAAAGGACTGAACGTCAAAAGTAGTACAGTGGCCTGTTTGCTAGACATCGAAAAAGCTTTCGATAGTGTGTGGTTAAACGGGCTACTGTACAAGCTTATTAGTTTTGGTTTCCCCAATTATATTGTAAAAATAATTAAAAATTTTCTTTTTAACAGGGTCTTCTTTGTACAGGTGTACGACCGCCCATCGACAAGGAAAAGGATCAAAGCCGGAGTTCCTCAAGGTTCCAGACTTGGACCAATCCTGTATAGCATCTTCACGGCGGATCAACCCACAAATACAGCCGGAACAAGGACTATGCTCTTCGCGGATGACTCCATAACGTGTGCAGTTTCCCGCTCTCCCGAGATAGCTGCCCGAAGAGTGGAGGAACACCTCAGAAACCTTTGGGACTACTACCTGAAGTGGGGACTAAAGATCAACGCTAATAAAACGGAACTCATCTGCTTCCGAGTACCAGCAACCGAAACAAGGATAAGAAAAATCGCAAGCCGGTGCAGAGCCTTAAAAATCACCCTTCCGGATAACACAACAATAAACACCAAGTCAGAGACTAAGTACCTGGGAATCAACTTTACTGAGAGGCTCAAGTTTAACTCTCACATCGACAAAACAATGAAAAAAGCGAACCACGCTTTTCATTTGGTGCACCCGCTACTTAAAAGACGAAATGGTCTGTCCAACAACACCAGGCTGCTTATCTACAAGCAACTCATCAGGCCAGTGATAACCTATGGCTACCCCATATGGTTCACCGTCTCACCAACAACGATGAAGAAGATCTCCCTATTTGAAAGGAAGGTACTAAGGATCTGTACAGGACTCTGGAGGGTGACAAACAGCTATAAGTTTGTGTCGACTACAAAACTATACGAAGCAGCAGGTCTGCTGCCAATAACTGACCACTTGTTCCGAATGGCGAGGAAATTCGTCGACGCATTGGAAACACATCCAAGTCCTGAGATGCAAGGACTGCGAATCGAGGAAATCGAGCCAAGTAACCGGTACATACACATAAGAGGATTCACTGATGCTAGATTCGATGACATCTTTAACAATCAAGACGTCTCCTTCTACGAGAAGGCGGGCAACCAATATTACAGAGGCTGAAGTTCACCCTGTTTATACGCCGCTTAATATTTTTCATTCTTATTTTATTTTAAAATTATTGTTTAAAATTTAATTACATTAAAAATTAACATGTAGTAGATTAAGTAGTAAAAAATATTGTTTAAAAATAAACAATACCAAAAAAAAAGACAATGTAAATACGTCGGGCCCCTTTTGTTGAGCCGACACATATTAATATTATTTATAAGTTTAGTTTTAAATCAAAATTGTATATTACTTTAATGTTTAATAAAAATATCTTAATCTTAAAAAAAAAGCTTGAATTGAAGACGTTAAGTTTCGCGAGCGTCGTATTTTTTTTAGTCTGAAGAACGCATGTCTGGCTTTGTTGATTCGTGATGCTATATCGGCTTCAGTGCCGCCGTCTTTAGATAGCACATTTCCTAGGTAGCAGAACGCATCAACTTCGTCAATGGTGATATGATTAATCAAAATTGTTATTGTCAGTGGAGTCAGGACTGGGGTTCCTATTCGCAGTAATTTCGTTTTACTCATATTCACCTTTAGTCTGACTTTCTATGCATTACAGATCAGTGACGCCAGCTCCAATTTCATGTCAATGAAAGTTGAAAGGGCGCCATTGAATAAACAACTACAACCTATACAAATAGCTAGCCTCAGCGAAATAAGATAGAAAGGACAAGTTTGAATTATTAGTCTGCAATAAATACGCTGATCCATTGCAATCCATACATTACTCGCTTGTATAGGTTTCTTAACGTAAATACTGCCAATTTTGTCTACAACAATCCAAGATGACTAAACAAACCCAATGGCTATCACGGTTTTCAATTAGCTATCAATTTCGTCCTAATGTTAAGGCAACAATTAGTATTAAATGGAATTTTTCTTTGCCTAAAGCTTGGAAAATAGTGTCCAATCCTTGAACCAATTATTTTCGGGGAAAAAGAAAAACTGCCAAGGCCAATATTTTGAATTATAAAATCCTAATGTAATTAAAAATAACACAAACCGATTCTTTTTCGTTGAATTTCTATTTAATACAAGGCGTGTTTAGTCTAAAACCTCCAGTAGGATCAGTAAGAGCGAGTGCTGGTGCGATTATCTGAAAGGTGCATCATCATTAAAAGTGTTCCGAAAATTATCTTGTTAAAATTACAAATACTCGTAACACGAACACCGCGCAGTAATACGAGCGATATAAAATTAAACTGCTCCTTAAAATTCGGTGTACATAAGTGAAGCACTCTTTTTACATCTTCCTTCACCATCAGCATCATCAGCGGCCATGATATGGTTGAGAATTCAAGCCTGAAGCTGACAGCAACCTAATACCCAACTGAAGGTTAATTGGGACCTGATTTGATGGAGTACGCTTACCAGCCGATCAGTCGTTGTTAAGTATGTATGTATGTAGTATGTATACAGCCATCAACGCTGCAGAGGGGGATGAATGGGAATTTTTACCCAAACTGCACATCGTAAATATAGGCTCGGAAATGTCTTAATTAAAGTGAAGTAAAAGCGCTAGTCGCCTCGTGAACACTTCAACCGTCGCAGATTTCAGCTCTTTGGCAAATCACAAACAGATTTTAAATAAATTTCGACGGTCCCATACCAAAATTCGAAATTGAGTGATTATTGAGAGGTTCGTTTTAGTTCCGTTTCTGAACATGGCAAAGGTAATGCCATCGCCATGCATGCGATGCAGTCGCAGCCGCGCCGTGCCGCCTGCAGTTTTAATTGCTAACTTTAATGGCCACTTGATAATATGTTCCTGGTCGCCATTAATACGCCTTAATGGCATTTTCATTGACGCACCAGTCAGTCCAACGAAAAAAGTTGATATCCTTTGGTTGTTTTGATGCAAGTCGGATGCTCGGATGCAGACTCTGTACACACAGTGGCATCCTAGGTTTTTAAAAAAAACTCATCATCAGCTATAGTGGGTAGTTATAGACTTCGTGATCCACCAAAATCTTACGCCTCAGTGAATGACAATAGATTCATAGCAAATCCTTCTGTATGTGTGCTTTAAATGGACGCAGGTAGTACAGAGAGGTGACCTTTAATATGCTGACATATAATAGATTTCGATATTGATAACCAATACAAGTTTTATTTGGACACGGGATGACATTAAATTAAACTCTACGGTTAGCATATTTCAAAGTGTTACAAAAGCTGTGAAAAAGTTGTTGTATCGATAGTAGATTACACCATAAGATGTTCGCGTCGCTCTGTCGAAATGCATTCGTCTTAGGGGTGTTGTTGAAATGGTGGCTTAGTTTTATGTTTCTGCCGCTGCCAGACTATACCAAAGTTAATTTGCAACTCGTATGCTCTTACGTTCCAAATTCAAAACCTTTGTGTTGCGTCTTGGATATATGTTTGCGTTTGCAACGACTCGCATAAATCATTGGGTATGCTGTTCCTGTCCATCTTCCTTATTGCACAGAGTAAGATGTTGTTGTGATGTTAACTCGTGACTGCAATCTCAGTGTTGCGCACCACGCCTCTGTAGACGCGCCGGCAGATAGTGCAATACATTAAACTAACAAGTGCAATTAATTTTTACAAAATTAAGTGAAACTGATTTCTCAAATTGGCTTCTGCAATTTTATCACCCATTCGACTCTTGATGTTGTGTTGTGTGCATATGACGATAGTGCTAATACTCGTATGTGATGATGTGCCCGCTTGCATTGGTATAACGATTCTTGGAGAAATTTTCTTCAGTATTGGCAAACTAACATAACAACTATAATCTTTTACTACTAAATAAAAAAAAACAGTTTTCAATGTCGTAATATCGCAAGTTGCAGTTTTTATGCAGATTCTTCTGCTGTTTCGCCGAAGGCTAGTAAAGCAGTATCGGCAGCAAATATCGCGATTATATTGCTTGTTGGAGTAGGAAGATCATTGGTGACTAGTAGGTATAATATTGGACCCTAGATGCCTAGGAGTTCCTCAGGGACTCCTGATTTTATATCGTTTAGATCAGAATAAGCGCGTATCTTGCAGTATTTGAATTAGGAGCGTTGTTTCAAGTTCGTTCAAACCTTGTCAAAGGCTTGAGCTACATCGAGCAATATAGCAGAGCAGAACTTTCTTTCCCCTAGCAACTTTTCTATTGCGTCTATTATTCTGTGGACTTGATCTTGGTTGATTGGCTGTCTCTAAACCCGAATTAGTGATTTAGGATTAGTTATTTGCGTTCAATAATTGGTTTCAGTCGCTTTAGTGTTTTTCTTTCGAGCAGTTTTGACATAATAGGAAGTAGGGATATAGGTCTCTACGATCCCACTTGAAACCTATGATTCCCTGGCGTGGGAGACTTCAATTCCGCAAATATAATCTCGAAAAGTCTCATAAATACGGAGTGAACATTTACCTATACTGTACTAGCTCCGTTTATGCCGGAAAATGGTTCAATATCATTGAGATTTCGTCGCTTGTAGTGTTGTTGCATGATATACCCTGGCAGGTCACACACATTGCTTAGCACAGCATTCCTGCAATTCGCATCCTGTTGTACATTGCGTTGGAGCCGGTGGCAGGTCAGTTGAAATAGGCAGCAAACTACTTTTGACAGATTTCCATCCTCAATCTCTTGGTAGCAAAGCATTTCCCAACCATGTTTAAACTTGATGGAATACCCGAAATTAATGCTGATACATTTTTTTTTAAGTGTGAGTTTTGGCAACTGCCATCAAACCGCCTCATCGTAATTGGTAATGGCTCAATTTTTGTGACACGTTGCACGTTAGGTTAGGTGCTCTCCTCTAATATTTTTTTATTGTAACATAGATTTTCCATTAATGTAGATTCTAAAAATGGAAAGTTTTCATGCAGTTTCAGAAGATACCAAAGGGTACATAAAAAGACAAGTGTAAAGTGATTGTATCTTGAATTTTAATTCTGTGGGCAATGCATGGAGTCTGAACTTTTGCTTACTTTACTTTATGGCAAGAAGGTGCATAAAATGAAGTCACTGTTACTACCACCACCCAAGAACTAATTTATACAAAATATATACAGCTCATTATGTTTTCGCATAAATCTTCCTCTGTGGCATATAAAGCGGATTAAGAATGAGGGCTCAAGCTGAGCACTGTGTCTCGCTGCTGGAAGCACAAAAAACCAAAAACGTAATCGCACCTCGAACAGAAAAGAAGAAAAACCTACAACAACTGCGTGCCGATACGCGAGGCTCAATTATGTCGCCACCATCTACCAGCACTTGGAGCAGTGTAATAGAAGTCATCATCATCATTAAACATTTCACTATGCGCCCTCACTCATGCTCCAGCGTCTAGCCGATTACTGACTCGTCGCAGACCATGAGCCACGAGCCACCAATAGTGCAGCAGTAGACAGTAGTACAACAAACAAACGACAACAGTTCACTTTTGGCTTGAATTAACAATAAATCCTATACGGTGGCAAAGTTCCCACATTTTCGCTCTAATCATGTGAACAAACCAACGCCTCTGCAAAAGATTTGCCAAACGTTTTTATACGAGTACCTACAGATTGTACCTAGTTATAGAGTTCCAGTGTGGCAAGACCACCTTAAGTGTGGCCACATAAAGGAGGCAGTCGTGTTGTTTTTGTCGCTCCGACTATGCGGTTTTTTCCATATACTCGTACGTAACAACCATTTGTGGCAACAACGCGTGGTGCACATTCATTCCGGAGTATACTCTCATGAGGTGCACAGAATGCGGCAACAGAGAGAGGTCGAGGTATGACAAAAACAGGCAAACACTTTGTTCGTAGTAATTATTCGAAAATAACCCCAAAGCGTTGGAGTGTACAGTTTGCTGTAAGATGCCGTCACGTCGTAGTTGCATATTTGAAGATAATCAGCACATAAGCGCTGTTGTGTTAGGTTAGAAGGTTTAGTACAATATTTTAAGGTGGACTGCAATGTGTACACGACACCTGGTTTCACTTCACACTTACAGTGAAGTGAAATTTTGGAAAATCCAAAACACAGTCATTGAAAGTTCATTAAACAAATTATCCTGATTATGATTGTTATGAAATCTGGAACCAATCTAACCAACTACCACCAAATGAAACTCTTTGATGGTTTTTGTTGGTGTATCGTGTATGTAAGGTGCTTTTTGTAATATCAGTAAATGCGATAGCCACAAGAAAACATCAGTATAAAAAGAAAATCAAAACCGGACTTACTTTTCCAGTTAAGTGTGCGAAAAATAATTGCCGCAAGTGTATCCATATTGATATCAAGTTCCCTATTATTTGGTTTGTAGCTGCAAGAATTTTCTTTGTAAAAAACGTTATTCGTATCTTCGTTCCCTGCAACAACAGCTTCGAAAAGTATTCATGATCGGTTGCAATTTAGATAGTGCTAATGTGGTCATTCCATATAGTGACAGCCCTGCTCTACCTGGAACCATTAAAAAATCTCTTCATTCCCAAATCGGGGAAAAAACAAACTTACGTTACGTTCATATTCCATTTCGAACAACTTCAACAATGGGTGCGAGAAAGGTTCGTAAATAAGTCCTTCCTCGAGGAAAGCTATCAACTTTTCGTACGTAACAAAAACGTCTTAATTTGGTTTGTCCGTCGCTGATGAGATTATCTGGCAGTCGCTTTTCGTAAGTTGCGGAGTTATCTCTCTTTCTCTCTCACACTCTGTCTGTCTCTCCCTCTTTCTGCCGTCTGTCTCTCTTTTGTGTAGCGTGTGTGCAAAACCGCAATCGTTTCGGGGGGAAACCTTTCTTTATTTGGCTCCTACGCTTTTCATCATACACCCGCTCGCGAACCAAACCAACCGAACCGCGCTCACGTTGCAGCTTAGACGATTCAAATTGTGAATTTATAGCGTAATCTGTGTAATGTGGCTTTGCATGTGCATAATGTGCACCTCAGATGGATGAACGTCTTTACTTGGGTTGGCACATAGCAGCCGCCAGCCATTTCCAGTCGGCGCACAGCTTGCTTCCTAACGTGCGCCAGCACCGAACAAACAACTGTGATTATTAGTAGATGAAGCCGGATGAGGCTACTCTCTGCTGCTGTATATACTGATCTTGACACGCTCGTTTTATTTATTGGCCAAACCGTTGATATGATAACAACGCTGCCGTATGGGTTGCACATCCGCTTTAATAGTTCCTCTAATTCCATCATTTCAGTGCGACTTAGCATAGATTCAGTCAATTTGGTTGACGTACTGTGCATCGGATCGGCTGAGGAGAATGAAATGATTACCTCAAGCGCATGTTATTTGTGGTCGTGTACTCTTTAGTGAAGAGTTCAACTATAGCCTGCGGGGTAGGGTGCATTAAAAAGCTATCAAGCTCCGGCTCGAATGTCACGCTAAAATCCGCTAAGATGGATGGGAATCCAAAGGATAGATGGGTGGATGGATACTTTTAGCTGTACAGCAATGTTCGCCATTAGATACCTACTACCAGACCACGAATAACGAGACAAGTTTATTGCCAATTATTTTGAACAGTTTGTTGTGATTGCCTCCGGGCGATACTTAACTGTCTATTTGTGCTACAGTATACAAATTGAAGTTGAAGACTTCTCGAATGTCATTTTTAGTATCATTTAGCCATAGAGAAGGTAATTTGCAAACACGCGATCTACGTCATTATTACTTGTAAGAAATATTTGTTAAACATATTTGTGGAATATTCGAATTAAATAATTAATTGCATCTGTACGTATTTTCTTAAGAAATCCGTTAATGAGCAGTTATTTTTATTTATTTGAAATTCCACTCAAAAGGGAGATCAATAAAGGAAGCTGATCTAGCACTCATTTCGTACAAACTTGTCAATTGAGCGGCATTATGGTGAGCCAATTGTCGTTCTTAAATTAACATACTAAAGATGAATGCTGACAGTTGAATGCGATTGCATGCATCTGGGCAGGCATAATGACGATGTTTTGTAAAAGTCTTATCAGCGTAGCACAAATTTGGATTGTATAGCATTGGTAACCCATAAATAATAAGTATTAGTATTCCTTAATAAACATTAAATATAAGTTCAACAACAACAAATGGACAATCCAAATTGGAGTGCACATTTGTTTTTGTTATATGGTGGTGGCTGTATCGCCAGGGTTTAGTCTTTCATTTTCTGTTCATTGTCCAACAGATAATTCAATATTTTGACAACAAAACTCCTTAACGTACGAGTTTCAATAAAAAATAAAAAGTATCAATAAACACAAGAAAATTTGTAGCAGCGAATTGGTTCAGCAATTCTTGTTTTCTGTTGACTAACTCGGTGAATTTAAGCCTTTATCTCATTGATTCAAGCCACATATATATATATATATATCGTACAATAGTATTAGATATTTGATTTAAAGTAGAAAAAAGTGTTCATAATTTATTTGTCCGTTGGCTGTCAATAGTCGAGCGGACAGACACTCCGATAACACTAAATAAGTTCTTAAGAAGAACATTTCAGTGTGGCAAAGGCCAAAGGGGCGCATCAGTTGTTGACCTGCGTCTCCGATAAGTAAAGTTCCACAAAACCGAACAAATAATCACAAATAATAAAGCCACAAGCAAACAACAGTAATAAATATAACAAAATAAAATTATCAAATTAATTACACATGATGATCACTGTTGATGCATTATGAGTTATTAATTCGCAGCTGCTATTAGCGATAGGAAAAGCGACGGGTTAATTACTGTGAATACATTACCAGACCCTCGCCGCAACAGAACTGATACCGCAAGACTGCCGACTGACACTGACGTCAATAAAGACAATATAAGTAAAAAGCTTATAATTTGAGGTGGAGAAGTGTACAATTACAACTCGGACCTTCGAATTGATCAAACGAAGAGCAGTAATCATGCCGTGTGGTTTAGTATTCTATTATACACAATCAATAAAAATAACTAAAATTTTTGTTTGTTTTGTAATTCATTGTCAGAAACTTTTGTAAGCCAGTGCTTTTGATGCTAATTCAAATGTCCACTAGATACTCTTTGACTTGCTATTCAAAACACACAATATATTCTGATTTTGAGAACAATCTGTTCAGCAGCCCTAATTTCGGATTTGTCTTTGACCATTCTCAAGTTACAATTGATAGCACCGTCATGTTGTTCAATAAAAATCTTCAGTTGCTTCAACCAACTTGTACCACTTATATTAAAGAACTTCGTTCGCTTCGCAATAAAAGAAAAAGATTTCGCATACACTGCATACCTTAAATCTCATTCCGATTCTGACTTCTCCAATTACCTCCACGCTTGTTCCAAGTTTTCTGAGCTATGCAAATCCCTTTACTTGAATTATATAGACCGCGTATGCAGACTAATCTAATCTTTCGGTTCATCTAGAAAAGTGTCCTAACCGATATTAGCCTCGAAAAAGTTAGGTAAAGATACTATATTCACCAACAGAGTAGTAATTCATAAAACATTGAGTTGCTACTAATTAAAGTTAAAGAGCTATCTTACAGATCAATAGAATATAATAAGCTGATCCAGTGTCCGGAGACAGACTACCGACTCCACATAGAAAAGGCAGAGATATCTGATCTCATTCTGTTTTTCACGGAGCGATTCTTACCTTGCATAGCTTAAAAACTTTAACCCTAGAAATAAATATACACACCTTCATTAGAGATGTCAGATTCTTTAACTTTTAACTATCGTTAACCGTGTCGGTGTCGCCCGTTCGGGGATACACTGCATATCAGGCAATAATGTTCCGACCCTAAGAAAATATCTAAGCTATCTATCTTATGCTTGTTTTTGTTTTCATAGCAGAGATCAATAAGTCTTTCGCACAACTATGCCCAATCTTCGCGTGCCGAAAAAACCACTAAGTGTACCAACAGAACGCAAATATGCATCACTTGCAAGTTGCAACTATATCGCGATGTAATTGTTTTGTCTTGAACTCGCATACAATACCAGCATAATGCACAATCCTCCATATATCTACCTACTGAATGTTGGCGACCAACTTCCCATCAATTTGCTTTTGTGCTCAGTGCGCGCAATTCATTGCAGATTACTCAGCTATTCGAAATGGCATTTAATGGCGCGACAAATTCGTACTTCGGAGTAGAGGAATCCTACCAATACCAATACGATGTATGCTTTTGCCAGTACTCAGCCTATCCAAAAAGTATTTTTCCTATTCCATTGCAAAGTCTTGGAATGTCTTAATACATGCCGATGATAATGTGATTCCCAGAGCTATAAGGAACAAATGTTCGTCGTGAAACGTGCACTATCGCTTTCAGCCTACATATATGATCAGTTCTTTGCAGTGCTCACCATACCCAAGAAGGTTACAATAACAAAATGTAAGTTTGGATAAATGTGCTTTTTGATGTGAACTATAAAATTCTAATTTTTTAAGCTTCATTGTTATGCCAAAGAAACAATGACAAGTACAAACCCGATGCTGCTCGCATAACTTCACTTGATTACTCTAATCTGGACCAAAACTCTATCGTTCCAAATTATGCTGATATAGGTATAATCTCTGAGTTATTCTTAGTCGTCGATTCTTATATTGCCATACTCAACTCATCATTGTTGGTACTTAGGGATTGAGTTTATAATATTGAGCCTACAACTACTCTGAAGACTCACTCATTCAAGATGAGTTTTGGCGCTTTGTATCATCGATTACTGCAAACTCCGTTGGCTTTGACTGCATCCTAATACGGTTCGTAAAGTTAGTATTCCGATCTTAGGCCTATCAGCATTCTGCCAGATCCACTTACCATTTTTTAGACAATAGCACTTATCTTTAGGATAACCAGAGTGGATTAAAGAAATTTCAGAGTACCACATCGACCATGCTAGATATGACTTAAAAAGTTCGTTGAAATATCCACCTCCATATGGTTACTGTCCTATTGCTTCTTGTCAGTATCGACAGTATACATCATGGTATCTAGTTCACTAAACAGACTAAAAGTTTCAGTCTGTCGAACTAATTCGTTCCTATATCTCTGATAGATCGCAATGCAAATTTATCGGTGATATAAGCTTCTCTTTTTTACGTATCTTTAAAGGCATACTCAAAGGTACCATTCTAGGGCCTCTGTTGTTCAGTTCTTTTTATCGATTAGCTTCCACTAGCCCTAAACCCTAAGTCTAGTCAACCTCTTTGATGACGACATCCAACTTGTCCATACTACCAAAGCTACAGACTAGGTTGTTCTTGTTATCGAGATTAATGATTACTTAAACTCCATCTCGAATTGGGCTACCATTCACCACCTCGCCCATGTTGTGGTTAATGACATTGTCAAGTCTTACTCTCCTAAGGTGGTGAGCCATGGCTTTACGATGGATGTATCGCTGTCTTGGAATGCTCATATCAGTGCCGTTATTGGTCGTGTTTGGTCGTTTATACAGAAGCTTTATCTTGTCAAGGATTTGCGTTGCTTCGTGTTAAGCTCAGAGTCAGATTAGTGAATTCACTTATAAGGCCCCATTTCATGTATGGCGCCGAACTGTATTATGGCACTATAGCCCAAATAATGTGCATCGTCTTAAATCATACTGCGGTTTACATTCATTCACTCCCTAAAAATTCGTGATCATATCTCTGTCACTGCGAATCAATTCCTGCTGTTTATCCTCCATAATTTCCTGAACCTTAGGACTATTTATTTTTCTTTTTAAACTTTTTAGGAGGCGCTTACCGGATTATCTTTTTCTAACCTTAGGTTTGCAGTCTCTACCCGCACCAAACACACACTCCCATAACTCCATGAAGCAATCTTTTATTACTAGGTTGTCTCGTCTGTGGAATGCCCTGCCATTAACAATCAGGGACTCATATTCCGTCATAATCTTTAACAACAAAGTACGTGATGATTTTAAATGTAGTCATATTGCGTCTTATCGTTATGTATCTCATGCCTAAATAAACGAATCATTTATTGAATAATGAGACTTCCTAGCTATCTAGAATCTTATTTTTCACTGCGCTACGACCGATGTGGATCTATCACGTTTCCCATTATTTTCGCTGAAAGGAGGACAGTGCATGCCCGTCCTGACAGCTCTCTTTCCATAGGAACTTAATAATATGGAGTAGGTTCAGTGAATGTCGCGCAGATTCCATGATTGCGTTGGTTCCCATATGGTATCATCTCTGTCGGATCGTTGCTCCGCATTCGTTGAGAAGGTGACCGTTTCTCCACAAAGCCTGCAAATGACATCCTCTTTTAATTTTAATTTCCTTAGGTACCCCTTTCAACTACAATGTCCTGTTAGAGACCCGGTATTGATTCCTACATAACTTCTACTTAGTCCCAATATCAAGCTAGACATCTTTGGGTTATAGTTGCCCAACATTTTCTTTGCTTGTCGTAGTCCTGGCCGATTTTTGCATCTTACGGAAGCGACTGCCTTGTCCATAATGCGTAGGGTACCGCATTATGCGATGTGTTTCCTTTAAATGCGAACCTATCCGCTGCTTCGTTCCCTTCTATGCCGGTGTGTTCCAGCAGCTAGTACAAACATACCCTGTCGACTTCACCAAGTCTGTTTAGCTTCTTCCTGCATTCCTCCACCAGTCTTGACGTGATGTGAATGCATCCAGGGTCCTTAGCGCAGCTTGGCTGTCTGTCATGAAAGCTACTTCCTGCCTCATCTTTCCAGATTAAAGTGAGCTCACATCTTTCAATAGCATTAATTCTGCCTGTAATATATGCTCGGGTACAGCCCCATTGTTTCAGAGTACTTGGTTCTTGGTTGTTTCCTTGATCCATCCGTTATGGCTCCCGGATTTATCTGGTATTCATTTTCAAATCTCAATTTCTTCTTGGAGCTCACTTTGACTTCAAAGTTCTTCTTGAATTCAAGCTTTTGCATCATGTTATCGGTATGCTGGCTAACGGAATCTTTTAGGATTTTGATTCCACTAATCCCTTTGCCCTACCGCCCGGGAAGCAGCCTATATTGCTCAAACGTAACTTTGTTCCTCGGATAAAGCTGGATGATATGCAAATTCGTTTTAAATTAATTTATTTGCTTTTTTTTTAAAACTCGGGAAAGCCGAATTCGCACAGCAATTCAATCCAAATGCATATCATTTATGAATCAAAAGTATATAGCAAGTGCTTCTAGTCAGCTCAATAGCAAATGCTTATTTTTAGGCGTTTTATTCATACCAATTTGAGCAAATGCTTTCTCGAACATAGCAATTACTCGAATTAGTAAAGAATGCTACAGACTGTCACTCCTTCGAGAAATCGCTTTATATTTAAGCAAAGTCGGTTTTTATTCATGCCACACATTGTTCATAATTTCATTATATGAGAAGGAAAAAATATTTTACTACCATCTGGCAATAATTTAGAGACTCTAAGTCCTTCCTTAGTGTATGTTGAGAAACTGCGGGAATATTAAAAATTGATTTATGTGCTACAAACGAAATATTTTTGTTAAAATTTAAAACATATTTATTGGAGAAATAAGCCAAGAGAATGTGACTGATGGGCAAAACACAATCGAGCATCATATCGCCAGTTAATAGGGTTATAGTAATAAATCTAGAAATTCTGCCGCTTCAAGCAATTAAGAAGGCTTAACCGCGCTGAGACGATGACCACCGATGGTTCTCCTTTCACTGAACTGATGTGCCCGCATTTAATGGATGTACGACTCCTTTTTATCACTTGGCACTTTGATAATGATTATTAGTGGAAGTCGGCTAGGGGGTTCGTTCGAGTCTATAAAGCCATTATGCTAACGGATTGACTCCGGATTGACTTCTCAACTCAATATAAGTTATGTTAGTGTTGGTGATTACGATTTGAGTGGCATAATTTTATTTTATTGCTATCTTCTCGCACTGAATTATAAGAATTTTGTTTACCTGCTCCAGCTGAGCGATAAATCATTGCAGTTTAATGCGACAGGACTCCATAGGTGTAATAAAGTAATGTTTATGAGCGTGTATGTGCATGTGTATGTACGAGTATTTAACATATTAATTCCACAGCGATATTGGGCAACGGCGTTAACTGTTTCTGATATTTGAGTAATAATTTAACCTCTGATTTTGGTTTGGTTGCTTAGTGAGGAGTGTTGTTGGCCGCAGATAATTATTCATGCCATGCCGCAAAAGGCAAATATTCCACAGTTTTAAAAATGAACACAGATCATGAACTCAAAATGATTGGCTAATTTTGCTAGGATTGACTTTAATGTTACTGGAAAGGCGGTTAAGATTTGGGTAAAAAAAATTCTGAAAAATTACAAAGTAAGCGCATTTTAAATCGGCTTCAGGTTCATTTCCGGTCGTCGTATGTTCTACTCTCCGAGTAGAATATAATCTACAGTTTTCAAATAATCGTTAAATTCAAAGATATAGGATGTGCTAGAAACTTATTTTTTTAAAAAAACGACTTTTTTTAAGAGTTAAGAAGGTAAAATTAATTTAGAAGTTCCATTTTTCAGCTTGATGCGATTTTCTTTTTTATAATTCGCGCACGCTTAACGCTTATAATGCTCGGCTATATGCTTGGCACAGCGTGTGCGTTAAGGAAAAGGAGGAGAAAAGAGGAGATGTCTATGAGTTTGTGTTTTGAATACCTGTCTATCATAGTTATGTGGAAAGACAGAGCTTGGCATAGCATTCCACATACGTGTTGTATGGCTGAAGAACGAATCCTTAACTGTACGTCGGACGATGGGTTTGTGGGTAAACTGATGACCATTTAGAGCGCCACGAGTATTGCGGTTGAATTCAAGGAGGTTGCATGCCACCTCTGGCTGTGTATGTAGATTTTTTTTTGGTATGGGCTGGACAAAGGCTGTTTTCCAAATTCTCGGGAAGAGTCCAGAATAAGATTGATGGAAAACCTTACGCAATGGTAATGCTAACTTGGAAGAACACCTCTTCAGAACTAATGGGGAAATAACATCTGGCGCAGCGGATTAGTGAGTGTTGAGATCGTATAAAACTCTAGCAACTATCCCATAAAGTGAGTGTTCAATACTCGGAGGTGCAGGCGGCAGCAATGCACAATCTAGAAGCGTGGAGGGAGCTAGCTGCAAAATGCGCAGCAAACAGATTTGCTTTGGCTTTAGAGTTGACGACTGGAATGTCATTATAAATATATATATATATATATATATATATATATTTTTTATTTTTTATAATGTACACACGCAAAAGGAATGTCGGATACAAAACAGAGACTTGGGGAGGAGCACTGCTGTTTATGCGGTGAACATTGGATTTGAAACCGTCCAATACAACCTGGATTAAATGGTCAGAAAGGCAGTTACTAGTCCAACTAGGGCCTTATTAATTCCATAGGCATTATTTTCGACAAAAGAGCTTGATGCCAGACTAAACGTGATTCAAGGTATTGCATAAGCTTACGATTGATCAGTTTCCATTACTTTGGAAAGTATGGATGTTAGGGAAATGGAAAGTAATGACGTTTCTCCTTTTTTAGGATAAAGAAGTATTTTTTGTCTCAGTTTTTAGTCATAATCGAATTTGGCTCGTCTCTGACAATTTGAATTTGTATAGTGTCTTCCCCACAAATTGACCAACAATTTTAAAGCCTTCTTCATATTATTGGTGCTGAACGGTAGTTTGGAATTTTTAAATTGCCAATATGTGGATATATTTTGAAATTTTCCAATTTTGTTAAATTGAGTTGAAGTAATCCCCAGCACCGATAACCCTGCCAGGTCCGTTAATAATGTAATTTTGATTTCCGGTGAATATAAAAAAATTACATTCGGCCATTTGTGTTGCATGCACCGTGTTTAAACCGAGCCGAGTGAATTGCCACTTCAGTGCCTTTTTGCAGCGATATTGCTTTTTAATGGAAAGAAAACCGAACGCAAAAAAAAGAAAAAGCTATTCACGGATATCATGGATGTGGCAGTTAAGTGCCACACCATCATTGATGTTTTACACTTCATTTAACTCTGCGGCGAAAAAGTTGGCGTTTTATTTGTAAAAATATTGCCAGTTAACTTCTCGGGGCGAGATAGATAATCATTTTCAATCGCCATTCTAAGATATAACTAAAAACGATTAAACTGAAGTTTTCTGAAGGCAAAAGCGTAAAAAAATATTAACGATATCTTCCATTGCTAATGACACTAAATAGCAATTGCATTGATCAGATGCACTAACACATACGCACTACGCATGCCCATTGGAAACATCATAAATTCCAAAGAGTGTAAAAAGTCATCGGACCCGGAAACTGAACACGAAAAACAAGGGAGCCTGATAGCTATTGAATGGAATTGCAAAAGTTATTGACCGGGTGCCGATAATGACGACTACAAATGGAATGGATGACATTTTTTGTTATGGCGCGAAAGACCATCAGGATGGTTCAAAAGAACAACTTTACCCAATTAACAACAGTTTCTCCCCATAGATACCATGGAGGCCGGAGTTGTGGCTGTGGGAAGGACAAAAGACGCGGGCGGATAAGCATTCATCAAAAATGAAAGTAATTTCCTGTCGGTTTGTTCTACGCGCCGGCTGAACATGACAGCGTTATAGCAGGACGAACGAACGTTGTGGACTCAATGACAATTTTTAATTGAAAATTTTTGCATTTTGATGGAATTTTTTTGCACATCGGCAACTGCAAGACTGTCAGACTGACTCTCGATAGTGTTGATTTGTAATGGAAACAGCTCGTTTTTTGCTCTAAGTAGGCATATACATTACATATATATCTATGTTGTGAGGGCTAAGAAAATTGCGAATGAGGAATTTATTAGAATTTATTATACCTTTGCGTCAGCTACCATTTTTTTGTTGCTGTTCGCGACAATTGGATTTTAAATTCAAGGAGACCGCGAATAAATATGCAATATATTACAGGTAAGCTAGGTTGTCTCATCCATTTGCTATGCGAGTGCAACAGGATCAAGTCCTGTAGATATCACAAATTATGAATTGTGTATGGAAAGTGAAGCAGAGAGAATAATAATTACTATTTTACGAATTTGATGTTATGGTTCACTTTTGTATCTCTGGATTTTCATCAATCTTTTTGGCAGGCAGGATTTAATGGCAACACGATTAACCTTCTACTCGCCTCCTAATGCAGGGTAATCAGTCTCTCGCAATCATATCCATGGGTATATCGATAATGTTTTACTTGCGCGAGAGGAGTAACGAGATTCAACAAAACATTTTCTTAATGCATCGCTACGCGTATATGGTAAGCAGCCTATAAAGCATTCCATAGCCACGATTTCAAACGATAAGTGCAATGTTCTTGAAAGCCGTGCTTGGGCTTTGTGAGCCCCTCAGGTTAACTTATGCTAATCAATTCGCGTCGCCAGCGGCGCAGCATTCTTCACGTAAACGATATTAAATAAAGAACAAATTTCATTGTTAATTATGTTGTCGACAACAGTAGGTAAGTATTCCACGATCATTATAGAAGTATGTAAGTGCAACAGCGACCGTCCGACGACCAATGAAGAAAATTAAAAATCCATTTCTCTGGCAGCATAAAGCTGCAACAACAAAATATATATCGACATTGAATCAGCAACAACAAGAAGTTTGAAGCACAGTTTGCACCCGAGCAAAAAGCGATGCAATCTCCAAGTTTAACCGCACGTTTCCACAGTATCTACAGCACTTGTGCGAAGAACAACGCTAGAAGTATACACTAAGGATATATGATGCGCGTGCAGCTCATGCAAATTTCCTGTTTGCAATACAATATTAGGGTACGATCGAGTGTTGGTTGCTGCTGAAGAATTTCTGAACGATCCATGAACGTGCGCAATAAATCACATATCCATAGTGCGCGCGAATATTGTCCATTGCAGATACGGGGATTGTATCGTAAAAAGAGGCACAAGTATCGCAGCATCTCTAGGACTTCTGAACTTTTGAATTTCCTTTCAAGCGGCAGGGCGGAAATAAATACTCACTCGTAAAGGATCGCAAAATTCATATTGTTCTTGAGAAGTCAGAAAGCGTCAAGAGCACATCGTGTTGTCGTCTAGCCAAAGTAACGATAACGACAGTGCCACCATACAGAGAAACTGTGGTACTGCCAGACACAAAGCGCTAGCGACACAACAACCGCAACGCTCAACGACATCTTCATTACACATTTTAATATACTCGTAGAATGCATTTGGCTAATATCTTCATCGATGAATATTATCGTCTTGATGTGGTGGAACCCCGCCACTCACTGCTTCAACGCGACGGCGTGAGTGTCTTAAATGCATTGTTGTAACAAATCTACGCGAAATACGTGAAAGATATTTGATCATAACTCTGCAATATATGAGGACAGGAGCGGATTCGGAGGCCCATCTTTATTAGTTATTGGCGTTTTTCCACGAAGCCCTAGAAGAACAAAAGCGAAAAAACAACCCATGGAAAGAAAAATTTTCACGTAAAGTCTTTAACCGGAGATACAGATGTGTGCAATGTCTGAATAAAATCGGGTTAGTTTTTAAAAAATATTATATGAGAGCATCTAGGCCCTGGGGCCCGGGCACTTCCAAATTTTTACAGAAAGTGTTGTTACTGGTTATACACATATGTGCAAAATTTAAAGAAAATAGGGTTAATTTAAAAAAATATATATATGAGCGCACCTAGGCCTAGAAGCCTGATCACTTCCAAATTTTAATATAAAGTATTGTAACCGGAGATGGACACGTCTAAAAAGTTTAAATAAAATCAGACTTTAGGAAGTGGGTTAAAAATTGATTCCAGGGCAGACGGGCACGCGAAGTTAATATAGAGAATTTAAAAATATGATAACTATATAACAGGTTCTCTTTAAGAAAATGCCTTAAGCCTAAAAGACCAACACTCACTTCACACAATTGCTCTAGGATGACTCGTGAGTTCTTAGGCAATGATTTTTGAATCCGCACCTGTTGTATTTTGTCAAGTTATTAGCCATCAAAGTTTTCAATGCAGAATACAGTAGCACCTAGAAAAGGTGACAAAGTTAAAAATGTATCATTTTATATGGTTGCGCTGTACAAGATATTAGTTGTCAAATAAGCAAAATTCTTAAAGGGTATTTGCAGCTGTCAAAAGACCTTCAAATTTATGGTTGAACATAACTTGTGATTGAAAATGAATATTTACCTTCAAATTTGGTGGGCGATATTCTCTATGAGCAAGTAGCTTTTATTTACTTCTTTGGATTATTATTTAGTTAGACTTTTAGCTGAAATTTCGCAGAGTCTAGGCAAATTGCTTGAACTTAGTTGCACGTATATCTATATAAAAAAAATTGATATGACGTTCGTTTGTAAGCGGATCATTTGAGAATGGCTGGACCGATTTGGTTCGTTTTTATTTAAAAATGTTGGTCAGTGGGCGGGTGGTCAGTTGGCTGCGAGTCAGTGCAATGAGGCAGCCGGAAAACGCTGGGTATCATATCGAAGCTATATTTGCATTATATGTTGGTTTTTCGCTTCGATAAGCTCATGTATGTTTTATACTAGGCAGATGGCGTCGATTTAACAATTTTGGAATAAATTTTGCTGTCAAAAAAATCCGAAAAAATGGCTCTGCATGAGCCAAATTATATGTCAGCATCATCGCCAACCTCTTTACATTCATTCTCTTTACATTTTCGATGTTTGTCATCGGTTGTTGATGTGCTAGGGCGTGCATTACGTTTGTCATCTTCAGCGTCTTCAAGAACCTCTTCAAAATGTTTGTACCACTTGTAGATGATAGCACTTAATTCCATTCTTAAAGCAAAATTTAATAAAAAATCAAACCACTGAGCGGATGATTAGTTTTCGAAATTTCTTTTGGGGTTTTTCTTTATCGTTTTGGTTTTGAAAGCCCTATATCAAGCCCACTGTATGTATGTTTCAGTAAGCTTTATTTAATTTCTCTTAATAATTTAAATACATTCTGATTGTAACAAGTTATTGGTTTTGATTTTATGTTCCATAAACTACTCAAACCGAAAACCATAACGTTAGGACGTATTGATTTTGAAAAGAAAATCTCGTGGTGTGCATTTTGAAAATACACCTTTTTCTCTCCAGCACTGTTTGCTGCTCTGTCATATTATTAGCATTGTAAAAACATTTAATGGGATAAAAGTTCGCTCGCCTGGACAAACTACGGCTAGCGTCGTCGGCGCAGTGCTAACTGCTAAATGCTGATGTTATGTGATGATGCTAAGCGACTTTGTTCACCGCTTCACTTGCCGTGTGCATAGCCTAATCGCAGCGGTTTTGCTGTTAAAACTGCATCAGTGAATGCTGTCGTGAAGATGTTGCACGACTTTAGGGGCTCTTGCACAGAGTTCAACAACATAAAGACAATGATCGCGCATGGAGTTAAGTTGTAAAGAAAATTTTGTTTTTATTTTGCGTCCCGCTTGCCAAAGCAACTGTTCACCGAAGTGGCCCTATGTCGCGCAATTATTAACGAAAACATAACTTTTACACCCAGGACTGACTAGGATATCAGTCCAGTATATCGACAACCTTTTGCATATTTTTTTTATTTTTTATTTCATAAAAGATTTATGCGTGATTTTCATAATTCATTTGCATTCATTCCACTGATGGTTGTCCGGCCGCTCTTTACTCTGAAGTGTTTCGTTGTTTTGCTTCATATGCTTATATGACTCTATAGTGTTAGATTATTGGTAATTTTTCATTTTATTCTTGTCACACGAAAAATTCTAGGCTTTATTTTTTTCAGTTTAAGTCTGTGTTTGTATGGAGTGCGTGTGAAAAAGGATTGCGGCGACGTAGCTTAGTCCTGGTCGTGGAAAATAGGATGTTGCTGAATAAGCTATTAATTGTTTGTGAGTGAGCTGTCATGTGTGCACCTAGGCACCTTTTGTTTAAATAATAAACAAACAAACAAATGTCCTGAAGTGTTCTCACTGTGGACTCAACACCCAAATGCTCCTAATCTGATTACCCACCTTGCCACGCGCACCGAGTACTTTATAACCATTCTGCATACAAGGCAAAGCACACGTTGAAAAGACTTTGTGCTTGTGCATCTTACTTCGAAACGTTATATTCGCCGATCTTTGAATGGGCGTTGTTTGTAATTAAAACCGTCACACCTACATTGGCTGGGCGCTTAGTGTAACTCTTTCTATTTCGGAGCCTGAAACAGATATTACGGGTAGCAAGTCCACATGCAAACGCATATTCGAACAATCCACCTGATAATTGAAATCTTTCTTTTCTAAGACAGGTCCCAAGATCGTGTGGTGGTAACGCGCCGTGCAACTTTGCGATAATCATCACAGCATAAGGAGCAATCATCGAGCGATTATCATTTGTCCAGTTGCACTTGCTTCAGGTAGGCAACTGCTTTGCTTTGCAGAGACGTCTGACTTTGTAGCTCACGTGTGTGTGCCCATTGTTGCGACTGCGTTGTATTTAACACGGATTACAGAGGGATTATTCAGAACATATCATCCAGAAGTTAAATTATAATCTCATTGGATTACATTTGAAGTCCAATTTGGGTTTTTGTTTCTCTTCTTTCAGATTAACTTAAGTCGACAAACAAAATATTAAGATAATCATGAAAAGCGGAAAATTTTTGAAATTTCCGAGCATTGTTGAGAGGTTTCTTCTTCAGAAGTTTCCAAATCCTGTTAGCGAATTTTTTAATTTTTTAAATTTCAAAATCCTTTTGTAGAGCACATCAGTTTTAAATGCAGCTGACTGTTGAAATAGCTTTTTGCGTTGCAAGAAGGACCTGCTGTGAGTGAAGTCACCAACTTGGTTTCCTAAATTAAATTGATTTTTCTAAAAAGAAAAGGTTTTCATATAAATTAAATAAATTTAAGCTATCATTGTTTTCAGTTTGGAAAAATCTGTACGCTGGCATTTTAAAAATGCCTAAACTTCGGTTCAATATCTAAGGAACAGAAATAAAAATTGAGGTTTTTTGTCAATTTGTATGGGAGGTACCTTCAGACGTCATTGATGTACAGACCTCAAAAATTATCAAATTGTATCAAGTGTATATATTTATTTGTTAATACACAGACTTATTGCCAAGGGAGAATTCTCTGAATTCTTGAATAAAAATAAAATAAAAAGCGAGGTGATTTACAATATATATCGTATTCCTCACGTTTGGTGCAGGCTTTCATTTATTGTCTAAGAATTCTCTCTGATTCATTGAAAAGGCAATACAAAAAAAACGAACACGAAACTAAAACGACGCGAATTCAAATGCTTTTATCAATTGATCATGGTCAGGGAACACTACAAAAACATTGACCAAGAAAATATTACAAATTTTACAAACAATACAACAACAATTATTATTTTTATTGGAGAACCACCCCACACATATGAATTAAATTGTAAAATTGGTCTAACATAAGATTTATATAATCTTAATACGACATAGGGGGTGAAGTAGAAGTTACAACGTCTTATGAACCCCAAACATTGGCTTGCTCTTTTTCCTTCCAGGAAAGAACACTTGAAACTTTCAAACCTAACAACTTAAGTGAATCTGATCTCCCAATAATAATGGCACCATTAATTGCAGGTGGCACGTAATGTTGAACTGCCTTCTGAGAAAAAAGCAATACTGGAATTTATTTGGGTTAAATTCTACCCTATTAAGTCTGCCCCAATCGAGAATGACTTGAATATTCGACACAATAGGCGAATTCATTAAATCACGCGAACCATTCAAGCGAGAATTGCATTATTTTTGACTGACAAACTCAATGGAAGCCGATAGCGTTGTATTATAAGCCAATGAACGGATATCGCAGGTTATAGAAGACAACAGTTCATTAATTTATATCAAGAAAAACGTAGGCGACAAGAATGACCTTTGTGGCACGCCAGCATTGATCCCATGTGAAGCTGAAGATATACCGTCCAATACACCTTTTCTTACGGTTCCATAAAGAATCCTCAATCCATGCTATGAGCGAGGTGTGTAAGTTAAGCGCACGAACCTTATTAATAAGACAATCATGCCGAAGTCTATCAAAAGCCTCAGAAATATCTAAGGATAAAACGCTAGACTTTCAATGCCTCGGTCCCAACAATGAGTCATGCACGTCATGAGTTCACCTGAAGAGCGACTTTTAAGAAATCCATACTGCACATCGGATAAAAGAACAATTGAATCCAGATAGCTCATTAGTCTGAAATTAACGATAAATTCCATTACCTTCGATAGGAACGACAACAAAGCAATAGGGCGGTAGTTAGTACCAGGTGCAGATTTATTACCTCTTTTCGGAACGGGTTGAATATTCCAAATGGAACCTGTCTTCATTGAGAGATGAAACAATTTGCTAACTGATCTAATTTTTACATCAGACTTTCTGTGCGGAGTTAGAGTAATAAGCTCATTTTTTTGGCGAATACCAGAACTCGTTGACGTAAAAACCCCAAAATCAAATTCTAAATAATAGAACGAATTTTTGAAATCGGAATATCCGTTCTTGAGTTATGCTAAGAACTTGACTTTTGGACTCTTTTATTTTTGCCAAATTCTATGAAACGTCAAGAAAACAAGTTTTTGGGTAACTTTTATTTGTTGTGTTTCTTTAAGATATTTTAATACTTTGGTCTTTTTGAACTCTTCCATCATTGGTTCCACAGTTGTGAACGAAGTAAACTCAAGACACAAACTTGTAAAGTAATAAATTCATTATTTCCATTCGAGCACTACACCGCGAACCATTCATCTGCGTGTACATTTAACGCTTGGATTTATTATTGCAGTCGCGGTGTCTGGTGATGAGTAGCGAACCTTGCCTGACTTCCATTATTCAGTTAACAAACAAATCTCTGATTCGCGTCGCACAAGCGCATTCCAAATCCCTCGAAACACTGGCCGGCAGCCTACAGCCGACAGGATGCAGCACGGCAGACAGAGTGGCTGTGCCGCACAATAGGACGCAATCAAAATCATTTAACATAATGCGCATTGTCAGCTAGTCAGACTATCAACACTCATAAACTAGGATTAATTTGGTCTTATTGAATAAAAATCAAAACACATAGCGAGACTCCTGCGTGTGGATAGATATGAGCATAGCAGAAGTGGGATAAAATCCTCTGTGTGTATCAGAATTTGTATGGGCGTAGGTGGTGAAATTCATTCATCGCTGATTCATGAAGGTCTCATAATGAATTGTGCAATGGTTCATCAGCAATAATAATTGTTATTGTTATGGAAATGGGGGATGGAAAATGGGAAGTGGGATATGGGACATTTTTGGCTACACGCTGGGCAGTGAGAAGGATTCATTGTTGTTTGTTTGATATTCGCTGACGATTATTTGTTGCAATGTAGGCGGCATATATGGCACTACGGAACAAGGATGCTTAGAAAAGTAATCCATTATTCCTTTTTGTATTTTGCACTCCACAGAATCGAATCAAAAGTTAGACTGTCTGGGAAGCGGAACTCTATTAAATTAGTAGCACGCAGAAGCAAAAGGAAAATTATCTTCCTGCGCTGTAATTACCTATAACCTTTCACTGTTCTCGCGTGGACGCTGGACGGCAATCTCTTAAATTGTGGTAAACAACTCGAGAGCAATTTTCAATGATTAATTTTTGATTTAACAAGATTTCCCGAAATTGCACCATTTCACAGAGCAACAAAATGCATCACGTCTCGCCGCATTGCATTAAAATGGAATTTAAAAAACAAAAGTTACAAATTTCGCACCGCGCTGAAAGCTAATCAATTCTTGCAAATGAGTAAGTGCACGCTGATGATGCACTAGTTAACCCGGGATAACAATTTTTCGATGAGAAGTGATCGTGCTCCTCATCTGTGTTAACAATGGGTGCGCATGCCCAATGCACAATCAAATAACGACGCAAGCGACCGCTTTCGAATATAATGATTGGCAATTTCCAAAACACCTAAATATTTACGATCGCGGATCCTGGACCGACTGTGAGTCCGGTCGGACGCGGTCATCGCGTTTGCTGATTGTCGATTTATATACTAACTCAATTCCCTTCTGCAATTGCGCCGATCATTTTGGCCAGCGGAACAGAGATCTTGTTACCGCGGGATGTATAGTGCTCGCTCAATTATGTTATATTGACGGCGCAAGCGCAAGCGATTTTCTTGTGCCATCCATGTCTTTGAGTAAAGACCGCGCTTATAGCGATCAATGAAAGGCAAAATCAGACGGCCAGCCCGAACGTCGAAGAGGTCTCGACATTCGGCGCTGTGATCGAAGCAGTGGGTTTTAATGCGGACACGATCATCTTGCGCCTAACGATCGCTCGCACCAATGATCAAATTTAATCATCGTCATTCAAGTTAGTAAAGTGATTATTGTTATTAAGTTCTTGTTTGTGGCATAATTGAACAATTCATTTTTCCAAATTAAACATATTTCGTGGTCGCAGCAAGATAGTAGTGGACTGATAGTATGGGACCGACACCGAACTAAAAGAATTGCGAGTGCTGGACGGATGGTTGTGATGTAGGCTTTAGTGCGTGCGCGTGGTATGTATTACTGGTCGATCTGTTGTGTGCGACTGTCGGTGTTTCTTTTGTGTCATGGAATTGGCTAGCGGTTAAATGATTATTAGTCCGATGAAGTGTAGTTTACTTTTTAACCACAACCGTAAGTGTCCATTTATTAACCACGGTGATTAGTTTGCTAAGTGGAAAATTAATTGGTACATGATTTTTAATAAAAGCTCAGAACATCGGAGATGATGACCTGATGAAAATGTTTAACGCTAACGTAAAATATTAAACTGCTTCATTGGCAAATATGTGCTTTTTAGTGATGAGCGAAATTGTTCTTTGTCTTGCAGTCCAATACCACTTATCCACTAGCGAGACCAAGACCAAGACTAAGAGCAAGGTCTTGGCTACAAGACTGCAAGACTCCTGCAAAATCAAGAACAAATGCGAGTCAGTTGAAATGATTAGTTGATATTTGTTGTTATAACCACAATACACCGTAAAGGTTTGTTATAGCTTTGTCCAATGTTTGTAGCAAAACCGAAGCGTCTTCAGTGGAAATAATAAACTAGATTTGAGTCGATTGAGCCACGACCAGCCGTCAGCTTAAGCCGTTAGCGATAGAGCGATGGAACCTGGTAAATATATTGCATGTAATCATGAGATAGAGTTCGTTAAAAAATCCAGACAGTAAGACGCCCCTAATAAGCTTTAACTGCAATTGAACTTTGACCATACTTCGAGAATGGAAAGAGACCTTGGCTGGAATTGTTTTACGCAAGAGTAGCATTTATTTTAGTTCGTACTAAAAGGAGGTGTACATTTTTTTAAAAATGAAACCAATGTTGATTTCTTTGAAGTTTTCATATAAAGAATTTTAAAAATATTCGCATCAGGATGTATTTGTTTGGCTAAAACCCTTTTGGAAGTGATCAAACCCCAGGGTCGTAGGGCTCCTACACATATATTTTTTCAAAATTAACCCGATTTTAATAAACATTTGCACAAATGTGTATCTCCGATTAGAGAATTTACATGAAAGGTTTCAATTTCTATGAGCTGCATTTTTGGATTTGGATGGAATCCGCCGATAGCTAGGCCAATACAGAGCATTTTACAACTTCGGCGCTCCTCTCACCTTGCTCGCGAGTGATCTAGACGATTTATTGAAATGTCTGAAGATTAGGTTTTGAATTCTCTTGACATTATTTGAACGCCCCAAATTTTCCTTCCCCTCAAAATCTTCCGAAGCAAACAAACATTTCATTTCATTTATTCATTTTCTTTTTTTTTCCATGTTGCAATAAACAGCTTATATTATTTTTAGTACATTTTCTTTTATTGTACCAAGCAGCTTTTAAATGCGAGTAAATGAGCGATTAACAATTATTTATTTATTTATTTATTATAATTACATTATCATATTTGGCTCTACAAGCGGTATCCGGTCCTGGTCTTCCGCAAAAAACCTGTGGAGTCCCGATTTCGAGCTGATGTCATCCAATTTCGCATCCCTAAACTCTGGGCGTCCGCGTGACCGCGTCCATGCCATACTTTCAGGCTTGGCCGGTCTCGCTGTCGTGTTCCATAAATCCTAACGCAGGGGACTTTCCGAGCAGGATCCTCTTCGATCATGCGAGCTAGGTGTCCTGCCCACCGAAGCCTACCGAGCTTAATTATCTTCGCGATGTCGACATCGCGGTAACGTTCGTCGTCTTTCCTCATATACGGAGCCAACAATTCTCCGTAAGATTTCTATCTCGAGCGCGGCTAAGAGGTCAGAATGCTTTTTGTTAAGTCTCAGTTTCATATGTAAGTACTGGTATGACAATTTTCTTATACACCAGCAGCTTGGATGTTATGGCTAAATTCCTGGATTTATAGAGTCTTGTAAGGCTTAAGTAGGCTTTTGTTGGCTTAAAGCAACCGTGCCCGTATATCTGGTGCCATGCTGTTATCAGCAACTACAGTTGACCCGAGATAGTTAAAGGATGCACTACTTCAAATTCGCGCTCAACTTTTTTAATTCCGGGACCAATATTGGAACTTCTACTCGCAGACGTGGCCACCATGTACTTTGTTTGGCTCTCATTTATGTGCAGCCCTAGATTTCGTGGCGCCTGCTCGATCTGGATTAAAGCTTCCTGTACAGCTCTTTTGTTTCTACCAACGATGTCAACATCGTCTGCGTAAGCCAGTATCTGAACGGACTTATAGGGGATTGTTCCTCTCGCCGTTACGTCAGAGTTTCGGATCACTTTCTCCAACGCCAGGTTGAAGAGGACGCAGGCCAGTCCATCCCCTTGTCGGAGCCCGTTATAGATGATATGTAAAAATATATAGTTTTCGAGTGGGCGCCGTGGTTCAGTGGAAATGCGCACGGTTACTGAGCAGGAGGTTCGTGGTTCAAATCCCAGTAACATCAAAATTATTTTTCACAGTGTCCCACCTCTCGCGAATGGGTGACAAACGTTCCGAGAGTAATAACTTGTAACGGAAAGCTTCTCAATTCGCCGTTCGGATCAGGCCTTAAATTGTAGGTCCCTTCCTTTTGTGTCCAAAAATATACATGCGCAACACAAATGGTTGCGAGAAACTAGGCCTTGGACCGCAATGGTCTGTCGCGCCGAATATTATTATTATTATTATATATTTCGACTCAGGACTGAAAGCTGAGTCCATTAAGCCTTGTCCGTCCGTTTTTCCGTCTGCTCGTCCGTTCTACTCACCGTAAAGCAATGAAAAGTCACCGTGGTTGGATTGTTATTATTCAAAATCGGTTTAGTTAAGGAATGTTGATTGCGTTGCGTTGATTGACCAGCACTGATCATGATGCAAAATGTCTTCTTTATCATTCAAGTTAGTTTTCATATGATGCGAGTTCTTTTGAAAGTGTCCTGCTGCTAGTCCCTCCATATTTCAGGTAATGGAATAGTTGGAGACAAAATTATTGGTTTTTAATTATGGTCTTATATATCAGCTCTGTTCATATCGCGCAAACCCCTATTCATATGAAGCAGTGCTTGAGAATATCTGAGGCGATGGGCGACAAATGCCGTACTACCGTACATAAAAGTCATTAGGATTTACAAAAGTGGCGAAGAATTTAATTTCCATTTGATTTATATTGAAGAACTTAAAAATTGTTGTGTATGGCTGTTGTTATGTGTTAGTCAGATCAAAAAATCATAGTCATTTTACTTTTTAAACCTACCGCTTGAATCTGTAACGAGGCTAAAGAAAACTTAACTAATTGATTTAAGCGTCAAGAGCGGTACAAAAAAATTAATTAAACAATAAACTCTAACAGTTGCCATGATCAATAAAAAATTACCCACCTTACGATTATCAATCATCATCACTCCAAGGTGTTCGTAATTGAATAAAGAACTGAAATTGTTCTTCACTGCATAGAATTGGGTACGAATGCGCTGTTTAACGTCCGAGCCAATGTACCTACTCACGATTTGCCTAATCTTCCGATCGCAACAATCAAATCCAGAAGGGACCGCTCAGCATTGTTATGGCAATAGAAAATTTTACATCAGCGCGTCTCAATGAGATTGTAATTGGGTTCTGGCGAAATTCGATGTAATAACCGTTTATCAGCGTTATAGCATTAGATTGAGTAACGATGATTTCTCATCTCATCGATTTATATCAATTTGAGTGCCATTCACCTTAAATTGCTTTAAAAGCGGGGAAAAAATGAATCCTTTCTTCTTGTTTGTCTTGTCGTGTAGGTGATCGCTCACAGATGATCACAATTAATCAACCGTCAAACATTATATGAATTGAATACTAAGGCATTGAAAGGAAAATCTACAACTGTACTGGAACATCAATGAGCCATATAGCAACTTGAAGTCACGTCGCTCACGCTTCAGCTAAATCAATAATCCAATTAAACTGAAGCATTAAACGCACCAGACATACTGGAACTGTGCCCATCAATAAATGCACTTTGTTCCTCAATCAAATGATGATAAGGTGATCCACACAAATTGAATGGAATTCCCTGGTGAAATCTCCGTACAGCTTAGTAGTAGTGCTATGTAAAAGTTACACTTTCGAAAACTCCCACTCGATGAAACTTTTCAGTTTTAACAAAGCCTTAGAGCGTAGATCATTAATTCAATTCATGCCTGGCTATTGGTGCGATAAAGGACCATAGAAAATATGAAAGAGGTTGCCCGCTGTTAAAAAATTATAATTGAGCATAGACGCGAGGTCACGTGGTTCAAAAAGATCTGCCTTAAAAAAAGTTGTGAAAAACTAAATATTTGATTTAATGATCAATGTGAATCAACTGCTGTAGATTGATGGACTTCTACCAAGGAGGTTGGTTGCTTTGTATCAGTGGGAATTCAATGATCGATGTATGAGAACAAAAAAACATATACTACACAAATACTTGACAGTTAGCTATACGATAGAATAACAATAATAGGAATCGAATTCATACGGATAGATGACACGGAATTAGCGCAGTGCAACCGCAAATTTGGAAATGCACATGCGAATGAAAAATGATCTCTGTGCTCATCGATGCAGCCGCATCATTAACTCACATTTGGCAAGGACTTTAAAAAGGACAAGCATGTCATTACATACCGCAATATTTAGCACACAATGATGATACGACAGAAAATAATGATGCCGAGTCCATACTCGTATGCGAGTACATGAAAGGACATACCGCTTGTAGGCCTCGTACATCTAAATTATGTCAAAATGGGAAGAATTGAAGTGGCAATAATCGCTGATGTTCAGATCCGGGGACAATGCGACAATCGAGAAGAAGTCAACGAAATTTGTTCGCCGTTGTTGCTGCACTGTCATACGTACAAAGAACGTCCCATTTTGATGTACGTAACGTAAATGTTCAATGCGATTAATAAAAAGGAATAACTTCAAACACACTCTCAAGTTGTATTATCGAAGAAACCTTTCCTAATGCGAGGGACCTTCAAAAACACCGACGACCGGCTGAAGCGACACCTCATTGATCGACGTCGATCGTGTCCCTATTCACACTTTTAATAATCAATGAATTGAAGGATCTTGTGAAGAATGAGTGAAACGAAGTGTACATTTCTTTGAGTATCCTCTTTCATTGTGAAGGAGTGTCCGGCGCAGCACCATCACGTTATTTATTACCAATCTGTGCAGTAATGTGAGTTTCGTATTTACATTATATATGCGTATCGAACAAAAAAGCATTAAATCTACACACATTTTGACACCGACATGTCCTTCTGTTTGTTGTTTTTCGGGAATCTGGATGCGTTTCACGAGTGCAAAGAGAAGATTCATCCGTAATAGGATATCGAAATATTTTGTAATGTCACACTTCAAGGAACCACCGTTGTCGTTCGTCCTTTCCCGGCTCATTTAATTTCGCCGTCGTTTGTTGTTTTTTTTTCCACCAATTGATGACTGCGTTCATTTATCCCATGAAGCCAAATGTATTTCGATTTAATTGTCCTTAAATAGGTGTACTCAAATGTATAGATTTATATGCTCGTCCTTCGAATATTATGGTTACACTCGTAGATGTCGTTAGGGATTTGTATAGATTGTGCGACTAACAATGCAAAAGGATTCATTAATGGGAGAGCGGGACAAGGGAGAATCTCTTATGGCAGTTGTCCGGATCGTTTTCCCACTATTACTGCACATTTTCATGCTTCGCTGATTTGAAATTTTTCTTCCATTAAATACAAAGTAAAGTTAATTTATTATCCATTTTGTTCTCTTTGAGTGCAGAGCCAGAGAGTCGTATTTGGTCCAGCCATACGCATGTGTGCAGGGGGACAGTCTATTAAATCTAAAACGATCCTTTGTTGAGCACAAGGCATACTTCAAATGATGATGAAGATGATGATGATGATGATGATGGCGATTTTATATTGTTTAATTGTGAAAATATTTGTTTCTCCCTTTTGCTACCTTTTCTCCCCTGTGCATCAGCTCTGTTCATATCGCGCAAACCCCTATTCATATGAAGCAGTGCTTGAGAATATCTGAGGCGATGGGCGACAAATGCCGTACTACCGTACATAAAAGTCATTAGGATTTACAAAAGTGGCGAAGAATTTAATTTCCATTTGATTTATATTGAAGAACTTAAAAATTGTTGTGTATGGCTGTTGTTATGTGTTAGTTAGTGTCGCTGATTTCGTGAGACTCAGTTATTCGTACAGCAATGCTATTGTCGCCATTTACCGAAGTAAATATTTGTGTAGTTTTTAAATTATCTATTTCTTCGCGTCGGCATTGTTCTGTCGTTTTGTCGTTCATTCGTTCGTTCGATTTGTAGTGGAACCTTGCGATCAGTTTTCAACCCACTCCCCAAAGCCCGATTTTATTGAAACTATGCATACATGTTTATTTCCGGTGACAACACTTTTTTTCAAAATTTGAAAGTGCTTGGGCCCAGGGTCAGGGAGCTCCCATTTAAATTGTTTAACAATCATGCCATATAGCGGCATCAGATCACGCCAGACTATATTGACTGTGTGCCTGTGTGCAGCGCTACTTCACGAATTCACGCAGTGCTTCGCATGTGTTTTTATTTTTCAGCATTAATAGTGGACTACTTTTAGGCGCATATTTTGTTTATGAAGGAATTTACAGGAAAAAATTTAATTTTTTGGGTTTGTTTTTTGGTAAGGTTGGTGCTATTTTAGCGGCAATAAAAGAAACCATCGCGATTAAGCCCCAATATACATATTATACTTCAAGTAACGTTCAGCATCATATTTAGCACTAAAACCGGGGTCCGGTCCGGTCTCTCCAACAGTCAAATATCCGGTATCCAGTTTTGCATACCTAAACTTTGGGCGTCCTGGTCTACGCCATCCTTCCAGCGTAGGCTTGGCCGGCCTCGCTGTGGTGTCCATAAATCCTACCGCAGAGGACCTTTTGAGCAGGATCCTCTTCGCTCATGCGAGCTAGGTGTCCTGCTAACCGGAGCCTACCGAGCTTAATTCTCTTCACTATGTCGACATCGCGGTAACGCTCTTAAATTTCATCATCATAGAGTCTCCGGAATCCTCCTTGCTAAGCACCAAAGTCTCGGATCCATATGTAAGTACTGGTATCACAACTGTTTTATAGGTTGGATGTTATGGTTAAAATCATGGTTTTGAAGAGACTTGAAAGACTAAAGTAGTCTTTGCTTGCTTTCAGCAACTGTGCGTGTATTTCTGGTTCCATGCTGTTATCGGCTGCTATAGTTGACCCGAGATAGTTAAAGGATTCCACTACCTCAAATTTGCGCTCCACTATTGAAGCAATGTTGGATCTTTTGCTCGCAGACGTCGGATCCATGTGTGTGTTTGTTTCTTGTTTGTCGCCAAATTTTGTGATCAATTCCAAAAGCTCTACAATTATATCTCCGATATGACAACTTTGTCTATTAAAATTTTGAAGTGATCGCGCTCCACAGCCTTCCATACATTTTAAAATTAGTCCGATGTCGTAACAATCCGAATTCCCAAAAAAATGGCTACCATCGGAGCTTCGCTCACTTCGCTTCAATAATAAACTTTTTACTTTATTTATTTATTTGTAATTTGTATTTCTAAAAGATAAACTTTGCAAAAGATAAAAATTTCTCAGAATTCTCCTCTGATTCACTGAAAAAAGCAATACGGAAAACGATCACGAAACTAAGACGATGTGAGTCTAAATCCTTAAATCAATGAATCGTGGTCCACTGACGTAAGTGAGCCTTTAAAATTCTTGGAACATCTATTAAACAGTTCGGTTCTTTAGGAACTAGTTGACATTTTCTTGAATGCCAACAACTTGATCATCAATCGAACCGGATTCGTATGTAGTGCTAGGCCTGACAAATGAAAAAGGAATGCACAGCAATGGAGTCGATGGGCTTCCAAAAACTGAAAAGACACAAAAATGTTGCAAATTCGTAATTAATGTCCCAATAAAAATCCAAAATCAATGTGTTTCTTGCCGCCAAACATTACACCAAGTATGAGCGGAAGGGTTGGTTTCAAAGAGATTCCTTGACGATCCTTTGTAGTTTTCCGTTGTTTGGCCTCTGGAGCCACTACAAATTCTGGCTTTTGATAAAGAAAAAGTCTAGTCCCACCTTTATAAACGAAACTAATCAGCAGTTACCTTGAATTATCCCCATCATCCCCGTCATCCATTGATAAGCTAAAGTCGGCAGCTGCACTTGATTGGACAAAGGTGAAGCCTTCGTAAAGGCATTTAAGTAGCGGCATGCAAATGCCAAAGTGAAGTTGCTTGAGAATGGCTACCTAAACAATTACCAATTCAGTAAATTCAAAAACCAATTAAATTAAAATATTTTATAAGATTGCTTATATTGAATTAATCACTAAAAACACACATGTCCATTCGTCAATATAAATGACTGATGCTAACCATACCGAAAACGCTGTCCAATTAAAGGAACACTCAGTTCGCTTACACAATGCAACGACATCTTCTTGTTACTATTATACGGAGCGGAGATATAAATTAATTCGTATGACAAGGCAGCAATCAATAGCCATTGTGCTATAAAAAGCTTAACAAAATGTCCAACTTCTAATCCATTTACGAGCAAAAAAAAAACTAAAACTCTGAAGGTTGTTTCGACGAAGCTTATTCTGTTTCGTACACCGTACACTTACACCGTTCGCGTATGTTACTTTGTGTGTGATGATTAATAACCCTAACCTCTCTGGCAATTGGCAGTGGACTTGGGAGTACCGCGTGTACCCCCAAATACCATCAGATACCAAGGCTCGTCACAATTACCAGCAATCGTTCCCGCTTGGCGCATTGCAATTATAGGACTCACTAACAGGCTGTGAGTGTGCCCGGTACGTGCAAGCACTGTACCGTCGTCAATTTGCAATTGGACCCAATAACTCTGGTAGGTTGTCATAAAAGGCTCGTTTGGCGCAATTAGCCACAATGAATGCACGTCAAATTAATAACACGCAAAAAGGCAAAATATAAATTATGCGTTCTTCAATTTATTACTCCTGCATACCTACATATATATTGCCGACGAACAAACGAGTATGAGTGATTCCCTTGTCCAGTCCCCCAGTACAGCTCGAGAAATTCTCCATGAACCAGATGGCCGCCGAAAGCAACCTTCTTTCTTAAGATTTTTAGAAGATGGCCAGACGGACCTCCGGCAGCTTTGCGTGTATAGTACATAATTGGCGGCATCATGCTTAAAGTCAAAATCGGTAATGTATGGAGTTTGCCCTCTAAAGTGGCCTTCTGAATGGGTATCCTTGGTTTGTTACAGTCGTGCAACGTGCACACACGGTGCGAACGACGTGGTTATTAGCAGCAGATGCAGAATCGTGGAATCACCGTGAAATGAGATTAAAAGCTGTAAAACATTCGTAAGTGTCAAACACATAGTTACTCATGGAAAGAGAAAGAGTAAAGGTATTGCTGCGCCTGCGCGTCGGCGGCAGATTGTGATTACAATCAGAAAATTAACGCCTCAATGGAATATTTTGTATAATAAATTATCACCCATTGAGCTGACGACGGCTAACCACGAGAAGAGGTAGCTTCTGGAGTCTGATGTACATACAAACAGAGTATGCGGTGCTCAGGGCGGCTGCATCGTCGCAACGTCGTCAAATTGCAACACCAACAAAGAAGCTTCTCCCTGAAATTTATTGACTTATAATTTGCGCTCGCACACATATTCTTCCATTGAGTCACGCCGTATCCATGGACTTGACCCCACATACCGCTCGCCAACACATTTGTTATTGTTCGACGGCAGCAGTTGTGGTGCTACCAATCAATTTCCAAAATATACGAGAACGGTGACAGCGAACAGCTTATCGCTAAGTGACAAAAAAGAAATGAAAAATTATTTTATTACTTACAAGTTTCTATTAATTAAAGCCCTTTCTAATCTCTTGTCGGTCTCGTTACAGCAATTATGTCCCCGCGAAAGAAAATTCGTCTCCTATGCAGACCATGACCTCCAAAATATAGCGATAAGAAAAAATCCAACATTGTAGTCCTTATTTTTCTGCGCCTTATCAGTTTCTCCAATAAATCACGAAATTTATTTGCCCTTCCTTCGATTGAACAGATTTTGGTTGGAATTCCCTCCATACAAATGCTGGACGCAATTATTATTATCTTATCTCGGTTGAACTGACTAATGTGTGTGTTTTAAGTCGTATAGCTGGAAAATAAAGGATAACACCAAGGTCACACTATCAACCCGTTGCTATAATGGTCGTGTGTCTTATCAACATTGCACTAAGCGTCAGGGTAATTGAAATTAATCTCGAGCCATAACACTTGAGCTGGTATTCTGTACTGCCTTTCGGGCTGGATGAATTAAGCATCTAATCTTTTGTAATTATGTGTAAGAAGCAGCGCGATAACTTCTAACGGTCGAAAACCCTATCAAATGTGGTTTGAGAGAATAGCGTCACAGCCGGAAAACTACTGATTCGAACATTTCGAAGATAAGAAAACGCTTAGCTTCTTCAAAGTCTGTTGAACTTTGCTAAGACGATACTGCTGGTGTCCCTTGAGTCAATCATCGAGCCTCTAATCGCTTGTATATTGATTGTTAATTGGTAATAGGAAATAGGGAAAATGTATGTGCGCTCAGCTGACACGCATTCATTGGCAACCTCAAGAAATGAAAGGGGGAATCTATTGAAACTTATCTCATCTCATGTTTGCCTTCACGCATGCTTGGCATTTGATTTTTAAAAAACAGGGACTTCTTCGTTTTTCAGATTTTCTCAAGAAAAAGTAATTAAATGAAATTTTCCATAATCCTGCGGGATTTCACGCTTGGTTCGACACCTCGAGCCGCGGTTAGATGCAGCGTGCAATTTTCGGACTGGCGCCATAGGTGGACACTACTGTCTGGCACAGAAGCATCCTTTCCCTTTCGTATGTACACAGTAGTGCACGCATCATTTCATCTGCCTCCTTACTAGTCTGGGTGTCTAGTTCCTTGATGGCTTCTATGTACAAAACTGCTACTGCTGATGACCAAACCAAAATGGAATCCAATTACTGAGGAATGTATCGAAATTCAGCCGATGATTCAGTATACAAAGTTATACTGGAAAACCGCACCATCAACTGTTAGTTTCCACGAAGCAGCTCGCCGACACCCTCAGCAACATGTGTGGTTCTCTCGAAGTGTTGCTCGACTTCACACCATTCAATAGGCGCTCCAAATGCTAACACATCGTATCGTAACACATTAATCCTACGTCCCACCCACCTATTTTGTAGTCGTCGGCTTCAGGTCTTTCATGCGGGTTGCTCGATCGATTGGTTTTAACTCCTGTCAAACTGACAGTGTCGTTGTCGGTATCGGTGTCGGTGTCGGTGCCGCTTGTGATGTGATGATTTATTTTGCGGTCAAAACATGTGTTCGAAGTGACAGCCACTCGGCTGATGACTGAACAAGTTGCGTCCAAGTAGTCTAGCAAGAGAAAAAGATCATTGCAATCAGCGCACGATCAGCGGCGCGAAGTCTCAACTAATGATTAGTTTATGGATCGGATTTCCCCCGCTTCGTGTCAATGCAACCAGCGATTCCGGCGATTAGATGCAGCGAGGGAGATGAAATTGGATCGCAGAAGAAGGCGCTTGTAGGTCTCAGGATATGGGAGTTAACGATTTGTCAAAATAAGATAAACTACAAGGATACCGGAAAGGACTCTTAAATTCTGAGAATTTGTTTCGCTTACATGTTATTAATTACTTGGCTATACAATCGTCCGCGATGGGCCATTATGGAGCGTTTCAATGCGTAAGCACCTGGATGAGAAATAATTAAGGATAATTAAAGATGTTATGGATGAAAATGTTGTTGTCATGGGTAATTTATTAGAGAATCTGTAGTTTTCCAAACAAAAGAACACATCAAATACTTTCTGACATTTTCCCCCTTTCTTTTAAATTCAATTGAATTTTGGAATTTATATCTTATATATTATACAATCTAACAAGATGCATATTCTGTGTATCAGCGTTTGTTCGTTCCTCATTGCATTTCAGCCATAAGCCATTAACAATAAAACCCTATTAATATTTATTTCTCGTATGGAAAATGAATCATTCTAAAACGCCACATCTTAATTAAGATCCTTTTAAGCATTCCCACCTAACATGTGTATAATACCAATATCCCTTCACTGATACAGAACCCGACAAACGAGATCGAAATTTTGCACAGTTGTTCGCAAAATTTTAATGTCTTTCATATTTTTATTCTGTTAAAAGGACACAATTACCCTTAAAATGATTGGTAAGATACATAGTTCACCATATAATGTATCACGCTGATTAACCTACAGGCATATGAAACGCTGAATAATGTGCGTATGAACCAACAATTCACTCTGCACTTTAGCGAAGTAATTGTCACGAAAATAGACTCCGCCTGATCACAGCGCATTAGGGATGCTATTAGGAATATTATCTCGCTTGCTGTAGCTGTCGAATGCAAAACTGAACCAGCCACACTATTCTGCACAATTCCCATAATCACAGAGGCGTTAAGTGATTATCGCTTTTCATCCAATGATTTGTTCGTCACGTTCTCAGCAGCGGGGCCGATTTATCACACTCGAGTGACTCAAAAGAACATCAAGGATGAGGGCAGTTTGTTGCTTTTTAATTCGATTTGCCGATGCTTCAAGGATCTTGATGAAATTACATATACATACGGCAATACAATTTCGGTATATATATCTCTTCGTTGGTTAAATGGCAATTGCTGATGTTGCAAAACTGTGCATTTTGAGATTTGATGAACATTAGAGCGGTGCGTGCTTTGTACGATGCTGCGTAATGTAACAAAGATGGCCGACGTACACAATTTTGATTTTTCATCTGATGATGACAGAGAACATGCATAAAAGGGGGAATTACCGTCCTTCGCTTTTCGAACTTACGTGTCGTCGTCCTTTGAAAGTGTCACTTTCTTGAAAACTTAGTCAATTGACGTGAAAATAATTACACAAATGTACATATATATGAAGAAATATGATATAGCATTACCATAAGACATGGCAGCTGGTTTTAGAAAAAAACAAAGAATAAAGGCTGTACGCTGGGAATTTAAAAATTTCCAGAACTTCGGTTCAATATCAAAAGAAAATTTATTAAATTAAAAGTTTTGTAGGTTTTGATTTTTTGTGGCACATCAACCCATGGATGTACAAACCCCATAATATTATCAGTTGCTTGCCTTGCCTTATTCTAAAAATCATTTTAGCGAAAGAATTTCTGAAATCTTACTTTTCATGATGGCGTTAAAACAGAGAACATCCCAGAAACATACATCCCGATGGACATTTTCTTTTTTTTCTTCCCAATTTTAGGGTCCCAATTGTATTAAACGCCATGAAAATAGGTTTTCGCCCTTAATGCATGGAGAGTAAGTCCTGCGGCTGCGATGTCGGGCGTAGAAGAGAAATGCACACGGCTTAAGAATACTGTCATTATTAGGAAGTAGTCGTAGAGATCGGAACGACTAGTTCCATGTCTAATGTAAGCTAGCGACTGAATGTACTGAACTGAACTGCAAAGAAAAGGTTGGTAATCTGATCGCCAGTATCTAAAGCATATTAGAGTGATGGGAAGAGCATTTTTATGAGTTGCTTAATTCCCAGCTAACTTAGGAGGAGGAAGAACCCACTATGCTGCCGCCACCAAGCATAGAGGAAGGCTCAAAAACAATAAGGCGCCGGGATCAGATGGTATCCCAGCGGAACTGATTAAAACAGGAGGTCCCGCAAGCAATAAATGAACTAATAGTGCGAGTATGGGAGGAAGAAACAATGCCAGAAGACTGGCGAAGAGGCCCCAAACATTTAACGTTGTTGAGTACCGCGTATAAGATTTTCTATTGTATCCTTTAAGTCAGGATAGCCCCATACGCTAAAGTCATCATTGGTTTATACCAGCGTGGCTTCATAACAGGCAAATAAACAACTGATATTATTTAAACCCTTAGGCAGGTGATAGGGTTTCAAAAATCACTTTTGATAGAAATTTATAACGCCATGAGAGAATTCGGCGTCCCAATTAAACTGACACGACTATGTAGATTGACCATGACCCATGTTATAAGCCAAGTAAAAATATACGGATCACTATCAAACCCATTTAACATCTATTACGTGCTCCGACAAGGGTATGGTCTGGCCTGCATCCTTTTCAACCTGGCGTTGGAAAAAGTGATCAGAGATTCTGACTTAACGACGAGAGGAAAAAGTCCATTCAGATATTGGCTCATGCAGAAGACATTGACATCGTTGGCAGAAACCAAAGAGCTGTACAGAAAGCTTAAAATCCAGAGCGAGCGGGCGGCAAGACATCTGGGGCTTCACATAAATGATAGCAAAACAAAGTATATGTTGGCCGCAAGTAGAAAGTCCAACATTGGTCCCTCAATTAAAATATTGGAGCACAAATTTGAAATAGTGCAATCCTTTATTTATCTCGGGTCAACTGTAGCAGCTGATAATATGGAACCAGAAATACGCACACGGTTGCTCAAAGCCAACAAAGCCTTATTTAGTCTGTCAAGACTCTTCGCATCCAGGAATTTGTCCATAACATCTAACCTGCTGGTGTATAAGACAATGGTCATACCAGTACTTACGAATTGATCCGAGACTTGGAGGCTTAGCAAAATAATTCTTACATCTTAGCCACGTTAGTCTTACGGAGAGTTGTTCGTCCCGTAATGAAGAAAAGAGGATTCCGGAGACTCTATAATGATGAGATCTTCGATAGTTATCGCGACGTCGACATTGTGAAGAGAATTATGCTCGGTATGATCAGGTGGGTACGTCACCCTGCAGGAGGCCAGGACCGGACACCGGTTGTAGATTCAAATATGATGATGATGAATAAATAACATAAGTCAATTCTGTCGTAAATTTCTGTGGTTTTACTTTAAATAAAAGGTAATGCAAATTATTTTTAGAGTTTGTTTAGTTATTTATATATATACCTTATTGCTTTCTTAATATAATTATCATATTTTGCAATTTACTTGAATTATATCTTCTTCCATTATTAAACTCTTTCAGAACTAAAAATATCCCTAAAAAGTACTTTAAATCTTCATTTTTACTTTTTTTGGCAAAACGAACAGAGTTTTGATGCGTTTGTTTCTGCTGAATCTGTTTGCATTTAGTTCAAATATAACGCAGTGAGCCTTAAAAATCCAAGATATCTCCTGTTGCGTGCTATTGTCTGCAAAGTATAAATGTCCTCTTGTATGTGATCTAATTTTTTGTGAAATATATTAGTCTCTGATGCTATTGTGTTCGTTTTTGTAAATATGAATAACTAAAATACTCTAGTATTTTTTTTAGTTACATTGTTCTCCTAGTTTGTTAAGTTCTTTTGCCCAAAAAAGTTTTCTCGCTTCCTTGTGAGGTTATAGTTGATTATTATAGCCAAATAATACACTCAAGCATTGATATATACGTGGATGCCCAACTAGCTAGTTATCTTATCTTTTCTTTTTTAAGAATCGTTGTAGTTTGTTTACGTCATCAAATATAAGTATAAAATTATAACAGTAGACCTCCCTTCATCCAACATTTAAGCAAAGGGTTATATTACAGGAATTATTATAGGACTATTGGTGAACGTATTGGAAATTTAATACCAATGGTCGACACGGGGCACAATTTCTACTTTTTAAATACTCCTCTGACGCATTAAAAGGGTCCTACTTTACTGACCCATTCGCCATTCCTTTGATTTCTATAATTATTGTTATGCAGCTGTCATCTGGATAAAATGGCAGATATTCTGTCGGCATTGTATGCGTATTTTGGTAATTCAAATTATCAACGGTCTATTCGTAGGTATTTAGCTGCTTGGCTGTTGCCGCATCCAACAGAGCGACCAATTCACTTAACGCCTTAAAATTAGAAAGTACGCATATATTCCTTAGAAATACCTTTGGCATGATCGAACTGATGCCAAGCTGGCTAGTGCGGTGCATCCCGTTGGTATGCCACCAGCAGGAGAACGAAACAAAGGGCAAACAAAGGGATATATCGCACCAGATTGTTGCAATTATTACAGATGTATAAGGCGTAACACCTTCCAGCATCGTACAACAATAGAACTGAACAATAGCTGTTGTCCTGCTTGTGTCCATCTAGGCGCTATGCACTTAAAATGCAAGCAAGTGCGAAACACATCGTCTGTCCGCGTGCATTGTTTGTTGTGCACACTTGGTCCAAGAAAATGCCACTTACGCTAGGCCGATTTGCTAGAGTGTTTCAAAGGACTTTTATTTCGGATATAATGCAAAAGCAACGTGAGAAAAGGCGGGATCGCTGACAACTGCAACATATGATTGTTCTGTAAAGAAATAAGGTCAAGAATGCCGCAGCATAGGTATCTGACTCGAGAAGTAATTTATAGCTGTTCCTTGATGAACGATCGAACCTCCAGAGCAATGTTTGGTAAAACAAATCACCTGCAATTATCGAATTACTGCACTCGTAGGTACAACAGAAGGTAGACAGCGTGTCGGCGATAGATCTGATGCTTGGGCGCTCTGTTCTCACAGAAATCCATGAACGACGATAAAGATGGCGCGGCGTGAAAAATACATTTTGCCAATTTTCCCATAAAAGTATAATTAATAAAATTTAATTAATCTATTATCTGTCCGTGCGGAGGAGTTGCAGTTGCAATTACACGTAAATGCTTCATGCGATCGGCAGTTGTTGCTTATTGAGCACCGGGTGAACCAAACATATCCCATAAACTCGTTGGCGAGCTAGCTACATAGCATCAGCGCTTCAGCACATCGGGATTGTGGCGAATCACTATTCTCAATTAATTGTAAACTTGAAATGGATTTAAGGTGCGCTCACTCCACTCTGCTGTGCACCACTTCACAGTGTGTCTATTGCATCCAGGACGATTGCTACGGGAGTACCAAATGCGCCTCAGCCTCACCATCAACAAATCGAGTTTCAAGGCGATAAATAATTAGCTTGCGTGTTAAGCGATGAATTGCGGAGGTGTTAATTGCTGAACCTCGATGTATGGTATACGGCTGTGCCCACAAGCGTTGGAAAATTTCCTTTTTGTAAGCAGCGACAAAACGATGGGAAATGCAAAGTTAATTGGCCATTGAACGTTTTCCCTTATGGTTCAAGTGGAGTTATTGATTTTTGTTACATGTAATCAGGTAGTGTGTGGCGATGTTACGATGGTAAAGGAATGAATTTCGTTAAAATTGCATTGCGTAAAAGAAATTTATTAGAAATAAAAAGTACACATTTAAAAAAATCCTGACGTCCTTCACTAACTTCTTATCTTTATTAAACCATCGCCGGATGCTGGTAAGAAAGCAAACCATCGACGATTACACTCGAGAAGTTGTTAAAAAATGGTAGGTGTGTCGTCTAAACGGCCGCGGTGGTTTTGAGCGTGACAACGTCTGCCAGTTAGGTGTATGTACATTTTGAATGTAGTATGTAGCATGTAGATGTTCTAGTTGAATAGAACATTCTAAATGGTCTATCCGAAAGCTACAAAGCGGGTCAAAGATTGGCTGATACTGCGACCTTAAAAGATCTATTGTATCGTAGGGTGTAATATGTGTAAGAAGTAGTATGTCCTTAGTGGCAGAATTACACAGATCTGCCGACGAACCAAGTGCCTTGTGGAAAATGTGTCTCCTTAACCAGATCAAACCTGGACAGCCACAGAGGATGTGCCATGTGCCCGGATGTTTCGTTCTCCTCCAAGCAGACCTCCTCCGTGTTTGAGACCAGATTAATTTTGCTAAGGTGATGCTTAATTACCGTTTTCCGTTCAAGAATTCTTGGCCACCATATGATGGCCGCGTTTGTGATAATTGGTCTCACCATCATGGTATACATCCAATGTATCATTTTAGGATTCAGACGCCAAGTTCTGCTGTAGAGGCGTCTACAGGTCCACAGGGCCCTAGTGGCACGTTCAATGGCGGACTAGATATGAGAATACTAGTTTACTCGTTTATCAAGGATAACTCCGAGATGTTTAACCTCGCTGGAATACTCTATTGTAGTGTCTTTAATGATTGTGCTCACCACTAATTATGATCGGCTAAAAGGTTGTCTATGACCAGTGACTATATAAGGGGGGGAGGACACCTCCTTGCCGGCAGCCCTTAGCTGCAATCACCGACACAGACACTCCCCCTGAGGAGGAAGTAATGACTCGACTTTCAAGCATGGCCCTTATCCATTGGTTGGTGAGCCCTCGATACCTCTGTTACTGATTGCTCTTGTTATTGAGTCGTAGTCAGTGTTATCGAAAGCACCCTCAATGTCAAGGAAAGCACACAGATCTATTTCCTTGGGGCGAAAAGTCCCTTTTATCTTTTTAACTAGATAGTGAAAGGAGCCCTCTGTGCTTTTTCCTTTCGGGTATGGGAACTAACTTAAGTGTAGAGGGCTAAACGTATCTAGCCAGGCTCTGATATGAACATCAATAGGTCTCTCCATAATTTTGAGAACAAATGATGTTAGACATATATGTAGTTCTGTATGATGTAGGCTGCTCACTAGGCCTGTTGCCTGCTGGTTTGGGGATAAAGATAACGTTAACCATTCTCCAGGTATACGGAATATAGCCTCAGTTGTAGCTGGCTCTAAATAAAGTAATCAACCCTGGCAGGATGAGATCGATTGCCCTCTGTAGGAGCGCTGGAAAAATGCCATCAACACCGGAGGCTTTAAATGGTTATAAGGAGCCTACGGCCTATTTAAGCATATCTGGACTAAATATTTTTCCGGATAAACTATTTACCCTGCAGTCAATGTATGGCATACGGCTAGGAGCATAAGGGTATGTGTGTAACATAAGTAGAAGAACCGGGGAAATGAACTTGATGTAACGATCTAATTGTGTCGCCACGGTCCAACTTGTAGTCACCATCTATCTTTTTCAGTAAGCCTACACAATTTGTCAGATCCTTGACGAGTGCCTTATGGATTCGTGCCGCTACTGGCATATCAGCAATGTTTTCGCAGCATTTCCTCCATGTAGCTCGATTTCATCGTCTGAATTCAGAGTTAAGGGCGAACCTATATTTGTCACAACAAAGTAGGACGGAAAGACGTTTCACGCATAAAGATTCGCGGTACGGCAAAAGCAGTACATTATAGTGTTTTTTTAAGAGGTGTTACGGTCCGAGTTTGAATTTTTGCAAATAAAATTCAACATTCAAACATCGCTATTATCTCTAGGGATAGGGATGGGAGTGGGATGACGGAAATGTAAAAATTAACTATTTAGTGCCGAATCAATACTTTCCGGACTTAGTAACGTCGTCAAAAAGAAGCGCTCTATACAAATTCGATAACTTTTTTTATTCTTCTCTATATTAACTTTGTGTCGACATGTCTGTCTGTCTGTGAGTCTTTGAGTCAGTGGCTAGTGGAATATTTTGATAAATTTTTTAACAACTTCCCAAACCCGATTTTCTTTAAATTTTGTGCACGTATGTATCTCCGGTGACAACACATCTTAAAAAAATTTCGAAGTGAATAAAATTCAAAAACCAAATTCAATATCTGATTTGCAAATTTTGACTTTGTACTGCAAAACCCTTACTTTGCTTGTTGTTGTTGCTACAATCAAGCTGGGTTGTTGTATGATTATTATTACTTACTACCTACACAGCTTTAACCTTGTTATCTTAAAAATATGTCTCGTTAGTATTATTCATTATCATTTCTTGAGATTGTTAGTTGAATAGAGAGAGTAACTACCTTAATACGCAAATAAGAAACTCTTCGGCAGTAAGTGAAGGAAATGTAATCCTCTTAGAGATTGCTTGTTGGTACATATAGGCTTATTGCTAAAGGCAAAACGTAATAAAGAGCAATGTACCTACTCGTACATGAATAATATTCCAATTTAAAATAACCATCCAATTGTCGAAAGAAATTCATCCATATTGCGCAAGTGACTTGGATGACAACAATGCACGACATAATCGAATTAGAGAAGTTAAGCGGACCAACTTCATCTACGAGTATGCTATGCGAGTATAGGTACAACAATGAATAACGACATCAAAGGGCACCATCGTCGGGCTCTCGTTAAATGTTTAAATATGCGCGCACAACCATTCCAGTGATAAGGATCCCTTTGTTCTTGTTTTTTGTCAGCGTGCCACAAAAGCCTTACGGTACAGCAAGGTAACTAAGTGAAGGTATAACTTGCCAATATCGTATTCGACGAATTAGACTTTTCTTTTCACCCTTTTTTATTCCCCAATACACGCAGCAGCGCTATACCAAACACATCTTTTGTTATAACGTTCGCTGCCGTTATCGCAGGGATTTAATCACTTAATCCTCTACTAACGAGGTGTTTTCTTTATGAGAATGGCAGAGTACATATTTGCATTTTCATTCTCGCGGTGTTATAGCCTGTATGTCGATGTGGTAGTATGTACTAGCTAGTATATCCTGTATTCGCCGTCATATCAAGATGATAATCACCGTCATCGACATCACTGTGCTGGCTGCTGTTGCCCCGAACACGGCTGTTCCATTCTTCAGCGAAATCAATTTACATAATCACAGTGCCGTCATCAGCCATCCCCTATTTAGATAAGGTGCTGACCATCATATTGTGCTATTATCATTTTCGACGGCAGAGATCGCGACGGCGCGATAATATTTAATGTGCAGGGCATATGCAAACAAACCTAATGCCTAAATTGTTGCCAAAAATCGGCCTTACTTGAGGCGATTAATCAAATCCTTTGTGTGCCCGTATAATTGGTTATTTATTTAACTTTGAAAGATTTGTTTTCCCAGATAGCGATGTCAATTCCGCCATGCCAGATACCAATTTTCACAATTTCGCATATGTCGATACTGACCGCACGCACTAATTTCCGAGCATTGCGAGGGGGGATTCATGGAATTGACAGCATGATCGCCAATAAAGATTCTTATCTAAATTTGTTCAAAGTCCAGCATTCATTATTGCTCATATTCTGACCATTGTTCAATTACAAAGGCTGGAAGGAAGGGTGCAAACCCATCATAAACGCACGCATAAGAAATCAGAATAATTGATCTCTCTCTTCGCAATTAGAAAATTTCTTGGAACTGTTTAAGTTCATGTGGGAAAATGAATGAAGTGGAAAAACTTCTTGGTGAGATTATCACAACGCATGCACCCAACAGTGACCAGTTATTCCGCATAGACATACATAGATAAATAAATGCGGTCTCAATTTCAAGCGCAAATCGCATATTGTCAGGAGACACAGATGCCTCTTAAAAAGATGACATCTCTTTTGATGGATTACATGTCAAGAATAGGACTATTGCAGTATTAGTTTTGTGTACGTCTGAGCACGAGATTATAGCGATCTTCTTTTGAAATGAATTTGCGGTTTTGATGTTAGTTTTTCGATTCATGGTTCAAATTTACTGTATGAGGTGTGTTCCGTGTAGTTCAGTTTCGGTTAAAAGAAACTGAAATATATAAGAACTAAACAGAAAAAAATGGAAGGTACTCAAAAACACGTTTTATAGACGTTTTAGGCAATTTAGAGCATAAAATCTAACTATAAAAATTGTCCGTCGTGGTGGATGTGGGATGTACTCTGCATAACTAAAGAATGGGAAGTTTGATATCAAAAATTCGTTCGCTTGAATAATTTTTAGAACAAGGTGAGATAATGAATAGATTTTGGGGTTTGCAAAGCCCGTCGCTTAAGGAACCTGCCATATAAGCTGAATGCTTCGTTACTCTAACTCCTAAGAGGATGTAAAAGTTATCATAGTTGTGTGGTTCATTTTTTATCACCGACAATTTGACACTTTTTTAAGGTCTGTACATCAATGATGTCTTGTCCTTTCTATACAAATTGAACCACATTTTTTAATTTTTAACGTCATACCCTTCTCAACCCCACCTCTAGTGATAATAGAACGTATCTAACCGTTACTTTTCATCTTAGCCACTACGAAATTAATAATAATATTCGGCGCGACAGACCATTGCGGTCCAAGGCCTAACTTCTCGCGACCATTTGTGCTGCACATGTTAATTTTTGGACACAAATGGAAGGGACCTACAAATTAAGGCCGGATCCGAACGGCGAATTGAGAAGCTTTCCGTGACAAGGTATTACTCTCGGAACGTTTGTCACCCATTCGCGAGAGGTGGGACACCGTGAAAAATACTTTTGGGTGTTGCTGGGATTCGAACCTAAACCTCCTGCTCAGCAGCCATGTGCACTTCCACTGAGCCACGGCGCCCACACTACGAACTTAATACGATCTTTTTAGATTTGTTTCATAAGCCACATCCTTCCCTAAAGGTAATAGGAGTCTCTTACACCACAGTATTTTTCTCCAGCCATATATGCACCAAGCTCGGATGAAATAGATCCAGGCGTTCCAGAGTAATGCTGAAACAATTATGCATCCATATATACATATATTTTTACATATGTACAAGAAAAGAGATGAAAATGAAAAGCGTCTGCCCTTCTATTATCTAACCAAAGCCTACCAATTCCTCCGAAAGTAGGCCCAAGTATATCTAAAATCATTATCCCAACACAGTTGCTGTTTAAAGATTCTTAAAGAACTTGACCTCAACAAAGTGGCTGGACTCGACGGTATTCCGCTATTAAATTTGAAAAAAGATCATCATACTCTGGCGAAACCTCTTAGAAAATTCATCTCTTAACGAAAACTGGTGTTTTTCCGTCAACTTTTTAAAATGACTAATACTCAATCCGTTCCGAAAAAGGTACATCTGTACCTACTGCTTTGTTGTCGGTTCTATCGAAGGTAATGGAATCCATCGTTAATTTTAAACTAATAAGCTATATGGGTTCGAATGTTCTTTTATCCGATGTGCAGTATGGATTTCGTAAAAACAGATCTTTAGGAGAACTCATGACGTGCGTGACTCATGGTTGAGAGAGAACCATTGAAAATCTAGGTGAATCAAGCGTTGTATACTTTGATATTTTTTAAAGCTTTTGATAGAGTATGGCATAATTGTCTTATTAATTATTTCCATGCGTCCAACTTACACAACTTTCTCATTGCATAGATTGCAACCATAAAATGTATTGAATGGTCACATGGGATCAATGCTGGCGTGCCACAAGGGTCATCCTTGTCGCCTACGCTCTTCTTGATATATAGCCTGTTGTCCTCTACAACCTGCGAAAGATTAAGATTATATAAGCTTTATTTTAGAATTTAATTCATGTGTATGGGTTGAGGCTCCAAGAACGCATTTGCTTATTTATCCTGATGGAATTCAGTGTTGTCCGATTGATAAAAGATGTAACCAATATTATGTTACTTGAAGTTGTTGAGCATAGACGACATGCTTCACTATTTTCTACAAATTTTACTCTGGTATATGTTCTTCAGAAAACCGTATATGGTAAAAAAAATGAATAGTTACAAAAAGAAAAAATTAAACTTCAAAAACTATGTATGTCATCCGCACAACTAATTAAACGTTCTTTTGCAGAAAGATGCAATCATTAAATCCATCAGCTTGGCACGAAGCTGGAATAACAATTTCGCTGATGCATTGAAAAGATACTTCTAAATATTTAAAATGTATGGATTACTTAATTTAATTGGATTTAAAAAAGGCGATAAGAACTAGATCCATGCTCAGGACCAAAGCGCAGAATAAATAAAAATCTCCTACCCCGCATATAGGCATCCTTCCTTGTCGTGTGCTCTTCGGAAGTGCATCTGCTGTTCTCCGTCATTTAATCAGTAGAAGGGTATCACAGCTATATATAAACGGCATATACTTGCGGCTCCTTATCGCCTCATTATGTCAGTTACGCTAGTCGCATCGGCACTCATCTTCAATTTGGGTGCACGCATAGAGGACACCAATGACCTCTTTAATGTCACAAATAAAAACCGCCAATCAGTCACGCAGGAAAACAACAAAAACTGTGACGTACTTCAGTTATTATGCAATGGAATCCACACGTCGTCCGCCGATGTGGGTAATCATCGCAAAGGATAACAATGATAAACATGACAAGAAATTTTGAGTTTCGAAATGCATCTGTCTGAACGGTCACGGCTGGTCGGCCGGCTAACAACACAGAGGCTGCCATTGCCGCACGCATTTTCCTCGTAACGATAAATTTGGGACAATGAGATGTGAATTAGGAAATCATTTAAAATCAATTTAAGGGTTTTATATATCAAAAGCATAAGATAGATATGGGATGAAAAGGACATCAGAAGATGTTGAACACCTTTTGCAAAAAATAAATTAAGAATAAGAAACTGACACTAAAGTCGGATCGGATTGTTTGCCTTTATATACAGAGATAACGAAGATAATGGTCGTAGGGTAAATAGGTGTTTGCTCGTTAACAATTTACCAAATTAAAGTAGCCAACTGCACGCATCAGCGTGATATAAAGAATAAGAACATCGTTCCTTTTAGTATAAATCTCTCTATTCAATCTTAATTCCCTCAACTATATAGACGATAACTTTTTATGCACCCTATCCCTTTTGAATTATCCATACGAAATCAAAATAAAACTCAAATCCTTAGAGAAGCGCATCTCAGCATTGCATTATGTAATTTTTGGTCACATCTCATCAGTCCGCCGTCCGGAGGCGATGCCATACAATAGATTTTTGTATCATTGTAATAGATATCCATTTTCTTTGCATTTCATTTCAGATTCTAATAAGATGTATCGTTTCTCGTGTGAATAGACAAAGCAATAACAAGAAAATCCTTAACATGCACTCGAGTTTTGAGGGGATATTGTTGGAAGCATATTATTAGCCAATTTGAGGGTATTGACAGTAGAATTGTTATGACGTTGGCACGAGGATTTCTCTTCCTTTTTTTGAATTGTCCTTCGTGACACGCAACACAACTACCACGGCATGGCTCGTGCAGGTGGCTTCGATGCGTCAGACCCAAAGAAAGTCAAAAGTGTTATGTACAATGGGTACTCTTGGAATGCTATTAACGTATCATGACAGTAAGCCTTACTTAGCAGATGTTTGACTTTTTTCAGATTTCTACCCTCAGAATGGCGAATGACTTGGCACACTTGCTCATAGCTTTCTAGTGGGTAATAGCCTCACCTTTAGTTTGTGCATTTACCTAATATTTTTGAGACCAAAGAAAAAAGTGTGTATTTAGCAAATCATCTGTTATTGTGTGCTAGGTTACCTACATGTAAATATATTATATACATAATGCAGATACATAGAAAATAGACAGAACAAACAGTCAAACTACTCGTATATAACTACATGTATGTTAATTGAATTTTTTAGAAAATTTTTGCTTTAATCAAAATTGTATAATATTCTGTTCTTGTTTTACTATAAATTTACTATAAACAACAAAACAAAATAGGTATTCCAAAAAAACAGGATATTATTGTTTTTAAAATGATATCCAATTGCACATTTTACCGCTCTAACCTTCTATTGTTATACGCAACAACTGAAATTTGTTGTTTTGCCAGACAATTTAGCGCCAAATTTTTTAACCCAGAGTTCCTAAATTACCCGGAGTTACGAAGTCAAGGTGTGCGGTTTCTGCATTGTGCATCGTGTGCATCTTGCCTCATTCAGCTGACAGGCAAGGAACAGATTTTTAAGCATCTTCTCCATTGCCTTGCACATCTCGACATCTCAAGAGGGAGATGCCTCAACCTTCATGTTTTACATCTCTTCCAAGTACGAAAACCAATTATTTTCAAGTGTCAATATAACAAGATAAAAACCGAACAAAAGGATGCAATAAATGTCCTGCGGTTGGTATACCTACCTACGACGTACCAAAAACTAGCCAATTCGTAATTTCAGGAAAAGCAATTTTCGACAAGGACCCAATCGAGAGGAACATCTGTCTAATTGAAGTTTCAAGTACCCGCACAGTGGGTGATATCTCTACCTACCCTACCGTGGCGTAGGGAAGCTACGAGCCAAAGGTTAAAATGCAAACGAGTCGAACATCGTTTATAACCCACTTGAACTGTCATTATTGTGTTGGTACCGTTGTTGGTGTAGCATCAGCATCAGTAAGAGATGGTTGTGTTTCTGCTAGGGGTATGAGTGTAAGGGTTGATATGCATGCCGATGGGATAGCAGAAAATTTCAGATAATTTGAAAATACAAAAGCGTTTCTTCTTGTACTCAAGGAGGTTCGATTTTGAAGAGACAAGTTGACAAGTTCACATTTAATCGATTCATTTGGTTGAAACCACTTTTGATGGCTCTGCGTAGCGTATTTAGAGTATATTGTGTACAGAATCGATGGCATGACACAAAAAACCCTTTTCTAATGGTCCAATGAACCGTACTCGCATTTCACATTAATTACTTCAAGAGTCCTACACTAAATCGCTTGTAATTAAGCGTACATAGTAACTAAATGTTTTTTGAAATCCGACCAGACTATCAGAAGCCGCTTTTCGCTTTCGAGTAGGTGGAGGTCCGTTAAACATGGCGCTAATGGGCAATCAATTTTTTAAACATTTATTTTCCGTAAATGTACAGTCGACAACTGTATGTCCTCGTGGGAGCAATACTCGCTCATGTATGCGAATGCACTTCTGCTTACCTACCTGTAGCATTTTTGGCTTCTTGAGACATACATACTCGTAAAACTTCACAAGAGCACAACTGATGCTAATGGCCAAAGTGACTCAATTACTAAATTAAAGTAAAACGTTTGTTTGTTTGTTTTGTATGTGTGTGTGTGTGTGTGTTTTCCTTTGTGCCCCTGTAAAGATTCAGTGCAACAGAGGCCATCAGCAGTTTGGTTTTTCTTATTTGTGGCCATCACAGACCCCCCATTAGTAAGAGTACTTGAATGAACATTCAACGTAGTGCTTCCCGGCAAAGTGCAAATATTGAAACGGAGTTCGCGTTATTTGTTGACACTCAACTTTGCTCTGAAACTGATTCCATGTCTGCTTGACGTCTGCGAGCCGTCTGCGTACACAGCTAAGAAGCCGGCGGAATTGTCCAAGTGGAGTACCTACATGTTTTGTCAAAGCAAACTGAAGCCGTTAAAAGCAATTAAGCGGCGAAAGCAATGAGCAGATTAGCCAGCAAACGCCAATAAATTTGATTTGAACACCTTTGTCTCAAGTCACAGTCAGAGCGCAGACGTCAGATGACTGCGGACGCGAACTGAAATTCTGTACACATATTTTTTCCATTCGCTGCATCCATTGTTCTGAAACTGATTCTACCCATGAGACGCTTCTATATTTGCCCAGAGTACCCAGGAGAAGCGCTCTTTATTGCACAAGAGACACCATTGATTCCGAATGTCGTCGTCGTAGTCGCCGTCTTTGCTGGCCAGTGGTGCATTAATGAAAGATTTTATTTGTTTGCGGCCATTGAAGAAGCTTTGCATTGCTGATGCGTAGGGAGCAATAGCAGAAACATATACGAATCGCCACCACACCATCTTGTCAATGGTCCGAAAAACCTTTGCTTTGCCTCTGCAATCCAAAACCACTTTGGGATGCTACTTTTCTTTCACTCTGGATCATGGGACTATTGCACGTTCATTGCATTGAACAAATTCGTTAATCCAAGAATATTACACTGAAAAAAGTATCTTATAAGCCCTAAGATAAATTTATCTTTGCTAAAATGCAAAAATTTCCATAAATCGTTACGTATTATGTGTTTCGCTTCACTTTTCTTACATAAAATGAGCATAAGGTATGCTTTGATCTAGTCATGTGACACCAGTCATGTAATAAAGAAAATACGTTATGATTGCGAAAAGCCATATATGGCTTCAATGCGGTAGAGGGTTAAATTTTGATTTCAGTTTTCAATTTGTTTGTTTTTATCCAAAAATAAACCATAAGCAGCCAATACAAATCATAAAAAATTTTTTATCTGAAAAAAGTCCGAATTGAAAGGGTCGGAACAAAAAATGCTTAGATACCTTATTTAAAAAAATTCTTCCTCCTAAAATATATTGTTAGTAAAATGTAAATAGAGTTCGTTTTTTGAACTGTACATAGTAATAATAATAATAATAATAATAATAATAATAATAATAATAATAATAATAATAATAATAATAATAATAATAATAATAATAATAATAATATTCGGCGCGGCAGACCGTTGCGGTCCAAGGCCTAGCTTCTAGCGATCGTAATTAATCGTAAATTTGGGTTGAGCTCAGTTTCTTCAGTTGAGATGTTATATGTATAATTAAAATAAAAATTGTTGTTGGTGCGGTAGATATCTATTATGTGGTATATTTTTTTAGTGTAAAGTGTATCCAAAACTATTACAAGCTACAGACGACATTTCCGACCACATAAAAAACCTCGGATCTTAGCGCTGAACAAAGTAAAACAATCATTAGTCGCTCGCATTTTAAGCCACCGCGCATTTCGCGTTTTTGCGCTCCTCTTGGTTTGCCATTCATTCAAAGTTTGATTTGGCCAAAAAGAACAATTTTTTGTTTGTTTGTTTAGTTTACTTGGAACTCGGCACACTCAACCCAACTGTCACTGTCACGTTGCTACTGGCAAATGGAACGTTGCCGCGGCACAGTCGTCTAGCAGTCGTCTTCTAGTCGCTGCTCCACGCTGCTGTTACACCTCGACCCTACCGATATTTGTTATGTCAATTAGCAGATTTAAAATGACACTTAATGTGACTGCGAAGACAATATAGGCGACTTCTGAGAGCGTTTGCTTGGTGGTTGGTGGTGTTTCTTCGCTGGCGTTTTCGCTTCGCGTTAACGTTGACAAACAAAACAATTGAGTTGAAGACAACAGCAAAATTGATTGTTGTTGCGCTGGTGGAGATTTGTAAACAATTTTCGCTTTGACGACGACCTGTCTACGATGTGCACATAATGCCTTAAGGTCCTAATGAACATATTTGCGAGCCTGTCACTTGAAACGTTCGCAAGTTGCGCAAGTATATGCGATTGAGTCCACTCTACACAACTATACAGCTAATGGCACAATTAGGTAGAATGTTGCATTAGCGTCAGAGAAAGCGATTTCCATGATTTTCCCTATCCCTTTGTTTCAATTTGACTATCATTCGAATTGAATTCAAAATTATTTGCTCAGGAAATTACTTCTAATACTTCCTTGGCATCTTGTTACTATTGCTTGCGGCTTGCACTAAGTCAAGCAACCTGTGCGGAAACTTAATTCGACAACAAACAAACAGATAAAATTGAACCTCAGCGAATCGCCTTTTGTTAAACAGCAGTGCAACGCACTTTGGCAAACAATTAATTGGCCAAAACTAAATATCTATATACAATCCGCCTAACGCGCAACATGCCGAAAACAAACTGCCAAGATCCTGTTTACTCTGTTCCTGTTACATGCAAGGCCTGCCACCCTAAAATACTCAAAACTCATTACTGTCATGAATTCTCAAAATACTGAGTCTTCTGTGTATCTACAACCACCCAATACACTCGAATGGCAAAAAGCATATTTTAAGGGTTATATAAACATGCAACCCCGATTTAAATCCACCTCGTTCCTTCAGGGAAAATACTCCCCCAAAGGATCGTTTATGTTTGAAAAATTGCAAATTGAATAAGTGACTAACTGTCAAATACTTCCGAGCAGAACAACGCAAAACTCATCGAGGGTGCAAATACGCTTGGGTAATAACATAAAACGTGTGCGAGTATCTGAACGTTAATAAGTCTATCCTTGCCTCGATGGAAGGTGATTTTTCCAAATTTCTTAACAAAATCTCACTTGATTTTATAGAAATTGTCATGAGAAGGATATTTTACCCTTCTCAGATGAACGGATGAAACAACCCCAACTATTTTATAGGTTTTTACTGTAAAAACGACCGACTTTAATTTCGCTATCAGAAAGTTTCAGCTAGGTTTGATGATGGCGGTTTCAGTAAGTAAATAAAAATATTAATTGGGAATTAATAATTTGGTTCCTGTAGTGGAAGGGAAAGATATTGAAGAGAGATTATTGAATAATAAATGGAATTCAGTGAAAAAACATTTCATTTTCTACAAAAACAAAAAAACAAAAGAATTTTAAGTTTTTTGATCTAGATGGTAGATATCATCATGTGATTTAGCTTTGTGAGCTACTACCCTCCCACAAATAATCTATCTAAGTGTCCCGATTTCAAACCGAAATCATCCAGTTTTATATCCCTCAGATACGCTGATGGTATATAAGCCACAGTTAATACGACACACGGTAACACCGAGACATTACGATGCCGCATACAAACACAAGCAGCTCCCACTTTCTATCTGATGGCATCCCTTACCATCAGACGATGGTTGCAAAGTCAACTTCCTGAAGACGCAGCCCTTTTGTATGTTTGTTAACCAAAATATCACACCATCAAGCTATTCAGGCAAACGCTCATCCATACGTTCATAATTCAATAAATGCTTCTATTTGTGGGTATATCTATATGCATAGTAGGGTGCTTTATTGGAACATTAAAGCGCTTCTTGCCCTACTGGCAGAAGATATAACATCGAGCTAAATGTCAAATAATTTGACGATAAAGAGCCGTTTCAACCATTAAATCCCCGCCATACCAAATTTTGCCAGGATTTTGAAGTTTATTTAAACGCATAAACGATTATACGCACAATAAGGGTAATGAATTTCATCCCCTTATATGGCAGCAAGTAACTATATAACTATTTAGATGAGTGCCAATGGTTTTCCTTCACAAAAGAGGGTTGCTACCGGCTACATACTTAGTCAGCTTGTGTTCAGGGTTTTTGATTCTTGTTCGACATCCTACTTAATACGTTTTAGGGTAACTTTGATGTGTCCATCTCTTTTTATCTTATCGTCTCTCTCTCTCTCTCTCTCTCCAGTACGACGAGCTCGCACTCATCTATTACAAGCATTTATCGTACATGCAACGACTCGACTGTTTAAATTGGGGTTAAAATTGCTTAACTGTTGATAAATATTTTGTTCCAGTGTTGTGTGCTGGTGTTGCGGTATTGTGCTAAATTCAATTAAAAATAACAAGATACATGCGCCGGGGTAGGACGGGATGGGTGGAACGAGACGGTTTGGCTAAGGGATATGGCAATGATGATGAAACCAACGAAGGGTGACATAGCTTTGTAATGATAACGACGATGTGAAAAGGGAAGAATACGGCTTCACTTGGAGGTGAAAATGAGTTTTCTTCTCGTTTCATGTAAGGACCATCAATTATCTTGCTGTATGCGTCAGGAAATGTCATGTTTGGCATATTAGTAACCCATTCAAATCGCAACCCATTACGGATGATTATTTTCAGATTAATTTTCATTTTTATAGGGATTAGTGTACGAGAACGAAACAATTGCGTTCAGATGGTTCAAATATAGAGTTTTGAAGCGAATCTAAAAGTCGATTACTTTGCCAAAATCTGTCATTCGTTTGCGGTATACTTTGTTGCAGATATTCGCATGAGAGAGTTATTCATATAGGAGCAGTATACCTATACCTACATTTTCGGTTCATTTTCATCGACGCGGCTAAATTTGGTTTGGACAGAAGGTCCAATTGAAGCTGCTGATTTGACGTTCAGAGAGAAAGTGAGAGACTTGGTGCAGTTTGAAAATTCAATCGGTTCAGAAAGTTTTGATTTTATAGGATTTTGAAAAATCACAATCAATTTTGCCAACGCAAAAAAAACCATGGGTTCATTGAAAAACATAATTTAGAGACGACGACACAGCCAATTTTGAAATTTTCAAACACAAAAAAAACAAACAACTCATAAAAATAAATAACTTTGAAAAAAAAATTATATGGGTGCACCTAGGCCCTGGAACCTGTTCACTTCTCTATGTCTCTGTGCCCCGGCACCCAACACAGGTGGATATTGAACTGCTCCGCCATCTCCACGAGAGACGAACGGCAGTTAAGAGCTAGAATTGACTTGGTTGAGACTGATTCCAGGGATTTCAGTGCAGCTTGTCTATCCTAGAATATACGGATATCCTTAGCGGATATTACATATCTCTTCAGCCAAGGCAAGGCTTCACTGATCGCCATAATTTCAGCCTGGAAAACAATACAGTGATTTGGAAGACGGAATGAGAGACCAAGATTTAGCTTTTTCGAGAACACACCTCCGACGACCCTTCTGTGTAAAAATGAATGTGTTCATCTTCCAGGTAAGCGTCTGCGTCCCAGAACGATCTGGAGGGGAAGGTGACCTGGTGCAGTTGCGGAATGGGATAGTCTATGTTGTCTGGGATCCTGACTTAATTTTTTCGCAAAAATCTGGCAATATGCCGGACAATCTAAGATTGCGTTTGATGTTGGTACTGTGGTTTTTTTTACATCTCCGGTGTATTTGATAGACCGTGAACTTGTGCAGAAGCTTTAAGTCACACGAACGAGACGGCCAATTGACTGGTCCATTTCTGGAGAAAACACGATTACCGTACTTCGTAGCGATATCTATTGGCCGAGCTGCCAGCATCACTGAGGTAGATGTATGAGTCAAAGTACCCTCCACCTGGTTTCATGCAGCAAACAGTCCATTTTTGTGGGTGTAATGGCATTTTGTGAATAGCTCCGGGTTATTGACCAGAAATGGGCTACATATTACTGAGAATGATGAAAATCTGTCGTTTTCGTACGTCCCTGGAATTCTTCAGTTCTTGGTCAATGCAATTTTATAAGGATGCAGGCTAGGTCCTTGCTCAAAATTTGTCACAAACTGCCCACAGATTTCGAAAAAATGAAACCTTCCAGTTAATTGCTATTGCGCTAAATTTGAGATAAAATTCCAAATTAGGTATCTAGTTAGGCAGAGTAGTAATTTTCTCAGAATTCCACCCTATATAACTCCACAGAAAATTACTTCATTGAACCAGAAGAATTATTTAGCAGAACATAATCATCTGAATACGGGAGACAAGGGCCGGACCCCGGTTGCAGAGCCAAATATGATGATGAATCATCTGAGTAACAGGAGCCAACGCTCGAGCGAACCACATAAATAGTAACCAAATATTTTCCTCCTTTATTGCTACAATAAAAAGTTGAACTCTAAAACGGCCGACCGCAAATTGATGCTTCCATGAAATTTTGAAAACCAAAATAAATTTAAAATTTTCTTTGAAGGTTGGGCCGAGTAAGAAGTTTGTTTGTGCATGTACCAGGTGCACACACTCTGAAGGCTGTTGGCTTTTAGCCAAAGCTTTTATTTTTTTCCTGCCATCTTTTTTTTATAATTTCCTACCATCCATTTGTTGCCTGACGTTCGAAGATTATAGAAAGTAATAATGTGTTCGTTTGGAATTGGTTCACACACACGAGTATGTGCTGATGATGTAAGTATGTATTAGTAATTAATTTAGTATTTCTGTTTGTGTACTGTGAGCTGTTGGCGATAACCCCGCACTATAGATAACAACGCAAATTGACTAAACATCATTGTTGCACATCATTCTCGGCTCAGGCGTTGCAGTCCAGCAATTAACAAATTCAACAAATAATAATCATTTTGAATAAATAATTATAAATAATTTAATTAATTCACAGTCATGTACTGTGGCACTTCGTCAGGCGAGCAGGCAACACGAGTTTGTTTTTGTTTCTGGTCTGTCTCCTTGAAATTTGTCGATTTGCGGTTGGAGATTTGTTTTATATTTTTATATAAAACCTATCAACATTAGGTAGAATCTCTTATCAGTGCAATTTATTCAAAATACTATCAACTTCTGGGTTGTTTTTATTGCTGTCTCGTTAACTCGTCGCTACTATGTAGGTTTATACAAAGCATTTATATTAAATTAAATTAATATCAAATTTGCAATTCAACTGTTTAGGTCAACCAATTAATCTTAAGTATTTATAGAAATTGAAAAAAAAAATTAAATTTATTCGGTGGCATTTTTATTTTCATTTCTGTAACCAAGATTGGCGTCGTTTCGGAATTTATGTACATTTAAGTATGTTCACGTAATGTATTTTAATAATATAACCTCCTCAGCCATCAGTTTAATTTAGGTTATCGCTATACTAAATGTGAAAGTTGTTTTTTTCCACCAAACTAATTACGGAGATTAAAAATGTGGTCGCGTTTTCATTCTACATAAGGAAGAGATAGAGGAGATTATAATTATTTACTAATATTTATTATACATTTTTTTTATTGTAATTTATTTCTTTTTATTTCCATTTACTTTATTTTAAGAGAATTATAATAGATCTTAGCAATTAGTGATACTTACTAGGCGTCAGATATCTGTAATGCTTCCTACGAGAATATCCTTAATTCTCGTCAATCGTGTTGTGGTACAAAAAAGATATGAGAACTTATATACCTACTTTGAGAAGTAATTCATTCCTACCCCTTGCAAAAATGGCAGTAGTTGATGGATAAATGTAAACAATGGATATTATGCGTAGGTACGCCGAAATCATCATCATATTTGGCTCTACAACCAGGGTCCGGTCCTGGCCTCCCGCAAAAAGTCTATACACCGGTCCCGATTCTGAGCCGATGTCATCCAGTTTTGCAGCACTAAACTCTGAGCGTCCTGGTCTACGCCATCCTTTCAGGGTAGGCTTGGCCGGCCTCGCTGTCGTGTTCCATTTAAGCAACCGTGTGCCCGTGCGCGTATTCATGCTGTTCCATGCTGCTATCGCCTGATACATTTGACCAGGGATAGTTAAAGGATTGCAATATACTTCAAATTCGCGCTCCACTATTTTAATTGAGGGATCAGTGTTGGATCTTCTAATCGCAGACGTGTCCACCATGTACCATGTTTTGCTCTCATTTATGTGCAGCCCCAGATTCCATGCCGCCTGCTCGATCTGGATGAAAGCTTCCTGTACAGCTATTGGGTTTCTACCAACGATATTAACATCGTCTGCGTAAGCCAGTATCTGAATGGACTTATAGAGGATTGTTCCTCTTTCCGTTCCGTCAGAGTCTCGGATTACTTTCTACAACGAGAGGTTGAAAGGACGCAGGCCATCCCCTTGTTGATCTAGACATTCTTCCATCACCGGCCTAAAGGTGTAAATCTGATCAGTTGCTGAAATAAAAAATATTACCAATTTTCTTTTAGTTGCTCTAGCATTTTAGCTATTAGCAACGTAATTTTAAATAAATATTTCCATCATAAAAACTAAGACTTATAATTAGATTTACATTGTGAAAAAGAATATAAAATTTAAATTTATAAAATTATGAATCTTAAATTTATATAGAAATATCAAAATTCAAAGTCTAACAATTTGTTAGCCGGTTACTAGAGTAGTTACCCATTTTCCATGTAAGATATAAAAAATAAAATAAATGTAGTAAATTACCGTTGATTTTATTTTTTAAGTTCGAGAAAGTACCTATCAACCTTAAAAAGGTATTCTTACGTAATGGCACTTCAACACAATAAATTCAAATACGATTGGGTAGGTACCTACCTCTTTAAACCCGTCTTTTGTACTCATAAGAGGCCTAAGCGTTCAATGGCCAGAAAACAAAATTAATTAGCCCAAAAAGTCAACTAATTTTCTGTAATAAACGTGAACGCCATTAGAACTTATTACGTGCACATCCATCCAGAGGAGAAATTCTACTCTATGCTACAGACAGATAGGTACCCACCTAACTTCATACAAAATACAATCCGATACCCACTCGCACAAATGCCTTCTAACAATAATTACCCTGAAAACTAATTGAATGTTGTCCTGTTGACGGTGGGTATCTACAACGGAGGTGGTGCCTAATGGTTAACGTGGCAACGGCAACCCCAACCCCCACCCGATATGTTTCCATGTCCCACAAGCAAAAACTTTGTGCAAAGGCGAAAATTCTTGCTAACAACAATTTCCCCACAACAAAAGAAATGGAAAAAGCATAATTTCCGTTCTCTTCTTGTTACACAAAAAGATGCCAGAGCAGCAGATTGAAATCTTCTTCTCCGCTGCGAAGATGAATTAATAATCTGCTGCTTTTTAGTGGCCGTGAGTGACTCGTCTGTATAGTGTTGCCGCAGATACATACAGATAGATTGCGATAGCGCTCAACCATTCAACTAAAATAAGCAAATTACATTCTCAACTGTACCTACGATGGCGCTGACAATAAAATCCAATTTGAGTTGTGAACAAAACCAGCAAAGGGGTGAAATAACTACTTCGCACTCCATCCATTGCAGTATCTATACCAACTTGCTTGCAAACAATCATGTTAAAGATACTTTAATGTAGTTATATACATACAATATGGTGTATCTCTTTACACTGCATTGTAAAGCAGGCGAATACCTCGTAGACAGAACGTCCCCATTGCTTATTATTCGATTGCCAATTATCTTCATATTTCGAGCTTCACTACAAGAGGAAAAAACATTTACAGTGCAACAAAAAACATAAATAAACAGATCGAAAAATGGATAAAAGCCACATGCTATAGATACACATTTACGAGACAAAGATAGATACATTGCGAGTAACCGCCCGTCGTTTAAGGAGGAAAAAGAATCGCGACTGACAACAATTTCAAGGCAATGAACGCGAATGGGAATCGCTTCTGTATCTATACCTACCACGACTGTAGCCACCAAAGTTCTTCCATACCTTAAAAACAGCTCCACAACGCACACCAACCAACTCAGGTCGATCGAAAGAGCCAGAAGTACACCAAAGCGCATTCTGTTTCACTTCAGCCAACCACTGTCGAAAATTGTTGAACATTTCACCAACATTTTTTTTAGATAAATAACCAGTCCTACAATCATTTCCCCTTTTTCACCAACAAAATTCACCACACCAATTGGTAAATTTTTTCTTTCAAAGAAACGCAACGAAAAGATTAAAAAACTGGGCGTATCCGTATTGAGGTCTGTTTAATCAATCCGAAAAAAGGAAGGAGCATTTTTGGACAACTAATTGGAACGACACGGACTCCGATTGGCTGTGACAACGCTAGAGAGAGAAATTGCTTGGTGATAAGCGATTCCAACCAACTACACAGCTAAAAAATGGTTCCTGCCAAGCTAAACTGTGCTTCAGAGTGACAAAGACAGTGCACAGAGTATGCCGCTTCCACTTCTCTAACAAAAGAAGAAAAACTGGTTTTCGACTTCCACTTCCAACCACCGGACAAAGAAAACCAAACACCAGTGACGACTGGCACTACACACATCTGAGTTACTGAATGGAGATTTTCGTCTCATGTGTTTAGTTGTAGCCCAGTCGTGATCTCAAGAGGACGTGTGCTCAGTTCGTGTGATCGGTCGATCGATAGATAGTTCGTTGTTTGTTGATTCGTCTTTTGATTAAATATATAAATTGAGTAAATAAATAAATCGATCCGCTCTGAAAAATCGAAGTGAAAAAGACGTACAACAAATAATGATAAAACGTGCGGTGCGTATTATATCGCAAATCTTTAACAGATTTTGATAAAAAAAAAACCAATAAATGCTTGTGCATGTGCGACATTTAAAGAATTTAAGAAAAAACAAAGCCACCATCAACGGATACAAAGGATAATTAATGTCCGTTAATAGTGAAATTATCAATAAGTGTTAGTTTCATAAAAATAAAATACATATTAAGTAAAATAATTGTGTTCGACAACCACAAGAAAAGGGAACATTAAAGTTCAGTCTTCCCCACCCCACCCTTGTCCAAAAATCCTATGATAAAATTATCAGGAATGACTGTCACTGGATTGCGCACAACAATGACGAGCCCGACGGTTCCATCGACAACAACTTCTGCCGCAATGACTATTGTGCCCAGTTCCCCCAACAGTAGTGTTATTATGAACAACAACAACAACAACAGCGGCGGTATCATCATTAATAACAACAGATCAAGCACTTCGCCATCGCTGATGCTGTTATCGCAGCATAGTCAGCACTTGCATCACTTGCACCATCATCCACACCATCACCAGTTGCACAAGTCAAGCTCCCGTCTTAGTAACTTCAGTGTAGCTTCCTTGCTGGCCGATACAAGGCCGCGCAGTCCCGCCATCTCGGAGTCCGATCGGCATCATCAGCTGGCGCCAACGAATCTCTCATCGACGCCCTCTTCGACAAGCTCACAGCGATCGCAAGAGTCGTCGCCATCATCTCCACCAGCCGCTCACCATCCACATCATCCATTTCATCCGCATCATCATGCGCATTTGTTGCATGCTGCCCATGCGGCGGCTGCAGCTCATCATGCCGCTCAACACCAGCACCAACACGCCCAACAAGCTCATCATCCGGTGAGCGCCCATCTGCCAAATCACATCCGCCATCCATCGCTGTCGCCAATCTCATCATTGCATTCGACGGGAAGTCAGCAGCTTCAGCAAAACCTGCAAGACGGCAATTCATCCTCCAACACACCCGCCCCAACAACACCGTCAGCAAGCAGCAGCACGGCAGCGTCCACGACAACGACGACGACGACGCCGCCTGGAGCACTGGCAAAACTTGGTCGTCATACGCCCACCGGAAGTTCCGCTGAGTCTGAAGTGGATTATGACTCGAATCAGGATGAAGAAGAGGATTCCATCGTTGATATTGAGGACATGAACCAAGACGATTCACCGCGATCCACGCCCGATGGCATTGAAAGCAATAAATCGGACGGACGTGTATCGATGCCATCCTCACCGCATATCCTGTCATCAGCGGCGTTTGCCGCTTCGGGCCCTGGACCAATTAGGCCGACGCCGTTTAGTGCGCTTGCCGCAGCAGCTGTCGCCAGCTGGGGCATGGGCGGAGGAGTGCCATGGCCCGGTGCACGTCAAATGCCCCCATTTGGACCGCCCGGACTATTTCCCGGACAAGGATTCGGAGGTGGAGGTGAGTTTCAAAAAATAAATTTATTGTTTCCCAATTAAAAGCTAAATTGCATATTTCGATGACGATTTTACCGTCGGCAATGGGAATTTTTTCATTTTGGTCACGGGCCCAATTAAAAGCTGTGCCTCTACCTTAGACGAGTTAAAAAGTCAAATAAATCACATCCAACTCTACGTATATTTGAAACCCCGCTTTTCAAAATATGAAAACGTCCCTTCATATTGGAAAAACGTTTTCAAAATATGTTCTGGAAAATCACATGGAAGGCATTCTTCTTTTCTAATGCAGATACCCGTAGGCTCTTAAACACACACACACACAACAATAAATTATTCCCCATCAAAAACTCAAACTGAGTTAAACCAATTGAGTCAAATATAAGCTTTTCACTGCAATTGCGGGTATAATAACAATAACCGGCCCGTCGTCTTAATGGCCCCAATTTATTAAAAACAATCAAGCATTTGGCTTGACACTCTGCCGCACAGCACCGCACCACAACGGCTCCAGCCACTGGGCACTCAGCCATTGCCTTCCATTTATACATTAATTGCTAAACTTAAATTGCCGGGTGTTGGTGGATGGAATCCGACGGAACGCCAACAAGAAGGCTAGGTGTGTTGTTGTTGTTGTCTTTGGTCTCTTTACTCCTTTAACGAGTGAAACAAATCTCTCTATCTCTTTCGTGGCTTACTATAATACACGACCGAGTCGTACTCTGCAACAATTTATCGTAACATTTGTCTGTCTGTCCGACCGTTGATCAGACTTAATGTGCAATTATGGTTGTTATCCGCAGTTTTTGATTGTCATCGTTTTGCCTTCACTAGTATCAACACCATGGATAAAAATGAAAGTGGGAGCACGATTTTGAAATGATAACGATGGCCAATTACGCCGGCGGTCCCATCATCGAGTTTAGAGACAAATGAACAATGAAATGCGTGCAATTATGGCTGAATTACATATATAACTGTATTAGACTGCACTATAACGGACGCAGCACATTACAGTATCATAAAACCAAACAATCTTACAATTGCTACAAAATGATTGCGGCACTGCAGAGGAGTTCAGTTACACCGCTTTCCGGTTACAATTTAATTTCTAGACAAATTTTTGAGGAAACGCATTGCTATAATTTTTTCAATATCAGTTGATGTACATTTTTTTATAATACATAGTCCCATCTACATAAGATTTTACAAATCGATTGCTGGACACTTGTTTCAGAACATTGAGTTATGTTTTTCCCTAAAAAGTTTAACTTTTCAGTTTGGAAAGCAACAATGGGTCGCCTTTTAATTAATTCTTGTAACTTTTTTTAAGTCTTTGGGTAGCAAAGAGGTAGATGTGTTGCAAAATGTTATGTCAGGTTACCTACTAACACATCGTAATAATTTAGCCAAGAACTACTCATTAGTCAATGTTTTTTAGTGGGGGATATCTTACTAAACTGAGGTACCACCCTTAATAGGAAATGTATACTATTCCCTTATATAAAACACACACACATAACACTAATCGTATATATAACACCGACACTTCACACTTTGAAATAGTAACTCCGGTCTAGAACAGTTGACGGCTGCAAAAACGTTCCGTTGAAAAACAAAGCGTTGTTCCTTCTCAAGTATAGTGGTGGCACTGTGACCCGACCAGCCCCCCACTATGCCATCAAATATAAGATATTAACAACAACCTGGCACTAGTTTTTGCCACAGCAAACACTTTGTCACCGTTGTGTTTTGGTATTTCTGGATGAACGCCTGGCAGTTGGCTGACAGGCACAAGAAATCAAAGCAAAAAGTGGCCTTTCTTAGACGTTCGATAGGAATTCTAAATTAGCAGCAAAAGAGCCAGAGCTCTTTGTTTTCGACTTTCGCGTTTGTTCGGATATCGCGCTTACATAGGGATTTGCAAATCGGAAACAAATCGAGTTTTCCTCGTCAGACCTCCAGCAGATGGAAAGTGATCCCTTGGAATTTCCACGTCTACCGTTTGTTGGCTACAAATCGAATTTATGGCTGCCAACTAATTGGACAACAGATATAATTATTCGACCTGTCCTGACTATAAGCGCACCTAACAAAGAAAACAATTTGTTAGCTGACTATAACAAAATACTTCAGGGGAGTGTTGGGGCGTTTCGAGTTTCATCACCCTTTTCATTTCACTTCATTGTCGCTGTCATGCCATAAAGTTTGACATTTTATCTACGTAATAAAAAAATCAATACCAAACTGAAAACGTTCCCAATCGTATCTGCGCTTCTTCTGATAGCTCTGCTCTCCAGCTTACGAGCTCTGATGTAATGAAATTCAATCCATGGGAAGGAAACATCCAAACAGAAGAAATATCTCGTCTTGTTGTTGTTATGTTATCGGTTGTTTGGTGCGTGTTTCAGATGCTGATGTTGTATCTTTTGATGCTTTTGTTGACAAATTAAATTGATTTCAGATTTCTTTTCGTTTTGCTTCGCGGTCGGTCCGTCAACCAACCGTGCTGAAGAAACATAAAATTTGTAGAATTTCATTGTCATGTTCTAATTTGAATGCCATGTTATCCTTCTGCATGGTGAGCGGGTTGGTTGCAAATGCGGTAAAAAGCATGCCGCCGGCAAAAGTGCAGACTTCAAAGACCCCTCTGCTCAATTTGCATCTGGATGTCAGCTCGAAAACGAAAGTGACATTATCAATCGCGCATGTAGGTTTTTCGTCCTGTCCGGCGATGATCAAACCTTTGGCTGTCAGAGTGTTTAGCTTTAAATTCTGTACATCGCTCCGCAAAAAGTGAGCTGCACGGCAATGACATTTATCAGCAGGTTACACATAGCTCAGCTTCTGCGAGTAAAACAGGTGGGCACCCGGTCGCTTGTCATCACCAGTCGCAGTAAGTTCGGTAAGAGATATTTTCATCAGCCGCACAGCATGCATCAATGACGGTAGTCTGTCTTCCTATTCTTATGGGTGTTAGGTAGAGAACTTGGTCCTTGGAAAAAAAAGAAAGACACAAAAAAGATCCAAGCCACACTTCAGATTTTGACTTAAGATAACTGCACTGACAACAAGTGAGTGAGTGAGATTGAGCGGCAGGCCATCGTTCTAATACGACAGCTCTTACTGCTACTGTACGTCTACAATCTTTGACAAGGAAAACAAGCTATCTCCGAAAAATGTGCGTGTCGCTTAATTAAGGAGATACGTTCCAACTTTTATGTTTTTCCCTTAAAACAACGTTGATGGTATTTCTGGCTTGATTGGTGGCATTCTTTACTGTCGTTATCTGTTGTTCGAAAAAGGACACCAACCACACACACTCACTGATGATATTGTTGTCCAAATCAAACAATCGTTTATGTTTTGCGACATTAAACGATCGCACGGAATCGTTTAGGATAAAAATGCAATAAATGCTACTGAAGCGGAAAGGCCAAACACATCAATTCGTCCTTTTTGGCGTCGGTTTTTTAGCTGTAGTCGAGCGGCCATTTCTGCAGATGCACAGGGGTTGTTTTTTCATATGCAGTCGTGGTGAATTGCTGGTAATTATACTGTTAATGTATATATTTTGTGGTAATGCTTTGGATTGAATCACAGATACCTATGCGAGAAATGATCCGTCGTTAAGTGGCATAAACATTGTGTGCAACTGGCCAGGGAAAAAGGGAAACTGCTTAAATAGAACGAATGTAAGTGGGGTGTTAAACGATTTTGCATTGATTTGACATTTAGGGGACGCATTAAAGCACTTTCCAGTTAGGTTCCACAGTGCACTTGCGCTTGTAGTACTATAGAAGGAATCTGTAATAAGCTTCGCTTATTATATTTTTTAAGCAAAAAATTGATGTTCAACTGAACAGCAGCACGACAAAGGATTTAGTACTTATATGGGAGAGGGCAGTTTAATAACTCAGTGACACTGCTTCCGTCAACTGCCATCTTTTAATAGACTACTGTCAAATTTAGTGTTTGACAGCCACTGAAAACAGACAACCTCGTGAATTTTAAAGAAAATGGAAAAAAGTAAATTTCGTGTGCTGATAAAGCATTTTTTTACGTAAAAGAACCATCACCATTTGCGCCGTTTCGTAACCGTGGACGAAACATGGATCCATCACAACACTACAAAGACCAAGGAACAATCAACAGTGTGTGTCATCACTGAAACAAACGCCTAATTAGAGGGCCTTGAGAAAACCTTTTATTATGAAGGAATACAAAAATTGGAAAAACACTGAACTGAATGTATGAATCTTAAAGGTGACTATGTGAGAAATAAAACTCTTTTTAGCCGAAAAAATACCTTTTATCCAAAAAGTCACTGACTTATCACACTGCCCTCGTAAATGGATAACAATGGATTGCTCATAGTCAATACAGATTCTTTTTCAAATTTCTTTCTTAACTTGACTTTTACTCAGAGCTATTTAACGTTGATATTGGACTCGCATACATAATAATCACTTATTCCACAATAATTATTATTATCTGATTAACGCAATCGCGTCGGAGATGTGCTTGCGTATATCCTCAACAACGATTTAATTAAAAAAATGCACCTAGGGAGCGAAAATGGAAAAACATAAACGGGTTAACAAATTGTTGTGGTCAACGCAAGCAAACAATAATTTCTATTAACAACAAATAAGCAAAGAGCGCATAATAGATAGCAAAAATTGTGCGTAGTTAATCTGAATCCGCACATCATTGAGTTGATGAAAGTCGTTGCCGGCGTCTTGCCGTATCTGTGCGGTGAAGCGAAAAGGGGCTTCTCTGCGTGTTTAAAACAGCCGAGCAGTTGTATCTGCTCCAACTCGTAGATACGAGTAATTGTGGCAATTTTTCATCGCAATCGCCCAGCGCTAAGCGTCATCGTAATTCATTTGAGCTTTATAGATACTCGTGTGCGTTGGATTTGAATAATTTGTTGAACTGCACTCATATATCATGTATGTATATATATACTCGTATGTAGGTGTAACGACTTCAACTTCAATAACTACATCCAACCACCGACTAATTCATTGGCAATTACAAAAATTAATTCCTTATCAAAAGAGTTGATCCGTTGATGCTTGCCGATGGTGTTTGCTTGCCATTCAATTGTCTGTTGTTTGAATGTTGGCCAAATTGGAGGGTGTGGCACCCTCGAATGTCCCATCTCTCGCACACACACCTTGAAGCAGCTCGCCGGCTCAAGCTTCGAATATTTGTTATTGTTGCCATTTTGCAACGGCTGCTGACAGCGGGACGATTGCATGCATTTTGCCACCATCACCAACTTTGCCATCGTCGAGCAGCAATCATTAGTTCCATTCTTAACCCAGAGCAGCGTTCGTTCGTTGGTATACTGTCTTGTGCAGCTCTCCACTGTTTGCTGCTGATATTTTCCAGCTGATAATGGACTTAATATTTGCATCTTGCACGCTATACCAACTGGTGTTGTTGTTATAAAACGCACACATCGAATACGTTCCACAATCGTTCGCAGCCAAGCACAAACGCGAATGATTAATGTTCAGCAGATACAATTTATTTGCATTAAATTACCATATCTTCACATAAGTGTGTGTGTGTGTGTGTGTTTGTGTTTACCATCACGGCGCTGTAGTGTGTTATGTTATTATTGCCTTTTAACTAATTTTTCTCGAACGCCAAGTGCTAAATGGGATTATCGCCCGTTTGCAATTGTTCAGGTTAGCACAGTAGCAACTGCCAGATAGACGACAGTGGGCAATTATTATTATAGATACGCCAAACCTAGATGTTTTGTGTGGAAACTCTATCGTTGTCGCGCATTGTCATCGCATGTCGCTATTTCTCTGAATGACACCTCCGATTAGAGTCCCAGATTATAGGTATAGTCTGCACCGATGCGTCTAATTACAAACTAAGCGCTAATATATACGATGGGAACAGAGAAATAATTCCGTTATTTCGTTTTTATTGTTGAACTTGGTGCCTGCTGACAGCAGCACAATAATTGCGGAATTGTCATGTTGTTGTTTGTCGAACAGGGTCGAGTTCTTGCAAAGTTGGTGCAACAAATTAACGCCGTATCACAATTGTCAATTGTCACATACTTACATGACAATTTTCCGGAAAATCAGCATATTTAACTCTTAACATTGTCATAATCACAATTCCAGCGATAAAGACATGCACTCGATATCTGATGCCGGCGGACAGGATCGTATCAGACTCAGCCTGATGCTCAGCACATGATGTAGATAACTAGATATACTGGCATAGACTCGTATCTATAAAAATGCATTTTTTCGCCATAAAATTACAAGTTTTACACGCAACGAATTAATTTCCAGTTGTCGCCATTCGCATAATAGGTATGTCATCAGCGACCGAGGCAACGTGGAGAACAAAAACTACACCACAACAACTCCGTCATTTTAAACGTTACACTCTGGAGTCTGATGTAGCATGAGGTGTGCGCTGTGCACCCGTTTAGCTGAGGTAGACCATCACGCGCGTAAAAACTATACGTCTGTACGTTTCGAGAGCCAATCCTCCGGATCGCTAGGTCTTGTCTTTAATGCGTACACACGTTATCTTGTGGCTTGCCCATTAGCTATGATGGCTGTTGAAAGGAAGGAAGGACAGCTCTCGTTCCGTTTATTCACTCTTATAGGCAGCATTTTCATTACGAAGAGGAGCAACTGCTACACGCTGGTAATCCAGTGAAGCCAATTACGTTTGCTAATTAATGTTCCTCTAGGGTGAGATTAATTACTCTGGAATAACATTCAGGGCAGCGGTCAGCAAAATCAATTAGAACTTGATCCTGTTTGGGAACCGGTTACGAGAGCTCTACACAGTTCCGTTTCAGCTACTAGCAGTAATTTTGGCCACATTTTTGTTTGGCTCTTGAGCCAATTTACGTTACTTATTCTTGAGCACTGAATATATGAATACAATTGCAGCATTACAAAAAGGACAAATGAGGTACAACAAGCGTTAATTAAAAGAATGACCATCGTGAGTTGCACATAACTTATGAACTTCAAACTAATTGCAATTTGTGACGAGGCTGACTCACTACCAACACAAGCCCAACCAATAAAGCCATCAATTTGTGCCGTGCCATGCCGTGGTTGTATGTGCAAATTAGCGCAACTAAATTTTTATTTGTCAAACATTCCCGTATATAAGTAATACAACAATTTGTTGAATTTTATTAATATTTTATTCAAAATCTTGTACGAATGGTAATATTTCCCAATTTGAGGGAAAAACAGAAAATATATTCTACGACAACCATTTGGTGTGGCCATCGCGCGTTCGAACTCGATTTGAAAATTAAAATTCAAATGCGGTCGTATGTTCAAGAAATCAACCAATTTGCTGCTGATTAAATTAATTAGCAAGACCCATTTTTTATAGATACTACATATACTTTCATGCCACATTTGCCAGTTCCGATTCGCTGTCAACTGTCATACATTGTGTGCATTGTTTATTAGGGAGAATTAATCAAAAATATGTAAATAATTATTTCGATTAAAGATCTTGGAATATTTTTAAGCCATCCGTTAGGGGAATTCGTTTATTTCTGATTTCTGATTACATTTTCATTATGACCCTTTATACCATAAAATGGAAAAACTGGAATACATTTTTATTTTGTATTAGAGGTAGTGGACATCACTTACGGATGGACAGACCTTAAAAAAGTGGCAAAATTTTCCACTCCAGCGCCACCTAACAGGTCAAAAAAAAACTTAAACTTATCGGAGCACCAAATGATCATATGGTGTAAATACGGAAGTTATGTTATTAGGCGATTTTAAATAATCATAATAAACACATTATGTAAAATGTAAAATATAAAAAAACATGGCAGAAACAAGCTCTCTCCACTGTCGTCGGTCCTGCGCAATTCGCTTGATTTGCCATCACAACACTCTTCCAGATGACTCTGCTTCTACAAATCTCATCCATGTCATTCTAGGGCGCCCACGTCTTCGGGATCCTTGCGGGTTCCATCCAAATGCCTTTTTGGCAATGTCGTTTTCGCAATGCCATTTTTTTCGTCGTATTTCAATCTTTTACGGACTTTGGGATGTTAGTTCCAGTAGATAAACGTTGGAGGTCGAGTTAGGCCAAAAGATTCCACATACTCTTCTTAGACATTTATTGATGAACACTTGGAGTCTCGTTGATGATGATTGTATGTTACTCTCCAAGTTTCGCATCCATAGGGGAGGACAAATTGAAGACAGTAAGTTTGTTGCGTCTTGATACTATTTGCGAGCGCTAAATTTTTTAGTCTGAAGAACGCATGTCTTGCGCGTTACTATATAGGCTTCATTACCGCCGTCTTTAGATAACACACTTCCTAGGTAGCAGAACTCCTCAACGATTAATCGATTCTTTGATTTGTTCTTAAATTTAAAATTTCAAAAATTTCATTTTATCGAAAGAATCTTTGAAATCGGACTCTAGAGTTATGCCAAGAAGAACAAAGGTCCGTGCACGATTTAAAGCTGCCCAATATACTTCATTAACGAATTAGGTAATTGGCTGTAAGGTGCCCCTCCAAAAAAATATAAGGTTTGCACAGGCCACCAAATAAGTTTGGGCCGACACGTATGTAGAGCATTCCGACCTCCACACAATACGCGAAACGCGACAGTCGCCATTCATTCTTGTTTGCTCTTTTAATTTTATTGCAAAATTAATTGATCATTTGTTACTAATTGCTGCGGTATAGGTTTCCAGCAGCAGCGCGACATAAATAGCAGCTCAGGCTTCAAATCGGGTTTTTACCATAATTGTACTCGTAGTTTGTTCCAGTTAGCTGGGGCGAGACAGAGACGCGTTCATTCTTCACGTATTAGCGATAGTTATGTACTCGCATGAGTAATAAAAGTTTTTAAAGAGTTTTCTCCACCTGCTGTATAGACGTACATGCGAATCTTAACAAAAACTTGTCATTTGTGTGCCTCTCGATTTGGTTAAATAAATGTGGTGTTGCTTTTCAGCCTCTTATTACTAAACCCTGAACAGATTTCTTCGTGCCGTTGGTGCTATTGCAGCCGTCGTGTGATGCATCGCGATCGTGTGGACGCCTGTCAAACTGTGACATTCTGTGCAGCAATATTTGCTTCGTCTTAGCTGTTTTCAATTAATTCGAATTCCCCAGACCATTGTAGAGAAATAATAACAAGCGTACCATGATGGCATATAATATGATCCCGCATGTACAACATGAAAATCCATACCTTCCAAGGCACTTGACTATATAGCCGCCCAACAGGTATACCCGATGTACGATCTTGTGTCCGTGCACCTACCAGCCGCGCAGAATTTCTGTGCAAATTGTTTGCAATTAGTTTTTAATTTATCTATCTTTGTAAGTCGATCGATGATTAAAAAGCCCAACTTGCACACGGCAGTACCTACATATTGGCAATTATACGCTTTGCACCAGATTTGTAATGTGTGCAATGTCGATCGCGGCCATCACCGCTTCCAGCCCATAAGCACACATCAGCCGTCGATTTCATAACAGAGAAATACAAATTTCCAAGCTATCGTGTAATGTTACACCACGACAACAACGACTAAACTATTTTAATTAGGGCCAAATTTGTCAAATATGGGACAACCGCGGCGGTGAGATACCCCTTCAGCCGCTGAAGATGTATGCGTGAGGCTGGCAAGTCGCTTAGAAAATAATAAAAAGGCGATTAATTAATTTACTATGCTATAAATGTTGTTGATTTCTAATTTGGCGTTGCGCGCAATTTCCTTATAGAGTCGAGGGGTTTTATGTTTTGACCATAATACCCATAGTTAGCTGGTGGATTTTTATAGATTTCGAATTTGTTTGAGTCTATTTGTGCGCTGCTATGAGAACGAGACTTTAATTGATTTCTTGCCCGTCTGTCTGCGTCCGCGTTTGGTGTTGATTGCGGGTTGATTCCTTCGAAATGGAAAGGATATAAAATAGAACTGCAATAAAAAAATTTTATTATCTAGTAGTTAGCTCTGCGCGAGATAAAACTTAACAAGCAGCTCAAGATAAGGCACAAGGTGATCTCTTATCTTGCTTCCAATTAACACCAAACAAAAGAAACATTTTCTTTATACCTACCTTTTGTTTAAATAATAATCAAAAGAAGAACAATCAAGCAATAACGATAAAACTTAATTAACATATCAGATATTTGTTGTGCGTATGTACTCGGGTTAATTCTGTGCGTTTTTCACGCACAAGCGTGTGAGTTATGACACTTGAGCGTCGGCTGAATTCGTAGCTTGCGATGTTGGGACACAATAAATTTCCAAACAAAGTCAAAAAGCGCAAAAAACACACAACTGTCAATACAGAAACAATAAAAATCAATTGGTTAACAAGAAGACGATTGGAAGTGTCGTGAAAAACCGGTAGTGCGATCGCGATCCACGCATCCAAATGTTAACTCCAAAGAACCAAAACCATCCGAGCTCTGAAGCTGTCTGCCCGCGCATTTAATTATATCAAAATTAAATTAAATTCCACAAGCGATCACAAAAATGTCGCCATTAAAATTTATAGCACGACGATCATAACACTGATGGGAAGCAAAATAACAACAACGGACAACAAATAAAATAATTGGTAGGCCAATAAATTTTCGGAAGGAATACGTATATACTCTGTATCGTTTTGGAATATCGTTGTAAATGGTGGGTAACCCCGTCGTCAGCAGAAGCTGAGCTTAAAAAAACACCAGAAGCATCGTGAAACATCTTCGAAAGGATTTTCCTTGTCCCATCGCTATTATGGAATTTCGAGAATCGTTCATAGAAAATGTTGTAAATTTCCTAATTAATGCCTGATCGATCGTGCGATAGATCCGTCTTTCCGATTAGATTTGAAATCTGAGGGAAAAATCCTCATGGAATCTGATAATTGCCATTGGTATTTGAATTAGTGGCGAGATCGAAAACGACTTGGCGAGCGAAGTGTAAAGTGATCCTTTCATTAGATAATTATCGAGCATTTCCAGCACCTAATTATGTAAGAAGAAGTTTTGATCTGCGGGTGCCTTATAGCTCCGCACTGTCTGCTGTACAAGATATATGGCGGGTAAAGGGGAAAACAGCCTTTAATCGTTTTTTTTTTGTATCTGGTGCTTTTGGGGGATTCACACGATCACACTGATGGCATTTATTGTGAAACGTAAAACCAGTTGGTTAGTTAAGTGGGCGCATTCGTTCACATGGTTGACTGGAGATATCTGTTTTTGAATGCCCTGACTGCATTCAGCCGCATACTGAATTAATTGAAAATAAAAATGAAAACGACATAACATTAACGTAACTTTGGACATGTCACACTAATTACAAAATGATGATCACAAAGACGCGATCATGGACAGAAATGAGAGAAGTACAGATAATGATGATCTCTTGAAGAAAGTGAAGAAGAGGAAGACAAATAAAACCGGTCGATAAACGAACAAAATTTATATGGAAATAAAAAATTAAAGCGATATTTCCAGGAACTTAACAGGCACGCATCATTTACGATGATCAGGAACAGTTTGGCGGTTGCGATCGAGCAACAAACATTTAACCCGTAAACTGTATAAGGTTTTGTCAACTAAACTGGATTAGGAGAAGAAGAAAAAATACTGCGTTTATTTGGCCATAATTTAAAAAAATGTCATCGTTCGTAGTTTGTCAAAATTCTTCTCGGAAACTGGTAATCGTTCATTAAATTCAAATCTGAGATATCTCTTCACTTGGCCGATGAAATATTGTGTGCGAAAATGAGAAAAATTACCATCGGCCACGCTAAATGAGGCTGCAAATTAAAATCTGAGAAACGTCGCTCCTTCTTCTGCCGCCAATTGACGCGGAGTTAATTAAGCGCTCACTTTCATTGTTCAGCAACGTCTCGCGCCGATTCACGCCCGTTAATTGTGCATAAAATTAAAATGAAGCCCCACCATTTCTCTGATTTATTTGTTCAGTTGAGTCGTCGTGCGATCCTGATGCTCGAATGTCGAAATCATGTCCCTTTGTTTGCGTCGATCGGCAGCGACACCGAAACAAACCACCCAATAAATTAAGCGATCTTTGCTGACCCTATTTAAGTATCACTTAACATACCAGTGGCGGTTTTGCCCACATTCGCGCATTGGCTAATTTTGTTACTTTTTTTTGGTCCCATCAGACAGACCAAATTCTGTCTCTTGCAATGCGGCTCTCCACTCACTTACTCGTAAATGCAAATTCGCGTAATACCAGCCCATCGATCTTTCCATCCGCACACGATCAATGAACGATCGCACCAAATAAAAGAAATCCATTTAATCTCCTAAATAGATATACTTATGTCGATCAAGAGATGCAGCACAGTTCGGATCAGTTTCCAGAGCTCGGTGCAAAACAACTTCAGGCGGCATTAGTGCTGAGCTGGCTGCTGATGGCCATTTCTTTTGCACTGCGATGATGATCATCGCCACTGCCCCGCGCAAATAGTCTGGATTTTTGCCGTGAAATCAATGTCGTCTCAGAAGAGTGACATTAAATTTTACTCATCGCGTTGACTTCCACTGGGGAATACTTATCGTTCACATTCACGTCGTATTCTGGTTTGCACTCGTCTTCTTCTTCTTCTTGTTTTCGCTTATTGCTAAATTTGTGCAGATGTTGAGGAAAATCGAAACAGTCAAGCCGAGAAAAAAGTTTTCCTTTTGCGAAAAGCAGTGTGGCGTTTTTCACATTCACGCGCTAAACCACAAGCAGCGGTGACGGTGGCGGCGGCGGCGCTGTCTTCTCTTTTATGTCTGACAAATAGTTTGGACAGCGAATTTATTGGCCACTTAGATAATTACATGTATGTGTGTGTGTGTGTGTGAGTGGCCGCGAGGAAATCGTTTAATTCTTTGTTGCTGGCTGGCTGGCTGGCTGACACCAAGATAAAGTGACGGCGCGAACGATTTTCAATTGCGAATTTGAATTCCTAGCGGACAATCTGCAGATCTTTCGGGGCGTTTGCATTTTTCTTATACTAGACTATGACTCAATTAAAAAAAATGCCCCATTAGAAAAACTTATCAACGGAAAAGGTGTTGAGTGAGATCATTTGTTAAGTGGTGTGTTGTACATTTCAGCTAAAATCAATCTTGAGATATTTCAAATATTTCAAGTCGAATTGTCATGCCCCTCTCACTGCTTCGCCGTACCCGCGATGCGCCAATCATGCATTCTACATCAGGGCTCTTCGGCGGGCCAACCAATTTATTTGGCTTCACATTCAATTAACACTTTTCACTTCATTTATTCGAGTTAATCATCCATGGCTTGGGGCAGCTTAACTCAGTTTAGAGTCGACGCCACTCTGATGTTTGAATAGCGGTGCATGAAAATGCCAGTTTTCCTGATTCAAACGTCGGTAGTGAAAAACATCCAGCAACAACATAAATTTTCCTTCCTTTTCGTCTTCAGTTGATGTATTTTTTTTTTTACATTTCACTGCACCGCTGGGCTGCTGTGTGGAGCGCAGGGCATTCGAAGTGATATGTTACCATTTTATAGTCTGCTTGTCTGTTAGTCTGTCTAAATGTTTGTTAAATGTTTAAATTGATTCTCCCCTCGTTGCGTTATGCATACATGTACACGAGAAGATTTATGAAACATTTTTGGGATGTCATTTGGTATGAGTTTGAAGTAAGTGCTGCCGCCGGGCATCAGTCAATGTGATCATTTTGGAATCGGGGAGAGAAAGAATTATTATCACTCTAAATAAAGGGTGGTAATATATCATATGCCACATATGCAATCACTGAGTTAATATCAAACATCTGAGTGAGAATAAACTGAGAGCCATTGCATAAAGTTAGAAATTGACCAATTGTTTGTTCTTTTTAGTCCTTTTTAGTTATTTACAACAATCGATTATTAAAAAGTAATCCTAACTCATACCCTTTTTGTTTCTATTCCAGATAACAACGAGCCTCCACGCATCAAATGTAACCTGAGAAAGCACAAACCAAATCGCAAGCCCCGTACGCCTTTCACCACACAGCAGCTGCTGTCGCTGGAGAAGAAGTTCCGCGAAAAGCAATACCTGAGCATTGCGGAGCGAGCAGAATTCTCATCATCACTGAGGCTGACTGAAACCCAGGTGAAAATCTGGTTCCAAAATAGACGCGCCAAGGCGAAACGCTTACAAGAGGCGGAAATTGAAAAAATCAAAATGGCTGCACTGGGACGGGGAGCTCCAGGCGCTCAGCTGTACATGGGATACTTTCATCCGAATCTGATGCATTTGGGATAGGATGGGCGGTCCTGCGAGCTGCATTTTATGCGAAATCGAATCCCCTTTCCATTCAACATGGAGACGAGGACCGCAGTTGCTGTGACGCTAGAGCATTTTGTATATAAATAATTTCGAATTACCCATGTAAATTACAAAACGGAATGAACACAAAATTAGACAAACAAAGTCCAGTGGAAGCGCCAATACTTGATATTAAAACTTACGCGCCTAGTATTACTTATACAACAATAGAAATGTAAATTGACATAACTTATAATGCAATTACTTATAAGACATTTAGCAAAAACAAATTGTAAATACAGAATAATTAAATGAAGGAACAACAACAAATGGAATAGTCTCTAGGAAATAAGGTTCAAATATAACTCACCTGTATCTAACTATACTGTGTACGATATAGCAATGAGTGTTCTTGTAAGCAACTTAACAAAATTCTGTCTACCACTAAATTAACTATGCCATATGGAAATTACTACATGTGCGCGCGTACTGCAATAATTGTAAATAGTCAGAGAATCCGGTAAAACATTTATTACATACGAGTATATGCATAGTTGAATTAACAATATAACTGTATATAGAAAAGCTAGATATTATATATGTAGTAAGTAGTTAAAGCAACAACTTAAGATCGTATTTATTTGACGTTTGCATAACCAAAAGAGCAAACAAAGACATTTAGTTATGATGTAAACATTTCCTCATCCTTACCACGGCAAATGGAAAGTTTGGTACATAAATTTGACATCGACATTTTTGAGAATTGTAAATAATTGTCACAATAGAATTGCGAATTTTGTCGCAATTGTAAAAAGTATCTTATCTTAAGTTGTATTGTGTATTAGTTAAGTGAACCAGAGAGAAGAGTTATATTATTCCAGTAGAATTATGTAGTAATATTCTTAATGTTACTGTACAATTTAAATAAGCAAAGAAAAAATTGAGAGAGAAACCCTAAAAAATACAAAAAACCAAAATTCTTTTTTGAAGAAAATTTTAAATTTTTTGCGTTGTTATTGTGTTGTGTGTTGATGGTGTGGAGAAAATTAATTTAACGATTAGGTTAATGAAGACTGAAGTAATGATGACCAAACAGACTTATATAGTAAGAAAAGTGTTCATAGGTAGTAAAAAATAAAAAATTGGGTTATGGGTTAAATCAGATGTCTGCTTATTCAGTAATTCAGTGATTCTACAAAAGCCCTGTATCTATTCTGTACACATTAGTTACACTCTTCCTAAATTTGGTTCGGATCATAATCGAGCAGAGCGTTGAATACTCGTCAGGACACTACTTCACCTGCTGCTCATTAATTTCCAAAATCATTCGACAGCATCAATTATTATCATCACAGAATTTATTTGGCATGCTCTGGGCAGGAGATAAATTATAAGCTGTTATCTATGTAAGCGGCTCTATAAAATAAGTCACAAGTGAAGTGCAGTAACTCTCAGGAACAATGGTCTGCTATGCCAAATATCATTAATATCCATACTATAAAGACTCTTATTATCGTCCTTTACACAGAAGAGTTTACTTAGAAATTCAAGAACAAAAGTGGTGTAAAACAAGGCTGAATTGTATCACCAATATTGTTTCTTTTGGTTATGATAAGCGATATTAGGCACGATGCTTTATCGTTGGAGGGCGGCGGAGTTACATAGACTGTTACATAGTTAGTGAAGACGTATCTTTACAATCTACGTACGGAATAACGAACCGGTGTCTTCCCAGCTTAATTATATATATTCACGATATCGACATCACGGTAACGCTCGTAGATCTCGTCATTATAGAGTCTCAGGACTCGTCCTTCCTCATATACGAGGCTATAACAATTCTCCGTAAGACTTTTCTTTTGAACGCGGCTAAGAGGTCAGAATGTTTTTTTCTAAGCAACCAAGTCTCGGATCCATATGTAAGTACTAGTTCGACCATTGTCTTATAAATCAGCAGGTTGGATGTTATGGTTAAATTCCTGTATTTTAAGAGTCTTGGCAGACTAAGGTAGACTAAAGTAAAGGGATTTGCATCCTTATAATGTTTAGCATAGCGTGGGCGTGGTATTTTTGGTATCATGCAGTTGTCGGCTGCTACAGTTGACCCGTTGAACAGTTGACGGAATAATGAATATCCAGTCGAATGAAGCATTTATGCTGTTATATGAGTAGTTGGAAAGCGAGTGATTAGCGAAAAGTTGTCCCAACCCAACTTGAAAGTTGATAATAAATTGGAATAAATTATACACGTTGTCGAAACTTGTAATTTGTAAAATTCCGTATACTGTTGCTTCAACAACTCTTCGTTAATGGAACTTTTTCACTTTAAGATAATCTACGGTAAGCATCCGCCAAAATATAGGAAGGGTTATTGTGTTAATTTGGTTTCTAATTTAATTTAAATGAACAACTATAAGATCAAGTGCATTTTTACAACCTTCCATTTATAAATGACAGTCCACAGTTAGAGTGTCCTTATATATGGATCAGAACATGCAGCGTGCGACAAGTGCGGCAGTACATCGAATTCGAATTAAATGAAACAAACCAAACCACGACTAAATCATAAACAAACAGGAATCCCTTTGTATTTCAATCCTCTGGCGCCCTGTTGGGCTTCTAGCTCTCAACGCTTTCGATCAATTCAGTGCTATTGAGTGTGCGCGCAGATAACGACACATAAGGTGGGTCCTTTTGTAGTTCGGTTCAGATATTCTACACTCACTTAGGAATACTTTATTGCGATTACACTAAGATTCTACATCTCCGCTAGGAAAGCCGCTGCGATTGGGATATAATCATCATCATCATCATCGTCGGCTGATGTAAATGATGGAGAACTCTAAAAGCGAAGGCGGCCAACATCCCGTACAACAAGCCACGCAGTCACAGTCAGGGGTGACGGACTCCCGCTGGGCGAAGATGACTCTATATTTGATTAGCGGCCGAAGAGAGGGTGGACTGAAACTTACGGGGCTATCAACTAGCTGGCAAGCAGGCGAATGCGTTGGACGTCTCACTATCACTCCATTAAGCGGAAATATCGCTTAATTGCTTCCCAAACACGCCGCAGGGAGTTTCTGAGGGTCCACGGAGTGTGCGTCGTTGTGTGTTTCTGATTTCTGATACACATACATTATGGTGACGATTGGAGTCTAATACAGCGAACAACAGGAGGTGCGAACACAATTTTCTGACCAAAAACAAAAAGAAAGGCGGTCACAGCCGCTCGTCTGTTTAGTTATTTATTTGATCTAATTAATATTTAATGTTGTTTCGTGCGATTGTTCTGTGGGACTGTGAATCGGATTTAATTTGTGTACCAGTTTCGAGTCAGTCGAGAATGCTTTCCAAATAAATAGTTAGACTCCGTTCGTTAATTAAATGAATTCTGTGGCAAGTATTTTGTTCGTTTGTTTTCTTTTTTTTTTTGTGATAATTAGTTTTTGGGTCCAATGTGTTTTTTTAGCTATTTACATAAATTTTTAATTTGTAATAATTTCAAAATGAGTCCCCTTAATGTGGGCAGAGCACTCATGTGGCTTTTTTAACGGAGTTCTATACATCACCACAGGTGGACATACAAATAATCATTATTGATCATAATTCGATATTCGTTATCGAAATCTGTGAGAAAGCCCAGCAATGTCCACTTTACATAGTTTTGGAAAAATCCGAAAATCCAATTACTAATACATATGGACTTATTTCTACATATTTTTTATGTAGAAAATGTTCCGTTACCGAGAAGTTAACGTTTATAATTTGGACTTTGCTATTTTTGAAATTAACAAATGGTGCTTTTGAAACAATCGACTTTGGAGTTTTCTGTTTTTGATATTGACTGAAAATAAAATACCTAAAAACAAAAAGAAGAAACGAAACTAACTTAAGCTTTCCATATTTTTATATTATTTCTAGAAACTAGAAACTAGGATGTTGAACAACTTCTGTTTTTTTTTAAATTCTTAACTCAAATTTATCAGAAAAACCTTTCCTTGTTAGCAAAATTTACTTCCCATTTTTCTGGTTGATCCATTCTTTTTCGGGACTTATTGGAACTTACTGCCTGTAGATTGAAATGTCTTAGGATTAACGTGAACGCAACAAATGGCGTAATTCCACGGTTCACTTCGGACGCGGATTAGTTATACGACAATCAACGTCCATCTTAGACAGGTGTGTCAGTAATAACTCAATGGTTAGAGCAGGACCTTACTAAAGTCCTTGCCGATCTTCGGTTCACAACAACCGATTGAGAAAGAAAGAGAGATGATCGCAACAGTAACATCATCAGGTGCACCCCTGATGTTACCAATGCTAGCGCTCTACCCGCATTTTGATAGTAAACCACCAGCCACTACATAGGTCAAGCCCAGAACGAAACTGGGTCCTCTACCAAAAGTTGGCCAGACTCAGCTAACCTCCAAGGAGATCAAACTCATCTGTGGGCGGAACCAACTCCCGTAGTACCAAGGCGACCTTGGTGAGATCTGACATCAAAGGCCTCAGCTCGTTTAGTATGAGCGCATGGGCTAACCTGGTAGCACATCGTCTGGAACCACGAACCACATCATTTGTCACTAGGATAGCACTCTATCCTAGGCCGCCTAAGATAGAAACTATCCCAGGCACATCACAGTCCTGTAGTGTACGACAAGGCTACTAAGCACTGAGACAGGGCCCCTTCTAGATATTCAAAGTACTAGTAGCCTTTTCTGGGTCGCTTAAGTACGTAGATATTGCTCATCCCGAGCATATTCTAAGTACCCGCGGCCCATTTTATTTATATGCCGTGGTAAAGCCCAAGCACCATACCCATATATAGGGTTAGGATGTAGTTGGACCCCACCACGGTGTCGTAACCCTGACTTGGATCCCATCATGGCGTGTACATCACCCGGGACAGATGACCCATAGTTTTTTAACGAGGTATCGCTTCTCGGGACTGCCTGGGGATTGATCTCCATTTCACAACTCACTCCAAATTTCACAACTCACTCCACATTTCACAACTTACTCCACCAAAACCAAATAAAATCCAATTGAAGCCACAACAATTGAAGAATAAAGGCGCCAATTATTAACTCGCAAAACGTCAGAAGAACTATGTTGTACAGATAAAGAATTTGTCTCTTGGAGATAAAGAAAACTATTATTGTCTAGCACTGTGCGGCAATATAGCAACGAAGACACGACGAGTATTCTCGTCTTCTGGGAATGCTGGTGACCATCGCTTACGATGAGCACCTATACTCCTCGTAGGCAACGAATGGATAAGATAAGGCCTGAACAATAATGAAAAATAAGGGCAGGAACTAATGGGTGATATTTTAAGCGTTTGGTTTTATTTCCAAAACTTTCAATTGTCATTTTATCAATTTAAAAAAACCACAGTAAAATTGCAAAACTATATGCAATTTTTATTTGAATCAACCAATCAATATTGGCCATTTGCTTTTAAAGATTATTTCATGTAAATATTGGCCTGGGCTCCTTTTTTAGTTTTTTATAGCATTTCGGCTGTAGCTAGCTAATGATACGTTTAATGTTGTCTTCCAATTCTGCAATTGTTGTTGGTTTATTGGCATAGACGAGAGACTTCACGTAGCCCAATAACAAATAGTCAAGAAGCGTAAAGTCGCACGATTTAAGCGGCCAATTCACCGGACCGAAACCTGAGATAAATATCTCAGTAAGTCCACTTTCCTCGCTCGTTTTCTAATATACTATTTCATCACCAAACCTTTTCTTACCTCACATAATTTTTCTAATTGTAAGAAATTTTATTTTCTCGCCTTTTTACTAAGACACTTGTAAGCAAAAAATTTAATAATTCATTTGGTTTCTAAAATCAGCAATGTCCAGCTGAGATGTAATACACCTTGGAAATCGAACAACTCTAACGTTCGTATTGTATCACGGCTCAGAGGAAATATCGCGGGCAAAAGTTTTCCAGAGGCGTACAAAAAAACAACGCACTGATGGTGTCGAAGGAATATAACAAAGATAACGAAAAGGAAGAAGAAGAAGACAGAGGAGACGCTGTGTCAAGGCTTAAACTGTATAATTTAATGAAAATGGTTAACATTGTTACATTATTTTCAACCGTGTCCCATACCATAGGACGCATTCAATTGTCTACGACGATCTACGCTGATCTGTGATCACCTCGTAGCAGCTCACTTTAGGGATTTTTCATTTTCGATTGAGACATCAATCTGCTGCCATATCGTCAGTCAGTCCGGCCGGCGAGACGCGCATCTGTAGCTAGCAGCAGTTATTGTCGCTGTCGACAACGAGCTGCTTCTGGCGGCAATTTCTCGAAATAAGAGTATATGGCGATCAGATCGAGTGCTCTGCTGAGTATGGCTTGCAGTGCCGGCCGGATTATGTAGTATGTCTGCTAATAATAAATCTGAATGCAATTCCGATGATCGTGGTTATTAGCTCTTGATTTAGTCGAACTACAATAATAGGGGTTGCACATGTCACGAATACATACGTATATGCTACTATTCTTCTATGTTAAGTATAAACCCGATAAACATTTGCGAATTTAGCTAAGCGCTTAATTAATATCGTCCAAGCTTCATGCTGGCTTTGCTATGAAATTCATGTTTTATTAGCATATGCTTTGTAACGGAGTTTTCCCAGCCGGGGTAAACTCAACGTGACCAGGGTTCAGAGAAAAGGGGTCGTTACAATAAAAATTCTAGTTGGTGACTCTTCAAATTAACTTCTTTATTTTCCTTAATTCTCTAAGTGTATTGTTTTAAAGATGCTCTAGCCTGAGCGTCGTGAACCTAAATGACGTTGATGACGTGAGCCTTTGAGTGTGATCCTTTGACATGAGCCGGACGAACTTTGAGGAATGCCTCAGTGCGTAAGTCTGAGACGATCTTGAATCCTGAGCGGTGCGTTGGCATGAGCTTGAGACGAGCGTGAGCCTGTGCGCCTTTGACGTGAGCCTGGCGAGCCTTGACGAGAGCCTTAGTGCGCCTTTGACGTGAGCCTCTGGCAAGTTACAAACAAACACACGCCGACTCGAAGTTAATATAGACAAGGGCTTGTTTTTTTTATTTCCATTGAAGATATTGAATTTGAGAACCCCGCCGCTAAAAAAATTAAAAGTGAAAAAATAAAACGAAAAAAACGGGGTGAAACTCGACGGCTCAGTTTTGGGATTTCTCTCCGCTTTTATATATTTTTTATAATACATAATTCTTAATCCTCGTCGAGACAAATGTGCTAACTGGGAAATTTGTGTGATATCCTTTTTATGGATCCATTGTCTCCATAAAACAATTAGCTGCATCGCGTTTGATACAAATTTCAGCGAGTAAGCAATACAAGGCAAGAAACAACTCGGGAATTCTGGCTTAAACATAACTGCGTTTTTCCAATCTTAACGTTAGACATTCGGCGATAGGAATAAAAGTAGCAACATTTTCCACCTTGCTCATCTTCGGGAAATGATGTCGGTATTTTTTAGTACATAATAGCATTGCTGGTAAGGTATTGCCTTTACTTTAATCTATGATCTTCTGTAATATTGGTTTTGTCGCTGACGCACAAAATGGTTCTAAAACTATCATCAGCACTCTAATTCAGCGGTTCACAAATTTTAACATAGAAATACACCATAATAGAAGCACCCTTTAAAAAAATTAATAAGCATCGTTGCAAGATTAAATTAAATATTAGGTATCTATGGTGGAGAACTATACTCAACTGGCTAGCTATTTTAGAGGAGATCTGTTTATGGTGCTTAGCAAATTGCAATTGTTCAAATCACCTTTCTTGGGGAGTTTGACTATTAAGTCTTTTAACGACGCTGGAATGGTTTCAGATTCCCAGATACCTTGATATATCGCATGAAATGTTCGCGTAGCTAGCTCGACATTGGCTTGAAGGAGTTCTGCGTGGATGTTTTCATTGCCTGCTGCTTTACCTGATTGCAGTGAACAAACGAATACATATCATATTAGTAGAATAAGAACCTCAATGCATTTGCAGCATTCCAACAATTGTTACAACAAAGGACAAAGGCTACGAGTATCTGGTTCAGAAAGTTAGGAATTTTTATATCACCCAATTCAAAAGATATTAATTTTGTTAGCATATAACAGTGACTTGACTTGGCTGACTTTGTGGTCGTAAAGTAAGTTAATATAAAGCAATATTTATTTCATAATAACATTCGGCTGATGCTAAATCCAAGCGAAGTGTGATTGTTTCACACATGCATTTGAAGGCCAGCCGTGAATTGGCAGCGAATTAGTTAGAGATTTTATTATCGATCTGAAATTGCTTGCTCCACCACAATTATTCATCAATGCTATCCGCGAAAATTAATAATAAATTAATTAAATTGAAAATAGATGCAACGCAATTTCGATGATGTTTATTTTAGCTTACTATTCAGCCGTAGAACAGCATTACAACAAAAAAAAGAAAATCGTAAACACCGAAATAAATATTACTATAGCCGCGCAGGCCGGGTGCAATCTCTTGAAGGCCATACGTACTCAGACCGGGGGTAAAGTACGCTGACGCGATATTACGTTCAGCTTTGTGTTAATTTGTTCACAAAATGGCACGCTAATTGTAAATATTTAGATAAGTGTTATCAGTTTATTTAGAAGTGTAAATTATATTAATGTTTTTACTGTATTTTTTAGTTGCACCCGGAGTTCCGGTTCGACCGAATTTAAAACGGGAAATCATTCTTATTACGTGAAGTAGAGCATATATATATCTAAGTTGAGTGCCGATGTTACGCCAAGATATTCGAGATTATGTGCACTTCGTTCACCTCATTATGGGCTGCGTCTATTTCAATTTCCACGAAAATCTAACAATGAACTCCAGTATTTCCTTCGTACGCCTTCGCAGACCATTAAGTGGCCAAAATGAGTCAATTACCAAGAAATTAAATGGAAAATACTGCGTTTACCGTTTGGCTAAGTGCTAGCGCGGAAATAACTCAATTAACTTGTAATTTTTATTCCTCGCATCTAATTATGGCCAACATCGAGGTTTGCACGCTGATTGCCAAGGGGAAATTATTTATTTTACTTTAGATTTTAATTGCCTCGAAAATTCCGTGGAAAATTCATTGCTACAGCACCTGCCACGGGAGCGGTGAGCACTCTGTAGATACGCTGATGCGGGAATTATGCAAATTGCATCCCTGTGTGGACGCTTACAGGGACCAGGGAGGCAGTTGGAAAAACGAGTCCATAGAGCTAGGCTAGCGATGCAAATGCGTGCGATGTTCTAGTTTGCACCTTTATGCTAAAAATCGTAATTACGACCAACTTTGCTGCGAAGGTGGCGAAACGCGTGAGCGTTGTTTTACGCTTTTCGTCTGTCCATCCGCTCGACTGCCCCGTCGCTGTTCGTCAGTAATCACAACGATGATGAATGAGCTAAAAGCGTTCCTTTTATTACCTAATTACCTACATTTAGAAGTATATTGCGGAACTTTTTCTAACCCAAATTATGCGTTTCATGTGAATTGGTTCTTCTTCTGCAAAATGCATACAAAGACGTCAAGCGCATTTTATATATAGCTCATATTAATTATATATAGAGTTTGATTTTTTGTGTTAATTATGTAATTTCTATATTATAATTGCATATCTAACTTGTTTGGTTGCGTCTTTTTAAAGCGTTATCCTTCTTGAGCATTCGTTCGAACTATTTCCATCAGGCTGATTACTGCAGCCCTCTGATGCTTTGTTGCCACTCTCAAAATATACAATATGATTTATTTAGGTAGTAATATAAGCTTACAACATTCAAATGCCCTAAACTTGTAAAAAAGCACGAGTTTTATGAAGCCATTAGAATGAACAGTCTAATCGGCTATCTCATAGGCACATCTCAATATATCATCAGATTCTTCGATTAGATTCTATTGGGCAGTAATGTGACCTTTGTATTAATGATGAAAAAGCTGAATGATCGTACTAGTGCCTTAAAGATAAGGTTGGCTCGAGTCTTATATCTTCGCCTGTAATGGAAACTATTAATAAAAAACTCTAAATCATCCACAGAAAAACTGATCCACGAAGACGAACACAGCCACGAAAATGGCTTAACGAGTTAAGAATGCTATCAAGGAACCTACCCTTTCTGTACTGACCACGTGCTGCACTACAGCTGGCCGACGATACCCTATACAAATGTAAAGCTGCTAAAAAAGGAATCTACAAGATGCGGTGGACTCTGGGAAAGGTGGTTTATTACAAAAATCAGTAGCTGATAAAACTTGAGGGCACGGACTACACTAAACAGTTCATTCGCTAATACTGCTAGTATGGGAGAAAGAAACAATGCCCGAAAACTGGTAAACAGTTATTATCCACCAACATAACTTAACAGCTGTTCAGATTTTTGCCCATAGGCAGCCGATGGAAAAATGTCTGGAGTTCCACTCACTCATTTACTCACAACACCATATTTTCATAGACTTCATAGCCACTGGAGTAGCACAGTACAACTTTATAATTTCATTGTAGAATTGGTCATTGGAAATAAACTGGACTCGACTATCTAGGTTAACCAAGTATTCAAGGATATTAAAGACATAGGAATCAAGGTGTAGAAATTGATCCGAGGCTCTGATGTTATAACGAGAGGAACAATCTTCTAAGTAATACTGGCTTGCGCAAATGCTATCGACATTTCATCAATGAGAGAAACCCATGAGCTCAACAAGAAGCTCATCCAGATCGAGCGGACGACACAAAATCTTAGACTGCACATAAATGAAAGCAAGACAATGTACAATGTCTGCCAACATTGATCCCTAAATGAAGACAGTGGGATACATGCATTCAAAATACTGGAATCCTTTAATTATTCTAGGTAAATCTTAGCAGCCGATAACAGCATGGAACCAGAAATACTTTCACGGTTGCAAAGCAAAGCCTATACCTACTCTTACAAGACTCTTCAAATCCAGGAATTTAAACATAACTTCCAAGCTGCTAGTCTACAAGGCAATGGTCATACCAGTACTTACATATGGATCCGTAATTTGATTGCTTATTAAAAAGCACTCCGATCTCTTAGTCGCGGTTGAGAGGAAAGTTTTACGGAGAATTGCTTGCTCCGTATGTAAGGAAGGACGACTCTGGACAATCTATAATGATAGGATCTACGAATGTTTTCGCAATGTCGACATCGAGAAGAGAACTCTGCTCTGTAAACTACAGTGGATAGGCACCTATAGCTCGCATGAGCGAAGAAGATCCTGCGTTGAAAGAGGTAGGATATTTTAAAGAAGCTTATCAGTGTGCTATATAAGCTAAATAGCACTAAAAAATAATAATAATCAATTACCGAGTCTAAACAGGCAAAAAAAACATACCAACAACCATCAATCTTTCATACTGACATAATTCCCACCGGATTTTCAAAAATAAAGAGCTAGACGAGGCTATAAGCCTAAGCTAAAGTGTGGAAATACACCAACTTCACCATCCCAAGAGAGTTGAAAGTACATCTACTTTACTGCAATATACCTTTTTTAACAGATATCTTCGTCACGCGACCTAACGAACTTTCCGTTCCACCAAGGTTCCATAGGAACTTAATTAATTTGCTGATCGTCATGATGATGGTCAGCGTGAATTGCACCGCTTTCATTTATTCTCAATGAACATTCTTCTTTTTATCTCGTTCTTTCCCTCCCGATCGTCAAACGCACCGCTCTCGTTTAACTATGGTGACCACGCTTTCCTTTCTGAAGGTGCACCGCTTTCATACGCCCCTCTTACCAGTCTTAGACCGAGTTCCTGGTTGAAGTTACCATGTAGTGCCGTCTCAATCCTACCGACACTACGTCACCACCCTAGTAAGTAGTATTTATACGTAAATAGTTATATGCCGGCGTTGTCATAATACACCGACCAGAAATTAAAGGATAAAAAGAATCATACATTAAACTACACCAAAACTTTCTCTTAATTAATATCTCCTCGCCGATGTCGCGAACCCTGGGTTTCCAGCCCTAACCATAAATATTCTATTATAGAATTTTAGAAATAAATAGCTTATAGATATGCAAAACAAAATCAACGACATCGTTACTTTACTTGTTATTAAAAAAAATTGTAACTCATTCCGGTAAAAGTGAAATCATCTCATCTCATCTAAAGGATTGTTCAATTTTCGTAAAGATATAACAAAAAGAGCGCCAAAATGTTCAGTTCATATATTAAGTCCTACATTTGGATCCGTTACGACAAATACGTTAAATTGCCTGGTTACTGCCCCATTCTTTGTTTTCCCTGGTATAGAACAAAAATCTTTTAATTTCTTTAAATTAATTAATAACACTTTCAACGTAAAAATAAGAGTGTTAATGCAATTTCTCAACACAAAGTCAAAGACCACATAAACGCCGAACTCCCACATTAAGATAAATAAATCTTCTACGGTTTCTAAAATATTTTTTCTGCTGTTAGCGCAAAGCAATTTGCTTTACATTTTACATTTTATATGCGGTGCATTCTCGTACGCAAAACACGATCCTCCACATATTACAAACTCACTTCTCAATCAACTTTTAAAATCTTAATTGTTCCAATTCTGTGCCCTGAAAGCCAGAATGAAAACGCATTGCAAACGCATTCGGTGGCGAAGGCCGCAAGTGGCCGCAGTAGAAGATGAGACAATGAACTGCACACACAAGGCACAAGGCAGCCTAACAGCCTTACAGCCAAAGCATCGCCCGGCTATCCCCGCTTTGTGAAAATGCACTCTCTGGCGTAGGTTGGCGTGCAATCAATTCTAAGTAGATGACACCACACTGATAAATTTGTCCCAGTAAATTGGCCAAAACATGAAATAATTGCGAATGTAATTAGTTATTGCCTTCTACTTAATTTCTGTGGCATGCTGCAATCGTTGTACTGCTTGTACTCGCGTATGTGGGGCGTTCGCAAAAGTGAATTGTCTTGTATAGCCATCAAGCCGTCACCGTCAGCTTGTGCCATCGTCGTGATCGTCGTCATCCACGTCGGCCACCCGTCACTCAGTCATCCGCCATTCAGCACTTTATCGCGGCAGAGACATTTGAGGAAATCTCCTAAAAATCTGACAAAAATCTCATTTGCAACAGTGGTCGTGGTGCCCTGCTCGTGCGATAAAAATCTTCAGACAAATTTTTTACATATATACGAGTATACCAATATATGTATGAAAAATGTGCTCCTTCGTTGTTTTGCTTCTCGCGCTGCATGCTGCATTCATCGTTGTAATTTGGTTGCATTTTATTTCAAAATTAATTGTTGGCAGAAACGGAGCATGCCGACGCGCTTGATATGCGTAATTCCCTGAAATTGTTGTTCAACTGAAAATAGTGCGCAACGAAATATTTTTGGATTTTCCAAGGAAATTAAGAATGCATCAGACGTACCTATATACGATGTGGCTTAATATACATTTTCACTGTACGTACTTACGTATTTAATGGAAAAGTCATTTGAAAAATGCGAAAAATGCTTGCTACCATTTCTTAATTGTATTTGTAAATGTTATGCATAAAAATGAGCTCGAGACATAACTGAAAACTGACAAGCAATAAGTAATAAGTGGATCTAAAAAAGTATTTTCAAAAATGTATATTAAAGCTGCACCTTTCGTATTTATGATAGTCCCATGATATAAAAAATCCTTCAAGCTAAATTCGTTACAGACTTCATTATTCATCCTGATAGAGATCCGACAATTCTTCGCTTATATTATTACTCTAATAATATAAATCTTATTCTCTTTGGATATTAATTCATAAAAGAGGTCTTAGACCTGAAATACTGACCCATGTGCCATGGTTATTGGTGAAATCTGGTTAATTTGGTGAAAGCAAAGTCGTTGCACTCGATATTTCCAAGGCATTTGACAGAGTTTGGCAACAAGCTCTGTTAAACAAAATGCATGTGTATGGAGTTGATGAAAAACGGCTTCATTGGATTACAAGCTATATTCTGGACCCCTCAATGTAAGTTTTTGTGAGCGGTTTCAAGTTTGAATTCTATCGCTTAAATGCTGGCGTTCCCCAGGGCTCTATATTTTGTCCCTAACACTCTTTATCTTTTTTTTAATGATCTCTTGTATGTGACTTCTAATCCAGTTCACTCTTTTGCCTATGACACCACTCTTAGCTTCTCATATAAGTTTGAAAAACATCCCTCAACATCACATGTGGAACTTAAACAACTATGTGTTAATTAACGTTAATTTCTAACCTGGACAGCATAATAAAATGGGGAAATATAATAGAGTAGAATTAATTACTTCCAAAATATAATTCTGTTCTATGTCAGCCAAGCGAATCGTAACCCTTCAAAAATTATCCATGAATGACACTTGCAAAAAACAAAAAAAAAAACAAAAAAGTATCTTCCAGCTGATTAAAAAATTTCAAATTACGATTTAGAAATGCTATGGCATAAATTCCTCCGCACGCTTCATACTCAACTTGATTCTGGAAATATCCTTTCTAATTTTTAAAATAGAAATCGATAAAATTCTATCAAACTCTATCTTTGAAAAGCCGGGATCATGAACCAAAACTGCAAGAGGCAGAGAAAAAAGAGAATTTTACTTTTGTCAAAGAGATAACTGAACGAAGCCGTGAAATCCAAGTTATAGTTACGCCAATAATTTTTTTATAAGTTCTAATGAACTATGATAGCACGCGAACTGCTCCGCAAACTCTCAAACAAAACCGCACAACGTTACAGAGCCAATTTGAGTTTGGTTGCTGCAGTGTAGAAACTTTTTTAACTGTAGTCGATGACGCCATTTTGAAGTTGACTTAATCGTATGTAGGTATACCCAATCATACATAACAGACTTCATACAACAATCAACAGTGCTTTGGATACGTATAGATACATTATTTGTAATCGCAGTGAAAGCGCGCTGCCCTTTTGTGTTTAAACTTTGGATAGATTTTGCCGTGTCGAATAGTCCTTTTGCCATCGATGTAACTGACTTTTTCTTTTAAAAACCTTTTTTAAATTTAAAAAAAAAGCTTATTACTGGATCCACTCAAAAACTAAGCCGTTTGTTAGCATTAAGTACTCATAACCAATTAACAAATCAAAGACTTATATTAATTTTTATTATAATAATTATTGTAGCTACAATAATTGGTTGCCCAGCATTCAACTCCAGTTACCCTACTTATATTACCATACAACAAACGTGTATCCTTCTGCCTGATTTCATCATTGTATGATTTTTTTAAAAATGGCGAAAATTAGAACTCAATTTAATGATAACGCTGTTGAAACATATAACTAAATATATAACTCGTGGTGCACTTTGGCTGACTCCCTTGCAATGGCTGCCTCTGTGGTGTTCGCAGGACGAAACGTACATCCCACCATTCTGTTCCAATTCGCCAACTTTTCAATTACATGCACGAATGTATGAACGAGTATATGTATGTATGTGTGCAGGGTACCTTCGTAACCCTTCCATGAACAAATTTAGCTGAACAGTCAAACCGCCCCCCTGCTATAAACCATGAAGTGCAAAATGTACAAGAGAGAGGAAATTTGTTTCATTGTAATTATTTTCCACAATTGGACATATTGATATGGTTTTTGCCATTTTGCCACTTTAGCGATTATACGAGTATGTAGTTATACATGAAACAAAAAGGAAGTGATAGTCCAGAACGATGCTTTATATACTCGTTCATGAAGAAGCACACATAATACTGGGGCCTCTGTTTGTCTCTTTTCCTTAAACCTCCTTCGAATTGACTTGATTCAAAGGGCGCATGTTACCTCCAAGATAAAGATGGTAAATTCACCAATCCTGACAATGTTGCAAGCATGAGCAGAAATTTCCCCTGTTCCGTCCGGAGAAACTATATGCTGCGGAGAATTGATATTGATTTTTTTTGGTCCATTGAACGCCCGGAAGTTCGAACTAGAAATAATTTTTGTCAAGCTATGGATGTCAACTTTTTATCCTGCGTATCCTGCATATATAGTGCTGTCCTTATTGCGCTAAACGGCTTTACCTCAGCTAGGGCTAAGGGTTGATGCGGTTCTTCATGAATTTAAATTTTTTGTGTGTTCAAGGATCGGCAAACGTTCTGTGTGCAAAGAGTGCGAGGACATTGCAACAAATGACTCCTAGTCACCGTAGCACGTACACAATTAAAGATATCAACTGTCTGTCTTTTGAACTACATACTGCTATGCCATAGACGCGAAGGGGGCACTTTACAAAGAGTAGATACATTTGTGTGTGCGGCGAGATCTGTATGTGGAGACGATTGTGTGCAGTGTTGGCATCTATGAATGCTTAGCGCAAAGATAATGTAGGAAATGTGACAATTAGAACTATATTAAGTGTTATTGAAAATTATTTAATTAAGAACGAATGAGCATGACATTGCATGAGGCAGCTTGGCAGGGAAAAGGGTGCTTTGAAGCTTCAACGGTGCGATCGTGTGTGATAAAAGCGAGGACATTTACTGATGTGTACCTACTTCAATGCAATCGGTAGAGAATATTATTTTTGACAACTTCATTGCTTGGTTTTTTTTCAGTTAGGTATGGAAGATATTTTAGTTAAACGGATTTTGAATAATTGTGGAAAAGTCTAATAAAATAAAAAAACTAATTCTGTTTTTTTCGTCGGCATATCTCAGTGATAATTTCGGCGGCCGATAAAGTCGCCCAACTTAAATAAATTGAACAGCGCTTTGGATATAGAAATGCCTATAGTTCATGGGTCCATCAGTTTGTCTTGTAGCACACACTCACTATACCTGAAAGTGTGTTAAAGTAAAACTAATAACGAAAGATCTTTTGAACCAAAATATGAAACGTAAATGGTTGTTCTCTCCAAAAACAAACATGCAACCGAGAGCATTTTTTTCATTGGTGCCATAACTAATTATTGATGTGATCCCAGTGGAATAACATGTCCAATGGATTTGCATTGCAACATCTCAAGTACGTACTTGAGAGACAAAAAAATAGGACAACAAATTCTAACAATCGAGCGTCAAGTACCAACATCAAATATTCATACCTCAAGATGGCAACGACAACTTAATCTTCGACATAACTTAAAAGATAACAAAAAATATACAATGAGACCCAAATCGATCAAAGTCAAAATCCGCGAACAATACTTGCAGTTGCACTGCGGGATTATTTAAGGCAAACAAACAATCAAAATGCAATTTCCAAGCCCGAGGAACAGGCCTGAGATGATTGGTGAGGAAGAACAAACACCTCCAATGAAGACTAATGCGAAAACGATGATTTTGTCACCTTTCACGTGAGGCAAAATGAAATCCCTCAAGGATCAAAATTAAAATGGGAAAAGGACAAAAACCATCAGGCGAAGGAGAATGAGAACAAAAAGGAACAAACAAGAAATAGGATAATCGATTGTTTGTCGAGAGCATTTTTGTGTTGTTTTTGTTGTTTTCTTTTTGACTTGTAAAGTTGCAATCCGTCAATTCTGAAAGTGACACATTAGGTGCGTACGGTGCAGTGCGTGTGGACGTTTACCAGCAGTCAGTCAAAGTCACTCAGAGTCAATGGCTCAGCGATTTAATCCTCTTTTGCGATTTTATAACAAAGATTCGGGGATTTCTATCCCAAAAACGGATTGCATGACTGTAATCCGAATTGTCGTCATCAACACTCTTTGTGTATACGATATGTCGGTATGTGGTACGTGCTGGTTGTGGTGGTGGGAATTGTGAGCAAGGTTTACTATGATTTACAACAATACTGTTAGTTTTAACAGAATTTTGAGTTATTATCTCGTTTTGAAATTTTGATTTGAATTGAGTTAACCTTTTGTGTGTGGCTAACGAGAATATGGGATAAAAACTTCGAAACTCTATATAGAAATCTGAAGTTGAAGCGTAGCTCTCAAACGAAGATAAAATTATTATTTAAACAATTTTATATAAGAAGAGAATAATTTAAAGCTTCTGTTTCGCTTAAAAGTAACGATCCAAATGTTAATCTAGGCTAGTTAGGCAGAAATTAAAATTGTTAATGAAAATGTTTCCCAATTGACCCAACAGTAAAGTTTTGACTAAGTCATTAATCAAGCAATTAGATTAAATAAAAATTTATAACATTTAAGTATCGTAGAAGGGATTTGTAATTTTCCGCCACAGCAACTTCGCATAACCATTCCAACCCATTGGCGTTTAAGTATGCCACCTAGGTTACTGCAATTCTCTGCTATTTGATCTATGAGAGGTAGGGGGATTTTTGCACTTTTGTTTTTGTAATTTTTCTATTCTGGATGGATCGCGGTTAAATATTGCAGTTGTATTATACAGGAGTCGGCGACCGAAGTGCTACTAAATCAAAAGGCTGTTAAAAACATTTAAAATTTTATGTAAAATACGTTACTGCTCGAAATAGCCACCTTTAGAGCGGATGATAGCGTCGAGTTTCTTAACGAAGGCACGAACGTGACCTGTTGGTATTTTGGTCAATTCTCTACGAAGAGCTATCTTCAATGAATCCACACTTTCATGTAATTTTTTCCAATACTTTGACCTCCAAAATGGACCATATCGAGAATGGATTCAAGTGTGGTGATTTTTGAGGCCTTTGTTGCAAGGAAATGAAATTGAACGTGACTTTGTAAAAATTGTTGTGTCAAACGAGCCTTTATATGATGGTGGTCCTGATGGAATGCACAGCGGTTGTTACCGAATTTTTTCTATGCTCAAGGTAGCAACCATCGCTTGAGCTGATCCTCATCTGAAACGAGTACGGCACCATCTAGGCCTTTCACCGGATGTTGGCTAGAGCGGTGACCACCTGTCAGTTCTTTGGTGATTCTGTAAACGGTTCTGCTATCGCATCTGCTCGCTGCTTCCTCTGCTTCTGAGGCCAGGTTGTTAATATAGTTACGCTTGTCACGTCTTACACTACGCTGCACTTCTCTCATTTTCTTCGATACATGGACTCTAGCTCGCTGCTCGCTGCTGCTGGGATATCTACAATACGAGCTTTAAGTAGCTTACGTTCTTGAATCCGCCTCCAGGTATCTTCGGTAAGCCACGTGTTGTGCCTTTCCTGGCTTCTACCAACAATACTTTCCGCTCCAGATGTGAAAACATTTTTCACAGCCTTCCAAAGTTCCTGGATAGTAGTCGGCAGTGAGCTGCTGATTGCTTCCACTCCTTGCGATAAATGATCCCTTAATTGTTGGCGTACTGAGGGGATCTTTAGCCGGTCGATGTTATACCTAGGCATTCGGATGATATTGCGGATTCTATGAACTGATGCAGTACGTAACTGGACAGTAGCTACCATAAGGTGATAATCAGTACCATACCCATGTCGGCTCCTCGTCTGTTTCGGACGTCTAACAGACAGCTCCTAAAACGTCGGCTGATCGCCACATGGTCGATTTGGTTGGATGATGATTACCTGTCAGTTGACACCCAGCTGACCTTGTGGCAAGTCGTATGCTCAAACTATGACAAGGTTGTTAGTGTTGCAGAAATCAACAAATCTTTCACCGAAATGACAAGGCCGTGCTTCCCAATTACATGCTTGAGTCCTTCATTGTCGTTGCCAACCTTGGCATTCAAGTCCCCCATCACGATGACGATATCTCCGTTCGGCGTTGCGTTGAATACAGCGTTTAGTTGATTGTAGAAGTTGTCCTCTTCATCCTCAGTCGAGGGATTCGTTGGGGCGTAGCACTGTATGATCGTGACGCGCCGTACTCTAGTCCGAAATCTGGCCGATAAGATCCTATCACTATGCGGGTGCCTGGAAATTAGGCCTCTACGTGCTGTTGGCGTTAGCAGCAGACCCACTCCAGATTCACGGGGACTGCCAGAGGGTTTGCCAGAGTAGAGTAGCACAGTGTTACACGTTGGGGATTGGTACTCTCCCGCGTCGAACCATCTTAATTCACTCACTCCCAGTATGTCCAAATTATATCGAAGAAATTCACGTTCCAGTTGAAGAAATCTGGCATTTTGAAGTCCTTCACTCCCAGAGTCAAGGAGCGTCCTCACATTACAGAAACCAATCTTAGTCCGGGTACAATAGCCAAAAGTCGTCATTATTCGATCATTACTTATCCGAGGCGTTGTGTCAGTTTCAGTAGCGGGTATTTTTCGGTACCGCAGGGTGCTAGTCCACGTTACCTAGACTAGAAACGCTAGACCGTTCGCACTTGCAGTTTTAGCCTACATGTATAAGGATTTATACACATAGTTGCCCGGGGCCCACCACGAGGAGGTAGAGCAAGCACTACATCACGAACTTGATTGTTGCGCTACTGGCCCAAACCAAGTTTTGAGCAGTCAGTAGTTTCCCGATCAATCGCAATGCAGATCCCCACCGCAACACTTGGATTGCTTTTATGTCAGTTTGTGAAAAATCTAATATAGTGGGTAAGAAGAAAAGTTTTAGATTTGTTTGTGTTTCCACTCTGCCCAAAAAATTTACGTTCGGTCAATTGACAGACAAACCTTGTTTGAGCTAATATGACAGATATTTGAGATTTTAGATATTGCATTTGTTCGTATAGGAAATAGCTCTTTTGTTGTCCGCTTATGGAATTAAAACGAAGCGAAATGCTATCTGATTATAACTCACTTATTTCCTAAAAATCATATACTATTCTTAATTCTATTAAAATACATGGCTTAATAACTCTTTTAAAAGGTAAAGTACTACATTGACAAAGAACAAAGGAGTATTTTTAGGTTATAAGAAAGTGTGTAAATGACACATTTAGAGAAAAATACCAAATTGGCTCAGTATTAGAAATATTGTTAAAGTGTTCGATAGACAATAAAATGTCAATGTCATTATTGCAAATAATGTTCCGATTGCTTACGACGGGTTGTTGCTGTTGACACAACGGATAATACGACTGGCGGTATAGTGCAAAGCAATGACTAATTGCTTAAGTCGCATATCGTTATAACTTAATCCTTCATCCTTACATGTAGGTTCTATAGTTGCCGCGTTTTCAATATGTCGCTACGTAAACAAAAAGACTTGAATTTTTAAAGGTTTTCTAAGAAACACCATCTTATTAGCTTTGAGAGACTCGAAACATGGTCACCCTATCTTAAAATAAAAATGTGTTTCGTAGTTCTGTGTCTAATAAAAATTAAACTTATGTTCTAAAGAGTAGAAATCCCAAAAACCAATCCCAATACCAATCTCAAGTCCGGGATTTTGGGACTCTATGACTGTCCTGAAGAGAAATTATATTCAACAGTCGTTGACCTATATAGTGCCTGTTAAATATAAAGTCTTGTCCTACACTGACGTTGATGCTATGTTTTTGCTACGTCTGAATACGGAACTCTGTGAACCTTCGGGCTCTGAAATTCAAATAGGGAAAGAAAGTTGTTCGGTTTAGAGAAACTTAATGTAACAATTCAGTAAAGCTTAACTCCAGTTCCGGAAAACTGTCAAAATATAGAGCAGATCACCACAAAAGAGTTAAAAATGTTTGAAGACACCAGACATAAAGGTCCAATTTTACAAAAAGATGACGAATAATGACAAATGTTAAACAAGCATTTTCGGCAGCCGGAATTGCGGTTGTTCCAACATTTTGCTTTGTATTTTTATTTTTTTATTATTTATATTATGAATGAATAAAATAAAAAAAATTAATAAAATATAAAAATATTATTTTTCTGGTACGAGGCTGGTATGATCACCTTACGATTAGACAACAACAAATTCCAAATTTGTGTTAGTCTTAACCAGTCGACAGTGCATCGAACTTTGATTCCTACGAGTGGTAGCCAACCGCTCCAACCACTCTGTATTTAATCACACCGACAAGTCACCAAAAAAAAATCATTAGGACGCCTTGTCCATCAATTATGTCAAAGAATGTCTTATATCAGAATACATATAACAAAGGAAAGTGTCAATTAGCAGACGCCAATCGCGATTGTGTGCAATTCAATTTATTTGGAATCAAAGATAACGCGAACTGCTCAATAAATTCCCAAGGAAGCTGGGAGTTAAAACAATTTGCATTGCATGGGCAGGAAATATAGCTGGCTGATGGGCTATATAGTTTGCGTTTGAAGTACTCGTCGTTTACTGTACACATTCGAGTAGTAAATATAGCAATGCGAACAAATATGCGCAAGCGACGACCACTCAGGCGAGGACGAAGACGACATTGGTGAATTAATTTGTTTATAAGTCCATTTCGATGTCAGTCAGAAATTTCCACGAAATAAAGAATCTGCGCTTGCTCGCTCCACCCTGTCGTCCCAAGTTCGAATTGTCCGAAAGAAGACAGGAAGGCAGCAGGCGCAGCAATTCCTAATAAAGGCTCAATTCAATTGAAAGAAGCAGAGTGAATCGTTCGAGCCAAACACAGGCGGCGGTAATGTGAGAATAGGCGATTCTGTGCACTCGTTCCAGCGTCGCATGATCAACTCCGCTCTAAGCCAAGCGTTCTTCGGACAGAATTTTCCCTCGATTCCGCATCTCGAATTGAGAATTGAGACATCAAAGACAAAAGGGAAAACCACAAAACTGGGAGTCCCGAGTCAGAAGTATGCGGACGCGCACACGTGATGAAAGACAAACTTGTTTCTCATTAGGATTTGCGGTGCGATGTCGCGTGAGGAACGGCCCGCAACAGAGGGGAGGACACACCGCTGAGCCAGCACTGTGCTGCAGCACCAAACTTCATTCTTGGAAATGCAATATTCATTTGCATATTTATTCTGGCCGCAGCGGCAAATCGTAAACTGCACGACGACCGATGAAGTAGTGACGCTTCGGTTCGCGCTGGAGCAACAGCAACACAGGGAAACACCATGGAAACTCGTTCGTGGCGTGTTTACTAGCTAGCGCCTATCGAGAAGATGCTCCAAATTGACAAACAATCCAAACAGCGACGCTTGAGCCAGCTTTTCCATTTCAATGCGACTGCTCATGCGCACACGAGGATAGAGTCCTCAACTAAAGTATGAATCCATTGAAATACAAGAAAACAAACAAATCCTTCTTCGTCTGCAATGTTGGTTGTCGCGCCGCTTGTCTATCCAGTGATTCAAGAATGGATGGAGACGCGCCCATACTCGTGATGTGCCGTGGTACCATTACGTTTATGGAAAAGGGTCTTAGCCCCCAACTACGACGTTGTTGTCTCACCCTTCATCATCAGCATCATTTTTGGTTCTAACACTGGGATCCAATGCTGGCCACACTCTTCATATTCGCAACCAATCAGACTTTCTCACTATCAGCGCGGAACATAATTCTGCAATTCCATCGCCACAGCCGATGACAGAGTCCACCTTCAGATTCTCTGGACTCCTTCCAACAATTTTTTTGTTTGTTGTATTGTCATGAGATGATTTGCTTAAAGCCAGAGCGCTGACGCTGACCATCGCCAACAATTCAATTTATTTCAATGCCTGCACGGCACACCGCACAAAGCACACACATCTCCACATCAGTATTCAACATTTTAACGAGTAAGAAATCGCGAGAATTTAAGCATTTCGATAGAAACAAACGAGCGACACGCTGCTGGATGTCGCACCGATGTACCAGCGATCGTGGCATTTTAAATTAAAATTTTTGAAATCGCACACTAACTCCGACACGTCGACAGAATTTGAACAGAGAGTAGTTTTGTGAACACAAACAGTGCGGTTTGTAGTATCTCAGCGGAAAGAGAATTTATTTCGAGGTCCCAAAGACGGCGAATAGTTCTACAATTAGCATTAGTAGATATAAGACACTAAGAATTAACCTGCCAACTGGGAAATTCAATTCTATTTTTTAAGTGAACTTTTTTTTAAAAAGTATACTCCATATAAGAAGTAATATTTTCGTTACAATAATAAATATTAACTTCGCGTCGGCATGATTCTGTCTCTATGTCGTTGGCTATTTGGCTAGCTGGTAGAATATTGTAATTGATTCTTAACCAACTTCCTTAAGCCCGATTTTATTCAAACTTTGGAAATGATCGGGCTCCGTTCTTGACCCGGATCATACAAATTTACCCGATTTCATTAAAACTTTGAAGACATGTGTATATCCGATTAGAGAATTTTTATGGGTGGTTTTTATTTATTTTAAAATTTATATTTTGGCTTAGTTATTAACTGTCGTACCGGTGTAACAACTAGTTAGTCTTAAGTGCAAAAATTGTGTTTTGTATACAGCATGTCACTTTTACAAAGAAAAGGCACATATAGTGGGTGGGACGGGTGCATTGCTTTTACTGCAAGTGCGGTGACTTTTCCGTTTGTGTATGGATTCAAAGTTCGTTGCCGGCCCATACGCCATGTACCTATATGCTGAAGCTTTAACTGGGAAAACAATAAATTATGCAGCCATAATGTATTTGGTAGTACGCTAAATTGACAGTTATGTTTTTATTATTTTTTGCATCTTAAACCGGCTCGTGTAGTATGACACGACGTCTACGTGCGACCGGGAATGACTTGCCTGGCTTGCTGTGGTTGGCCAACAGCCTGCATTGTAACTCCACACACTACATATGCAGTTAATCAGCGAACAGCAAGAAGGAAGCAAAAACAACTTCAACTTCACATTGCAAATTCATATTCCAGTTTGCATCTAATTCGGATATCAAATCCCCACACGCTCGTTTGTTTTTCTGTCCCAACCCGTACGGCCATATCCTGGAAATATCCTCTCATCACTTAGTGTATCTATAGATGGGTTTTTCCCTTTTTTAATTCAACTGTCACTATTGTTGTACGAGGCTCGATAATTTTGCAATATTTTCGTCCCTTGTTTTGCCTGTCGATCTTGATGGCGTCTAACTTCGCACATCCAGTGGACTGAATTGGACATCCCTGCTCCATGATTTAAACAAAGGCAAAGTCTAACAATCACAGTCGCGCTATTGTGTTGTACTTTTATATTGAATGGAAAAAATAATTGGATGCTCCGCAAAACGGCGATGTTTCAATTTATGTGGACGCTTGCAGTCAAACTCCGGCGGAGTGAATTGACACCGAATGACAAAGAAGCAAAAATAAAATGAATTCGAGTACTTAACAATCATTGCTTTTTCATTCTCTTTTTTCATAAATTGATAATGGATTAGTGTAAGGTACATGAATAAAAGCAATTTTAATATTTTTATTATTGCAAAGTTATTAGTGAGAGTGAGCCAAACTAGATATCACTTTTATTTTTTGTCCATGCAAGTATTGCAAACTTTACTTCAAAACTTGATGATATGCAAAAGTGAACAACAAACTATCAAAAATCATTATTCCTTGATATTATATCGATTTTCTAAAAGACCGTGGATCATTTAGATGTGGCACATGTTTTTTACTTATAAGTGCTTACGGTACTTTTTTTTATAATTCTCGCACGCTTAAAGGGGTTCGAACCCTTATAATGCTTGGCTACATGCTTGGCACAGCGTGGGCGTTAAGGAGGAGAAAAGAGGAGATGTCAATGAGATTGTGTTTTGAATGCCTGTGGATCATAGTGATGTGGGAAGACAGAACTTGGCAGAGCATTCCACATAAGTGTTGTGCGGCTAAAGAACGAATCCCTGAATTAAACTATAGGACCGAAGATGGGCTTGAGGTTGAACTGGTGAGCATTGACAGCGCCACGAGTATTGCGGTTGAATTCAAGGAGTGGTGGATTGGAAAGCCGCATTTTTGTTGTTGTAATAAATAAATTAATATTTTTCAGACATTTACTAGAAAAAGTAAGTGATCAGATCTATTTTGTGACGTTCGCATTCGTAGCTAAATATTACAAAATAGAATGTTACCAAATGCTGTGCTTTGTCTACATTATTTCTGCTATTTCAATGTTTATTGTCTAACAAAACCAAGTTCCTTGTTAGCCAGTAGCGGTGTGGAAGTGCAAATTGCAAACAAAATATTTTTCAATTATAACCGACCTTAAAAACAATGAACATTTGCTTTTTGAATGCAAATATTTCTGCTATTAATAATTTATTCTATTTACTGCATAACAATAACTCTTCGGTCCGAAAATATGTTAGACATAGATTGATGAGTACAAATTTAGTTAAAGAATAGCAGTTAATTAATGGTAGATAAAAGTACATACATTTAGTTAACTCAAAATACAATAACTCAAAATAAAAACTTCGGGGTCATGGAAACACACTTAATTCGATGGCAACCGTCCTTTAGTTTTGTCTCATTGATATGAGGAATTCGATTTGGTGGGTAGAGTTTAGTTCTCTCTGTCTCTTAGTTTCTGTCTCTCGAGATTTCGAATTCGGGATCGAAATGTACCAATGGCTGTTGGGAACAGGAAGAAGTCATTGGGTGCCAAGTCGGGGCTGTAAGGCGGATGACCCATCAATGAGTGCTAAAATACTCGCTTGTTTGATGTGATGTGTGTGAGCTCGCATTATCGTGATACAAAATGATTCACCGTTTTGGGTTGTTTTCTATCAATTTGTTGAAAACCTCAGCCAAACAAATGGTCATATACCAAGCTGAATTGACTGTCTTTTGATTTTTAAGAGCCGCAGTAGCCACATGACCGGTTTTTGTGAAGAAACACGCTACCATTTGCTTCCCAACGCTCCGAGCTCGCACAACTTTTGTTGGATTTTCTTCGAATTGGAAGACCCAAACAGTCGATTGCCTTTAAAAAAAGGTCTTCATCATTATCACAGGAATAAATTCGTGCATTATCCTGCGCTTCTTTATAAAGATATGTCTTATGACACAGGAAATGTGTACATAATTCCTTGAATTACATTCTGAAGAACATTTTTTTATACATTTTCTTGCCGTAACATACTGCAAATTTTTTGTAACTTAAGTTTCTCAAAAAAAGATAAAAGGACATAGGATTTTTCTTCAACCAGCATTAAACGGTTATTAGGTTATTATAAAGGTTATATCTATAATATGCAAAAAAAAAAAAAAACAATTGCTTATCCTGTTGTTTTTTCAGTATATAATGTAATGTAACATATACTGTAAGTATAAGTAGATAGCTGTATTTGCGTTGACATAATGGAACAGCAGCAAAAGAATGGAAAAATATATAGACCCATCTTGTACATATGTAACATACGCTAAAATACTCGTATAATCTATTTGAATGCGATTAGAAGTGGCATTTGTAATAGTGAATTAACTATATTATTATATATTACTTCATTTATTGTGTCCGTTTTAAAAAAGATTATGTATTATATTTACAATTTACATCACATAATTGTTGAACCTAACTTCAAATTTAGTTTATTATGGTACCGCCAATTTATCTAAATTTTTTTAAATAATACCCTAGACCATATGGCTGACACTGCGACCTAAAAGATCTATTGTAAGGTCATAGGGTAAGGTTAATTTAAGAGACGATCTACCTCCCTAATAAAAGATGAGTATGTCCTTAGTGGCAAAGCTTCTTAACTCTGCTGACGAACATATTTCGTTACGGAAAATACACCTCTGTAGTCAATAATTCATAATTCATCATCTACCGAACAGGAACCTACATTCAAGGAGTATGGTCTGATTAATCGTCTCAGCCCTAAGATACTTTCCCAAGGGAAACCTAGCCAGACTCTAATGTGCACATCAATAAGTCTCTCCATAGTTTTGAGGAGAAATTATATAAGATTTATAGGTCTATAAGATTTAGGCTATGTCAGCTATGCATATTGCCTGGTTTGAGGAAAATACCACATTAACCTGTCTCCAGGTAGTTGGGATGTACCCCCAGTTGTAGCTTGCTCTAAATAAAGCAATCATGCCCGGCAGGGTGAGATCAGAAGCCAGTCTGTAGAAGCGCAGGAAATATACCATCACCGCCGGGCGCTTTAAAAGGTTTGAAGGAGCCTACTGCACATTTAACCTTATTCGGACTAAAGATTTTACCGGATAAACTGTTTACTCTATTAGCAATGCGACCCTTTGGTCACGTGCATTCGAGTACGTGTGTAGAACCCGAACAGACGAACCTAGGAAATGAACCTGAGGTAGGGTTCTGGGTGTTTCCTTACGGTCCGACGTGTAGGTGCCATCGGCCTTTTTATGTAAACCTACACAATTTGTCTGATCTTTACAAGTGTTGTGGATTCGTGCGGTCGGCAAATAGGTCGTCATAATTCAGAATTTTACTCTGAAAGAGCGAACCTATATTGCTCCACAATCTTCGTGCGCTTAGTAGAGTTGAACCCTCTTTCTGAGTTTAGCCAGATGGTCATTCCACAAGGGAAACTTTCATTTGCACAGAATGGTTTAAGATACATAGCTCTCATATACACTAAATAGGATGTTATAACTTGTAAATGTATCTACAAATATCGTAGTGTATAAATGAATGCTGTAATTAGAACTTTATTTTTCATCTTCACAACTCACATTTAATAAAAAACCGTTAATAAAATTCAACCGGAAGTCGTTAAGATAAATACAAAAGCACCTCTTCCATCTTTAGATAATTTGAGCACTCGCAAGCGGAATGGCAATGGAAATCAGTTGGCGTAAGTCTTATATGGATCTACGACGATATTGCCACATTAAGTTCTCCAATTCAGGCAGACGCCTCATGCTTATCTTCAAATGTATTTATTATTATTCGTCCTGGCGTCGCTATGAATCCGTAACCATTCCAAAGGAGAGAGAGTATCCATGGTGGGGCGTAGAGCTTCGGTTGCGCGCTAAATCAAATAAATTGCCATTTGTGGCATTTTTCGTACAACCCTCTGCTACCGCCGGCAACTAGGCCATTATAATTCTAGTGCTGGTAATGCTGTTATCTTAATACTCTTTTGAATTAAATCAAATTATACAAATCTCGGAGTGGAGGCTCAGTAGTTGCGAATCGCCCGGCTAAGAATAATCTCTGATCTGTGCGAATGAAAAAAAAGTCACCATTTTGTCGGAAAGATTCTCGGCTGATTCACATGAACAAGAATAATTACGAATCTCTTTATGCTTAATGGTGGAAAATCTCCGCTCATAGAAGAAGATGTCAGAAATTACTTTTCCGGAATTTAATTATTGTATCTTTGCCCCCGCGAAAACGCTGCTGTCGGCTTTCGCGTATTCACGAAATTGTTTGAAGCACAAATAATTAAGAACCATTTCGTAGTTGTTGCTCCTTTGTATCACAGTTTGGAGCACAAACAAGCGACGATATAATGATTCGGCAATTAATTTTAACACCTCATTAATTTTAACACCTATACCAGCCACACCGCACACCGCCCACCATGCACCACCCAACCTCAGCCCATAGCTCTGTGGAGTCGCCTACAATAAACTGCAAAATTAATTACCCAATGTCAATTGTTTGTTGCCGTTTTCTGTGGCTGTTGTCCTGCGAATACCATTTTCCGCATGTTGGACTGTAATTTGGACCGAAATTGTTAAATGGCGAAAATGCTGCCACATCTATAGGTGTGTGTGTGTGTGTGTGTCTGTGTGTACGTGAAATTCAATCTTAATTACTTTATTAAGGTCCTTGGTCATGCATGAGTGCAAGGAAGCAAGACGAAAATTGTTTGTCATCACCGTTTGCACACAATAAAATGGGTGAGATGGACTCGCTAAGGCTTACCACCCACACCAGTAAAGAAAAGCGACAAATTCTCCCTAATGGAGTCGCCATTTCGTTCTTGACTTCCATAGCGGTCGGATAAGCACGGCAGCAGAGCAAAAAAGTGCGCAATTGCTATAACGCCAGGGCGACCATTGTGCCGAGCTCCGCTGAAGGTAATTAAGTGTGCAGAAAGATAAGGACGACGTAGAGCTAAAATAAGTGTAGTATTTCGACCTCGGCTGCTCGACAGTCGACAATTGTGTGGCGGCTATGGCTAAATACCTTCAAATATTCAGAATTCCAAAAAGGTGTCACATGGATTTTATAGCTGCAAGTGGGGGTCGGCTACAGTTATAGGGTGTATTTTGTAGTGGAAAGTTAATGTGTGGGTTTCGTTATACAACCTTCATACATCCCTGCTGAGACACGAAATTTCGATTTGATTTTGATTATTGGCCCTCTACTGCTATGTTGTTTTAAACCAAACTGCACACACACTGTTTTGAAAAAGTTTGGCCAGTCCTCTGGAGCTTTTGATAAAGATTTCCCATTTCGAATTTTTCGTTTTTATTTATTTATTGTGGTTTAAATAATAAAATAAAAATTGGGAATTTCGTAATCGAATCACCTACACTACAATCGAGAAAAATTTGACAAACGAACATATAGGGCGTCCATTTTAAGTTTATTTCTTTCTTTTGGTGGTGTTTCTTTTGTTTATGTTATAGAATTTTTTTATTTTTATTTGCTAATTTACTATAAACTAACACTTAAGCAAGGAAATAATAAATCAACCCTTATTCGCATATTTTCCGCAACATTAATATTAAAAATTTTGTTTGAATTTCTTAAAAAATGTACCTTCCAGAAATTCCCACGCATCTGTATTTTTTTTCACAGTACAGCACAAAGGCTACAAAAGGCGCATCCATGTCAATAAACATTTTTTGCCAACAAGAAAAATCAATTAAAACAACCCTCGAACCATGCTCGGTAGTGCCAGCGGAGGTAATAATAAATCAAAATCAAATCGTTCAGTAAAAATTATTTAAATACTAATCTGCAATAATTATTAGTGGTTCGCTACCAACCAAGCAACATCTATTATAGAACAACGCGTAGTTCTGTTATTTGTCTTTCTCACAATATTCACAATTTTCGATAAAATAAAAAAAGGTCCAAAGCCATGTAGTCCTGTACCCCAGAGCCAGTGCCAATTGCCAACGCTGATAAAAAAAAAACAAACAAACTCAACGCACACTCAACCCCTATAGAGAGAGCAAAGTGGGAATAAGATTTTCCATGTGAAAGTCAACAGGAGACAGGACTAATCGGCTTAGAATATGTTTCCATCAAGGATCAAGGAGGCTGAGTGCACAACGAACAAAGCGGATTAGTAAAAGGTTCGACCTGCCTAATAACTGTCATCGCACGCACGCTGGATGGGAAATTTTGCGCACGCGGCTCTCGATTACACGAACCAAATGTCCTGCGGCAATCATTTTTATTAAAATCAAAATCATTTGCCTCACTGGTGTAAGTTACGAAATGTTTTAAAAAATATGGAATATAAACACCAACAACATTACCACACGTTCATCTCGAGTAAATATTTAAATGATTGTTGTTGTGTACTATATGTCAATATGTTGCATACCGTAATGCAAGGGCGATGATAGCGGCTTTCAAACGTCGTTAGCACTTTCTTCCATGAGCATCATAATAGAGCTCAAGAATAGGATTGCATTTTTTGCGTTATTTGGGACCGAGAGGATTCTCTTTCCCATTCGGGCCTCGTATACGTACAAATGAATGCCTTTCTAGTTTGTAATATAAGTGTCGATTCTATAGTTTTCTGGGTGTCTGAGGTAGTCAATTGGGGGTGGTCGTAAAATGCAATTTCTAATTATGTTTTGACTATCATTTTCAATTCAATAATTACGAACAATTTGTAAAGCATTAAGTGCTGCAACTGTAGAATTTTTTTTGAATTGAAGACGTTCATATCAGTAATGGTTTTATGAATTTAAGAAAATGTAGAATGTTTAAGCTTACAAATTGAATTTTCGTTCCAAAAAGATCAACAATGAACTTGTAGCTAGAAGCGTTCAAGTGTTACCGGGTGTGACATGATGTAAGGTCAAAAGTATGACTCTTCGATTTAAAACGTTACGTACACCGCAGTGGATGAAAATAGAACCCCTCCTTCCTACGATTTTTTTCACGAAATTAACCAAGGAATCGCCTCTTTAACCATTTGCCACCTTAACGGATACACCATGTATAGGTATTTGTCGGCTGTGCTTATACCCAAGCCACAAGAAGACGTCACAATACCCCTCACCAGAGTTTGAGTTGTGAATTGAACCAAAAAAAAAACCTTTCTTCTCGTACACACGCAGCCAAAGAAGACCAGGAGACGATTTACATTAATTCGCAATTATTCACGTTGTGCTTTATTGGTTTTGTTTGAGATTTATGAGAATTTCTCATACCGCAGAGAGAAAGTAAATTTTATTTTTTATTATTCAAAAGTGTCCATGGCGTACCCTATTATTTGAATTTTATTAAAAAATAAGCCATAATGAGGTAAAATTTCGCTTGAAATGCATATTCCCATTAAACCGCAGTTTTTATCTTTATGTTTTTGTACACAGTTACCAACAATTTCGCATTTCAATTCATTTGCAAAAACATTTCATTCTCTCCTAAGAAGTTGCAACTGCAATAATCAGCGTATAGTTATGACTGCAGTAAAATACCCATTCCCTTTGAAACAAAAAGATATATTGTTTTATAATTTTACCACTAAGGCTGTGGTTTGACTCTATTTTACGCAGTTAACTAATAATTAACTAAACATTTGCTAAATAGCCATTTAGTCTCTCGCGGAATTCCTACAAAGCATAAATTAATTTTTGATGAAGTTGTGCCACACGACGTTGCACTGCAATTACAAAAAAACCCAATTAAAAAAGCGGAGCAAACCTTTGTTTTCCGCAATCCACGTTCAACTGCCAATAACTCAACTGTGAAATATTTTTATGGCCCTACAATGGAAGTATTTTATGGCCATACAATGACAGTAATTCTCCGAATTACCTAACACCGTAAAGATTTCATTATTTGATACTAAGGAGCGTTTTCTGGGTCTCTCTCTGTGTGTGTGTGTGTCACGGTAATTGTTTTATTACGTTAAAATATGACTGGGCTAATGTTGGCATCCTACAGGGTCTCTTCACCTACCCATTAACTTTTTAGTGTGCGACGGCTCACAGTAAATATTCAATTAAATTTTTTCCGAGGCAATAAATGCGAGCGAAAACAGTCGCTGGGGCTACTCACTTTCCCATCGTCATCACTCATTCATAGAAAATTATGCAAAACTGTCTAACTTAGTTAGAAACTATTTTGCAGCCTACTACAAGGAATTTCATTTTAATTTTCTATTCAGTAGGTATGGAAAGGTGTCCTGGCTGATGGCTATAAACTGATGAACATACGTTACAGAGCAATAAAGTGTGTCCGGCGGCGGCATTCACCCTTATGCGTATATTAATAAAATCTGAATCAAATTAAAATTAGTCGCATAAAACACGTCCTTGCCGCATCAAGTGGGATCGCTTCTCTTCACACTGATATTCTCTTCAACAGGCATATTTAAATAATAAAAGGTCCTTGGTAGATTCATCATCATAACTGCATTCACTCACCTCTTGATCATTTCGCTCGACGCTTCTAAGCATTATCATCCCCTGCAAACACACACTTACACACAGTAAATTCTAATAAAATCCCTGGCTTGACGTTGGCTCAGCGCGCAGTAATAAACAATATATTATTTAATTAAAAAAATGGCACCCGTTCCTTGTCGTTTATTGTAATATCTATGCAAATTTACGAGAAGTACATTATGCACACACCGCAATTGCCAGAAAAACATTTTTTACAGTGAGATCCAAATGTTTTCGACCAAGAATCTAAAAATAATTATATTTGGCGCAACGGTCCATTGTGGTCCAGAGCGTAGCTTCTCGGGACAATTCGTGTGAATTTTTTTTTGCACCCAAATGGAACTTTCCAATATTCGAAACAGGGATGACTGCATTTTTAGAAATAGAGCCTTCAGTTTCTTTAGAAAGAAATTCAAAATTTTATTGCAAGGTATATAATATTTACAGAACCAAAAACGCCTGGCTGTATTATTACCTGTAGTCATCACTGTAACTTGCAAAGGATAATAAATCCTCCCTAGCGATCGTCGTGTGTCGCTCTGTTGTGTGCTGTATGAGGGCGAGATGTGAGAACGAAATCTGCACTGCACGCAATGAATATTTTTGTCATTCTCACTGGCTTACCGAGGATTACGCAGTGTTTTTCATAACGCTCGCATCAACATACATATTACAATCTGATGGGATCTCGTAAAATTATTCAAATTGAATTGGAGAGAAAAATTACAGCTCTCTTTAACTTAATTTATCATTTCCCTGCAGTCTGCAGTGTGGCAGGACGAGCGGAAATTGAAAGATTTGTGCAATTCAATCGGAACTTGTCCTCTAATCGCTCGCTCCCGCAATATGCTTTATCCTCGATGTGTCGTCATTTCGAGTAATGATAATCTTCATCCCCTAAATATAATAAATGTTTTTATGGAGTAACCGCGTGAAAGGATGTCCGATAACAAGTCACTGCATCATGCCTTTGCAGGAAGTGTAATTCTATCCTCTGTCGTGATATTTCACAAGAGTGATGCGTGCGGTGATATTCAGGATGACTTTTAGATCATCAAGGATTTCTACAAAACTCTTGTTGGTTTTTTAATGGGGAAATCTGTAAAATTTTGGTTGTGTGTATTAGAAAAAGCCGGAAATTAATAGATGATATGAATGATAAAGAAATTTTTTATCAATCTGGAAGTGTTACCCGAAATTGCACTGGAATTGGCATACATGTAGATGTGACGTTTATGCTACGCCGGTGTTAGAGCGGCAAACGTATTTCTCAGTCCTATATTTGACGAACAATTATGCAAAAATTCCTTAGAAACTCTCAACGAACCATACATTTGTGAATAGCAGTAATAAGTACATTTTTATTGGTTGTAAGTCTATAGTGCGTTTGACTACTAAGTGGGAGGTTCAAAGTTCAAATCCGAGAAAAAAAGCCAGAAGCTAAGCACTGGACCAGAACGCCTGGCCAAAATTACATTAAGCTTTGGAAGAATTTGTCAGCCCCAATGGTTGAAAAACGTTCTCCAATGGACTTTCGCAAAACACTACCAGAACGTCTCATTTCAAATTCGATTTCATTCGACTGATGGTTTGCTTGGTACGTATTTTCGAGAATAGAATAGAATCAACTCAAAATTCACATCAAGTGGTACATCGCATCCATCACCAGAAATAAATCAGCATCAGCCGATCGTCAGGGGAGAACATCAGGGCCGTGCTGTTCTGTGTTCATACGCGCGCATCATGACGGACATTACAAATACGCGAAACGTCGATGGCAATCCTCATTGTGTCCAATCAAATGACATTCCACTGGCGAGCGAAATTACCATTTAAACTGCAATCAGACGGATGTTCATTCGAGCGATGGACCGCTGGACATCGGACGAGCTCGTTTGTATATTATACAAAATGCATCAATTGCTCTGGCTGACTTGACTGGCTGGTTCAGTCGTCGATTGTAGTCTCTGACCCGCTCGGTATAGGATATGCTATTCTCATGGAAAATAGTTAATAGCATCAGCGAATTGAGTTGGACTGCATTGTGCAGTTGGGTTTTGGCAGCCCGCTCATGATGAGAATCAGCGGAATCGTTCATTATAGAAATAACGAACTCCTTTTTTAGCCTTAAACTTACTTTGTGCTACTTGCACTGGCATCATGGACGATCAACGTATGTTATGCGTTCAGTGGATTCTCCTAGACTTGGGAGCAATCAATTGAGGAGGATCACCACAACGCGCCATCTCCAGGAGTCATCTATATCTGATCCATTGCATGTGGCGATGCAAAATGTCATATTGAGTACGGCTAATATATTCGTAAGTCTATTGAATTGCGATGATGGGAGCTGCGGGATGCTGACTGTGATCATGTCCTGATGGTCGAATATGGGGAACTTCTTCTTTGCGTGACTATACCAATACCCGTATGTACGCCGTGCAATTCGTTATGAAGACATCACATTGTTGAAATGGTAATTTCGTAACGTGCAACGCGTTACATCGCCTCCTCCATCGCGTACTCCTCATTGTCCTTATACATGCGAAGTGTCTCGTCAAGTGGCCACCTTGGAGTGTGGGGGCAAAACTCCAATTTCATCGTCTGATTTGATGCGAATGTGAATGCGATGAATGGATGAAATGACCGCTCGTTGCTTGAACATCAAGGTAAGAGGATTTAGCAAAATAACTGGTCGACTCGATCATACTCGTTCATGTGATCTGTGGAATTCAAGGGGCAATTCATACGACTATGGGTATCCACTCATTTAAAATATTCGACGTGCAAAGAGATGAATGAATGAATCTACTTAGTTACTGGGATTCAAATATATTCGGTCTAAGTCTGGTACTCCCTTCTTTTCTACGTGTGATACAATTCACTGTTTGTCAACGTACATAAAATATTTTTTTATATAACTTGCGGACGCGTCAAATAGTTTGCACCCTTTTAATGCTAGGCAGTTTGCTTGGTACATCGTGAGCATTAAGAGTAAGAAGAGGACAAATCAAAGCGAATCTAGTGGGCGATAGGCGGTTTTAAACCCTGTAAATCGGCTGGCCCATTTGGGTTAATTCCTGCAAAAAATCAGAATAACTCTGAGGTGTTTCTCCCATGGTTAAAAGCAATTTTCACAGCGTGCATAAAGCTAATTTAGTTTTTATTCTGAAAGCGCGAAAAATCTCACATGGCTACGCAAAAGACCCGAGACCTACAACTCTATCATCCTTTCTTTTGATACAGATACAGCCTTACATATCTTAGTAAGCACAATTAAGAAATCAATATATTTCCAGGAGTATACACTTGTTGCATTGTTGGGTAAGCGTGCGTTCAAAAATGTAAAAACAGAGACAATTGTAAAGGACTGTCTAATGTTGCGGTGGATTACCCTATAAGCAGGCTAATCAATCATGTGCTTCTAAGCTGGATTATTGGCTAGCTGGTAGCATCCATCATTAAAAGGCCGGCATCGAGAGGTACAACGCGAGGAGAGCTGGTCCATTTCACCAGGAAATACAAAATTCCAAAAGTTGATCCACCAGCAACAAATGTCACAACCTTGGTTTTTGCTGATAAAGCAAGATTCGTTGGCTCTATCTTGGACAGGAAACTAAACTGGAAACCTAATATCATAGAAACCTGGCTTTACACAGCGGTGGTTATACCAAAAATGGACGCTGCACCAATGACCGAAGACCACAATATACTACCGCCACCAATCATAGACGAAGTTAGCAGAGCGATAAATCGGCTCAAAAATAACAAGGCCCTGGGATCTGATGGCATCCCAGCGGAGCTGATTAAAACAGGAGGCTCCGCAATACACCAAGCAATTCATTAACTATTAGTGCAAGTAGGGGGGTAGAAGCGATGCCAGAAGACTGGCGAAGATGCATCCTGTGAGTCATACATAAGAAAGGAGATATCACAACCTGCAGCAATTATCGTGGTACAACGTTGCTGAGTACCGTGTATAAGATTTTCTCCTCTATCCTTCAAGACAGGGGCTATCCTGTCTATCCTGTACGCTAGATTTACACCCTGAGGCAGGTGATGGAAAAATGTCTAGAGTTTCAAAACTCACTACACCATCTTTTTATAGACTTTAAAGCCGGCTATGATAGCATAGCTAGAGTAGAACTTTATAAAGCCATGAGGATCACTATCAATCCCCTTAAACGTCTATAACGGGCTCCGGCATGGGGTTGGACTGGCCTGCGTCATCTTCAACCTGGCGTTGGAGACATTGATCCGAGACTCGGACGTAACGGCGAGAGGAAGAATCCTCTATAAGTCCATTCAGATACTGGCTTACACAGACGATATTGACATCGTTGGTAGAAACCGAAGAGCTGTACAGGAAGTTTTAATCCAGATCGAGCAGACGGCACGAAATCTGGGGCTGCACATAGATGAGAGCAAAACAAAACAAACATGGTGGCCACATCTGCGAGTAGAAGATCCAACATTGGTCCCTCAATTCAAATAGTGGAGCGTGAATTTGAAGTAGTGGAATCCTTAAACTATTCGGGTCAACTGTAGCAGCCGATAACAGCATGGAACCAGAAATACGCGCATGGTAGCTTAAAGCCAACAAAGACATTATAGTCTGCCAACCATTTAACCATAACAGCCAAGCTGCTGGTATATAAGACAATGGTCATACCACTACTTACATATGGATCCTAGACTTGGGTGCTTAGCAAAAAGCATTCTGACCTCTTAGCCGCGTTCGAGAGAGAAGTCTTACAGTGAATTGTTGGCCCCCCATGTAAGGAAGGATTCCGGAGACTCTATAATGCTAAGATCTACGATCGTTACCACGATGTCGACATCGTGAAAAGAATTAAGCTCGGTAGGCTCCGGTGTGCAGGACACGTAGCTCGCATGAGCGAAGATGATCCTGTTTGGAAAGTCCTTTGCGGTAGGATTTATGGATCACGACATCGAGGCCGGCCAAGCCTACGCTGGAAGGATGGCGTTGGCCTGGACGCCCAGAGTTTAGGGATGCCAAACTGGATGACATCGGCTCGAAATCGGGATATGTGGAGGGATTTTTTGCGGAAGGCTAGGACCGGACACCGGTTATAGAGCCAAATATGATAATGATTGGGCTTTTAAGATAATCCAGTGTTTAGACTGAATAACAACTATCCATATGGCTGAGAAGCTCGCTTTACTATCTTGTGACATATAATGTAAGTATAAGTTTAACATATCCATGAAAAAATATATTTTATGCAACTTGTAATTATTAGTTTGCAGGAAAACCAAGATGATAACAAAATTGTTCACTGCTATCTTTTCTTTACATAACAAGTGATAAGTCGCCGGGTTATGAAAGAAGTGACATTTTTTAAATTCTGTTTACTTATCCTACAAGTATTCAATACACGTCATGTAAAGGTTTTGGTGTGAAAGGCATTGTGGTTATTCGAATCTCAACTTGCAATGTCATGGGAGGAGGGTAACGCTCATGTATGGAAAATTGCATTCCAAAATAAAATAAAAAATACCCAATGTAACTTCTCCTACTTAACGGCACAATACCTTCTGTATTGTTTGCCCAAATAGGCTTAATTTCCTTTTCATACAAGATGACTTTACGAGGATACGTAGCTGACGAACGACACAAATATCTTGACGAATTATCGAACGTTGGCCCGTCACGTGGCAACTTTTATCGTCACCTCCCCTTGATTCGGTGATCTGATATCGGAATCATATACGAATATATGTCATATCATGTCTGCCATGTCTAAAAGGATAACATTTCTAACATAACGTGCGGCGTTCCATTCTAATGTTTTCTGATGTATCGTGCAATAGGATTACGAATCGGTGCGTTTAAAATTTTATACAATTTCATTTCCGTTTTCCTGATTAGCACAGAGAATGGTTTTAAATTACTGTTATCCTTTCGCTATTCACTGACGGTGTCAGATCACGTGTAGAGTTACAAGAGTGTTAATAGTGTGGTTAACATTTTGTTTGTATGTGGCTTGAGAATAGTTCACCGCACTCTTTTGCAGGTAAAAAGTCAAAACCACACACCGAATGTAAGCAATGTGTGCACTAGAAAAAAACCAGCGTAACTAATCCTTAAGTTCGATGACGCAGAACCGCAAAAGGAAGAACCTCGTCGAGGCTGTTACTCTGCTGTTAGTCGATATTGCTACTCAAGCAATTGTCAACAATTCGTTGTTTGCCTTTTTTCATCAAATAGCCCGCCTTGTCAACTAACTTAGCAGCACTGCCATGCGATATTGAATGACTCGCTACTCGAATGACGAAAATCCCTCAAACCACTGCCGCTCTGTGTACAGAGTATTCTGATTGTTAATTAACATTAATAATGCACGCACCTTTGCAAATATTTACGAGTGGAAACATCTGTCAATCCGGGAATTATGAGGCTTCTATTGTCCTGGCGTCGAGTGTCTCTCTACGGATCGCTTAAGTTTAAGTGAGATAGCTGCTGTTTATTAGACAATCTGCTTCAGACTAAATGCCTGTTCAGTTCATCACTGCACCGCCCGCCCTTGTTGTCAACGGGCAAAATAGTTAAATCAATTGATCAGTTGTCTAAATAGAAATCTCAAGTTTCATTTGATTCTGGAATTGATTGGAATGTTTTGCCATCAGTGCAGCATTGAGCTGTTTCACTCGCGCCTCCACTAATGGCGTTTTTAACGCAGGATGCGAGTGTAGAGCAAAAACCATCATGAATGCCTATCGTTCGTCAATATGGCGCCTTTCCATCAACTCGATTCCTGTGCTTCATGTGTTCCATAAAATTTTATTTCTTTCTCCTGTCGCTATTGTTGAAGCTTTATTATAATTTTCAATTGCGAAACCCACCCATTCTGTGTCCCTGTTGTGTTATTTTGTTGCTTAAGTGAAACTGTGTTTTGCATATAAACTGTCGACGAATGAAATTGATTTCTAATCTAAATCACTTAATTTTAGTTTTGTAGCGAACAACGAACACGAATGCTTGGCATTCAGTTTTTATTCATATGCAAAGCAGGGACCAATTCAAACGACAGCGCACATTTTTCCAATTTTCCCATAAAAATTGCACGTATTTTCTCGCTTTATTATCGGGCCAACAAGACGATAAATGCGAGAGACGTTTCTATGGTACGAAGCAAAGGAATTTCTTTTCAATTTGATCCTGATTCAAACGACGACGACGATGACGACGGTGACGACGACTTTAAGATGCAATATGTGACCTATGGGAGGAGCAAAAACAGCGAGAGTGTTGCTGGAAACACATTTGAGTGTGACAATGAAAACTGTTGGGCTACTCGACTACTACAATGACATTTATGTATCCTTTTGCTTCTTTTATTTGCATATACTCACCTAAGTAATATAAAAATATCTTTCGTAGCTTTACTGATCCTTCCTGCCTACTCTCCGACGTCTTTGCTGATGTTGCAAAAACATTCATTTTCTTTACGGGCCAACGCCTCTCTAAAATTTGGTCATAAACTTCAAAAAGTTTCAGCTCGTACGACACTGGTGTGAGATAAAAAATTCTCGATACATTTAATTTTTAAAAACTTTTATTTTATTTATGTTTTTTAATCACCTTCCGCATGGCCTAGAGAGTTAAAATTTTGTGAATAGCTTAGCCTCGTAGTGCGTTTCTGAGATTACCATAGGCTATTTTTGAGATACCACGTGTGACGCGTGTCGCTAGTGAATTAGTGATGAGTGAAAATATGGACCTTTTTGAGGTCCTTTTAAGCAACTTTCACACGTCCTATTGATCTGAAGTTTTGTGCTGTTTTTACACGATATCTAGAGAATGTTGAGTCAGAAACTTACGTTTCATGTTTTATTTACCATAACGCTATAGTGTCAACTATATCAATTTCATGGATGGATGGGAGCGTTATCTAGCCGCAAAGTTCAATTTAATGGCGCAAAATTATTGTAAAATTTCCTTAACAGGATTTTTGTTATTTATAATCCGAGCTCCATAAAAAAACTACACCTCAAACCATAACACCCAAAAGGTCCATCGAAGCTGAAATTCTTTTCATTATAAAATACAAGTTTTCTCCGCGTACATACCAAGTTATGTGGTGCTTTGAAAATTCCGCCTGCACTTTCGCTGTAGGTTTAACGGTCGTTTCTTTTGCATTTGTGTAACCTTTTCAAAGCTTGTCGCTGTTGATCATGCTTTTGACTGTTGAAACACTAACATTTCTGTTTAAGCTTCGTTGCTGACTCACACAAATTGAAAGTAAGGTTTTCTAGAAGCTGGTCTTGTGGCCGTTTTTATTTAAAGTAAGTTAAAATTAAATTAAAACTTCGTATAATTTTTATCGCTTTATCGTGCCCGGTTGAAACTTGATTCTTAAGAACATAAATTATTCCCTTTTTAAGACTGTTCCAACCACTCCATCACCAACATTTACCAAAGTAAATTGTAGTTATTTTTTACTGTAGTACAGTACTGTAGTAGTGTAGTTATTGGTCACTTCTTTTGTTCTCTACTGTTTGCACAGTCAAACCTCAAAGTCAAAGCCACTTCTTAACTTCCACTTCAATCGAAATCGAACGCTTTGATTCAAGAACAGGAAGCTCATAAAAAAGTGTTGCATGATGTCCATCAAGCGTCGCATGTTTTTGCTCCTGGCGAAATTGTCGTTTATCTCGAATATCGCTGTCGCTCAAGAGTTACTGTGCGATTGATTTGAATCTTCAGTAGTAAATTCTTCCTGCTCGTATGTAAATTTTGTCTTTCAATAGGAAAGATACCATTGTCCTTTCTTTTTTCCTTTTTTTTTTTTGTAGTATATCAAAGAAAAGGACGATTTTTGTCGGCAAAAAATAGGAGCTGCCAAAATTGCAAAGCGAATGAAGATAAAATCTTTCACGCAAGCATCTGAATATCCAATTTACATATGCGATGCCAGACATCGTATGTGTAGGTTCCTGGCCATTTTAATATTTTCTTATGCGCTCAGTTTTGGAATTTTGAAGATTTATTTTTTTCTAAAAACGGAATATAAAAATTTAGCACGTTTTAATTGGGTTACTTATCGTATCTCCCATCGTAAATGTTGGAATGTTGAATTGACGAACGTTGTGAACTAGGTTCCAGATTGTTCACACAATCATCAATTTATCGGTAGAAATGTTCTTCGTAGATGCGATAACACATGGAGAGGACGATGACAGATGTGACAGTGACGTATATGTGCGATACGAGGCAGGGAGCACTATGTCATTTGACTCTCTGTGGTAATGTGGCATGCCGTTATATATAACTGTTCACATTTATGTGATCGATAATTTCGTTCATTTCCTTATCCGTTGTACACAACAAGTTTTCGTCGTCATTGGCAATAGAGGAATTGAGGAAAACTTTACTCCTAATGTTTGTGGAACTTTCTCCGGATATTTAAACGTAACGGGAGTCTACTCAGCGATTATGTAGTTTTCATTAATTGTTTAAATATCTTTTTCTGTTATTTAGAAATTAGATAAAGTTACGCCAAAAGATGTTGCATATAATATCGTAGAAGCCTAGTTCCACAAAAGCTTTTAATAAATGTTAAATAAATATATAGATATAGGCTTCTTCCACCAGCGGTGCTCAAGAGAAATAGCCAGTTGCATGCTACTCTTCTTGAATTCAACCGCAATACCGTGCCGCTCTAAACGCTCATCAGTTTACCCTCAAGCCTGCTTGCTGGATACCTTACTGCCTACGCTGTGCCTAACATCATAAGGCGGTATAAACCCTTTGAGCGAGTGCAAACGAAAAATTAAATTCTAGCCTAAAGGAAATTAAAGCAGGTGTTTCACAAGGCATCGTTCTTGGACCAGTACTTTACCTTCTATAACTGTTACTGTCGCAACGTTTGCTGACGACAAGTCAATTATGACAATAGGTGGGTGAGAGCATTGCTGAGTCCAGCTGAAAATTGTAATGAGCTACCGAAATGCAAAGCTGGCTCAAAAAGAGCGAATCAAAATTAATGAAACCAAACCTGTGCAACTAGACTTCATTAATAAGACAGTTGAACACAAACCATTTTATATCCATCAAAATGTGCTGTTTGACCTTAAACTACGTTCAACACATGTCAAAAACAAAAAATACACACATGCGTTTAAAATTTGAAGAAAATCGGGTACTTTTTTTATAAAATTTTTATGGGTGTCCCACTGAACCCGGCGCCCGATCACTTCAAAATTTTTACAAAAAGTGTTGTCCATCGGAGATCACATCTTCATCATATTTGGGTCTACAACCGGGATTCCCGTTGGGTTGCGTATTAATAATTTTTTACAGGCGTGGTTATTGGCCTCGAGCCAACCTCACTTTGAAGGGACTAGCCCGATCATTCAGCTTTATCTGCATTGGAGGAAAATTACCGGCGGCCACCACGTGGAGGTTTGATTGCACTTCCACCAGTCAGAGATAGTTATGGCCACCTGCAATTCTAGAGCATTCTGTGTTATTCCCCCTATTCTGCTGATGGCTGACCGCTGACCGGAGTTACACACGTATATAAAATTTTAATAAAATCGGGTTAATTTTTTTAAAAAAAAAATTGTTGGGACCCCATGACCCTAGAGTCCGGGGTCTCCAAAATTTTTACAAAAAGTGTTGTCTTTCGGAGTTACACACGTATATAAGATTGGAAAAAAATCGGGTTAATTTTTTTAAAAAATTTGTTGGGGTCCCATGACCTTGGGGCCCGGAGTCTCAAAACTATTTACAAAAAGTGTTGTCCATCTCAGATACATACGTACATAAAATTTTAAGAAAATCGGGTTAATTTTTTTAAAAAAAATGTTGGGACCCCATGACCCTAGAGTCCGGGGTCTCCATAATTTTTACAAAAAGTGTTGTCTTTCGGAGTTACACACGTATATAAGATTGGAAAAAAATCGGGTTAATTTTTTAAAAAAAATGTTGGGGCCCTACGACCCCGGAGCCCGGGGTCTCCAAAATTTTTACAAAAAGTGTTGTCCATCAAAGATACATATGTGTATAAAATTAAAAGAAAATCGGGTAAATTTTTAAAAAATTTGTAAGGGGCCTCAGTGTCCCAAATTTTTATAGAAAGTGTTGTCTCCGGAAATACACATTTGTGCAAAATTTCAATAAAAACGGTCTTTGGGAATTCGTCTAAAAATTGATCGCAAAACTCCACGACGAACCGACCGACCGACCGACGGACCTACCGACAAACTGACGTGCCACGGGCAATCGAACTTAATATAGAGAATAAAGAAAATAACAAAAAAATGTATTGGCTAATGCGCAGAATTTCTCCAATGAAAACAAGTAATAAACATTTCCTATATAAACAAGTATGGACTTATGGTGTTCAGCTTCGGAGCTGCTCACAGTCAAAGCAATAACAACTTCACTCTATGCCTTCGGATTAATGCCAACAATACAACGCACAGTTCATGGCTCTACCCACTAATTCATTGTCTCCATCATCATCAAGCCGAATCCAAAATACAATTAATCTTCTTATATAAATCAATTGACAATATTCGTCAAAAGTTGACGACCCTATCTTAAGCACTAATTGATGTGTCAAATATCATATCTAGAATTTGACAACTAACTTATGCAAATTTTGACACAGCCGGCCCCTACGGATCTTATCACAATATCACCAAGAAAATTCATCGCATTTATTAGGAGTCGATTGTTTAAAAATTCAACTTAAGGAAAAAAACAAAGACGCCCTGCCATCTGGATAACAATATATTCCTTATTTCGTTATAATAATAAGGAAATTTGCATACATTCATAAATTGGAGAGCTCGTAATCCCAGGTGAATTGGTTTCATTTTTTTCCTTGCGGTCGAACTGCAAATAACCATCCTCCCGAAATGAAATTCCGCCAAAAAAAGCGAGGACTTTATAAATTCACCTCTAGCTGCTGATGCGACGCTATACGCACGTATGCAGATTTGTGTCTTCAGAAGTCTCTATTTCCTGTTGCTTCTTAACCGAGTATATACTTCCTAGACGCCAGCTTTGAAGACAAGAGAACTCTGCATGACGTTGATCTGCGTTCTTTCATTTTGTGAAACTGACATCACAAGCGGCACTGACAGTCATTTCAAAACTTGACGACAACTTTGACAATCGCATAAACTCACATCGCATACATAATTTGAATATCGCATCATCATGCGTGATCACGATCATCGGAGTCGGATCCTCGTCTGGATTTGAAATGTCAGGAGCTTGATGGATATATATTTGAAGTTTAAAAAATATGCGCGTGCGTTTGCTAGCGTTCTTCCAGGACTGTAATTTACATGCGTTTCAACTCAAACTTTCGTGTGATTCCTTGCACGATCACTCACATCGAAGTCTACCTATTTGTACGCTTTTCCCAGTCGTGATAAAGAGTGCTGCACGTACTTTGCCTTATAATATGTCAGTTTTTCAGATGTATCTATAGTTTTCTCAAGATTGTTCGATGTGATCGTCTTGAACTTTGCCCTTTTCGCAAAATTGGTGCTACGTCGATTTTCTAAGTATAGTGGTTGATTTTTGTATAATCCACTTCCACTCTTCTTTACAGCACAAATTGATATAAAATGGCCATTACACTTTAGCAGCCATTTTCTATAAGTTTTTCCCGTTTAAGAAAATTGCACGATGCTACAATGCTTTGAATGCCACTCGTAGTAAACACACGTCTTGCAAATGGGCGCCTTACAACAGCGCCAGACAAACCTTCGTGGAAAAATCCGTAGATTTTGGTTTTGTGAGATTTATTCATCAGGCAGGAGTATGTAGACCTTAAGCACAACACATATAACGTCTGGAACGAGCGAATTCAAGGGGAGACACGAATCGTTTCATTCACGCCTTGAATGGTTACTGTCTGTCTGTTCTATACACTGGTACTCCCACTTCTCCCACTCACAAGTCCTCCTGCTGTGTGGTTTTGGTCCGCCTTATGCTCAAATTGTGGAAAAATTTTAAATTCAAATAGCGTGGTACTTTCATAGGTTGGATAAATCTTTGACTGCCCCACCGGATTGCGCCATCTCGAGCGGTAACTTTTATGCGCTGAGATTTGGTTTTTCTCTTCTCATCCGCATATCTATTATCCTTGTGAACATTTTTATTTTATTTCTTTCATCAAGACAGAATATATTGCGAGCTTTATGAAATGGGTGATTTTATGCGGAAATAAATTTCAAAAGATTTTTTATTACGAAGATGGTTATTGTTTGGTACAAAAGGAGGGGCACATTTTGAATGGCAATTGGTTTAAGCGGCAGGAAACTCATTGCATTACTAAAATAAACTTTTCTTAAAAAAAAGTCCTTTTTACATAATACATATCTACATTTAAATAATTTTTGCATGATATCTTTTCGTCTTGGACTATGCTCTGACGCTGAGCGATCGGCTGTACATAAACTATGGATTTCCTTATAAAATGGTGATTATGGGATTAATGGAGTACATACTCTCTGGAATTCACACATCAAGTTCGCCACGAACGAGTCCCTCGGGCCAGTAGGCGAGGCGACTCTACGGCAGAACTTGGAGTCTTGGATATGTATACAATGATCACCCATTATCCATTATCACGAACACGGCCATCGTTTGGTGTCCGAAAGTTCTTGAACGGAAAACGCAAAAGCAGAACTTATATCTTTTAATACAGCCATCAGGCAGCATTTAAAGCGCTGTTGTCCAATTTAGTGGACTCTTTATCACTTAAAGCCTGAATTCGGCATCCCAAATAAACTGACAAGACTATGTAGGTTGACCATAACCAATGTTATAAGCCAAGTAAAAATATGCGGATCACTATCAAGCCCATTCAAAATCTATAACGGACTCCGACAAGGGGATGAACTAGCCTGCGTCTTCTTCAACATGGCGTTGAAGACATTGATCCGAGACTCGGACGTTACGGCGAGAGGAAGAATCCTCTATAAGTCCATTCAGATACTGGCTTACGCAGACTATATTGACATAGTTTGTGGAAACCGTAGAGCTGTACAGGAAGCTTCCATCGAGCTCGAGCAGGTGGCACGAAATATGGGGCTGCTCATAATTGAGAGCAAAACAAAGTACAAGGTGGCCACGTCTGCGAGTAGAAGATCCAACATTGGTCCTTCAATTTAAATAGTGGAGCGCGAATTTGAAGTAGTGGAATCCTTTAACTATCTCGCGTCAACTGTAGCAGCCAATAACAGCATGGAACCAGAAATACGCGCACGGTTGCTTAAAGACAACCAAGCCTACTATAGTCCGTCAAGATTCTTCAAATCCAGGAACTTAACCATAACATTCAAGCTACTGGTATATAAGACAATGGTCATACCACTACTTACATATGGATCCGAGACTTGTGTGCTTAGCAAAAGCATTCTGACCTCTTAGCCGCGTTCGAGAGAAAAGTCTTATGGAGGATTGTTGGCCCCGTATTTGAGAAAGGACGATTCCGGAAACTCTATAATGATGAGATCTACGAGCGTTACCGCAATGTCGACATCGTGAAAAGAATTAAGGTCGTTAGGCTACGGTAGGCAGGACACTTAACTCGCGAAGAGGATCCTGCTCGAAAAGTCCTTTGCGCTAGTATTTATGGAACACGACAGCGTGGCCGGCCAAGCCTACATTGGAAGGATGGCGTAGACCAGGACGCCCTGAGTTTAGGGATGCAAAACTGGATGACATCGGCTCAAAATCGGGACTGGTGGAGAGATTTTTTGCGTGAGGCCAGGACCGGACACCGGTTGTAGAGCCAAATATAGTGATGATGATGATTGGTAAGGTATTTTAATATAGCATTAATATAATACAATAAAGAAGGCGTAAAGCAACTTATTTAAAAATGGGCCATCGCAAATAGGTAGCAACATTTGAGATCAAAATAAAAAGGCCGGTGGACAACACTTGAAGTTTGAGCGAAACGTATCGCTGGTCGATAATTACCGATGAAGCCAATCCAACACAGATTGAATATTTAAAAAAAAATTTAATAATAAAAATATTCATCCCACCTTACAGAAGAGAGAAGAAAATTGCAAACGACAGCTAAAAGAATACCGTGGTGGTAGGAGGAAGGGCAGGAGTATTATTAAAATTCATAACATGAATAAAAATCACTCGATCATCAATGCAATGGACCGGGAAAGGACATCAATAAACAAACAAAAAAAAAAGTAACCCACTCTATGAATAGCAGCTTCATTTCGTTTTCCCATGTCACCGTGGATATGCCATAAATAAATTTTCCCTCTTCTGATGACCGTGCCAGCAGGCAGTGCGCCGAGGTTGCGGCCCTAACAACACCACAACGCCTTACTCAAAGTGCAAATATCACGAAGTCCTTCCTCACTCCACTCCGCACACATATAATAATATCCCTTTAATAGAGGGTGGATAATGATGTTTATTTGATTTAGCTTCGCCGAACAATGTGTGCACCAATATCCTATTTGCAGACAGCCGCATCCAACCCGCCAGTCGTTCTTCCCACCCAGGTTCCAGCGGTCGTCGAAACATTATTACAATACGAACACAGATTAACTCGTCAAACGCTTTTTGACTTTATCCTTGGCGTTGCAGGAGCAGGGTTGTGGGTATTTTTACTTTTTAGATTTGCTTGGCTTAAGAGGGAGTATGTATAGATGTAAGTATATAGCATGAAGCCAATGCTTAGTCGGTGATGACATTTATTGTATAATGCTTGAAAATTCAGAAATTTATTTCTGTATTTCATTTTCAAAATTACTTCAGGACACCAGTACCGCAAAATATTATACATATCTAAAAAAAGAAAAAAGGACATCGCAATAAAAAGGGTTATCGAAAAAAAAGTATTTTTAAAATGCAAAAATCTGAAAAAATTGTTGTTGTATTTGTGAATTTAAAAACAATAGTCAGGCATTTTTTCCAAATTTATTTTCATCACATCAGCCAGCAGTATGTACAAGCAATCTGTTATCCGCTCTATTAGCTGTGTGCTACTGTGGATAAATTGTTGCTGCTTGCAACCAAAGGCACGCGCTACACCAAATAGATTCCACCCTCCGCCTGGATCATCAGTCATCACATTTGACATTCCACACGAATCCTTGCCATTCTCGTACGAGTATATCGCATTACATCGTTGATCTGACTACCGACTCGACTACATGAAGCTTCTCCCTTATTACAATTACAACGACTTAATCATAATCCCATTGTGGGCCACACTTCCTCATTTGATAGAGAATGGACGAGTTTGCATTGACTCGTTGCCGGGAGTGGTATAGTGGTGGTGAAAAAGGGCAGAGCTAGAGAATATGTTTTTTCTGTAATTGGGTTTAGTGATTTTATGAGTAATGCAGGGGGACGAGGAGGATTTTCAGTTCTTCTCACATCGTGATTAAGTTTTGGTGATTTGTGATATCAAAGCGCACCCCCATCATCCCTTGGAACGATTATGTGATATTATTGCTCTGGGTGTTTTGTTGGCTGATGTAGTTATGCCCATATTAATCCAATTATCTGCATGCATTTTGGTGCCACACCAACGGCCAAATCGGTTATTGCCAAAATCACTTAATCGTTTGGAATTGTTCTTAGTGTCAGGAGAGAATGATGATGTCCACCTTCAATAATATCTTTGAACGGCGTTATATGTTGATATAAATAACTTCTTATTTATTGTAATAAACATATACAGTAAAACCATTACTAGGTTTAGTGTACCTCAATCAAAACTCACACAGTTTCATCGCAGCAAACTTCGTTGTAATTGACGAGCACCCAAACTAGAGTCAAGTCTATGCATTGGCTTATCAAAGCCAGTTCGACTGTCTGACAAGCTTAGAACTGTTGTTTTTCGCAATAATGGCTTTGGAATGGATTAGCTGTCCCGCATGCCTATCTTATCTCTAAAATGTCTGCCTGGAACATAGTAGCAGAGTCAGGTAGCTTGTAGGAGCTTGAAAGGTTAAGCTTTTCAGAGTAAACTCTAGCACCGACTCCATTTCTCATCTTGGATACATCGCTGAATACACAGCCCCACAGCTCTCCCGTCCTTCCCACTTTCTCGAGTTGGAAATTCTACGGGCAATACATGCTTTCTTAGCCCTAAATTCTATATTCAACTTCCAACTGATTTTCGTGTCTAAGATCACGCCGAGATATTATGCTTCTAAGATAAGCGTGAGTATTTGAACATTGAGTTTGGGCAAGCGAAGTCAGGTATTTTAGACTTAGTGGTGAAAAGTTTCATTTGGTTTTACAAGAGCTAACCCAGAGACCACAACCAGTCGCCTAGGATCTAGCCCTGCCTAATGCCCTTTCCATGACCTCACTAATCACGGAAGGGAACTATCCTGACACAAGTATCACCACGTCATCTGCATACGTAAGAGCTTTCGTACTGTCCATCTCAAGCGTTCTGACGGCTTTGTTTATTACCAACGCTTAGGGGCGATATCACCCTCCTTGGAGAGTGCATCTGTCGATTGATTTTGTAATGCTCCAGCTTCCCAGATTTACATGGATAACCCTGCTACCTACCATGGAGTTGATCCACTTTATTAGGAGTTGTTCCACCACTAACTGAGTGATAGCCTCCTGAATGGCATCAATGTTGACATTGTTGAAGGCGCTTTCTATATCGTGGAAGGTGGCAGGGGTGTATTGTTTGAAATGAAGGGAGTGTTCAATAGTGCGTAATAGCACGTGAAGAGCTGACTCTGCCTTTGGGGTAACCATGCTGGTATTTTGATACAGCCGTATCTTCTAAGATTCGTTCCAGCGTTTTCAGCAGGAACGACGACAGACTATAAGTGGTATAAAATCTTTCGCTGCTTCGTGACCTCTTCTGCCTGCTTCATGGATGAACAACACTCGTGCTCTTCTCCAACTGCAGCAAACATAGCTTCTGAAAATATTCACTAGCCAACGGGTCGACATACCTATAGTCTTCTGAAGCATTTTAGGTTGAATGCCGTCAAGGCAAGGCGATTTATAAGCAGATAAACTGTGAATGTCCCAGTAAACCTTTTCGTGGGTTTTGATATGTTGTCCACTTGGCATGGTGTCACCTCCTCGCTTTCAGGGGTACTCAGCCAGTGAGCTAAGCATGAGTCTTTGCATGCGGGATAGTGGGTGCTTACTAAAATATCCAAAGATTCAGCCGTTGATCTTTTTATAAGGGTCGGACAAGAGTCTTTCGTGGATACAATAGATTGACAGAACTCCATGACAATATGCCAATTCACCACAGAATTATTCACAATTCGCAGTTAAATGTCATTTCATGCAAATAGTGATAAGAAAAGAACAGCTTACCTTAGGAACTTAGGAGTCTTACTGTTGTTTGTTAAGTGGCCGGTTGCAGGAGAAACCATTAAGTGTTGTTTAATAAAAGTGGTATAAAATACCTAATAAGCAAATACTACCATAAAGTTAATTGTCAGGCAAGCCGTAAATTTAGAAGATATTACTAAACTCTCATAAAACATAAAAGAAACACAGCGTGTCTTAGATGTTCATCGAAATTCGAAATCGCATAAAGAAATGAAAGTGTATCGAATATTTGAAGTATGTCGCATGAATCAGATGAAATTTACAAATTGTTTAAAATTAAAAATCCGAAACAAGAAATCTTTATCAAAGGCCTGAATTGGAAGTTGCTATAGAGGACTTGGCCAAACAACGAAAAAATTTGGTTGCAACATTTTGAGTCTTTTCAGTTTTTGGAATCTGAATTTTGATAAGCCGATAGTCGGACCGATAGTTGTTTGTGCCTTTTTCGTTTGTTAGGTGTAAGTTTTTGGGCTTCAAGAAATACGCCTACAAGTTGCAGAAGTACCGAATTGTTCAATAGAGGTTCCAAGATTTTGAAGGCTCACTTTACGTCATTATTTGTAATATATTCTTTGTTTTGTTATCGTATATTTATTAACATAAATGCATTCAAAAAATAAGCCTTTAAACGACATCAAACAATTATTATAATTACAACAAAATTGCATAAGCTTTTACAATAAAATACTTTTACTATAAATTCTGCGCTGGGATTCGTTTAGAACTTAAAGCCTTAAACGGTTGTATATGATACGTACCCATTTATGGGGGAAGCAAAATGGGTATGATTTTCATAATTTTACACAATTCGGAAGAGTTCTTGTTTCGAAACGATCATAGTAGAGTGCGGTATGTAAAATTGGAAACTTTTCCGCAATAATAATAAAGACCGAATTCTCGTTCCACTTGATGTCGTTCTCGTGCAGACCGTGCTGTCAGCAACAAGGCAGGACAAGGCAGACTACGGAACTACGGACGACAACGAACTTCTCGTCATCGAGAATAATTACAAAACTTTTATATTGTCATAATTTTTAGAAATTCCTTCCTAAATGCTGGAATATTTAGAAACAAGTTATGTTAGCACAAAGCCCACAAAAGACCATAACTACGAAGACCAAGTTGAAGGCAATATTCTGCATAATTTCATGGAAACTCGCCAGAACTATTATTGCGATGGGTTACTCGTAATTGCGACGTTCCAGGGTGTAGTGTGTGTGGTGTTCTGCTTTGCAAATGGAATATGGGAATGAATCCAATGTGCAGTGCAAAGACGTCCTTTATTGCATGGGCTGGTTACAAATTGGCTCACAATAGATAACTGAGACACAATATTAGCAAAACATATTTGTAATAAAGGTTCTTTTAAATAAACAATTAAAAGTAATATTGATTCCAGCTTTTGTCTAAAAAAAATAAATAAAGCGCAGCTGAGGATTGATCCACTAAACAAACGAATATTATTCTCAATTCATGCTGGAACAATTCTTGCCATCCAATTGCCTCAATTACCAATAATTTATTCTGATTATCGCAACAATTACAGAAGATAAAATTAATCCACCTTAATTAATAAGTATGCGAGCGTGTACACCACTATAAAGAAGTGCATACAATTAGTTGCCAGTTTGAATTCGTAAGCAGCAGCAGAAAGCGAGCTCGGCACCCTTGTATCTCTCACAGACACGTCAGCATTATATTATATTATAAGCATTTATATTATAAATATGTGCAAATAATTAATAATCTGTTTAAAAAAGCCACCGTGTTGACAGCTAAACCGTCCTGAACTGTATCCATCCAATTAAATTACAATTAAACTTCGAATTAAGCAAAACACCACCGCATGTTAATCGACGATCGCGACGGTTTGTCAGGTAAGTAAAGCCAATAAAAATATTCCAACAATTACATAAAGGAAATGATTGATCGCCACCGCACAGCTTGCCCCTCAGCAACGAGCAATTTAGATTTTCAGCTCCATCATCGCCATCGCCAGCCATCGATGACTAATAATCGGCGGTAATTACACAGACTTCATCCAATTGTGCTTAGAAGCCAACTCGGATTGTTAAGCAAATATGTGTCTTCAAAACGTGTATGGATGTATGTATGAATGTCTGTATGTACATATATTGATGTTTGGTGTGAAAGCAACTACATCGATCGCCGCCGGCCGATCATCGGTCGTCTTACGACGTATCCCATCAGTTGAAGTATCCTGGCCGACACATTAAAAATAAGCGACGGCGGGTGAAAGTGGTAATTTTTTGAACAAATAAAGTCCACAAATAAAGGAATCAATCAGTTAGCAAGTTGCGTGCTATATATATACATAAGTTGGTAAGGGTATGCATCAGAAGATACTCCTAACTGGTCGTCATCACCGGCAGACAGATTGTCGAAGTCGTCGAGTTCCACTGGCGGTCGTCGTCATAGCCTTTGGATGTTGATGTGGCGTTGGTAACTTATGGCGGCCTTTACTTTCATGCTTAGCCAAAGATTAATCCAATATCTCTTCCTACTTCGATGGACAATTGCATTAGCATCAGCGAAAAGCGCACACAACAAATTCTCTGTTCCCCTTTGTTTGCTTGCGAACGTAGCTACTCAGTGCATAATGGCAATGGGTTGAAATCTGAAATACACAAGAAACCTTAAACCGCGTGTGGCGCGTATGACGCGTTGAATTTTTTTCGACTTATTTGAGGGCCTTTTAACCAACTTCCACACGACATAGAGTAAGTGATGGTTTCAAATCGCGCCATTTTCTCGTTTTTGAGGTTTTTTATTTAACCACTTTTCGCACGACCTAGAGGGCTGAAAAGTTGTGAGCGGCTCAATGTAAGAGGCCCATTTTGCTATCCCGCTTTTGATGCATGTCGCGAATCGCATGTGACGCGTGTGAAGCGTGGAAAAAAGGCAAATCTTTGAAATAGCCCCGACCTCAAAAACAGGTATTTTGGCTATTATTACCAAATAATATCACTGACTGTGTGCCGTGTTTCGATGTATATATAAAAGTTTGTACCCGAAAAACGAAGTTTTTTTACATTTACTTGTTTTTATTTCAAATAATTAGGACACTAAGACAACGTTTTTTATAGTATATTTTATAATTAATTATAAACTAATGTACATTATTCAAAGTGAATCATCTGTCTGCTTTTAAAATAGATTCCAAATAACTATCATGTATTGGAATGGTTAGGAACCTGTACTTTAGTTCAAGATTGCAAGGTGTTTTAGATCTGCACCTTTAAAGCGTGAGGTGATGGTTAATTTTTGAAGGAAACTAAATACATCAACAAACAAGAGCAGAGAAGTACTAAGATTTTTGAAACTATGTAGAGCAGAGCAGCAGAGCAGTAGACAAATTTCTGGCGTTGATGTAATAAGTCAGTGTGCATCCTATCAATTTCTTAGACTATACAGAAATATGGTCATCTCTACAAAGCACATGAATGTAATTTTTATGCTGGGACAATTAGACCATCAGATAGCAGTAAACCAGTAAGCAGTAAGTAAATATAGGACTATCAATTTCAATTTCTTTCTCGTTTCAGGTGCAAACTGACTATTAGACTCAACTTACAAAGCCATCTTTAATAAATCCTACCAAACCATTGTTTACGTGGTTGTATGCAGACAGATTTTTTTCTGAGCTAAAAGCATATCCAAAAAATCAATATGATGTTACCCAAACAAAGACAGGGTACACCGACAAGTTGTACGGGGAGTTGTGCTGGGTTTATAATCAGACTAAAACTGCAAGCTTTAAAACTGCCCATTACAATATGCTATTTAAAGCAGTGTTTAGCAATTAAACAAGCTTCTTAGTTCTACTGAAAGACCAGGCTACGTATAGGTGGACGGCGTCTGCGTAGGATGTATCAACGCATGAAACCATACTAGCGCCAAAAATAAATGTGCAAAATAATATGGGTCCCCGATATTGAGCCCTGAGGGACACAGTTTTGATTGCCAAACGATTGTCATAGTTTTTGGTAACAAAATTTCTTATAAGCTTGAGAACCCTGAGGATAAACCAAAAAAGAGTGCTTTCAGCGTGATTCATACTCAGAAAAGCTTCCGGAAAGTCAAGCGGAAAGTCAAACTCTTCTTAAATTCAATTGGAAAGGATTAAGTGAAGCATTTCGTGACAGATGGTTTTATATCGGTTTTGCTAATGTCTTCCTGAAAACATTTGGTAAACTTTCCGTTGCAACTTAAAATTCAACAAACCAAGGAACTGATGGAGTGGTGAAATAGAGTTGGTTGTCAAAGTCAAGATTGTCCTTTTTCATCGAAATCAGAATTTTTATTGCTTTACCCTCAGGAATCCTAATATTATGGAAATTTTTCCATTCCCTAGGCGAATTGATGCATATAGCTTCGACGAAAAGTAGTTTCTTTTAGTTTGCTCTACCACATCGGTATTAAAATGCCCACAAACCAGTTCATATAAGAGAATAACTTCCGAACGAGCTGTTATTTTTCTTAAAATATTGCAGTCAAAACCTTCGATTCGTAAAGACAGTGAACAACAGTTCAAAATCTAAGCCAAATTTAGTTTTTATCAAAATACTTATTACAGAAATCAATAGTACACACGGTTACCTATATCTGCTGCACTTTCTTTCGGGATTTTGTCACTTTGGGGAGGCCAAAATAAACCGTAAGATTAGGCTCTGCACTGAAACCCAAATTAAGAAGAACAAACAAAATAATTAATGAGTTTCTGAGGTTCGTAGCGCGCGGTAGTCAAAGGAAACTGAACATAGGTCCGAATACAAATCAACGACAGCTTCTGGCTATGATGGGTTCGCCTTCATTGAAAGGAGTTGTTCGTCGCTTCAACTTTTCCCAATTTGTCGGAATGGTAAATCCATCAACAAACAACATTATCGGCCAAGCGTAGCCATGTTCATTGCAGAATATGAATGCGGACAGAAGCGGGAGCCGCATTTGCCTACCAGAGTAGAGGCTGTTTTAGGTTCGCTCGAACATTGACAGTGTTGGGCAGATTCAAATTCAACAAAGTAAGAAAGCCGAAAACCGATTTGAGTTGTTTACTCGAAACGGTGCGTTCGCACACAAAACGGACAACAAGAAAGACGCCGCTTTCTTAATTGCTGATTTACGTGTCTGAAATGTGCTTCAAATGGTTTTAGGAAATTTTTAGCTTGAGCTGTTTTCAAATGTCTATTAGCGATGTGAATTGATTTGTTTACTAAGTACACACAAAGTACAGTCTAAGTGGATAGAGTTATAGATGACGTTTGCAGTCGAAATTTCTCCAAATAAATGATGAATGTTAGACGGTACAGCCTGCAATTGGGTTCGGTTTACCTGAAAAATATGTATGTAGTAGTAGTTATTATTATAACTACTACTATTTTTAATTGAGATTAACAATTTGGTGATTTTTAAGTGAAAATATTTTTGGGATATACATACTGACCCAAATAATCACAACTCATATAGTTACTGTCTGCATTAAGAGTTGTACAACGCAGAAACGTCTGAATTATTCCCTCGAGTTGTAATAACTCTCAGTGATAAACATCGAACCGTTTATTGTTAGCATCTGGAGAAGAACAAATTTTCCACCGCGTATATTTGCGCATTCAATAAATTTTAGTACACCGTGAAGGAACTCATAAAAAAAACCATCGACCACGGATTGTCGGCGAAAAGTCTGTTATACTTTGAAACTAATGCATTCCTGCAGCATAATTTTGTCTGCACAGCCACGTTAGGGGATTTGTAGGATTTGCTTAGACAACAAAATTGTGAACAGGTAGGGCTTGCCGCTTGAAGATCAACAGAGCAACAATCGGAAACTCTTTTCCTCATCTCGATAAGAATCTCCAATCGCCATATCAACCCGTCCACTATTCACCACTCGTAGAGCACTACTGCGCGGCGTTGTGCGTTGAAGATACGCACAAAGTCATCGATGGCTCCGATTATTATTCTTTCAACAAATCTCTGAGATTCAAATATTCTCGATCATAAATCTCCGCATGCAGCCCAACAAACTTGAAGTTATGTTTATTATAAACTTTTATGTGGTAATTTTTTTTTTTGAATTTCGGTTTTGCCGCTTTGTGTATATGAGAAGACCAAGACTTACCGTTTTCGGTTCTATCGCTCGGTTATATCATTGAGGCCGCCACTAACGTCAGAGCACAGTGGGACTTCTCTGAATATCGCTAACAAGCCGACAGCCTGGTCAATGATACTAGCCAGGCCAATCTTCTAATTTCCGTCCGCTTATTTTCTTATTCGATTGACACGATTTTGGTTAATTTGCTTTTCAGCGTCTTCTAAAGGTTTCCTCTTTGAAGGAGCAAGTGGTGTTTATTGTGTTCCTTTCAAAACGCGTTATCAGTTATCACAAATCTTAACATTTATACAAGTGGATCATTGTTTGATTAGATCGAAAATTCGGATGCTGTGACCCTATAGTTACGGGATAATGAATGGGCTCTCCGCCAGTAATAGCCGGCGTTTAAATTGGATTTCGTTTGTAGCAACACCGCACAGTTTAACGGTATCTTCTGCTGATACCATATTCACAAATTTATGTTCTGTATTTATAAGGCATCTATTGTCTAGTTAAGTATCACTGGATTAGCCCACAAAACAAACCTCCGATTTTAATTCTATATAACATCTATACTCAAGTCCACCTGTTGTTTTTATATGTCTAGTATATTTCACTTCGACACCGAAAATTTTAGTTTAATATAACGACTACACTAAAGTACTTATTACTGAAATGGAATACAGATCTTATCGAAATTATAAAGTAAAAATATTTCGAGTACATTAGATGGACAACCGTGCCAGATCTAACAAAATCGATTTGCCTCTAATGAATACATGGGCAGGCGACATCTGTATATTATATTATCAGTTTATTTTTAACAAGATAATGTTTATAAGAAGACGCACAATTTACTGAATTATTCTACCTTACAACAGAGTTTTTTTTTAAAAAAATCAGCTTAGCATTCTTAAATAAATTAAAAAATTAAATAGATTAAAAAAATAACAATGTATGTACATATATATACCTATTACAAATAAACAAGTAAATAGATAGTAGTAAATAAATAACTAACAAAATAAATAATAAATATAAATTGGAAAAATATATATAATATAGGTTATTAAAATAATAAATAAATATATACGTGTAATAGAGATACATAAAGTAATGAACAGAAATAATAAATACATAATAATAAATAATAAATGTTGAATAAAAAATCATAGTGAAAATAACAAACTATAAACTACTTTTAATAAAACTGGGACTATACGACATGTTTAATTAATTTTCCTCCAATACAGGAAAAGCTGGGCCAGTCCCTTCAAAATAAGTTTGGCGCGAGGCCAATAACCTCTCCCGTAAAAATACACTGATGAACGACGACGACCACGCTAACCGGCTAACCGATTTAAGAATTTTCTTATGGAACGTACGCTCACTGTATAGAGCTCGAACTGCACAGCAGCTGGCCGATACCCTGTCCAAATATAATGTTGACATAATAGCAATTCAGGAGATGCGGTGGACGGGAAATTGTGTCTAACAAAAATCAGAATATAAGTCCATTCAGATACTGGCTTACGTAGACGATATTGACATCGTTGGTAGAAACCCAGAAGCTGTGCAGGAAACTTTCATCCAGATCGAGCAGGCAGCACGAAATCTGGGGCTGGGGCTGCACTTAAATGAGTGCAAAACAAAAAGTACATGTTGGGCACGTCTGCGAGTAGAAGATCCAGCATTGGTCCCTCAATTAAAATAGTGGAGCGCGAATTCGAAATAGTGCAATCCTTTTACTATCTCGGGTCAACTGTGGCAGCCGAAAAGAGCATGGAACCAGAAATACGCGCACGCTTGCTAAAAGCCAACAAAGTCTACTATAGTCTGTCAAGACTCTTCAAATGCAGGAACTTAGCCATAACATCCCAGATGCTGGTATATAAGACAATGGTCATACCACTACTTACATATGGACCCGAGACTTTGGTGGTTAGCAAAAAGCATTCTCTTAGTCGCGTTCGAGAAAAAAGTCTTTCGGAGAATTGTTGGCACCGTATGTGAGGAAGGACTATACAGGAGACTCTATAATGATGAGACCTACGAACGTTACCGCGACATCGACATCGTGAAGAGAATTAAGCTCGGTAGGCTCTGGTGGGCAGGACACCTAGCTCGCATGAATAAGAGGATCCTGCTCGGAAAGTACTACGCTGGAAAGATGGCATAGACCAGAGTTCAGTGATGCAAAACTGGATGATATCGGCTTAAAACTGGGACCAGTGGAGAGACTTTTTGCGGGAGGCCAGGACCGGAAACCGGTTGTAAAGCCAAATATGATGATGATGATACGACATTTTTAAAGATAGTGTAGTATTTAGTTTTTAGGAACCAAATTCTATCTTTTATGAGAGCCAAGGTTTAACAACATTTTTAAGAGCTTCTTCGAACCATTTAAAATGTTCGAATGTGTGTAGTTCCATAGCTATGCCATAATCATGATGCATAAATAATATAACGCATTCAATACTACCTCACAAACAAAAAAACCCAAAAAAAAATAAAAAATTTTCATGTAAATTCTCTTAATGACCACATACGTGACTGAAATGTGACTGCTTTCGTGAACGAGTGACGAGTTGTGATCATCATGTAAATCATGTAAATATTCGATCACTCGTTAACGTATGGATTTCATTCACTCATTAACAGGTGTCGTAATTCGACCACTGAATTCCACTATAAATGCATGACCCCGCGGCTCGATCACTTCCAAATTTGAATAGAAAGTGTTTTCTCCGGAAATACACATGTGTGCAAAGTTTCAATAAAATCGGGCTTATGGAAATGGATCACAAATTAATCGGAAAATTCCACTACAAACACCAAAGCACAATAAAGAGAAGTTGAAAAGCATAGAACTTGATGATTGGGTACAGCCTTTTTATTACTCTCGGACGTTTACCAGACATTCGCGAGATGTAGGACAGTAAAAATTCTTTTGGTGTTTCTATGACTCGAACCCTCTGCTCAGAAGTCCAAAACAGTAACCACTAGAACCACAGCGCCTACATTTGTCTGAATCCAAATTGTTCCTTTTTGTTGTCAGCAAAGCTAAACATTTTTTGCTTAGATTATGATTATTTCGAAAAATAATCTTCAGTTATTTAAGAGAATTATTGGTGTTATTAAGCTAGTGAGACTGGCTTACCTAAGGAGCATTGCTTTTTTCCATACAGCAGAAAGAATGTAGCTGACATTTGTAATGAAATAAATAAAAGCGAACCCATTAGAAGGTTACTGTTTGAAATATACATTTTTTATATTGTCAACCTCAGAGGTTTTTTTATATTTGTAATTCGAAAATGTATTACAACTTGAAAGTTCGGGTGCGAACCATTGTTTCAATGTTTCAAAGACGACATAATGGAAAAAAATATTTACAAGTACAGTCAGCTCAGAAGATTATAAAACACAAGTCTTGAGCTTACCTTAAATTTTAAAATTGACCTTGCATCACGTGTTGCCTTGCTCGACAAATTACCTATACTCGTACATTCCAAGTGAGAGTAAACGTCACATCGCTGCGCTCATCTTATTTCACATCTCGTATGCACCATATTTACGATTGTCTTACAAATAAATTTTCATCGGCAACAATGTGTTAATTCCAATATAGTTAGCGTCTCGTGTGGATGAATTTGTTTTGATTTTCGGCTAGAAGCCCTTTCAAGTAGCGCGATCGACTTGGCTACTGATTGGAAATCATACATCGTTAGGTGATCGCACCGAGTAGCTAGTTGAAGGAGGACTATTAGCCAGTATGGATGGGGAACTCTTTCATCTCGCCGACAACGAGCGAGTAGTCTGCCACCTACTTTACTGTGATTATATGTGTCAGGTTAATTATAAGCGAGTTTAGCTGGCCGCACAGGCGCAGACGTGTGTTTACTCGCTACTGATGCATTAGCAGTAATTATTAGGCAAACAATAAAAAATTACAGCTTAATAATTTAATTATCACATTTGTATGTGTTAGGTGATGGTCTTTCAATGAATCAGCCTTGGCTCATTGTCTCTAAAATAATTGTAAGAACTTACAGATTAGATTACAACAAATTACTTACGGTAGATTTACGAATTTGACTGTCGTTTCTCGGCGCTTGCTAATATTTCCCAATCATCTTAACAACATCTGCATCAATTGAAAATGTCAGCAATGAGAAACTCCCCAATTAATTCGAACGGCCGCTTAATCGACCGGCCAGAACAATGATAAAGCGTTAATTTCCGACAGACATGTTTATTAAATCCGACTAATTAATTTAAGACAGCGGGCGCCTTTATAATGAATACCATACAACTGTTGCTGCTGGTCGCTGATGGAACTGTTTTGCGCGAATGTGCAAACACCGATTGGCTTGTTATCGCGCGTCAAGCGTCGATGCGGCCAAAGTGTAGCGCCGTTCGGGAGCACAGCGCTGTCGAGGAACTGTCTGCTGGTGAGGCGCCTTGAGAAAATTTGTTTGCCTCTGGCTGGCTGCTGTGATTTCAATTACAGAATCCTCTTTTTTGGACATTTTATCCCTTCGAGTGTAAATAAAAGTTCGCATGTTCGAATATTAATTTTCTGTCGATATCCTGTTTACAAATTGAACGGCTGCACGAAATAGCAGGTTGAAGGAGAATTTGAATTTCCTTTCGGCGCGGAACAGCGAAGAAGAAGAAGTTTCGAAAGAGCTATTCGCATGAGAGATGTATTATCCCATCGAATATCCTCTATCCATATGACAAACACAAATCATCGAAAAATGCACATCAGAGGTGTCCCTCACAGCGCAATCCTATTCCATGCAGGACATTTGATTTTGAAAACACCGCTGCTATACACCAGAAGTTCCGAAATATGTCAATATGCAAACACAAGTGTGTGTACGTTGTTAAGCATAAAGGATGCCGGATGCCGCCTTTAGAAACTTGTAAACATCGCTCGCAAAAATAACAACTTAACTCTTAAGATCCCACTGCGGTACACACGAAACACAGATAAACCGCTAACTCTTCTCTTTCCGTCCGTCTGGGTATCCTATGTCATCTGCGAGATCCTAATTCTCATACCCCAGTATGTACAGCAAAAACGATGTCAAATTACAAACAGCCATCAAAGAATATTATCGGCTGTTACTTGGCAAAAGTTGGCCGTTCGTCATAGCTGTAAGGATTTAGGTTTCTTGCTTACAACACCGCGCATTGCACACCGCAACGACAAGTTTTAGGTTTGTTGTTGTTCGTTGTTTAGCATATCGATTAGGGATGCACCTGAACACCAAGTTATTGGCAGGTGCTGATGTTTTCGGATAAAGATCGCCTCAATTTTATATGTCTTTTCAACTACCGACAAATGTGTGCCTAGGCTAGACAAATATATTTTTGCACAAATTTTAGGGATCGGAAATTGCTGACATTCCGCTTTTGGGTTGTTGGGTTTTGCTAGGTATACGCACCTCAATACAATTTACAAAACAATGAAAAAGGGTGAAAAAGTTCATCGCTCACGGGTAACATATAGGGAGGCCTATAGGCTGATTCCTTTTTGGGCTCACACGTAGTGGGAGAGAAGACACAATGCAGCATGTAACTGTTTGGTCCGATTTTTGGGAAGGCGGAGTTATTGGCCCATTTTTCTTTGACGACAAAGTTGGCACTATGGGTTTTGTGTTTAAAAATGAAAACAGCCGACAGACCACCCTTTATATTTATTCAAATGCATGAATAATAATTCTGCTTTGCTGTTAAGCTTTCTGCTACCAAAATAAAGAATAAAGTTGCTGCTGTTTGGTTCAATACAGGAAAATATTTGGAATCAACCGACTGCTGACTTTCTCTTTGCAGTATGTGCAACGCGGTGTATATTGCGTATTGCGTATTAATCTTCGCGTGCCCGCGTTCTATGAGATTGTTGCATTGCTCGGTACGCAACATTCTTACGTTCAGTTGCTAGCTTACATTCGTCATCGAACCAGTCGTTCCGACTACTGCCTATGTTTGAGTCAGCAGTACTAATCACAGTATTCTTAAGGCGTGTCCATTTCTATTCTACGCCCGGCATCTCAGCCCCTGGACTTACTCTACCTGCACTTAGGGCGAGACCTAATACTTGACCGTAGTTTTTTTGGTCTCTTCGTTGCTAAGGGCAGCCGTGCTGACTGGAATCTGATTCGATGATGCTGTCTTTCTTGATGATGCAATCGGCAAAATTCTTCGGCTTCTATTAGTTGCGTTAACCGAGGTCGTACTGTATGTTGATTTAGAAGGCAAACAAAATGCAAATGGCGCAGCAGACCGTTGTCCAAGGCCTAGCTTCTTGCTTCTCTCTGTGTTGTGCGTCTTATATTTTTGCACACAAATGGAAGGAGAAGCTTTCCGTGGCAAGTTAGACGTTTGTCAGTGATTTGCAAGAGGAGTAAAAAACCTTCTCGTTTTATGAATTCGAACCAATAAATACCAATAATATTAAAAATAATTATTATAATAATAACACGCATAATATTTAAAAACTTTACAAAAAACGTTGTAATATTCAATATTGAAATCAATGAAGTTGAAATGCCTTCTCATAATAGGAATAGGATCCAGGGGACGCTGCGTTGACCACTTGTGCAGGAAACGGCCCTCTGTTAACAGTGACCCAAATTTATTCGTATTTTAAGAATTAAAAATATTGTTATGCGTATTTCTCTACGTCTGCTTTAGTTCAATCCAATTTGCATATTAAATTGAATATTATGTTATACAAAAATTTTATAATTTACAAAAAAATACGAAAATTAATTAAACCCAAAACCACAGGAATTGCGATCAAAAAGTATAACAAATGTGAGCATAAAAGCCGGAGGGGAGCGATTAAAAAAATAAAGTAAATCGAGTCACGCCACCCCAACAACATTTTTTTTTTAATTTGTTTGTTTTGATAATTGCGTCTCATCAATTATTCCACGAAGACAAATTTTCATTTGCGGTGGTGATTTTCGAAATTGAACGAATTAAACTGTAAGCAGAGCTCCATCGTCGCGGGATGTCGTCGTCGCCGCTGGCAACGGAGGAGATATACGAAATTGGAATGGGAATACGGCAAAGCACACAACCCGCTGCGAAGAGATTTGCTTCAACTGGCATGCGTTGCGGCAATTTACTGAAGACAGACAGGCTCAGTACTGGGACGAAATGGTTCGGACTAATAAATAATTAACGAAAAATATTCATAAACCGATGAAAGCACATATTCCTAGGTGACGCAAACGAATTCAGTGCAGCTCTGACAGGTTATAGCCGATAATTTCTTACCTTAGTTACCTTCCTTATAAATTATTATCTGGAGTACCGCGCACGGTACTTACGCATGCGCTTTTGTACAAAGTCATCTTTAAACTTCGCTCAATTGCGCATACAGCTGAACGTCAACGACAGCGAATCCAGATAAAAATCTTTAGTGAACTGAGCACGGTAGAGGTTCCTCCTTCGATTTTCCATTTCTAATTTCTTGGAATGTTAAAATGTTTTGACTTCTGTTTTTCTGGGTGTTGCTAAACGACTGACCTGTCCCTTATCATCATCAGCATGCCATAAATTGTAGTGGGAAATTACGTCTGACTTAGTTATGTCAACATGTTACAATTAGTATTAGGGAGCAGGATGGAACATTTTCCGCACACAGCTATGCTCACTGGCCATGACTCAAAATGACTGAGCCAAGGCGGCTCAGCAGTAAACTCAAGTGCTCTACATCTGAATCGATGCTACCTGCGCGACATGCTTGCCATAAGAATTATCGTTTAATGGCTTCATTTTCGGGTACCCGAACTAAATTCAAGCATAAATTTTCTCCTGCAGAAGACTGGCGAAAGGACCTGCAACTTATCTGATGTTAATCTAATTCTGTGATAAAACATTTTGGTTGCATTTTTTAATTAGAGTTTGAATTTAACGGCAGTTTTATGTTTGATTGAGCTATAATACAAAGGAGTTGTCTAGGATCAAGAATTAAATACCCTATCATGACTTAAAGAGATGGGTGAGTCGTTTTTCGGCTGGTTAACGAAGGGATAGAAACGTTTTGGTGACGTTCAATGGTTTGGCGCTGCTGTCACAGCATGTGACCTGCAGATTCATGTCGTTCCGTGAAATGATAGATTTTTTATGTACCAAGCGGTTAATATCTGAATGTTCTCAGTTCTCGTAGCAACTCTTGCTGATGGTAAAGCGAAATGAAGGGATGCAGGTGATTGAATTTAAACATGTGACTTGATCCTTGTTTCGGGTTCGGTGACATTTATTTCAATTTGATTGATCACCTTCTGTGCTCCAGAATGCTCAGTGCAGATATATGATCGAAAAATATTGAATTTTTTGAGTGCATACCTAATCGAAGGATCAGGGTCAATTAATTATAGTCAAACAAAAGTTCATTCCTAGATTTGGTAGGAGTTTATAACGATCATCTGCTTACCATAACATATAAACGGTACCTTATTTTTTTCCATCTAACAGATCAAACATTAGGCATTGCAATGAGCCAACAAATTACCTGTCACATAGATATATGTTTCTTCCAATGTCCTCAGAAACTAAGTGGAGATTATGACAGCAGAACCTTTTTGTAGTCCAATATATTATTTCTACAAATAATTTACCATCCGTATTCAAATAATAAAATGGCCGTGTTCTGTTTGTCTGTTTGTATGGATATAACGCTAATTAAGTGGCGCTAGAGTCGTTAAGTTCACGGTATGTGTGTAGAGTGGTTAAGCTCGCCTTACTTGCGAGGTCCTCAATTAGTGCTTTAGTGCGCTATTTTGATACCACAAATCTTCGAGGGACCTAGCATGGATATTTACGCGGTTAAAATCCAGCAAGTATCGTTCAGATACGAGTCCAATCCGATGCAGTGCAGTGTCTTGACCCTGCTAGTGCTGGACAACTGCAGAGGAAGTTTATGAGAATTTGTTTCTCATTTTCATCTTTGCAACTTCGGCAGAAGTTGTTGTGAAGCATCGCTGCCCACTGGCCAGTGACCCGTGTTGATAGTCACAACTCTGGCAATATCCTTCCGGGTTCTAGGTAACAACTCGGTGGTTTTCCTTTTGCTATAGGATGGCGCAGTTCGACAGACTGTAAATTTGTAAATTTAAAAATTTTTCTTGTAAATTTTCTAACCGAATTGAGATTTAAAGACCACCGGGGCACGATCACTTCTACATTTTTACAAAAATTTGAACAAAATCGGGCTTTAGGAAGTGGGTAAGAAATGTATCACAAGATTGTACCAACCAGCCAGACAACAAGCCAGCCAGCTAGCCAGTCACGGGCACGCGAAGTTAATATAGCGAATTTAAAAAGGAGGCAATTTTTACCTATACTGAACTCATTGGACGAAGCAAATTCTTCATGGCACTGTTGTGCAAGTTTTGAGTTTATGGTGGTCGCATAAATCGCCCTTATGGCATATTGACTATCAACTCTGCCTGAAAGATAATAACTAAATCAGCTAGCTTGTATGACCTTGACAGATTTAGATCATCCGAGAAGATACCTGCACCGACTCCATCCTTCATATTGGATCCGTCAGTGAATATGGTTGCGTCAAATGGCCGAGTCACTGCACCATCCTTTCAGTTTCCCCTGGTAGGAAACTCGAAGCCGAATGTGGAGTTGAAGCTTAGTTTGGGGATGCAGTAGTCAATAGATGATGCTATCATGCCTGTCACTATCACTGTCTGCAATATATTACAGTGCTCGCATGGTCTAGTAACAAACCACCCAGATTCTCTGAGTCGTATTGCACTGCACATCGCAACATACTTGAAAAATATATCAGGAGGTAGTAGGTGTAAGATGATGTTAAGGGCCTCGCTCGGTCATGATCGTAGAGCTCTTGTGATGCCGGCTTTTGCTGATCGCTGTAATCTGCTGAATTGGGTGGCATTATACTTGTTCTTCATCGCTGGCCACCAAACTAACGATTCATAGGTAAGAATTGGCCGTACAACAACTGTTTACAGCCAGAGAGTCATCCTTGGTTGAAGACCCCATTTACTGCCGATGGTTTTACTGCTGGGATAGAAGGTCACGCGCATTGTTGAAGGCCACTTTTATATCTAAGAAAGTGGCTAGCGTAAACTGCTTCATGAAGGCCCGATTACGTGGACTTGCCCTTGGGATATGCCTGTAAAGATCTCGATGCATGTGGGACTACTTCAAATCGTTGCCTGATATAATGATCTAGAATTCGCTCCAGAGCCTTTAGTAAGAACGATGAGAGACTGAGAGGCCTAAATTCCTTCGCTGATTCATGGCCTCTTCTGCCTGCTTTATGTATGAAAACCACCTGACCGGGCTCTGAAATTATCTGAAATTATGCCGCAAATGCCGTCCATACACTGTCTGCTTTCTTGATTAAGTATCCGATCTTCACCAAAAATGCGATAGTGCTTTATTGTTGAAGTGTCTGACCTTCATCAAGAAAGCAGACGGTGTTATCTTCGGACAGGGTCTTGCAAATTCTAGCAGAGTCTTTAGTGGTTTTGATCGATTGGCAGAAGTCCATCCAAGAGCGTCGCTTGGCTCCTTTGATGGCCTTCTTGTACCTGTTTAGGTAGTTCTTGTGAGGTTGCCAGTATTTATTGGTATAGCAAATATTGAAGATCGATCTTGTCATACTGCAGAGTTTGCTAAGGTCTTTGCTCTACCATGTAGGGTGAAGTTTTTTGCTCCGACTCTAGCGTTTCATTATTCCTGTCCAATTCCTCAGTCGAAGCTATCTCAATATTGTGTAATTTGCTCAATTTTCTTTTCTTCTTTCGATATTTCGATAAGTTTTAATCGGCTCCGTCTGGAGGTTTAGATCAAACCTTATATATTTGTTGTCAGCGAAGAAAGTCATATCGGACACTGTCCAGATATCAACACTAAAAAGTTTATCATTGGTAGTCAGGGTAGTATCGATTACCTCTTCCAAACCATTGAACCTCTGCGAAAGGTAAGGATTGGAGTATTGCCAGGGTTACATATGCCTTAATTATTTGTAAACCTTACCTTACCCCGTTCATTGTCCACCGAGCAACCCCAGAGGCATTGTCTGACATTAAAGTCGCATCCCAAGAGGATGCATTTGATGTATTTCATATTCTCACCATGTGTTCGTTTGGTTACCCGGTAGTTGACGCTGGAGTCGAGATGTTTAAGAAAATGAGTATTTATGGTCAGAAACTGTGAAAGGGTGAATGCTAATATTAAAAAAATGAGATTCCGTCATTTTTTATGTTTTCACTACTAGTAGCATAATATCTACTCTACACGATTTCACATTATTACGTTCTTCTTTATTTTCAAGAAATTATGACAAATGTGAATGCACTACCCATCAAGGCAGTTCGAATGGTCACTACTCGGTCAAATGTTTCTAATTAGTGCGTCTATCAATCGTCAATGAGCTATGAGCGAGTCTATTGCCAACTTCCGCTTCACATATTAGAAGCAATGGTGATGTGATTTACCAAAAATTAAAAACTGCGCTTATTGTAAACTTGAAAAATCAATCGATTAGAAATTTCACCCAAAATCCTTATAAGCTATTACTTCTAGAAATCTCTGCAAATGTTATTTTCATTTCTTTGTATTCGTCTTAGCGACAAATTGCCTTGTCGATATTTGACAAACGATGTGTTGCTCAAAAATTTCGAATACTTTAAGGTATGCGAAAGTACTGCGAGAAGTCGAATGAATCAGCTTTGCACACAAAAACACCTTCCACCTCCTGTACAAAACTGAATATACCCAATGAAGAATGGACAGCAAAAAAGGTGAGCTGATGCGTGCAGGATGCGCATACCAACAAAAAACTTGCGTGAAAATTCATTCGACGCACATCAATTCCATCGATCGATCCTTGGATATTTTGCCGCAATTTTGTCATCGACAATGGTGGTCCTCTGTGACGACGAAATGAGCGTTCAGTGCCAAGCAAGTGCCTGGACAAGAGTATCGTTGAGGATCAGAATTTAATAGCAATTTTAGGAACTTGATCTTAGGCGAAGAAGTTGTCAAAGATGAACCCCGTTCTTTCACATGGCGAATCCTGCTGAGTTTGATTCGTGTGTCAAAAAAAACCAACGAAAGTTATGATTTTTTTTTGTTATCACTAGATTTGGTTCCAAATCTTAGCTGCTCACTCTGCTACCGCATGATTACGAGGATGTGATAAAGAAACCAGGCCAATATACCGACGGTTTTTATCCGATTTGACGGTACGCTCCGTTACTTTATTCAATGTATTGGTAATAAATATGTTGTCATGTTGTAGGAAAACGATGCTGAATCAAATTAAATGTTGTCCTCTTCCGAATCTGTGGGGTAGGAGGGAGGATGCATGTAATCAGTTCAAATGACGAAGAACGATAAGGGCTGATTTGCCATTGCCATGTTACTACCCTCGATAAAAAAAATTTTAAATGCGACTCTACCCATATCGGTATGAATTGTAACCGACCGATTCGGATCATGCACGTGGGAACGGATTCTCTTATAAACTACTTGAGAAGCGTTGATCACCTGACATCAAAAGGTAGGTTTATACCTGTGCCTACGATCGTACAAAAACCTTTGTTGCAATAATTGCCGAGATAATTTGTCCCCTTAAGAGGTCTTACATAATAGGTCACCGACAGCGACTGTTAGTACCTCAATTGTTATGGAATTGTGTATAATCTATATATGAATTAATGTTACAGTAGTCGAAGTCATTTTCCGGACAGTTGTGCGCGAGAATAGGGCTGTGTCTGTATCAGGTGCAATAAATCAACTAATGATTGGTGTAAGAGTCCTTTGTAAAATCTGCGGCAAGTGTGTGGGAACATTGGCCTTCTAATCTTGGCCCTAACAGAAAGTAGCACTGATTCTTTCAATTTCCAGCAGCAGTTTGCTGTGCACTTAAGTCCCTAAAATGTATAAGAATTAATTATTAATTTCTAAAAGATCCCAAACGGTGCTCGTATAGTGTTCTGATCATAGAATTATTGCGATCGGAATACAAATTTACTGCCTTCGACCATGATCTCTGTGATTTTCATTCATAAGTAAAGCACAAAAGGATAACACACACTCTACAGAGGATGTTGTTCTTCTTTGATAGTCGGTTTCCTGTGAGAATTGAGCCACAAAGGCATATATGATTAGACTTTTCTGTCTCAATTTGACGATATAATTTATTCGCAGTACAACAGACGCAAGTTTAACACTTCCATCTTATGAATTAATATAACAAATCAGGAATATAAATCAGAAGAAAGGACTCCGTAAGACTGCCTGTGGACATGGCAATGCCTTAGCGCACTTGTAAAAAAAATCAGTGTGTATTTTACAAGATCGGTCGAAGAACATTTTTTATTCTGTTCGCACAGAAATAGTTCGCATACATTCCCTTAACGTACGCCAACTCAACGGTTTTACTCCCTTCTCGCATAAATTGATCTTGATCCTCGTCAACGGCAGGACACCATAAATCATGTCAAGCGAAAATTGTCTGTATTACTTACTGTATACCATCAGTAGCATGCTGGAATGCTGCGAACATCAACATGGATATGTCCAAGGAATTAATTGTATTGCAATGGTAACGAAGATTCCTAAAAATTGGAAATACCTACGAAAGACTCTGATGTTAACAACTGAAGACAACTCCGACGACAGGCGATTTTACGGTTCGGATCGAGAGATAATATTTCGAAAGTCCTGTCGTTGTCAGGCTATGAATTTGTCAAAATGGTAAAATCGGAATTTCAATTCACTCGCTGATTATTCTCTTTCTTTAGCCCCACATCCAAAAACAAAGCCACAACTCGTTGTCAACGTGTGTTGTGTCGTTGGGGACAGAAAAATTTAGGAGGGCACAACTCTTTGTATGGCATTCTGCGATTATTATATTTTTCTTGGAATCAAATCAGAATCCATATCCATTGTCTCGAGCGGCGGCACTTCAGTCTTATATCTTCGAACAGCGGAACTACTTTAATATTCACACGAATATTTAGCGTTAAGACACCAAAAACGGACGTTGGACAATAATTAACAACTAAATTCTAAGCTCTAAATTTCTGTCTCCAGGATAAGAAGTATATCTCAAAAATGCGAAACTCAAAAATGCAAAAATGATATAAATGTCATTAAAAAATTATTACGTTCCGCCTTAATTGCGGCCCGCTCTGTGTACGATAATTGGTAAGGAAATGTGTTCGGCACTGAAGACATCATCAAACAACAATAGATAACCTTATCTAAAAGAGCTGGTCAGTCAGCTACTGCGTCGGCGGTCTTAGTTGATGCCGCCGCAGACCACCCGTCCTAACTGTATCGCATCGTACACTTCATGCAGAAAGGTTTACATATAGAACAAGGAACGGTTACATTGTTTGTAAAGAAAAAATAAAATAATAATTTAATTTTTAGTTTCAAGTTTTAACAAAAGACGTTCGCAATGATCTTTGCATTTTCCCTGAGTGTGGAGTGGAGTGGAGTGTGTACCAGTAGACAGCATTAAAAACTGTGTTTTAAATTTTTAGCTCAAATGTCTTATAATTCTGTGCTATTCACGTGCTTACACGTCGTTATTCTGTGCTACTCGTACTTACTCCTGAGACTTAAGCGATCGATAACCATAATCGCTTTCAAGTTCAGCCAAATTGACAACAAAAATGAAATATTGCGGTCAATTTGTTGCGAATCATTATTTGGGAAGCATAATTTTTATATTTATAAGCCATGAGCTCTGTGGTCTGGAGAAGCATCGGTCGATCGGTAGTAGTGACGTGACGATACTCGTATCTGCCGATCGTATGCGTCTCTAAAGGGATGCATACATAATTTAGCTTATTGCTCCTCTTTCTAGAGTCCTTTCCTAAGTTCTTAGGTTGTGTCAAGCAAATATTTATCGAATTTGTTCTACGTCGATATCGGAATGAACATCTCAAATGTGTCGGCAGCGGCATATACTCGTAGCTCCAAGATTTTTTGAATATTTTTCGTTATTTTCGCTTTTCAAACAAAAGACAATGTCATCCGAAAATTTCCTTTCTTTATTTGCCGTCAGTCGGAGGTCGTTTGTCGCTGGCAATAAGCTACGCACAGGTAGTTAAGAATAAGAAGAACAAGAACAAGACTGCCACAGCGTGATATTGGTGACAACATCAAACCGCAACTAGACGACAATGGCAATTCCACGTTGAATTTTCAAATCGAAGCTTACTGCTCAGAATCAGATGTGCGTGCATCATTAATTTTATCAACGTGTAATTAATTGCTTCGATTCCGATTTGGTCGGACCGATCGATCGATCGATCGATTGACCGGTCCTTTGTCGATTCGATTTCGATTTGATGTCCAGATTTTTCACTTTTCCTGGAAAAAATTCAAAGTATGGACTGAACGTTGGCGTTATGTTGAGACAGCACAAATTGTGTGTGTGTGCAGCATATGGGCACATTGGGTACTAAAATCAAAAACTGAATCTTGGACATGTCTCCATTTCTCGTTGATTAATTAATTGCTTGTAAAATCAGGAGACACAGAGGTTTGATATGTGGTTTCCCATAGTATTATCATGATCAACCAGAAATGGGCAATTCTAAGACATATTAATTTGTCAGGCCGATTATCGTGGATTTGGGATGCATGTTTATTGATTAGCACTCAGGCAAAAGAGTTAACTGCTTTCATTTATTAGAGCTTAGAATCACCAGCGCTAATTCTTGTCATTGGTGCAATATTTTGATGAATCGGAAATTCGATAGGACACTGCTTGATTGGACAAGTAGCTACCTCTCTGACCATTCAATCTAAGTCGTAATAGAAAGTTTCAAATCTAATGTTCACCGCATAAGCGCTGGTGTTCCCCAAGGTTCTGCTTTTCCTTTTTCTCCTGTCCGATATCGAATTTATTACGAGTAGTTAGTTAGTTAGTTACTTAAGACTTTTTTTTCATAAAAAGTTAAGTTGGTACATTATTATACGTAGTTTTCAAGTCTATTAAGGTTTTGTCAATATTGACCGTCTACCAGACTGACATTTAGGCTCTCTACATAAAATATGAATTTACAAACATGGTATATTATTAATTTAAGATATTCGCATAAAGAATTTCACAATTACAAAACAAAAAACAAAACATAACGAAATCTAGTTATAATGGCATGTCTAGTTTAAAAACATTCCTCCATTATACATTTTCTATACATAAGAGCCTTCGTAGTGTAGTTAACTTGCCTGTGTCTGTCTTTCTGTCTTTCTGTCTTTCTGTCTTTCTGTCTTTCTGTCTTTCTGTCTTTCAGTCTTTTTATCTCTCTGTCTTTCTGTTTTCTATTTTTCTGACACGCTTTTTTCATTACAAAGCTGTGAGTACTCGTTTTTGTGGTTCGACTTTTCGCGTGGTCTTGAGGTTGGTCTTGAGTTGAATCATGATGGGGCCTTCAGGTGGGTCTGGAAGGGGTCTTGAGAAGGTTAAAAGAGGGTTTTGAGTGGGCTTTTGAGGTAGTTTTGACTGCGTCTTGAGACGATGTTAAGGTGTTATTAAAGTCGTTACCTGAGGGGATTTTGAGGGCGGTTTAAGGGGAGTCTTCAGATGATCTATAGGGGGTATTCTGGGGTTTGAGCAGAGTTTGAAAGTGCTTAGAGTGTGATCCTGAAGGGGGTCGTAACGTATTCTTGAGAGAATGTTGAGAGGGTTTTGAGAGGGGTCTTGAGGGATTTCTGACTGGGTCTTCAGATGGTATTAAAGAAGATTTATTGAGCAGGTCTTGAGGTGGGCCTTGAGGGTGGAATTGAGGGGGTCTAGAGAGCGGCTTACGGGAGTCTTGAGGTGATCTCGCCATCGTCTAGAGAGGGTTTAAGAGTGTCTTGACGAAGGTTTTGCGGGGGTCTTACAGGAATCTTGAGGGGGTTTAAAAGGGGCCTTGAGGCGTTTGAGAAGGCTTGAGGGGGTTCTTGAGGGAGTCTTAAGGTAGTCTTGAAGCCAAATAAGAGGTAGAAAATAAAATAGGTGGTGGTGGTAGATTACAGGTCCTCCTTTCATCTACTAGACAGAGTATAAAACCGCGCGATAAAACTTATTGGACAATCATATCACAAAAACAATCGACTCGCACAAACATCGTTAGATTGTTTTCTACATGTCACCACTGTATTATCGCTTTTTTCGCAAGCGGTGTTCAAAAGAAATATTAAGGTGCATCTAGACTATCTTCCAATGGATCTACAAGTCCACGATTTCTGTGTACGAAGTTGCCATACAAATGTACGAAATGTGTATGAAGTCATTAACATGATAATGCTTTTGTCCAACAATACCAATAACAAGGAATGACATGGACCAGACGCGGCCTCTTGCATGCATCTCACGCGAACACAGTATCCAGTCTTTATTTGATCAATTATGAATTTATTAGAAGCTCATTAGACCAGGCTCTAAACAAAGATCACAATAATAATAACCAGCATAGTATGCAAGCCTGCGCTTGTGCTCCATTGCCGTCGTTTTCATGTCGTGTTTTCTTTTAAGCCGTTTTATGTTAATGTACATATTATGACTTCGAAACATTCAGTCAGATACAGCTCTTCCAGTGCACAAAACTCAAAACAAGATAATTTCCATAGAAATCCCATTATCATTTCCTTTTGTAATGGATTTCTTGCAGGCGCGTCTGCTGGGCTAACTCTGGTGCAGTGCCAGTTCTCGGTTAGTTGGCTCAAATCAAATTGATTTTACAGCAACTCAAAGCCTCCAGACAACAAATTAAATTCGTTTATTAGCGTGAAATTGTTTTGATGTTGTTATAGTTTATGTGGTGATGCCGAACAATGGGAATAATCATTCCCGAATGGAATAAACAATAATTTAGCTTTTCAATTCGATTAACTGCTTTGTGTCCACAAGTGGTCTAAATATTAATGTTTTACGCTCGTTTAAGTTTTATTCAATCCTAATTAGCGGGCATATTTATGCGCCACATGGCTTCGACTCGATCCAATTAACTTTTTCTTAACTTTCGTTGATACGACTGTTTCCTGCAAATTAGTTTACGAGTATTGGTAATGAAATCTCATAGCCCATTTACCAGATGAAATGAATTTATACATCGTCGTGGAAGTAAAGTTGACAACTATTTAAATCTGCCAACCCACAACATGCCGGTCCAATATTAGGAGCCATTTCTTTCAACATTTCTCTAAGATGCTTATTTTAGAACGCCCTTGTACCTACGTAGACAGCACGGTCACCTCATTTTCCCAACCAGTCTTACTATATAGTAAATATAAAAAACGAAATACTTTATTTCCTATAGTAGGAACATAGAGCTTCTCCAAAGTGGCTCTATTGATGCCTGCCTGCGAAGCAAATCATTTAACTTCGTCAAAACTGGGCTAAAGGCGAGTACCACTGACGCGATCTGATGTTTCCAAATGCATAATATTGACTGTCGCTCCGTCTCCTTCTAGATCCTTGTAGGATAGATTCGATATTCATTGTCATCCCACGTAGCTTTTGGTGCGTTCATTTTCTTCGGCGTATTTCTTTTGCCGATTGTCTGCTGCTAAGAATGTAAAATGCCTTATTTGCCTCACTTTGTATTCGGCTGTAAAGAAACAAACGTTTTCCTTTCCTTAATGCCTGATATTTAAAATTTACAGTTTACAGTTGATATAGATTCGTTATTGCAATGCTTTTGTTGTCTGGCTTTGATCGCTAATTTTGAAACAGTTGCTTGACAGCGGATAGGCCGTTGAGTCAAATCAGAATCATGACAATTCTGAATCTTAAAACACCTACACATTATGTCGGTTATTAACAGGGCATCAGAAGCCCAGCTTATTTGACAACACAACTTTCCTACATCTCCTAGCTTTGTTATTCAGTATACTAATTGCCTATGTCATACACTGAGACACGCATGCAAGCCTAAAATCTGGCAATGATTTAATGAAATATATTCGTTGTGGGACAACTTCATCCGGTTATTTTTTATAGGATAGTTTTAGCTTTTTGTAATCAGTTGGCATATAATGTAAATAAAAGTACAAATTAGTACTTGCATAGCCATTTTGTTTGTTCAATTGCAAATGGTAACACTTTTTCAATTTAAATTGGGGGCCCGCGTATTTGTATAACTGGCGGTTTTGACTTGTCTTCTGTTGACTTCTTAACTACATTTGAACTTCTGAGATATTTATGAGCTATAATTAGGTTGTCAAATCTACATTATATGTATATTGCTTTGGTTACACAATTTTATATATATTGCAACACACATTACAATAAGTTTTAGGATAAATATTATGAATGGAATATCAGCTTTGGGAGAAAATTGCAGGTATTTGGTTCGGTATATCGCACAGCTTTAACATATGGCTCTGTTGATAAGAAGATTTTTAGTATACCGTATTCCTACCGCAATGGGCAAATAGTTTCACTTAAGGAGCTTCTCAGTCATCGCTCAAATAAATCCACAATTAACTTATAAATTGTCTACCATTGCATTAGAGGTTCTCTCTAAAATATTTGCTGTCATTTAAATTCAAACATGTCACGGCGAATGCATCGTCAGCTATCAATATCACGGGGCACAATTTCTTATAGACCTCGGCGCTTTTGTAAATTAAAAAAAAAAAAAAAAACTCTTAACAAGATCGTTTAAATGCGATCATGCCGATATATCATAATTTGCTGAGGCGTTTATAATGCGGTCTGCGCTAAGCAAACTAATCTGAATGATTTTCCTTGTTACGATGTCGAATGATACTTGTGATCACCCGGGCTGGAGCTAATGCAGACGTTAAACGTACAAGTATCGGCAATATAACTTGTATCTAAGACTATATGTGAATACTGTGCATTTCAATCTATTACGACTGTAAAAGCAACAAGCCGAGCTCTCGTGGGCAAACTCTCGATTTTCCACGTTGGCATAAGACATGCCCGGCTCCTCCAGTACCACGACCTCTTCGCGGTAACTCATAATATACATGTCGGACAACTAAATCGGCAAAACTAAACTATGTAAAGCTGTAGATACATCTTGCAATTCAGATTCTATATCTACAGATTTAATACACCGCATCTATCAGATCCTTTCGTAGATCTGGATCAAATTTTTGAACGTCTCCTAAGCGCTGAAACCAAGGAGAACTGCCTATGCCTACATAGATACGAGTATTGGAAATGTATTTCGAGTGAAACTTTTATGATCTGCGTCGAACTCTGTGTCTGCTCAGGCGAGGCCGTCAAAAACAAAGACATTCGCTTGCCGCAGACACAGATACATCAAGAGATACAGTTCGCACGGCTAATATACTTGCACGAAATATCGCCAATGAACAACAACAATCGCATCAACTTTTCGTATTCGATCCTTTTGCCTATAAAATATCAGAGTCGTTATTACTTGCGGCCGTGATGGGTACCTACGGAGTGTGAGTGTCAGGCCATAATGTCTCTATTTTGATTTTGCCGCTTGTACCTTCAATGCGGAGCGGAACGCTTGTCGGTGAATCGGTGAATAGGCGACGCAACGGTTTCACGAAGAAAAGGTCCTGGACTTGGGCTCTAAAAATCGAGGACTGCGGGGGTGGTTAGCGAAAGGACATGCACCACATTCAATATTTTTGCCATTTTGTTATGTGGTGTTGTGTACTGTGGAGCAAAGACTAACAAATTAAACACAAAACCCACAAAACATCACCTATTTCAATTGAGATTCTGGATACTTTGGTTCAAGCAGATTGTTGTCAGTATTATCCCTAAATTTATTATTCTTTTCATAAGGGAAGATTCAAAGTAAACAGCAATTCACCTGTTTGACAACAGATCGTTTAACCTCTAAGAGTTTCATTCATCCAAACGGAACAACTCCACTTTGCGAACTCGCAACGATACCTATGCGAGCAAGTACACAAGTATCTTTATATCTACGAGTATATCACATTACGATACTTAACGAACAGCAAAATTGAATAAAGTTAATTCAGTTGTAGATACTGCTGGAGGAAATGAGTGGCGAACAGTGGGTGCGCGGTGCAGCGGAATTATGCCGGATAACCAGATACAAAATTTGTTATGATCCAACTTTTACGATCGGCGGCAAATCGGCATCACGCGGCAAAGATTAAATAAAATATGAAATATCAAAAAATAAATTGTTGTCCATGTATGCAGTTGTTTGCATTTTCAGTGTTGTTTATTTCTCAAATTCATCCGCCGATGTCGAGATACAAATAGATTTAAAGGCACACACATGAATGTAAGATATCATTGCGCATGGTACACACATCGACATGGACATCGACGATCGGCTCACAAATAATATTGCAACCAAATCGATTTCTCAGACCATAATGCAATAAACCATATTGAGGCGAGCTCGACCCAGGCGCACAGTTCGGCTGCGGGGCAGACATGTGGTGTGGGCTTTGTTCTATGCTTCAATGAATGTTTGTTTCGTTTTGCCGGATCGTTGAATCGGGTCGATCAAAATTGCAGCTTTATTGAGAAAAATTATTCGGCACTTTTCCAACCAAGCTCAATAGCATCAGAAGTACACACAGCCTAGCAGCGATCCCGTCTTACCTTACATGTGAATATGGTAATTGTTTTAGATTTTTTCCGATGCTAGAAAAATTTGTGTTTAACTGCAATAATATGTTTATTAATCTCATTTGATTTTCCGAATGGAGGTCGAAAGATCGCTGTCATAAAGAATAGCTTTCACTTACAGGAGATTTTTTTGCCTTTTGGTTTTTTCTATGCATGCATACAAATAGAAACTACAGATTGATAAAAAGCCTTGAACAAATTGTGTTCTTTACAAATAATGCAACCAATTCTAATTCTTATTAAATACATAATAATACTTATGTTCCAATATGTAAAAAGCAAAAAAAATGTCTTATGTTTTCCTCGAGTTATGTATGAAAACTATGTATTACCAAAATTAATGATAAAATTCATGAAAATACATTCTTTTGTCTTCCATATGATGTTTGTAACTGTCAACTCAGCACGTGAGCTATTCTGAATAGTCAGAAAAATCAATTCATTTATCTTTTTAAATTCTCTATATTAACTTCGCGTGCCCGTGGCTGGCTGGCTGGCGGACACACCAAATATTGTGATAAATCTTTAACCCACTTCCTAAAGCCCGATTTTATTGCAACTTTCCGCATGTGTGTCTATCTCATGACAACACTTTCTATTAGAATTTGGGCCCCTCGTGGTAGGGGAGGCGGCATCTAGAATTTATAACAAGAGACCTAGTTGCCTTACTGGTTGAAGTTCCTACCCAGAGGGGAACACAGAATATCGTATATGCTTCAGCATACATCCCCGGTGACGCCGACAACATTCTGACCACTGATATCAAGGAGCTGATAGAGCGCTACCGGAACAAGAACTCCAGTTCCTCATAGGATGCGATGCCAACGTACATCATGAGGTTTGGGTTAGCAAAGGCATCAACAGAAGGGGTGAGTGTTTTTAAGAATATCTTATTAGTAATAATGTAGACATCCTAAATAAGGGCTCTAAACCAAACCTCATAAATGCCATTCGCGAAGAGGTACTTGAATCACTCTCACCAGTTCACTGATCTCTAATATTGTTGAAAACTGGCATTTTTTCGATCAAGCCTCGCTGTCAGACCATTAACACATCAGGTTTGACGTTCCCGGCAAACTATTACATGCTTATTCTACATATGATCCAAAATCCACGGACTGGAATCTATATCGGGGGCTTGTCCTCTCTAAGTTATATATGCTTGTCACATCTATTGAGCCCACAGGGGACCTAGATGATGCAGCGTATAAATTTAATAAAGTGTTGCACACTACTTCTCAGCTGTGTCCCTAAAACCAGCCTGTGTAAACGAAATGTTCCCTGGTGAAACGCCCAGCTGTCTAAGCTTAGGAAGAAAGTTAAAAAACTCTTCAACTCTGCTAAACGCATGAAGAGTATAGGTATAGGAATATAGGTTCACCCTTATGGCGTACAACTCTTAATTAAGACGATCAAAACGTGCCACATGGAGGAAATGCTGCGAAATCATTGTCGAAATGCCAGTAGCGGCACGAATCCATGAAGCACTAGTTAAAGATCAGACAGATTGCGCAGGTTTATTAAAAAAAATCGATGGCACCCACAGGTCGGGCCGTGAGTATGCACTCAGAACCCTACTCCAGGATCATTTCCCAACTTCGTCTACTCGTTCACCATAACGTACCCGAACGCATCTCACCAAAGGGTCTGTTTTAATAGTAGGGTAAATAGTTTATCCGGTAAAGTTTTCAGTCCAGATAAAGTAAAATTGGCATTAGACTCTTTTAAACCTTTTAATGCTCCCGGTGGTGATGGAATCTTTCCAGGGCTTCTACAGATGGCAACCGATCTCATCCTACCGGGAATGACCACTTTATTTAGAGCCAGCTACAACTGGGGGTATATTCCTACTACCTGGAGACAAGTAAATGTGATATTTATCCCCCAAACCAGGCAAGCACAGAAGGTAACCTTCACTTCTTGTAAAGAAGTAGGAACTTTTCGTTCCAAGAAAGTGGCCCTGTCTGCCTTCCTCGAAATTAGGTGAGCATTCGATAACACGGTTTACGACTCTATTGCAAGGGCAATCAGTAGCAGAGGTATCGAAAAATCGACCAATCATTGGATAAGGGCCATGCTTGAAAGTCGAGATATTATTTCCTCCTCTGGAGGAGTGTCTGTGTCTGTGACTGCAGGTAAGGGATGTCCGCAAAGAGGAGTGCTCTCTCCTCTTCTATGGTCACTAGTCTTGACAATCTTCTAGCCGATCTCTTCACAGATAAAACGACATCCGCATTAGTTATGCGGGCCATTTGGCGAATTTTGTTAGTGGTAGGCACTGCACGACTATCACAAGTGTCATGCAAGGTGCTTAACTACACGTTTTAGAATTGTGCAGCAGAGAAAGACAATCCATCAATCCTTGAAAAACCGTTCTAGTGCTTTTCACCAAAACAAGACAGGTCGATTAAAGGCACCACGTTAGGTTATCCCAGTGAGTTTAAATATCTCGGTGTCATCCTCGATAAACGGATAAACTGGAACTCTCATGTCAAGTCCGCCATCGAACACGCCACTGGGGCCTTAAGGGCCAATAGAAGTCTCTACGGCATTAGGTATAAATCCTAAAATGATACACTAAATGTATACAATGATGGTGAGGCTCATTAACCCTTGGCAACTAAGCTTCAGAGGAATTAAAGAATTGCCTGGCTTGGTATAATGGATGGCATGCGCACCTGCCCTACGACAGCTCTAGAAGCTGTCGTACCAGCCTGTGGAAAACAATAAATGTTGATATTTCCTGTTGAAACCATACTAGCTTCATCGTCGATCGCACATATTGTACATTGCGCAAGTTGTGGGTAACCAGCTGACTTTACACCATTGGAAACTAGACGCATGATGGTGAAATCTTTAATTTTACCCAATAATCTCTTTGTTGTACTCAAAACATAACCTGTTGGTGGCCAGTAATGACGCGGTGCGATACGTGTATAAACTTTGTAGATGTCAGAAACCGTATTTTCCTACACAATATCATTGTATCGCGTACCCCAGCCTACTTTTAACATAAATTGGATTTATTAGTCAAAAACTGCTACGATGAACTGCAATCTCTTGTCAGACACTTGGAAAACGTCCCGGAGCTGACAAAACTAGTGTGGGCTCAGAGACAGAATATAGGTTCTGCTCGGAAGATGATAAGTCATCCGAGCATTTTCTCTGTGAATCCCAGCATTACTTTGGTTAAGAAGACGCATTTTCCCTTAGGAAATATGCTTGCCAGCGGAGTTGAGAAACTCTGCCACTAAGGACATACTATCCTTCATTTAAGAGGTGGTACGTATCTCAAAAACACCCTAAGATACAAAATAGAATAGAACTTTTAGGTCTGCTACATGGGCTACATGCTACAACCCATAATAATTTAAATTTTTCGTGTAAATTCTCCAATAACCAAAAGTATACGGAATTCCACTATTAATGCTGAACAAATAAAAAAAAAGGCGAAGCACTGCAACCCAACAACAAAAGAACCCCAATCGTACAGCACCACCGGGCCTGAGGCCCGAGGGGCCCAAAATTTTAATAGAAAGTGTTGTCATCGGAAATACAAGACAAACAAACAAACACACGGGCAGGCGATGTTAATATAGAGATTTTAAAAAAAACAACCCATAAAAATTAAAATTTTTCATCTAAATTCTCTAATCGCAGAAATTGATATGGGAGCCCCTCGATCCTGGGCCATTTTTTTTTTATTGTAGAAGAAAATCATCGAAACAAACATTTGACATCAGATGTTAAAATTGAAAAAGCTCAGATCATTTTATTCTGAGCACTTAGAGCACGCTCATACTCTGAGCAAATAAGAAACACGAACATTTATCTTGAGAACTCTTTGACTGCTCTGAACTAATTTATGAAAACGCCAAATGACAGAATATTGTGAAAACTTGTTGTTCTATCTGTAAGTTGATATCGACAACAAAAAAAACGACATCAATAAAAATACAATTCAGTATATAATAAAAATGTAAGTTGAAGTAAGCATAAAACATGTATGTCTCGTTTCATTTGCTGGGTTCATTTGTGCGTGCGCTAAGATTTCTCTCTCTCTCTCCACCACCAACAAAACCATGCAGCGCAGCCGACTGCGCAGCACACACCGCACACAGTCCATAAAGGGCGACGAATATCTGATGCCAGTACAGATATTTAAAAAATGTATAAGGGCCTTGCGGCCGAACCCGGGACCCGATCACTACCAAATTTTCGAAAAAGTATTGTTTATTGGGTATACACATGTGTGTAAAATTTGAAGAAAATCGGGTAAATTTTTTAAAATTTTTGTTTGGGAGCCCCCCGACCCCGCAGCCCGAGGGGCCTCAAAATTTAATAGAAAGTGTTGTCTCCGGAAATACGCATGTGTGCAAAATTTCAATAAAATCGGGCCATGGGAAGTGGGTTAAAAATTGATCGCAAGAATCCACGACAGACGACCGACCGACCGACGACCGACCGACAACCGACCGACGACCGACCGACGACCGACCGACGACCCACGGGCAAGTGAAGTTAATATAGAGAATTTAAAAATGGCCCAGGATCGAGGGGCTCCCATATCAATTTCTGCGATTAGAGAATTTAGATGAAAAATTTTAATTTTTATGGGTTGTTTTTTTTTACTTTGAATTCTTAAGTCGTAACTGTATTTTATTGCATATCCATCTATGGATGATTTAGAGAAACATATAAAAAAATACTAAATTGGTTCGCATATTTGATACATTCACAGTACACAAAAATATCCACATCTTACAATCCAAAATAAACGCTGGATTGTGAATTGTGGGATGTAATTATCTGATACTACAGTTCATTTGGTTTAAGTACAAAATGTATTATGGCTTTGTAACAAGTGGTTCAGTTCCATGATATTTAAATAAATGTCAATATATTCTGTATTCCCTTATGCCTTTCCAAGTCCTACAAATTTTTTTGAATTGATGTTAAAAGGAACGGATGATACTTTGGTTTTCAAAATTTTTACAAAGCTCAAAAGTAAGCACATTTGATATAAATTGAAAACGATTGTCAAGTCGTGCGATTTACTATTCCTAATATTTAAAGAAGAGAATTTATTACGAACGCAAAGGGGACTTGTTTTAAAGCAATTGCCTTGCGCTCGACTTACGATGGAGTAATTTCGTGTTTTTTTTTAATCATAGGGGCAGATTTTAAGCTGGTTCAGCCTTTAGACTGTATTACAACTATCCATATGGTGAGCTGAGAAGCTTTGTTTTACTATTTTATGTTTGTATATTTCAGCCGCAAAATAGTAGCAAAGATGATAAGTATTGAATTATCTGTGGAAGAAGCTACTCATAAGAAAGATCTAAGGAAGCTGTGAGAAACAGAAGTAATCGCAAGCTGTTGTTATGGAATGGAATAAATATTGAATTAAGCATTATTCTGGCTACACGGGAAAACAATACACTGGTATGTGTATGTGTATGTATTTATGTTTTGACATTGAAAAGTTGCGGTGTTTTTTTTAAATTCTCTATATTAACTTCACTTGCCCGTGTGTTTGTAGGTTTGTGCGTTTGTGGGTTTGTGGGTTTGTTTGTTTGTGGACTTCCCAAAGTCCTTTTTTATTGAAATTTTGCACACATCCATATCTCCGAAGACAACACTTTCTATTAAAATTTGAGGACCCTCGGGCCACGGGGTCGGTGGGCTCCCCTACAAATATTTTACAAAATTTTACTCGATTTTCTTCACATTTTATACACATGTGTATCTCTGATATACAACACTTTTTGTAAAAATTTTGGAGACCCCGGGCCCGGGTTCGTGGGGCCCCATAACTTTTTTTAAAAAAATTAACCCGATTTTCTTCAAATTTAATACACATGTGTATCTCCGATAGACAAAACTTTTTGTAAAAAATTTGGAGACCCCGGGCCCGGGTTCGTGGGGCCCCATAACTTTTTTTAAAAAAATTAACCCGATTTTCTTCAAATTTAATACACACGTATATCTCCGATAGACAACCTTTTTGTATAAAATTTGGAGACCCTGGGTCCCGGGGTCGTGGGGCCCCAAAATTTAAAAAAAAAATAGCCCGATTTTTTTTTAATTTTATATACATGTGTATCTCCGATGGACAAAATTGTTTGTAAAGTTTTTGGAGTAAGGCCCTGAGGTCCGAGGGGTGCCCATATAAATTTTTTAAAAATTAGCTCGATTTTCTTCAAATTTTAACACATACCCATCTCCTATTAGAGAATTTTCATGAAAAATTGTATTTTTATGGGGTTTTTTTTTAATCCATGCTAAACATATCTGATCTTTCGTACGGCGCCTACACTGTGTAGGGTCTTAGGAATGAAGCACCGACATACACCCTTGTCTGGTACATGACGGGACATGGCCCATTTAATGGCCACTTAACAAAAATGGAGAAATCCCAAACAGATCGCTACCGCTTTTGTGGCGTGGCAGAGGAGACGCCAGAACACATACTTTTTATATGTGATGCCCTCACCCGAATAAGACTTCAATACCTCAAGGTTTACACAGTTCCATGGCAGATATATTGTCATTCATAAAAGGACTAAGCAATCACATAATGTGGACATCTGGGATGCAGAATAGAGCTTAAGGTCGTAGTAGGCTTACCAGCCTACCAACAATAATAATATAATAATAACATGTTAAATAAGCGCTTGTTTTACGCTTGCTACAACTTCTACAATCCCTTTGTTATAAATTGCATTTATTTTCGTTATGCAACTTTTAGCATAGAGGGGGCTAAAAACTATATTTGTAGGCAACAACAGCAAAGAACTGTCTAACAGGTTAATTCATTTATTTATTTATTTATTCTACGGTAAGTGACATCAACAGAAACGCCTTAGTATTTTTAATATATAATTTAGGAAATTACAGAAAACAAATTCATTATAAAATTCCATTTAATCTTATGCCTAGGTTAAGAAATATCAAATAAATCAAAATGTTTATTAAAAGTAAAAGAAGATCGGTCAAGTGGATCACAATCACAATACATATAAAAAATTCCTAATTCTTAAACTACGTTCAAGAGCATACAGCATTAACTGGAAAGAATATTGCCATAATCCACGATACCGCAGAGAATGTCACGGATAAAGACTATACAGATTGAATTTCACGACGATGGCTTAAAGATTGAAGAGCTATAAGGAGTAGTCTTGTTACGTAGGGTGGAAGATGAGAAGAGCTAAATGGAGTATGAGAGCATGAGAGAGTAACGCTTTAGAAATCCTAAACGGAAGAGATCTTTGGTACAAACATAATTTATATGCTGATCAAAAGAAAAACTCCAAGATCCTTAAATTTCTCAAATCATAAAAGAATAAAGTTCTTTAAAGTAGAAACTGCCAAAATAGGAAATTATATTCTATGAAAAGTAGTATTGCACATTTAGAGATATTTAAGATGACATGACACCAACTTAAAAAATTATTTAAATCGATCTGAAAGCGTTCAGAATAATCGTATAAGTAATACGAGCGAAAAATTTAAAATCATCGGTAAATCATTTACAAAGAGCAAAAAGAGGACAGGGCCCAGATGAGAACCTTTAGGTACTCCAGAAGAAACAATTATTTGCCGATAAGTACCTTTTGTGAACGACTAAATAAATAAGATTTAAGCCAAAACGGTATGCCGTAAAAACCACATTATTGGATGGTGTAGAAATCTGTTGTTTGTCACTTGTTGTTGTTGGTACCATGTTTCTGTATCTATGCGTTGTCTACATTATATTGAAAATATGACAATGACAAGGCGATATTATAGTTCATCCACTTTAATGCCGCAGCCAAGCGAAGCTTATATTTCAAAAGTAAAAGATGGATAGAAAGACGATCAACGAATCTGAATGAAGGCAAGCCACTAAAACGAACATGTGATACAAACTAATTACGTCTTTTTAGCGCTTCTCTATCACTGTCACCCTCTTGACTACACTTCGTTAGACTACAGCCGCGCGCTGTTTCAACTTCTTCCACCATCTTGCTGTTGTATTCATAATTAACTTGTGTCAATTGTTTTTTCAATTTCAGTTGGTGGTGGTGAACAAGGCGGGTGTCTGTAGGAAAGACGAAAAAGATTTTTAAGCGCCATGGAACATGGATGGTTTTATATCTTCTGACTGTTGATGTTGACTGACTGACTGACTGATGGACTACTGCCAATCAACAATGACACGCAGCAAAGCTGATCAAGTCTGTACGTTTATGTTGGTGTGTCCAGAATATACGATACATTTGAGTTTATTCGGATAAATGTAGCTACCAGTTCAAGCCATGTTTTTTTCAAATTGAATCATCTTTTTAGCACATTGCACACCTGTCTATACAAGTGCGTTTTGTGAGTTATAAGTAGTTTTAGAATACAAAAAGGTAATTAAGGAAATGTAAATATCCTCACCGTTGTAACACACTGCAGTGTCCGCCTTCTCACTAAACCAAAATGTTCCAAAGCTTAGACTAACTACTCGTTTATCTAAGGTTTTAGCAAATTTTAACATTTTTGCAGGATAATAGTTCCTGCTCCCTGCTAAAGGCTCAGGTGGTCGGAGCTACCAACAGAAGAAACAACAAATGACAGCCATTACTTTGGAATCCTCATCTTTGGGTAATAATCCCAATTTTATTTACAAATCTCTTTTTCCTTATAATATGTACATAACCTCAAATAATATTCTAAAACTTAAAGAATTACAAATTTAACTAACAAATTTAAGGCTAAAATGTTTCAGTTTCTAGGCGCTACCAAAAAGGCTTCTGTTCGTACGAATTCGCATACGACTGATGCATCATACTTGGATCCTGCTCGTCGGCGGTACTTTCATATTTCAGTGATTGATTAGAAGAATATGGCGGTGGTGGAGGAGGAAGCGACGGTGGTGGTGGTGGTGCTGCCACATGTTGCCCACCAGGGTGCGTCTGCTGCATCGGTACTATTGTTTCATCGGCGTACTTATTCTTCCAGGATATACTGCACTTTGGCGGTGCATGTGACTTGACCGGCTCAAGATGTGTCGTTGGACCTGCATCGATTTCCATTCTCTTTGACTTGTAGCGCCGGTTCTGAAACCAAATCTTCACCTGTGTCGCCGAGAGGCTTAACTTGTGAGCAATGACTTCTCGTTCGGCTCCGGTGAGATACTTTTGTTGGCGGAAACGCCTCTCGAGCTCAAGAACCTGCGCCTGTGAGAAAAGTACTCGAGGTTTTCTCTTTGATCGGGGTTTCCCATTTTTCCGTAATTCTGTTCGTGAAGACGTCACCTGGGAGTTGTCTTCTGTAATTAGAAAATATTAGCAAACAATTGACTGGATTTGAAGCCAAGATGCAACTTACTTTTAGTTCCAGCTGATTCAGCAACTGTCGAGTTATTGTCTAACTCTTCGAAATCACAAATAATTTCCAATTCTTTTACGTGCTGCGATGTTACTCCCAACTGGGTGCATTCACTCGATGTTAAGGGTGGGGGTGCAACACCCTCCTTTTCGAAACTGGGACAGGTCTTACTCGTGCAGACATCAACTTCAGTCGAACTATTCAAGTCGAGAGTCGGCGATGGTGTAACATAAGGTGATGACATGTGTTCCTGCTTCATTGGATAGATTCTTCCCACTTCGACGGCTGATGACATTTCGTTTGTGCTGATGTTGTTATTGTTGTTATTAGAATACGGAACTCCGTTGTAGAGGGGGTAGTTGTAGCCCTGATGCTGATGTGCGGAGGCGGAGGCAGACGTCGGCGAGGGTCCTGTGTAGCACTGTGCATTGTACTGTTGATGGTGGTAGGCCTGGTGGTGTAACATCGTCGGATGCGACAGCGGGTGGAGCGAATGGGGATGCGATGGAGGTGAATACTCATAGGAAGAATAAATGTGCGCCGTTTGTGGGATGTATCCATGGGGTACGATGGCTGGTTGATCGTGATACGGATAACTGGGTCTCGCATCATAGTCTCCATTGTAAATGTTCACCGAGGGATGTCCGTTGCTGTTGTGAGAGTAAAAGGAAATGTTATTTTAAATTAAGAACGAAATTAGCTGAGTATCTAAAATCGGGACCCCATGTGTAGAGCCAAACATGATTTCTATTTATAAAATATATAATAACGGCAAACAAAGGTTGTGAGTAGGAGGAGGCTACCAATTTTGTTACGCTCGGCACGCTCCAATCTCATTTAGACACCGCTGTATCCCGTTCCAATAGTACGCCACACATGTTGCATAAGGATACAAACAAACTCGTGTGCACACAATATGGGAATAAGAGTGTTGTTGAGGGCAGTAGGTACACTGCGCAAGACAATTTATTTTGCAAATGCCCCGTGGTGACATCATTTCATGGCTCATTACATTAAATTGGGAATTGTCTGTAGAAGGACACAAAGCAGGAACTGTCGTTCTACATGTGTTGACCAGGACGCGTATTTAGCCGTCATGTGTCCTCCTTTTTTTTCGTTTTTTGTAATCCTTATTTGTTTATCTCCTTAAAATGCTTTGTTCGTTCAGGGATGTACCCACTGCGTAACAACTTATAACGGTCATTGTGTTCGACAAGAATAGTTTGTTAATATGTATGTATTAATGTAGAGCAAAGCATAAGTCAAACTGATGACAAGTTTTAAGAACCTTTCTTTTTCGTAAGGATTAGGTAGGCATCGAACACAAAACTCTTCCTGCTAGCTTTTCCTAGCGTGTAGAGTTATGTTTTGAAACGTCAATTAATTTTAAAAAAAGATTTAATTTGCAATGTAAGATACCTACTGACAGCACTGATATAGCTCCATAAGCGTAAGACTTATAGGTACATATTAACTGGGCTGATAGTTTTCCATGTAAATAATGATTTTTAGGCACTAGTTGGAACTTTTCTAAGAGATATAAAGTTGCTTTGCATTTTTGCCGTTAATACATATAGGCAACCTCATAATAAATTTCCTGCTTAAAAGGTAACTTAAAAACAATAATATCCACCTCTCTATATGGCTGTATCCATAGTGATCACTCTGATTGACCAAATTCAGAATATCCTTGACGGAAAATGGTGTCGTGTTTAGCGAATCGGAATTTGTTAGACTGCCCGGACTGGGATGATTGTACTCGTAGTATCCTTGTTGGAGTTGTTGTTGGTGTTGCTGCAGCATTTTCAGATTGAAATCTTCTTTTAACAGAAATTGATTATAAAATTCACAAACAAACAAAAAACTCGATTAAAAAACACCGGAAAAACTTTCAATAACTTTTTCATCAATGGCCGCCAATAATACGTTTGTCCCGCTTCAAAAGCATATTTTCTTTATACAAAAAATTTAAAAAACCCAAGTAGGGTTAATCCGAAATGCGCGTCTGTAATTTGCTAGAGCCAAAGGGAAACTGAATGATTGACTTTTGGAATAAATTCCAAATTCCTTTGCATTACTGAATCCGAAACTAACTCAAGAAACTGTAAAATGAACGCCTGCTATTAATAGAATCGTTTATGCGCAAGCGAACACTGCAATTGCCATTTCATTCCACATGAGATGTAGTCTTCGAGAACGACAACCCAACATTGTGATTGAAATGTGTGCTCGTGCTGCAGCGTTAGCATACACATATTTCAAAATGGCTGACTTCGCAGCCAATCAGAAGAACGTGTGGTCTGTCTTGTTTCGTTTCAATACAACTCGTCCCAATCAGTCTTTAAGAAAAAATCAACTCATTGTGGAACTTTTTTCTTCCTCGCTTAACGCCAATTATCGATTTTCGCAAATATCTCTCTTGGAACTCTTGTCAATGGGTATGGTACTTGGAATCCACTTGTAAGCTGGCTCTTCAGACAAATTTCTGCGGTTTATTTGGAATTATCACATGTTAAGTACTCTGCGTACTTAAACCTTTTTATTGCGTTATTCTGAAAGTATTAAAATAACTAAGACACTTGACTTATTGTAGTTTACTGGCGGATTTGTTTCAATTGTAGTGTTGCATGTCATCAGGCCAGTCTTTTTCTCTTAACAAAGATATCATAAAATTTGCATCTTAAGATAATAAACATATTATCGGTGTTTAAGGTTTAGATATATTTTAAATTTACACATGTGTGCAAAGTTTGAATAAAATCGAATTAATTTTGAAGTAATTTAAATGGCTTGCAATGGCGCAATTTTGAGATTTTCTTTATTCCCTATGATAAGTACTTTTAGAAGTAAATGTATAAAAGAAGGGTTTTTCATGAAACTAAAAATCTTTTAAGCTTTCCATATGGTAAGCTGAGAAGTTCCGATTTACTATCTTAGGTAATTATTCGAAATCATCAAATCCACTGCTAGTTCTGGATTTCTTTCACCTTTTGTAATACCAGATATGTATCGGAAAATTTTTACACCAGGCATTAAACTCTGGTATTTCCAACAATCGTAATAAATTGCATTTCCTAATTTGTCTCTTTTACCTTTTGCTTTAAGGAATATATAAATAATGCATGCTTTAACCTAATAAGAAGTTTAATTGCATAAAATTGCATAAAATTTCATAAAATGGATTAGAAAATCCAAGAAAATCAAAAAAAAAAGTTTGGTCATTCGTGAAAAGAATCCAAAATACAGCCTCGTCGTAGTTTCCAACACTCTAAGGGAAATTTATTCATTTCTACTCGTGCAGTTTGCTAGAGTTTTAAACGATCTCCACACTCACAAATCCGCTGGAACAAAAAAAGACGAGTCTTCTTCCTCTTCTTCGTAGCGACCCATAGCACTCACATCCATTCTTTCAAAGGTCGGGGAAACGCTGATCAATTTTCAGCTCAGGAAATATATTGAAGCCAACGAAATCCTTAGTGACCGGCAGTACGGATTTCGTGGGCAACGTTCTACTGGTGATTTGATGGTTTATGTCACCGAACAGTGGAACCAGTCTTTGCATCAATTTGGTGAAAGCACCCATACAAATTTTTTAAAAATAGTACCCGATTTTCTTCAAATTTTATTCGCATGTGTATCTCCGATTAGAGAATTTACGAGAAAAATTTTAATTTTTATGGGCTGTTTTGTTTGTGGCTTTGTTTGTTTGTTTGTTTGTCGTGGAATCTTGCGATCAATTGCTAACCCACTTCCCAAAGTTCGATTTCATTGAAATTTTGCACTCATGAATATCTCCAATAAATCTATCTATTAAAATTTGGGGTCCCTCGGGCCTCGGGGTCGGGGGGGTCCCATACAATTTTTTTTAAAAAATAATCCGATTTTCCTCAAATTTTATACACATATGTATCTTCGATGAACAAAACTGTTTGTAAAATTTTTGGAGTAAACGGGCCCTGAGGCACGAGTGGTGCCCATATAATTTTTTAAAATATACGCCCGATTTTCTTCATATTTTATACACATCTGTGTCTCCGATCGACAAAACTTTTGAAATTTTTTTGGAGTGATCTGCTCTGAGACCCGTGTGATGCCTATGTACATTTTTTAAAAATTAGCCCGATTTCCTTCAAATTTTAAACACATAATTTGTATCTTCTATTAGAGAATTTACATGAAAAATTATGGGTTGTTTTTTTAAATTCTCTATATTAACGTCGCGTGCACGTGGCTGGGTGGCTGGGTGGCTGGCTGGCTGGTCAGATTTTCTGATCAATTTTTAACCCACTTCCCAAAGCTTTATTTTATTTTTATTTATTGAAATTGCACACATGTATATTTCCGGTTACAATACCTTCTATTAAAATTTGAGGCCCCTCGGACCTCGGGGTCGGGGGGCTCCCATACAAATATTTTACTTTTTTCTTTAAATTTTGTACACATGTGTGTCTTCGATGGAAAACACTTTTTGTAAACATTTGGAGTGATCGGTCCACTGGGTCCCCCCATATACATTTTTAAAATATCGCTATACCGCATCATATCACGGCAAAGTCTGAGCTCTGTGCTATGTGTGCTGCGCTGTTCGCTGCCGCTGCGTTTAATTTGGTGGATGATTTTGCCACAAAACGAGCACGCAGTGTGTGTGTGTGTGTATCCCCGATTAGAGAATAAATTAAAAAATATAAATTTTTATGGGTTGTTTTTTTATCATTGAAATTTACCACGAAGCCGTGAACTCGAACAGTACAAATAGATAGAACTGGAAGTTCTACCAAAGAGTGCGCAGTACAATTCAATATATACCGCTGAGCTCACATACTGCAAATATAAAAGGGGCAACTGATCGTCGATCGCAAAGGTATCTTGGACGATTGAAAGAGAGCTTTCGTCAGTTCGTAATTGGTAAGGAATGAAAAATTTGAGGCTTTAACAACAACTGACGACAATACTATGTTACTATCACCAAGCTTAGACGAAGTTAGCCGAGCGATCAAACATATCAGATGGATTCTTAGAAGCGCTGATTAAATCTGGTGGGCACAAGCAATTGATGTAGGGTGCATCTATGGGAAGAAACGATGACGTATGACTGGTAAACTGGTATCGTGTCTCCAATCCATAAGAAGGAATTATTACAAAGTGCCGCAATAATCGTGTTCTATACGTGTTCCATACGCCAAAATCATAATTGGCCCATACTAGTGTAGCTTCATTCCATCTCATCCATCCATCTCGAGAAAATGGCACTAAATCTGGGACTGCAGCTTCATTTTATTTTTATATAAAAACTTATTGCCAAGGAAGAACTCCCTGAAGGATTTGCGTCGGCAATAAGGTGGGCTAAGATATAATTTATTAAAATTAAAAAATCGAAGGAAAGCATTTCACAATATATCACATTCCTCACGTTTGTAGCCGGCTTCCATTTATTTTCTCAGAATTCTCTCTGATTCATTAAGAAAGCAAAACGGAAAAAGATCATGAAACTAAAAACGACTCGAGTCCAAATGCTTTTATCAATGCATTATGGCCAGGGAAAACTACAAAAACGCTGACCAAGAAAATATTCAAAACTAATTACGTAATTGAGCTTTGAAATTTCTTGGAACCTCTATAGTACGACGTCTTAAATGCCAACAACTCGACAGTAAATCGTACCGGATTAGTCTGTAGTACCAGGCCTAGAAAACGAAAAAGGCTATCGAGGCTTATCAAAATTCTGCTTCTTAAATTGAAAAGACTTTAAAATGATTGCAAATTCCTCAAATAAAAATTCATTGATATTTCTTTCTGGATTTTCGTAGGTTAACCGACTCGAGTTCAGGCTTTTGAATAGAATTTTCAATCCGGTATTTCGGCCGCCTAGGTCTCCGGATCTAACTCCTCTAGATTTTTTGTATGGGAAGGAGGATTAAGCCTGCAGCTCAGACGATTGCAATGTACTGCCTCAGATAGACTTGAAAAGTTAAAATTCATTTTACAAACTTTTAATATTAGCCTTGCTCCTGTTGACCGAATGTATAAACATTGTGCCATTGATTTGTAGAAAATTGAGTAGGCTTTAATACTGAATTTGTCAAAAAATTTGTCCGAGAGAATTTTTCGAGATAATGAATATATCTACAATCAAAAACAAAAAAAATATAACTATCTCGGGTCAATTGTAGCAGCCATTCAAGAAGAAGGTCTTACGGACAATTGTTGGACACATATGCGAGAAAGGGCGATAACAGAGACTGTATATTGATGCGATACACGAGGGTTGCAGTGATCTTGTTATGGTGATGAGAACTAAGTCTAAAGCGTCTAGATTACATGAGAGTATTGGAACCAGCTCGGAAAGTCCTTGCGGTTGGATTCAGGGGACACGAAAGCTAGGACTGTACCTCAGTTGTAGAACGAGATATGAAAATCATGAGAGTCTGTGAAAATATCTAGATATGCACTTGTTATCTTCATCTGTATAAGTATTAGTTTTTCGGAATAAAAGAAGCTATTGAAGGAATTCACTTCAAATCAAAGTTTATTGTTTAAGAGAAAAAATCCATAGGGTCTTGAAATTCATTATTCATTATTATCTAAATGCTATATTTTAATTTGTTTACAAAATTTTTACAACCTTTATCAATTTTTTTATTTAATTGCATAATGAATAACTTTTTTCTCGTTTTATTTTATTTTAATCATTTCTTATGTTTTTATATTTTTATTGACCCCTATCAATACTAACATAATTTTGATCTTAAATCTAATTGTACACTTACCCCTTGTCTTGTAACAATTGAATGTCCGCAACTGTTTCATTATAACTTATAGCTCTTACTTTTTTTTCGTTTTTACTTTCTTACATAGTAAAAGGAAGTACATATAGTAATCATGAAAATTTTTGAAAGAAAAAAAATAATAGTAAAATTAATATACATTTACTGAAAATTCCCGCATCGTCCATAAAAGAAAGTCGTGTTGTGCCCATACCTCCATTTTTTATATAGTAGTAACATGAGGAATGTTAGCTTTAAGTTAAGTTTAAAATAAATCTAAATACATAATTCAATAGTATAATAAACAATTAATACCTACCTCTACATAAATAGAAGAAAAGAAAGATAGTTTCTCGATAAGATCAAATGATGTTCAAGAATAACATACACCACTAAATATCCTGTAGAACATGTACAGATACCTACGAGATAGGTATAAAGTCAATCTGCAAGAACTTCAACTGCATATTTAAATCTCGCACAAATTAAAGACAACTCTTGAAAACCCAAAACTAAATATAGGAACCACTTGATAAAGCAATAAATTGTCGTTTTCTATGTGACATTTGTAATGTCGTTCTCTTCCATCAGCGATCAGCGAAAGAGACATAAAATTTGCCTAAACCTCAATTTACGTCTGCCAAATTCGGAGCCGAAAGCCGACGCCATCTAGAACTTGAATGTTCTGCTACTTTTCAAAGAAACCGCGCATAGAAAGAATGATGTCGTTACATAGAATTACATGACACGTATATTAGGTATTATTGATGTGGCCATGTCAGCCGACCGATATACGAAGGTTTAACGCTGGTCCTATTTAAATGGACACAAAATATGAAATACCAATTATAAGCATCAAGGGAAAACATCTTCCCATTGCATCTTTACCCTACCTCTTGAGGAGAAACCAATTAAGCATCATTTGCAGTAAAAATGCAATGCATTCAGAATCCTTGTACTCGAATGCGTCGTTCAACGTTGAGCAAGACGCTCTCGCGCTGATCAGCCAAGAAATGCTTCTAATATTTCTTCGATGAGAATGAGAATCCCATTCGCTGGGGTTACTATGTAATTGTTTCATCTTCACTAATAATCTTTAAGATGTGAGGTCATGGTGAACGGTTAAAAGGTTACACCCGTGCATTTAACAGCACTCGCGTAGTTCTCAAAATAATTTTGCTTCTGACATATCAGACAGGCAGACACAACGTAGTACAACACGACTATAGACAGTTTTTAAAATAATTTTGCTACTGTTCCTCAATATCATAATGACAAGGGCGCTGGGGGATTGGGTTGACTTCCATCACCATCAGCATTCATACTCAAATAGGAAGGAATATTTAATAAAAATAAAAGTTTATCTTTTAATGTTTTCTGTGCGATAACCGCTATGGCATATGGCCTTCGTGTGCTCGAAATGGATCGATCAAGCGGACGTAGTGCAGACGACGACTAATGGCGTTTGGTATATGGGCTTTGGGGGATATCTGGAAGTCTTAATCTTCCCCATTCCCTCTATTTACGGTTTACCTAAGCAAGAAGAGAGAGAATGGGATCATCACCAGGCTAACAACACACCAGAACAACAGCAACGCCGCATCAGGCTGCTACGACCCACAATTAATTTTTACCGCTCGCGATAACTTCGACTAATTGATCGTTTCATTACTAAAGTAATTGTTTGTGCGATGGGGGCTGCTGCTGTTTTCAGGAACAACTCAAGAAATGATAATTTATCGTCTTTCCGCATTTTATGAACAACGCACGCTCATACTCACACGATTGATCGTTCTGTTTTGCGATCAATGCGCCAAAATGAAATCATTCAGCGTTTTAGCGAATTTGCGCATGTTAGTGGCATGACTCTGAGCAAACAAATTTATTATAGACTTTTGATCTCATTTCTTGTATTATTACTATGTGCATGTTGTCCCAGATACATTGGGCATTGCATCACTTTTGCATTGAACTTAAATTGCGCACATATGTGGGAAACTGCTCATTGCCGATTGTAATGCAGTTTGTCCATCGTCATCTACTGCATTGACTATGACCGCCTACGGCGCCAGGCCTAAACCGGATATGCATTCATTCTGATTCATATATATATTTTCCATTCAGGAAATAATGCTCGCCAGTGTGGGATGCCTTCGTTTTTTGTTCCTTTGTCTATAAGTTCAGACAAGGATACTCTTGTTGGGCTATTGTTCTAAACAACTAAAAAAAAGCGACTCTGTCTAGTCAACAACTGGACACACAGAGGGATTATAGAAGCCAAGACACTTCTTGGATTATGCGGTGCCATTATAACTTATAAATAAAAGCATCAAGACAGTACATTGGCGGCTGTGAGACACTCTTCCACCCATCAGCGACATAACGAGTATACACTCAATTCATATGTCAATTTTTTAAAAAACTTTTTTTTTTACTTACGATTTTTTAAATGGTCAGGGTCATCAGTGCCAGTTTAAATGATAAATTTACGACTTTCTCAAATGTTTACAAATTTAAATAAATTAACCCTTTGCTATTAAAGGCCTTTCAAGCGCAAGTGTTGCAACAATAACAACTCACAATGCGCGTGTGCACTCTGCGGCACACAACAATGAAGCCTTTGTAATGCACAAAAATGACTGACGGGATGCCTTTAATCCAGCACGCCTAGGAGTGAGCGGCGGGTTAAATGGGATTGGGATGGGCGATATGGGATCCATTACAAACAAAACAAGAAAATGACACTCATCCCAGCTGAGCACACTCAAGGAAGTGCGCGCTTACGAGTGAGTGTGTAAATGTGCGGTAAATGCGGAATCACATGTTCAGCTAAATGGTTTCAATTTCGAATCGGCGGTGAGCATCAGCGTTGGCAGCCTATCAATCACGCACTTCGCAACAAGTCAATCAAGATTTCAGGAAGAAATAACGGTCCGTTTAAAATGTTTATTTGCCCTCTGAGTTTCAAACAAAACGCCCAGTGTAGCCCGAGACGCGGTACACTGGTCGACCGCCGGACTCCCATCAGTCGCTTATGAGGCATGAATTATGCGCTCGTGCGTGGTCGAGTCGTCAAGGGTCGCCGGACAAGTCGATGTGTCAGGTTTCATTTGTTTGCATAAAACTCCTGTAATTGCCGCACAAGTGTAACGAGTAGGTCACATGACCGCACAATTGCGAGACGGCTGTGTGTTAATTCTTAGTCTCGTCTAGACGGCAGACACGGCATCTCGGATTTTCGATGCCTCTATCTGCCAAAGAGGTCCTGGAAGCTGCAAAAAGCAAACAATTTATAGATATATATTTGGTACATTGTAGATGCGGTTTAAGATTTGAAGCGACCGCGTCGCACTCCACTCACCGACGCTGTGGCGCTATTCTGTAAACAAATGCCGTTATGTAATTTTGTTATTATTATCCCGGTACATTCTGGGTTGATGTTATGCAGCTCAAGTGGTTAATTTCAAAATTTGTCGTTATTCAATTTATCACCGTTCAAGATAAAACCTTCCCAGACGAAAAGCCGAGCGATTAGCTGTGTCGCCGTTCAACATTTGTGCCAACGGATCAAAGGGTGCGGCTGCGCAGCATCAACGTACCTACATTCACATTGCACTAACTTTTCCTTTCACTCGTAAACCATTTCCCCATCAATAATAAAGAAATGCAAGAGAGTTGTCGTGCGGCGAAGAAAGGAACAACATACTCCAAATCTAAACAGGCAACCCAACAAAAAAAAAAAAAAACAAATAAATAAATAAACATAAAATGGTAACATTTTTATTTTTGATATTTAGAGTCGGTCGGCTGGTGGTTGACAGTTGCATGTCAAGTGCTATTCATTTTTATTACGTTCAGCATTGAGACAGCTAAATTCCATTCCAGATTTTCTTCTCATGCGATGGGAAATTATGAAATTATGTGAATTTTTTGTAACGAAACTCAGTCGCACATCGTTTTTTTTTTATCAACGTCAAGTGGAATTATTGTACAATTACATATGAATTTATTGGTCAATTTCGATAAAATATTTTGGTAAACAAATTGTCTTTAAGGAATAAAAACGTTTTGCCTTCAGTTAGAAACTAGCTGTTCGGAGGCGCATCACTAGCCGCACAGCCAGGCCGTCATGACGCTTCGCTAACCTCACAGGCAGTGAGAGTGATCCCGCTTGACTGCCCGATTACTGGACAATTTATGAAAATTTGAAAGATTTGAAAAAGAATATGAAAAAAAAATCAGGGAGCCCCCTGACCAAAGGGAAGGACTCCTTTCAAAATATGGCGGTTCTTGTTTTCTTAAATACCAAACAGGTGGTGTGTAGAGTTTCAGAACGCTACTACTCAAAAATTCTGAAAAATTCATAAAGACATGCGATTTGTAAAAACAATTCTGGTGACCCACTTTGACCACTTCCAAAATATGCCTACTGCCTACCCCTACGCGATCGATTGAAGGAACATACATACACACAAAGTTACACTTTTATATATACAGGGTTTATTAGTTTAGGTAGCAAATATTTAAGGGGGTTATTCCTTAGTTAATTACGAGAACAAAATCGTATGGGAGAGTTGTCTACTTTCACCCCATGCGGTGCACGTAGCGTTTTCATGCGAAGAAACGTACTTTTGACCTAACATCACTTCACACCCTGTAACTCCTAAACGCTTCAAGACACAAGGTTGCTGTTGGTCTTTTTTAAAAGAAAATGTAGATCCTTTTAAATTCCTAAAACCATTACCGCCATGAAGGTCGTCAAATTCAAACTTTTTTTTTAAATTTTATTTTCAAACGCGATTATCTCGAAAAATTCTCCCGGCCTATGCAGTTTCAACAAGAGCGAGATAGTGCAGGTTGTGATACTACTACTACGTATAAGAAGAGTTGCATGATGCCATTTCAGAGTTCCTGCAGTAACTGTGCAACAAAATTATTCATGGAACGGACGCATCCTAACCACTTCGTGCACAATCTGCTTCAAACGGAATTGCTCAGAAGGACCTAATTTTGTGAGTGGTTATTAGAATACCACAATCATGATCGGCCATTCAACGGAAGGAATCTTAAGACAGATGGATCAACTTTTACTAGGGACGGAGTGACAAACTTACAGGACCTTCGTGATTGGGCTGAAGTCAATGTAACATCTTCGTAAATTCGTTTAATTATAAATGTATGGGCCGGAGTAATCAGGGATCATTTCATTCGTTCTCACATACTGCCCTAAATGCTAAATTCAAACGGGTATTTGCAAGTTTAACGAATCACCTGCCAGAAACGATGGAAGACGTCCCATTACAGACTCGAATCAACTCGTTTTTTCAGCTAGATAGTGCTCTTAGCCACAGTGAACGTAATGTTAATAACGTAATGTAATGTATTGGCAGAAAAGGTTCGGAATTTTGGCATATTCTACAAAAACAGAAACTGTCCCGATCACTTCAAAAAATGTACAAACTATGTTATCTATCACTGATACATATGCGTTTAAAATTTAATGAAAATCGGGCTAATTTTTTAAAAATTTATATGGGGACCACTCGGGTCTCAGGGCCCGCTCACTCCAAAAATTTTACAAAAAAATTTCTCCATCGGAGATAATTGAGAAAATTTGATGTTTAAAATTTGAAGAAAATCAAACTAATTTTTAAAAAATTTACATGGACATCACTCGTGCCTCAGGGCCCATGTACTCCAAACATTTTACAAAAAGTGTTGTCTATCGGAGATACAAACATGTTTAAAATTTGAACAATTTTAAAAAAAATAGGTGGGCACCCCTCGGGCCTCAACGCCTCATGTGTCCATCAGTGATACACAAGTGTTTAAAATTTAATGAAAATAGGGTTAATTTTTAAAAAAAATTATATGGGCACACCTCGGGCCTCAGGGTCCGTTCACTCCAAGATTTTTACAAAAAGTGTTGTCCATCGGAGAAACACTTGTGTATACAATTTAAGGAAAATCAGGTTTATTTTTAAAAATTTTATATAAGCAACCATCGGCCAAAATTTTAATAGAAAGTGTTTCTCCGGAAATACATGTATGCAAAATTTCAATAAAATCGGTCTTTGGAAAGTGGGTTAACAATTTATCGCAAGATTCCACCACCTACAGACAGACATGGCACGGGCACGCGAAGTTAATATTGAGAATTTAAAAATGGATATGGTTTAATCTAAAAAATTTAATTGCAAAAAAAGACGAACAGTCACCTTGTAGCTAGAAGCGTTCAAGAGTTACATGGTATGTGAAGTGATGCAGGGTTAACAGTACGTGTCTATGCATTAAAACGCACACAGAAGGGTGATGATTTTGTTTCACCTAATTAATCAAGAAATCACCCCTTTAAGTATTTGTCATCTAAACTTATACACCCTGTATAGATAGCCAATTATTTTTAAGTACTTGAGTAAATGAAACGTAACTTTTAAGTTTCAAATATAAAAGTGCAGTAGAATGTTGCTAGAAGTATTTTAGTGTAGTTTACAAGGCAAAGCAATGGAATTGTGTTAACAAAAATAACGTGGATGTGAAATAAATTGAATTGAGTGATAATATTATATGGCAATATTTGGATGGAGACATTTTTAAAAAGATTGTTTATCCAAGAATAGATGTCAGCAGTATATTAACATTCAAAGATCAAGAAAACTCTTAATATCAGAAAATAAATTTGTGGAAATACCATCTTCTCATTGGTATTTATTGTCTTTGATATTAAAAAATTATTTATTACTTATTATTTTCACATTTTCTTTCTACTTTTTTAAATAACATATTTGCTGGGATCTTCTACCTAATCTAACTACTTGTAACTTCATTATATTGTGTTAGTTTTAAATTTGACATTGAACACTAAAAAAAATCGTAACATTTCCATTATACTCACAAGCGCATTATTAATTGTATTTGAGAACTTTTAAAGAACGTTAATTAATAAGTTGTGGATTTATTAACTACTACTCAGAATCCAAATTCATCAAAGCAAATAATCAAACCATATTATCTTAGTGGCTAGTACGTACAAGAACCATGCTCATGAATGTAGAACATGTAGGTTCCATTGAGTATTGTGTCGCAAAGAAAGATTTAATGGTTTTCCATTCTTGTCGATAGATGGTAATAGTGCTTAGTTTACATCCAATTGGAAATTATTTTTTAAGTATCTATATATTTATATAAAATAAAGAATTTATTTGTATATTTGTATATGTGTGCTGAAACGCCTTGACCAATTTCAACCAAACTTGGTATACATATTAGTTACTATGTGGAATCAAATATAGGTGGTGAGTGGTAGCACGTTTTTTGGCTGGGGGGATGTGACAGCCGATATTAGTGTCGGACCACAGTTTTCGGTATCGCCGAGACGAACAGAGTGCTGGTAGTACACTCCTATATGTGAGTTATGTATCCCCGTAGGGGGAGGGCGATCGATATTAGTGACGATTCTATGGTTTTCGGGGTCGTTGAGTTTAATGGTGAAAATAAGACAGCTGTAGGGAGTGTGGTTGATAACTGCGGTGGGGGGGGGGGGGGACAATATTTGTGTCGACTCCATGGTTTTCGGGGTTGAATGGTGATGGTAAGGCAGCTCTAGGGGGATGGTGTCGATAACAGATGGGGTGGGGGTGACCGATATTACGATATACCGATATTACGATTGTCGATTCTATGGTTTTCGGGGTCGCTGAGTTGAATGGTGATGGTAAGACAGCTCCAGGGGGATGGTGTCGATAACGGTGGGGGGTGACCGACATTAGTGTCGATTATATGGTTTTCGGGGTCGCTGAGTTGAATGGTGATGGTAAGACAGCTCTAGGGGGATGGGGTCGATAGCTGAGGGGGTTGGGGTGACCGATATTACTGTCGATACTATGGTTTTCGGAGTCGCTGAGTTGAATTGTGATGGTAAAAACGCTTTTAGGGGGATGTGGTACATAACTGAGGGGGGGGGTAACAGATAATAGTGTTGATTCTATGGTTTTCGGGGTCGCTGAGTTGAACGGTGATAGTAAGACAGCTCTAGGGGTTTGGAGTAGGTCACTGAGGGGGAGGGGGTTGACTGATATTAGTGTCAGCTGTCAGCTCATATTGGATTAAAATAAAATTATTTGTGTTCTTTTTATTATTACAATTTTAAGATCTATCTAGAAAAACTCCTCATATTTACATATTATATTACGTTTGCCATATAGAGACCGTTATTATCAATTATGTATTTGAATGTTTATTAGTTCATTTTTAGGACTAAATCCAAAGCAAGCTTCTTAGACAAATATAGGTTTTACTTCAATTTCCCTCAAACGTTGCTTTATATTCCTCTGCCCACTCCAAGCTATGCATATCGTATGACCTATTTTCCGCATTCTGAACAAAAATTGATTGTTTACTTAACTCCGATTGATTGAAGCACTTGTTACCATATAGAATACAGAAAAATACAGATGTATATATGTACAGATGTCATCCACCCCCGTGATCGACCACAATACTGTTGACAATCACTTGTTAATCGATGAGTCATTTGGAGAGAGGAGTATCAAATTTCGGAAGACGGCGGCGTCAACCCTATGTTTGGACTTCTCCAAAGTGCAGGACGCAGATCAAAATCTTAACTGAAGTGCTTTTTGATAATCCATTAAATTCTGATTGTGATTCCGTTATTATCATACATAGGTATAATAAAATCTAGGGCGGGCATGAATATGAAAATGCCGTAATTATCCCCATAAGCACATAAGGTGCGATTTGAATTCAATTTAGTTGTGAATCAATAATGATGCGATACATGAAAATCATACCACAGATAATATAATGTCATGTAATGTGCCATGTGGTATTTTAAGCCACTGCCTTGTCTTTTAAGTACTGCCTCAAGGCATCTAAAAATTTTGAAGGGCTCTACAACCGGTGTCCTGGCCTCCCGCATCTCTCTCTCTCTCTCCACCAGTCCCGATTTCGAGCCGATGTCATCGAGTTTGGCATCCCTAAACTCTGGACGTCCTGGTCAACGCCATCCTTCCAGCGTAGGATTGGCCGGCCTCGCTGTCGTGTTTCATAATTCCTACCGCAAAGGACTTTCCGACAGGATCATATTCGCTCATGCGAGCTAGGTGTCCTGCCCTCCGGACCTACCGAGCTTAAATCTCTTCACGATGTCGACATCGCTGTAACGCTCGTAGATCTCATAATTACAGAGTCTCCGGAATCGTCCTTCCTCACATACGGGGCCAACAATTCTCCGTAAGACTTTTCTCTCGAACGCGGCTAAGAGGTCAGAATGCTTTTTGCTAAGCACCCAAATCTCGGATCCATATGTAAATACTGGTATGAGTATGACCATTGTCTTATATACCATCAGCTTGGATGTTATTATTAAGCTCCTGGATTTGAAGAGTCTTGACAGACTATAGTAGGCTTTGCTGGCTTTAAGAAACCATGCACGTATTTCAGGTTACATGCTGTTATCAGCTGCTACAGTTGACGCGGGATAGTTAAAGGATTGCACTACTTCAAATTCGCGCTCGACTTTTTTTTTTATTGAGGTACCAATTTTGGATCTTCCACACGCAGACGTAGTCACCATGTACTTTGTTTTGACCTCATTTATGTTCAGCCCCAGATTTCGTGCTGCCTGCCCGATCTGGATGTAAGCTTCCCGTACAGCTCTTGGGTTTCTACCAATGATGTCAATGTCATCTGCGTAAGCCAGTATCTGAATGGACTTATAGAGGAATGTTCCTCTCGCCGTTACGTCAGAGTCTCGGAAAACTTTCTTCAACACCAGGTTGACGAGGACGCAGACCAGTCCATCCCCTTGTCGGAGCCGGTTAGAGATGTTGATTGGGCTTGATAGTGATCCGGGTATTTTTACTTGGTCATGATCAACCTACATCAGGATATTTAGTCAGTTTATTTGGGATGCCGAATTCTCTCATGGCTTTAAAAAGTTCTACTCTGGCTATGGTATCATAGGCGGCTTTAAAGTCTATACAAAGATGGTGTAGTGAGATCTGAAACTCTACACATTTTTCCATCACCTGCCTAAGGATGTAAATCTGATAAGTTGTTGATTTGCCTGGGATGAAACCACACTGGAATGGACTAATGATGACTTTAGCGTAAGGGGCTATCCTGACTTGAAGGACAGAGGATAAAATCTTATACGCGGTACTCAACAACGTTATACCACGATAATTGCTGCAGGTTGTGATATCTCCTGTCTTATGTATGGGGCACAGGATACCTCTTCGCCAGTCTTTTGGCATCGCTTCTTCCTCCCATTCCTTGTTCATGAATTGCTTGGTGTATTGCAGAGCCTCCTGTTTTAATCAGCTCCGCTGCGATACCATCAGATCCCGGGGCCTCATTATTTTTAAGCCGATTTATCGTTCTGCTAACTTCGTCTATGCTTGGTGGCGGCAGCATAGTGTGGTCTTCGGTCAGTGGTGGAGCCTCTAATACCTCAGTTACCTGTCCATTAAGCAACTCATAATAGTGCTTTTCCCATCGCTCTAATATGCCTTTGAGATCGGCGATCAGATTACCCTCTTTGTCTTTGCAGTATGTGCAACACGGTGTGTATTGCGTCATACCGCGGACTCTTTGGTAGAACTTCCGCGCCTGGTGCGATCATCGCTCTGTAACGTTCTAGTTCACGTAGCAAATTCTTCTCCCAGGCTTCTTTCTTTCGCCGGTGAACTGTTTTTTCATATCTTCTGAGCTCTTTATATTCATCTTCGCGTGCCCGCGTTCTATGAGATTGTTGCATTGCTCGGTACGCAACATTCTTAAGTTCAGTCGCTAGCTTACATTCGTCATCGAACCAGTCGTTCCGATCTCTACGACTACTGCCTAAGTTGGAGTCAGCAGTACTAATGACAGTATTCTTAGGCGTGTCCATTTCTCTTCTACACCTGGCGTCTCAGCCCCAGGATTTACTCTCCCTGCAATTAGGGCGAGTCCTATCGCTTGACCGTAATTGTTTCTGGTCTCTTCGTTGTGAAGAGTCGAACCTAATTCGCGGATGCTGTCTTTCTTGATGATGCAATCCGCGCTCGGAGCACTACACCAACAAGATAGTGGTCCGTGGTGACGTTGTTACCTCGGTACGTTCGTACTGTTATCAGGTTTGGAATGTGGCGGCGGTCTATCAACACATGGTCTATCTGGTTGCGAGTGGCTCCATCAGGAGATACTCAGGTGGCTTTGCGGATATTTTTACGCGCAAACCTTGTACTTGCAAGGACCAAATTATTGCTTGCTGCCATCTCTATGACTCGTTGTCCATTGTCATAAGTGTTCTCGTGTAAGCTATGGGTGCCAATGTACTGGCTGAATACTGGCTCCCTACCTATTTTAGCATTTATATCCCGCAGAATGATTTTTACGATGTACTGAGGACATGCATGAAGTTCCCGTTCGAATCCTCTGTAGGTGCGTGAACGTTTATGATGCTTATGTTTTAAAATGTGTCCCGCACGCCGTTCATTTACTGCTTTAAGCCGATAACGGTGGGCTTCATTCTTTTGCTGACAGCTGTAACATATGTCATATTCTGATTTTTGTAAGATACCATTCCCCGTCCACGGCATCTCCTGAATTGCTGTTAGGTCAGCATTATATTTGGACAGGGCATCGGCTAGCTGCTGTGCAGCTCGAGCTCTTTACAGGGAGCGTACGTTCCATGAGAAAATTCTTAAATCGTTTAGCCGTTTTCGTTGTTGTGGTCGTCGTAGTTTATCAGTAACGGCGTAACGGCGTAACGGCTAGAGAAACAAGCATCTATAAGTCCATTAAGATACTGACTAATGCAGACGACATTGACCCAACACCAAACCCAAGAGCTGTACGGGAAGCTTTCATACAGATCGAGCGGGCGGCACGAAATCTGGGGCTGCACATAAAACAAAGTACATGGTGGCTACGTCTGCATCAATGAAAATAGTATTGAAACACGAATTTGAAGTAGTGCCATCTTTTAACTATCTCGGGTCAACTGTAGCAGCCGATAGCAGCATTGAACCAGAAATACGCGCACGGTTCTCAAAGCCAACAAAACCAACTTTACTCTGTCAAGACTCTTCAAATCCAGGAATTAAACCATAACCTCCAAAGCTACTGGTGTATAAGACAATTGTAATACCAGTACTAAGATATGGAGACTTGGGTGTTTAGAAAAAAGTATTTTGACTTCTTAGCCGTGTTCGAGAGAAAAAGTCTTACGGAGAATTGTTGGCCCCGTATGTGAAGAAGGACGAATCCGAAGACTCTATAATGATGAGATCTACGAACGTAGCGTCACACCACTATGTTGGTACACATTGATCAACAACACTCTGCAATCTAAAAGCTTTTAAAGCTATTAAAAAAAAATAAAATCAATTAGCTTTAGGTATAATATTGATAATAATTGAACTAATCTGTAAATATTTCTTGTAACTTTTTCTGCACTGAGCATTGCCACTCCTGAGTCTAACAGAATATATTCAGTTGCAGAGAGTAAGTATAGTCTTCGAGCATAAAATACTCGTATGTTACAATAATTTATAGGTCCTCAATATCAATTCACCGCTAGAATTCAAAAACAAAACCAGTCAAGTGACAACAAGTTAACAGCGATGCAGGGTGCAACATTAAACAACAATCAAACTGACATCAAAAGAGTCGCGAGTTGGCAAATTAGCGTATCAAGTTAATAACGCCGATACTGTTACAATTACACATACAATGAACTTAAGTATGAATAAGCTTCGCACGCGCCTGTTTATTGTACTCCGCGTTATGAGCTCCGAGAGCGTACAAAGCAATGGCACAAAGGAATCACTTAATTACTTGTGTATTATGGGGAGTCAGTCTAATGGAAAAAGTATTGTGTGTTAGTAAGGTACCTATGTGTCCCATAACCAACACCAGACCACATACGAAGCACTAGTGCACTAGTGCCAGCGCAATTATCAATTACCTTGATGATCATCCCTTATCGAAGGACGTTCACACAGGATTACGTCGCCTTAGGTGATAACGCTGTAGAGTTGCGTGTTGCCATCAAAATGAGTGACTCTGAATGAGTGCACAAAGCCATTGGGATATTTCACAAATTCGACGACCCAGCAGGATAATTTAATGCGAGGAGGAGTGTGTGGTTGCACGCACTCCATGGGTGCGCGGCCAACTCGCCAGTGACTACAAGACGTTAACGTACGAACTACACTCGCTTTGAGATCGTAAATCAAGTGGAACACTCTCTGTATGTACTCCATCTGAACCATTTTCTTCTCGTCGTCCAATCAAAATTCACTAAGAGCCACGGGCAATCCCCGACCAATGAGAATACTTCCCATCGAACGAAATGTTCTCAGAAGAATATTTCCTCCGAGTAGGTTGGTAGTTCACAAGAGGCACTGATGCTACCGTCGTTGAGTGAAACTTTGAGCAATCGCAGTGCGTGTACGAGATGGCATGCAAGGCTGACCAAAGAGTCCTGATGGTGACGACATATAAATCACTTATCACACTCTTGAGGGTCATGCTTCTTGGTGCGCTCCCGTCCATGCCACAACAAACCATAAATCGAACGAAAGAACGAACGGGCGGGCGTTTTGTTTATTCGTACACACACACACAAGTGGTGTAAATATAGCACCCGTTGAGCACTTGAGATTGAAAGGAAATCCATTCATTCCGCTCGTTGCTCTGAGTGTTTCTTCTAAGATATCATCCTCGGCCTCGCTGACTATTTAGTATTCCGGAGCAGTGGTGAATTTATTCATTCAGTTCCGAACGTTGGAAGTGTACAGACGAGTTTGTGTGGCATTCGAAAAATTCGGTTAATTTTCTTATTTTCCAAGCGCAATTAGACTTCGAGTTCATAGTTTGAAAATTTTAAAAAATTTAAAATGATAACTAACGTGGCAAGTGGCAGTGCAACGGCTGGGAGCTTCGGGAAATGCCTGACGACGCCGTTCTCGATCAACGACATTCTTACACGAAATAACATTTCGATGAACGACGGTAGTTCCGGCGGTGATTTGGATACGGCGGAGCACGGGTCTTCCGCTGTTTTAGTTCGGAAATCGGTTGAAGAGCATTGTTGCCATCCCATCAACAGTGAACTGAACATCTACAAGTTGTCACAATGCAATTTATCGTCTTCCGATAACGTCTCCAACCCCAGTCCAAGTTTTGAAGCAAAATCAGACCCCGGACATTCCTCAGACTACTTTCAGTATTACTCGCCGATTGACAACGACAACCAAGGAGACTTCATCGTGCATCGCCAACCTCATCATAATCACCATCATCACCAGCAACGTCAACGAGGCCAAAAGTTTACTACTGCTGGATCTGGAGCAGGACATTTTGCCAATTCGACGGTCGATCAACCGAAACAAATAACATTGTTTGGCGGCGATGCAGCGGGATTTGTTGCCGGCACGCGCGACTGTCCCATTGACATGCGACGGCGGTGCACGACTAATGATTCCGGTGAGCTGAAGTTTCCATTGTTGACAAAGTTGTTTGCCAGCTAAAAGCTTTTCCATTGTTACCTTCATAGCTGTTATTGTAATTTACTAATTTTCCGTTATTTTATCGGTTACAAATAGACTGCGATTCGCCGCCGCCGTTGTATCACCATGTGGGTGTTGTAGGGGGAGAAGGAGGAGTCTCTAATGCGGACAACTCAAACAATGGCAACCGCAAGAAGAGGTCGCGTGCCGCTTTTAGTCATGCACAAGTTTTTGAACTCGAGCGAAGGTTTGCCCAGCAACGCTACCTGAGTGGACCTGAAAGGTCAGAAATGGCAAAAAACCTGCGACTCACCGAGACGCAGGTGAAAATCTGGTTCCAAAATCGACGTTACAAGACCAAGAGGAAGCAAATCCAGCAGCACGAGGCAGCTTTGTTGAGCGCCACTAAGCGAGTGCCCGTCCAGGTTTTAGTACGTGATGATGGCGGAGCTGCATACGCTCACATGTTCCCACAAGGAGGGTATCCGCATGGAATCGACCCAGCACTACTGAACATATACCGGCATCAGGTGCGTTTCGGAGAAAGAGTCTCTTAACCTCTATTTACATCCCAAAGCACTTTCTAATGAACTTTATTTAAATTTTTGTTCCCCAGATCCAAATGGCATATGGTGTGCCACTTCCGCAAGTGCCATTCCCATACTTCTACCACCAGCCAAAAACTCCAACCGCCATTCCTCCACCGAGTCAGTCCTCTCAACAACATCAGCATCCAACGCAGCAAAACTTCCTGTTACACCTGAGCCACAAGGTACCCATTAACTTCTCTGCTAAATCAGAAGCCGCCACAACTGCTGCCGCTAATGACAGGATGCATTACAGTGCTTCATCAACATCATCAGCATCCTCATCGGCCTCTTCCACTGCAAGAACTGAGCTGGGAGCTGCACGCCAGTCGAGCCCCAGTTCCAGCCCCACTCTCTCGAAAAGAATATCAGCTGATGACGTGCAATCGTCGACGCCAACCGACGTCGAAAGCATAGGCGACAGTGATTCCGTTGACGATTGTGACGAAAACGTCGAAATTGATTGAAAAATGGAAGTATGGTTGTTTCTTCCGTGAATAGACCAATGGAGCATTGTGATAGGAAAGGATATTACCACCACATGCGTGTTAATACCGTTATTACCGTGTGTAGAACTTAATTGTAATTGTAACTCGTTAAGTGTATAGTTGTTGTATAAATAAAAAAACAAAGTGTGGTACGTGTACTAAGAACACAGAAAAGCTTTAGCCGATTTTGTTTAGTTTGTACGTTCCATTAATATTTGTATCTAGATACAAATAATTGTAAAGAAAAAATAAAAAGAATTTTAAATGTTGATTTTCGTGTTTTTATTTGAGTTTCAGGAAAGCAAATCTTTTTTAAAATGCAAACAATCAGAACATTGGCTGTTCGTGGTTTCAAAAGAAAAATTTACCTAAGAGTATCTACAAGTCTATAAATTATTTTTCGGAGTCATTCTTAAAAAATTTCGACCTCCGCAAGGAAAGATAAAAGCAACTTTTCTGCTGACATTTTGGCTCCTGTGAACTGGACGCCGGTTTAAGAGCTATGTAAAGTGATGATGAACTAAAGAAAACAAAAAGTAAGATGAATTAGATATTCGAAAAACTGCAATTGCAATAATGTATAGACAATTTGCTAGCTAATAACCTTGACTTGTTTCTTACCTCTCATCCTAACGACTACACCGTCAGTGTATCTTTACCTCTAGGGTCTTCAGACCATTGTGTAGTAACAGCAAATTTCTCGTTGTCGAACTACGCAGTTAAAGAAAAAACCCCTAAAAGAATAGTATGATTATGGTCAAGAACGCCGACTGGGGTGGCCTAACAATTTTTTTAAGATTATTAACTGCCCAGTTAATGCCAATAGCGGTGTGGATGGCATATCTGATACGATCACAAACATAATCCAGGTGGGTATGAGACAATTTATTCCTTCTACGACTAAGTGTATCAAAGCTAAAGAAAATGCTGCAAAGAGGCAACTAGGAACCGAGAAGTATGCTTTCGGTTATACAAAAAAAACCCACTGTGGAAAACCGAATCAAATTTAGACGAGTCAGTCAGAAATGATTGCAATGCCTACCTTAGAGAAGCCAAATTCGACTATTTTTTTTTTTTTAATTATCTATATTAACTTCGCGTGCCCGTGGCTAGCTGGCTGGCGGACTGGCACACAAAATCTTGTGATCAATTTTTTACCCACTTACTAAAGCCCGATTTTATTAAAACTTTGTACACATCTTTTCTTCAAATTTTATACGCATGTGTATCTCCGATAGCCAACACTTTTTGTAAAAATTTGGAAGAGATCGGGCCCCGTGGTCGGGGGGCACCCATACAAATTTTATAAAAAGGGTACCGATTTTCTTTAAATTTTATACGCATGTGTATCACCGATGAAACACATTTTGTAAAAATTTTGGAGTGATCCGTATAAGGGGGTTCCCAAATTCTTTTTTAAAATGTTTCCAGATTTTATTCAAACTTTGCACATTGTGTATCAATTAGAGAACGAAAAATATAAATTTTTTATGGGTTGTTATATTTTTTTTATAATTTGCGCACGCGAAAATGCTCGGCTATATGCTTGGCACATCGTGGGCGTTAAGAAAAAGGAGGAGAAAAGAGGAAATGTCTAGAGCTAGTGTCTTGAATGCCTGTGGATCATAGTGATATGGAAAGACAGAGCTTGGCAAAGCATTCAACATATGTGTTGTACAGCTGAAGAACGAATCCATGAACTTTACTGTACATCCGAAGATGGGCTTAAGGGTAAACTGATGATTTGAATCCTTGAATATCTTGAATCACGTGAAATCCTTAGCGACCAGCAGTATGTTTTCGTAGGCAACTTTCTACAGGTGATCTGATGGCTTGTCTCACTGAAAATTGGAACTAGTCTATTCACAAATTTGTTGAAAGCAAAGTTGTTGCACTCGATATTTTCAAGGCATTTGACAGAGTCTGGCATCAAGCTCTTTTGTCGAAAATGGATCTAGCATCGAAGAAACTGAAAAACTCACAATTCTCGGTATGTGCGTCAACACCAAGCTTCGTTGGAACGACCACATATTTCCCATCGCCAAGAATGCTGCGAAATGTTTAGGTTTACTAAAACGGTACAAGATGGAGTGAAGTACACTACAGATCTGGCTACTATTTACAAGGCATATATTTGCCCTAAACTTGAATACAATAGTATTGGCTAGGCATAACCTCGCGATACAACTTAGTGGTGACGTAAATATCTCGAAAACAATCGAATCGCTTGAACATCGTAGGAATGTTTCCTGCTTGTCACTGTCTTATCACTTTTTCCACAAGCGGTGTTCAAAAGAAAATTCCAGATGCATTCCACTTATTTTTGAACCCATCCGTAATACCTGTGCCTCAACTCGAGCACACGAGTCTACCATCAGGCCTATATTCGTACGTACTAACCAATTCAGAGATTCCTTCTTTAGCCGCACTATAGTTATGTGGAATGTTTTTACGCATTTGTATGGTCTGCAGTCATTTAAGACATACGTGCATAAAGATCTCATCTTTTACTCTCCCTGATTTCCTATGGCCAACGCTGTGCTAAGCTTCATCAATCCCTTTAACGAGTGTATACATTATAAAAAAAACCACAACCACTTATCTTACAACTCATAATAATGATATGAGTTTTGTGTTGTGTTGTGTTGAGTTGAGTATGTATATTTTTGCACACCAATTCAATGCCGGATCTAAACGGCAAATTGAGAAGCTTTCGGTGACATGTTATTACTCTCGAACGTTTGTCAGACTTTCTCGAGAGTTGGGATACCGTCAAAGATAGTTTTTTGGTGTTACTGGGATTCGAACCACGAACCTTCTGCTCAGAAAGCCATGCTCTTATCCACTGAGCCACGGCGCCCACAATTAAAAACATCAATACGGACTGCCTAACTTGGCCAATATGATTACCGCAACCTGCTTGAAAAAGTACAAGATTTGTATAAGAGGGCGAACTCCTTTACGCGTGCTCCTCCTTTTTGGAAGTTTTCCATCGTACACCTCCTATTGAATCAACCTCTAATTTCGGAGAAATATTTCAGCACTTGCTAGTTGCTACTCACATAACATTCAAGACATCATTCAATAAATCAGGATTATACATATGTAGATATACCTCTAACCATTTTTGGTTTTTCAATTGTCAATATCTATACCACAAAAATAATATTTGATAATTGGGTTCGTGCCGCCTTTAGTCGCGACATTATTTATTTTTCGGAACATTTGCTACTTGAAGGTATAGTCGCATTCATTAGGTTTCCCAAAGAGGCGCATTATCGTTATATAGTATGCTTCTGTACTTTCCTTAAATCATGCATTATCCCGGTCAATTGGAATTCTCCCGCAGCCACTAACAGTCATAGTCACAGTCAAGTGATGTAGCAGAACAAGCAAACTGTCAGAAACGTCTGCTCTATGCCACCAACAACGAACGACGAATCACTGAATAATAATTATAAGTTTCAAAACATTGACAGCTTAAAAAAACGCTCCACTTCAGTAACCGAATAACAATAAATTAGGCGATTTATACTTTATCCTAAAGTCAGTGCTGCTTAAGTTGTTTGTTTACAATTGGGTGGGTCAGAATTAGCCAGCGGCGCTTGACAATATTTACAGAGTTTAGTAGCTACTTGAGGTCGCCTATTTCCGCCATCAGCATCGGGAGCGTAGTGTTTACAAATCTGTCGCGACAAATAGTGTCACCAATCGCACCCAACTTGTAATACACATTTTCAAACAGAGGTACCACAATACAAGTATAGAGTAGCTCATCTGTATTCTTCTCACAAGCATCATCGGGCTAAAGGATGTACGTCAGGACAAAACTACTTGACATCTGATGAGTCGTCGTCACCACATAGTGTGCCACACAATTAGTGGTGCGTGCGCTGCGGCTGGAACAACACTTGACGAGCGTGCAGACTGCCGAGACCTCCTTCAACTTGTTACAATTTCTACTGGAGCGGCAGCGGCAGCTCGAGAAATGGAAAACTCTCATGTGGCATGTGTGGCAAGTGCGTCGTTTGTTGTGTTATTCGGTGCGAATGGCAAACTGCAGGCGACATTCTCAATGGGATCTTCATTGATCGTCTGAGTCTTTGACTTTATGAGCCTCTGAGCCTCAAAGGACGTTCATTGCGAAATTTGATTGCTTGGCATGCAAACCTCAGCTACGTTGTGGCAGCGTCTCTGCTTCTTGTGTGGTCGCAGTTAATTTGTGGGAAATGTTTTCACTGCGACATACATGTCCTTCGGATGTTTAGAATCCACTTCCGTTCCGGTCTGGCGGCACAACTTAGTACATATAGAAGCGTCTTATATAGAAATTTGGTTTCCTCCGAGGATTTCAAGTACATTGGGATTTGCGAAATAGCCAACAATTGCACTAGCACTGAGCATAACTACATCAGTTTGCTAAATCTACTTAGGAGATGACGACTTACGTACGTATGCTCGCGCCTCGTCCACTGCTCTCTTAAGTGTACTTTCATATTCAGACGCCCGCAGTCACTATCGTTGCCAAAGTGAATTTCAATTGTTATTGTTGTAATAATCGTTTATTTTTAGAATGATTTACTTGACCGAAACAAGCACAACCACACATACCCACACACACCCACACACGCTGGCAAATTAGAACAAATCACTTGTGGCAATTCAAATTCGAGCTGAATCTGATTTAAGCGATCGTGATACAGGAGAAGCGATTTATTGCAGATTAATTACTTTGATTTGATCTGCAAAGTGCTTCTGCAATTTTCAAATGCATTGCACATTGCACTGCAGCGACCGACCCGATTATTCCCGCCTCGCGCAGTGATCTAATAGCAGTACATTTGCGCAAAATGATGTATCCCATAAATTGTGCTCTTTTGAATGTTCTTAAAAGTTTTTGCATTCTGTGCCGAACGTAACTACTGCGGAATTATTAGATGCATATAAGATGCATCACAAGTCACAAGTGCAGAAGATGGCATTAAGCGGGTCAAGGGCAATTTTTGCTTACAAGCGGGGTCTTAGAGTTCTTTAGGATTCAGTTAAGTGGATTTTTGGTAAGTTTAAGAGCTTATATGAGATTCATCAAGTTCTATACATCATTCTTGCCAGCTAACTAATCAGCCAGTTGCATATACGAGTAGTAGACGTAAAGTGCGATCCATCGAAAATTGAATTGCGTCTATTGACATGCATCAAACAATAGGTAATTGTTGCTAAGAAGTGGGAACACGTGAATTGCACTCATATACGAATTTGTATTTACACTTACATAAATATGTTATATCATACATACCCATCAATAGAATATAAAAGCCTAAAACTATGCTAAAACAACCAACCGGATGAACCGTCGTTTTCCTTGCGTGTTCTTTATTATATGTGAATATTTTATACTTGATAGTTTTACATCTTTATGACGGGATTAGTTTCAATAATTTTCTATTTTCTTACAGTTGATTTGCTCTGGACCGTTTATTGAAGAGAAATTTCACTCATCACATTCTTTGTCTAGTGACAAAACTACTAAAAGGTAAGATAAACTTCGATAGGTATTGGCACCTTTTTTCTTACATTCTCTGTTAAAGTACAGATTTCATAAATTTCCCATCGGCATATCGTGTCAGTTTATTTGGGATGCCGAATTCTCTCATGGCTTTATAAGGTTATACTCTAGCTATTTCTATCATAGGCGTCCTTAAAGTCTATTAAAATATTCTGTAGTGAGTTTTGAACCTCTAGACATTTTTCCATCACCTGCCAAGGGATCAGTCTGATCAGTTGTTGATTTGCCTGGGATAAAGCCGTACTGGTATCGACCAATGATGACTTTTGTGTATGGGACTATCCTGTCTTGAGAAAATCTTATTTGCCGTACTCAACAACGTTATACTACGATAATTGCTGCATGTTGTTCTTTCTGCTGTATGGGGCCAGGATACCTCTTTGCCAGTCTTCTGACATCGCTTCTTCCTCCCATCCTTGCACTAGTTTTTCGTGAATTGCGGGGCCTTATTATTTTTAGCCGATTTATCGATCTGCTAACTTCGTCTATTCTTGGTGGAAGCAGCATAGTATGGTCATGGGTGGAGCCTCTAATTCCTCACTTAGCTGGCCATTACCAACTCATGAAAGTGCTCTTCCCATCGCAAAGGTTGCTGTGTACCTATAATTACCAATTTTGTAATGGAAACGTTTAAGCCAATCACTTACTTAATGAATTCAGTAAATTTTTAGCAGTACGGAAGAGAATATTTCGATACAGTGAGATCTCAACAGAACAAAATATTAAAAATATTCATTAATTTTACTTTCTTTTACATAGTAAAAGGAAGTACAAGTATAGTAATCATGAACATTTTCGAACTCGGGATTTTTGCAGATATACCCATTACCATATCTCCTTAGTCAGAAAAAGCGAAAATAAAAAAATCTCTGTCTGTCTGTCTGTATGTCTGTTTTTTTTATGTAGGAGGTGAAAACCTTCAAAGACGATCACATGTGCACCTTAAACATTAACATGTGCGAGTCTCAGATTCTTACTGAGTAAAACCAACCCCCACTTATTAATTCATAGTCAGTCCCGCGGGATTACCGTTACGCATTTCATCACGGGAAGGCTCTCAGCGATAGCTGCACTTTCATTTTTGATATTTTATTCTTCTTCTTTATTCACATCATTTTGCTACTACTACACTACTTCATTCCTCCTCTCACGTTCGAGACACCGTAGGTGCTGCATTATTCTGGAAGACATTCCACTGATTGCGTTCCATATCTCCTCATTTTGTAGCATAGAATTTACTATGTTTTCTGGCGAAATAGTATGCCCTATTTGCTCTGACACATCCTGTCTTACTCCTGCAAAACGCGGACAATGGAAGAAAACATGTTCCACATCTTCTGGTATACCCTCACATAAAGTACTCCCGTGTTTATATTAAAAGAGGTATGAGCGGAAGCACCCATGCCCAGTTTAAAATTGGGAAAGATAGAAGTCTACTTCTCCATGACTTCTACCGGCCCATAATTCTATATAGATGGTATTAATCTATGGGTCCATCTACCCTTACTTGACTGGACCCATCTTCTTTGCCAGTTTCTAACGGCTTCAGCGCGTGCTGTTTTGCGGATCTCGGCTCTTGTAAGATACCCCCGGCGCCTGACGTTCCTTGGCCAGTAAGTCGATTGGGAGCATACCAGCAACCACAAACGCACCATCGCTCGAGATGGTTCTGAAGCCACAGATCACTCTTAGAGCACTCAATCGCTGGATAGATGACATCTTTCGCCAGTAGCTTATCTCCTCCTTGTGTTTTGCCACAACGAAGACTGCGATGTCATCTGCAAAACCGACAATCTCTGCCTCTTCAGGTATTTTGAGCCTAAATATGCTATCGTACATTATATTCCATAATAATAGGAACTACTCCGGTAACCTTGTATTCGTTTAACCCATTGTCGGTGTTATATAGCAGAATTCTGTTACTGAAGTAATCTGTCACCAACCTCAAAATGTATACGTCGGGACCTTTCTCCGACGTAGTTCATTAAATAAACAACTCCATTTGGCTGAATTAAAAAAAAAGATTGTAAAATAAAGTCGTGTTGTGCCTCCATTTTTAAACTATATACACAAATTTATATTTTTGGGGTAGCGGTAGCGTCGAGCTACCATAACATATGAATTAGCCTTTGAAATACATATGATCAACAACTTTTAGCCTTATTCATAGACAGCCCGCCTAACAGAAGCAAATCAAGCTTCTTTTTATTTAAACGTTCCTGGTTTCAAAATTAACCTACATGTGGCAAAATATATTGTAAGATTTTCTACGCGTCATAGGTGATAAAGAAGTAGGTAGGTGGTGAGGGTGCAAATACAAGAATTTATATGAAAGATTATCATCCTCTTTAGTAAAATTCGGGTCAATTGAAAGTCGCCAACATCTCCAACACAAACACATTCTTTCGCACAAGTAAATCACATCGCTGAAGGCTCAACAAACGCCGGGAGTATCTATATACAAAAATGTGGGAGCTAATCAATTAACAAATTAACTCAATTAAAATTTCACTTTGGAACGTTTAGTGCTGTTTAATGGTTAGGCAGAATGCATCTTGAGTTGTCGGTTTTGATATTGTTTACACAATTACTGCCAGCAGATACTACTACTAGTGTTGCGTACGCCTCCGAAGCGTTCATCCGGCGTTAGACATACAAACACATTAAAATAACAACACATGACACAGCTGAGTGCCATGGTGCAGTGCAGTGTATTATCATAGCATTAGCCTCGGCATAGAATCGGACAACATTTTGTGTTTACATAAATCACAGTGCTGTACTCTGTGCAGTACCCGTACTGCAAGTGCTGAGCATCAAACATTAATTCATTCGTGCATACCTAATACGATACTCGATGATCTATTATTCGACGAACTCTTTCGCAAAGTTGCGGGACATTTGTTCGACGCTTTGGCCGTCTGACAAAACCAGACAGCAACCAGAAAATACAGCACTGAGCTTCCTGTAGTTTTATGTTAAAAAGGCCTTACCCAGTCCAACCAAAGAACGAAGTAAATTCGTATGTTCGCCGTGGCGGACGCCGTCTCCCACTCCAAACGATAAAGAATCCTGTTTGCGTACAAAACCTGGAAAATTGTGTGTACTGTGGACTGGATGTAAATGTCTGTGCACCGCTACACCTGTAAAACACGACTCTTTTCTTAAATTTTACAAATTTTTTATTAAATTTGACTTGCAATTATCATTTAAAGGACTTCTTTATAAGTACATTCTAGGTGCATGGATCCAAAATTGAGTTTCCAGAACAATTCTTAACAATACACAATCTGCTAACTGACTTGCCTAAAAATTTTAATGAAACTACGATTGCTGCATAGTGGCTCCTTTTACCCTACGCACTCTTTTCGGTGAAAAACGTAAAAGTTCTTTATTGATGATTCAAGTTGAAAGATTTGTTATTCAGAAGATCCTTCTCCAAACAAGTGTACGGCCTCTAAAGAAATAAACAATGTATCGTCGCTGTGGCAGGGGATACAACAATTTGAATATCTATTAACTCCCGGCGTTTGACTGTAAAGATGAGGACACGAGGAAATTGGGACGTAATTTGTAAACATTTGCATCAGGTATATGTGAGTGTGTGTGCGAGTTCCACTGCCACTGTTCGATAAAGAGAGAGGACAATGATTTTTTCATCAAGCCAGAATTATTGCAAATTCATAGGAAGTTTCCCATCCGGTGTTTGACTCTTGCGAGCTATCATCGCTGATAGTCGATTTGGTGAAAGTCCCCTCTGTCGTCCATTGGAGAGACTATTCATATCTAGTGCTGGTCTTTACCGACACTGCACACCACTAGCCGTGTGGAAATGCAAATATTCGGACTGTTTGCTGTGCATGAAATTTTAATGATCATTTCAAATGTGCGCGGATATTGTTTACGATCAATTAATTTAATTTGATGACTTGGAGCGCACGCATTCTGGTCAGTAAAATTTTCTGCCTTTGCTAGAAAAACGAGTCGACCAGGCCAGCGGACGAAATTTAAAGATGACGATTTAGTATACAAATGCCATGGCACAGTCTTGTTGTATTCAACTGTGGAAGAATAAAATAAAATGCAAAAGTAGTCGCACACTATTGGCCCAGAAATCAAATGAGGGGATGATGTGCTGGCGATTTATGGGGTAATCGTTGTGCGGTATATTACCTTTAGAATTTCTTGAGAACTCTGAATGGTCAGATTCCAAGGCAATATGGCAAAGAGTGAAAATAAGTTTTTTCTATTTGTTTGGCAAAAAGTAAGTAACTTTGTAGTTTTTCTACATGTGAGAGCAAATGTGGAAGTAAATATATATTATTCCTATTTCTTCTTAAAAAGTACAAGTAAGGTGAAGTAAGTTAGTTGAATTTTCGAATTCCTGCTATAAGGAAGTTAAGAATCGTTATCAAGTTAACGTAGTTTATACAGATACTGATTCGTAATATCTCTCTTAGCTCTAAAGTTTGATGCCTTACGATACGATACGATACGATACGATAAGATGTTGAATTGAGGTGTGTGCGAGCCACTAGCACTACGATCGGCATGGATCGATCGTGCCCGCTATTCTTTGAGCCTACAAGTCTTCTAGTTTTTCAATTAACTAAATTACGCCTTCGGTTGGAATTTTCCAGAAATCCTCTCTTCTTAAGTTGAATTTGTTCTGGCCGTATTTGGTGTAATCTAGCTCGGATAGTCCTTTGTGGTAGGATTTTTGGAACATGATGACAGCGAGGCAGGCCAAGCCTACGCTGGAAGAACGGCGTAGACCAGGACGCCCAGAGTATAGGGATGTCAAACTAGATGACATCGGCTCGAAATCGGGATGAGTGAAGAGAGTCCAGGACCGGACACCGGTTGTAGAGCCAAATATTTGTAAAAAGGAGCAATTTCAAGTGCAAGTAAAGCTTATAGTACAACGCTGGAATCTAATTGAAATTCACCCTAGTAACTATACTGATGTTTACATTCAATTTGTTTTCAAAATATTTTTCAAAGCACTAGGAATGATCTTAAACTCAAACTCGAGCTATCTGTAAACAACTGCCAAACAGCATGGATACTCGTATTTGCCTTTAACGCAATTAGATCCAATTAATGTCGGGCAATGGCTGTCATTATCATTTAAAGTTCACATAAACAATATTCATTTGGCATTTTGCGCTGATGAGAATATTTTAAGAGCACCAAGTTGCTCCAAATTCATTTCTTGCAGACTATGATCCTGGGAGTAAATATACGAAAGTCTTTAATTCTATAGCGCTTACACCAGAGATTCCACATCCATGGACCATGGGTACACTGATGATGATAATACTCATTTTGATCGCAAGGCAAAACTTGATTCAAATTCTTACCCAATCGTTTGTTGTTGTTTTCAGCTTTATTAAAATTTGAAAATAAGAATTCTTTTAAATTGTTTGGAAGTAACCTGAAAAGGGGACAACGTTTTTTAACACCACCGGGCATGTAAATTCTACAGCACATCTATACATATAATCGTTTCTGTGGGAAAATTTTATAGGTTGTCGGATGCGCCTGGAGTCGAACCGGTGCCCAACGAGTGTAAACTATCTATACTATATACGACTCTGACTTTTCAGAAAACGTAAAACTTATCTTAATTTCATGGATGCTATTTTTGTGGCAAGCACTCGCAAATGGTTCGGAACTCCTGGTCTAGACAAAAGCGATGGAATGAGATCAGATCTGCCAATATTCCTTGCATGAAAAGACAGATGGATTCCCAATTTAATTGCATTTATTCAACACAAATGACACGATCAGCAAAATGTTTACAGCTATTACCATCGCTGCTAATTGATCGAGTATACTACAAGTGCAATCAACTGGCAAGCGCAACAAAGAAGATATTGTGGAAAAGTTTGAAATGAAATTTTTCGCTTCAAAATATGAAAACTATTATTGGATACAAAAAGCAAAGAATCGCTTAACTTGAAATTGTTTCTGATAAACAGCAGCAAAGAATCGCAGATATTAATGTATTTTCGAACAGTACGAGTACTAAAGTACCACTTTAGACAAGTACTCGTGTGCGTATATCAATGGAAGCACATTCATATGATTCCACTTGAGTTTTATCGATGACCATTATTGCATACTCTTGTGTTACACTAACTAAAGCAGCTGGAGAACAGCAACATCAATCACTGCAATCTGCAAATTAAAAAAAATTAACAGTAGTTCCTAGAATTTACGCAAATTGCCAAACTGGGGAAATTAAACGGCTACCATCTACTCTGTTTTTATTTTCGTCTGCTAATGTAGGTAGGTATTGCTTTAGTGGTATTTAACCCACATCGTATGTTTTTTTTCAGTAGATCTTTAAAAAATACTTATTTTAGTTTCCAGATATATGAACCATTTATTATATGAATCGTTTATTTTAAAACTTGGCTTCCATTCCTTTTAAGGGGAACGGATGAAAAATCAGAATTCTACATAAATTACAGCTGTTTGCGCGTAAAAATATTCACAAAGCCACCTGGGTGGACCAACTCGCAACCAGACACCATGTTGATAAACCGCCGCGACAAACCGAACCTGCTGACGGTGCAAACGTACCTCGGTGCCAACGTCGACTGGGACCACTATCCTGTTGGTGCTCCGAGCGTGGATTGCATTATCAGGGAAGACTGTATCCGCGAATCAGATTCGAGTCAACAGAGCTGCCCTTCGCAACGAAGGGACCAGAAACAAGTACGGTCAAGCGATAGGACTCGCCCTAAATGTATGAAGGGTTAGTGGCTGTGATGTGAGTAGATCTTTAAAAAATACTAATTTTAATTGCTAGATATATGAATCATTTGTTATATAAATCGTTTATTTTAAAACTGACTTCCATTCCTTTTAAGGAAACGGTGTCTTAGAAAAATCAGAATTCTACATAAATTACAGCTGTAAAACAAGACATTATGTTCTCTGGATGGGCTTCCTTGTAAGCAAAAGAATGAAGCCTTCATTTATTGGTTTTAAAGCAATAAATAAATAGCTGTGCAGACTTCGCGTCCAGATCAAATTTAAGAACATCAGCCTCATAAAAATTCACTTAACTATAGATAGGATTCCCTGAGGATTACAGAATACTCTGAATCAGTTGAACGGAAAATCCTTGCCTGTATAATGTGAAAATTATTCTGGAGGGATATGAACGCTAAAATAAATAATAAATAAAACATTTGCACCAATTTTTTGAACTATTAGCTCATCATAGAAATAACTATGAATTTAATGGTCCGATTGCCTTCAGTACAGCATAACATAACCCGCTAAAGGCATTATTGGGTCATAACTGTTAGCTTTATCCCAGGCAAATCAACAGTTGATCAGATTTTCATGCTTAGGCAAGCGATGGAAAAATGTCTAGAGTTCTAAAACTCACTACACCATAAGTTTATAGGCTTTAAAGCCGCCTATTATATCATAGTCAAAGTCTATAAACCCTTGAAAGAATTCGACATCCTTAATAAACTCACACGACTATGTAGGTTGACTATGAACAATGTTATAAGCCAAGTGAAAATATCCGGATAACTCTCAAGCCCATACAACATTTATAACAGTTTCGAGAAGATGATGGACTGGTATGCATCCTTTTCAACCTGGCGTTGAAGAATCTTATGTAACGATAATCGTATCTTAATAATCTTAATCTTATAACACGAAATACAACAAAACCAACTATCAAGTCTCTTAAAATCAAGGAATTCATTTATGACATCCAAGCTGCTGGTTGTATAAGACAATGTTCTTACAAGCACTTACATATGGATTTGACAGTTGGGTGTTTAAGTACACTGATCTCTTAGCCGCGTTCGAGAGGAAAACCTTTCCGAGAATTGTTGACCCCTTATTTGAGGAAGAACGATTACGGAGTCTTTATAGTGATGTGATATACGAGCGTAATTGTGATGTTGCCACCGTGAAGAGAACTAAGCTCGGAGGCTCCGGCACGAGGGAAGAGGATCCTGCTCGGCAGAATAAACTGGCTGACATCAGATTAAAATCGGGACTGGCGAAAAAAATTCATTTTGGACTCCGGACCTGAACCGGTTGCAGAGCCAAATATGATGATGATTATCAAGTTTAATATATATGAAGTGTTAACTATTTAATACACTCGTATTATATATTATTTTTATTTAGAAATTCGTTCTATTAAATCGTTCGTGTTATTAAATCGCTTACTATGCTATATAATACTGAGTTAAAAACCCTTCTCTCGTTCTATATAAAACATCTTTCATATCGCATGTGTTGCACTCAAGTGCGAGTGCCACACACGTGGTGGTGTTTAAGAAAATCTTTGAGACAGATCGAGATGCACCAAGCGGCCAAAACTTTTTGATATCGATTACAAAATCGTTTGCACTTTCGGGAAATGTGATAGCTTCTTACACAAATCGGCGGTCTTCTTTAAAGAGAAATAAGAAATTCGTTTACTGCAATGCGCGGCAAAACCTACATAAATCACAATAAACTACGAGTATTACTAAAAACTGAAGAATCTTGTGTAACATAAACAAATCTCGGTTTTTTAGCAGCTAACACTCCATTAACGTTTTAATTGCATGTCATTGAACGATGGATGAATGACGACACAAACGACCATTAGGGGTTAAGTAATCGCATGCAATGACGCGGGAGTAGATCAATTGCGATCAGCATGTGGTGTAAGTTCGACAAGTGCGACTACTATGTAGGAGAACATTTCTGTGTTGTTTGTGCTCGGGTCGGATCGTTAAAAAGACATAACTTCGATCTGTGTATATATTATTGATCCGATCTCTTGCGTACCCACTGAGAATCCACCATAAACGAGACCATTTTCAGTAAGCATCGTGCAAATTTCTACAACACTCGGACATTCTGATATTGTTTCTTTTGGGAAATCTGTGCTGACGAATTTCCCAATATAAATACAAATGCGTGCGAATGCAGGAAGCTTCTCTTTCCTTATTATCTCGAAGATACTTAAAATAGGTTCACCATCGGTCGGCCGTGTGGCAGAAAATTGCATGTTTATTCACATGGCACATGGATACACACGTACGCACCGCACAGTGACTTACAACTCGTAATGACACTTGAAATAACAACTTTGACAGTTTGTTTAAAACTTTGAATGTCCCGTTGCCTGATGGTCGTTGAGTCTACGTAGCATCATCTTAGTGGAACAATTGTACAATTTTCGGGGATGTATTTTAACCTAAAAATATTTGCATTGTTGCTTAACAATTTCTAACTCTCAGTGGGGGAAGGAATTTGAATCTGGGTGCACATTGAGTATAAAACGATGATGAGTTTCTGGATATTTTAACTAAAGCAGAACTCTAAGCATTCAAGAATAAGTAATTTTGCAAAAGTAACTTTTAATTAAAACAAAAAATGGGAAAATATTTCGGCAGCTCTCAAGCATGCACAACAAAGCCGCGTAGGACTAATCACAATAATTTTCATCGAAGCTCGTTAGATCGCTGTAATTCGAATTAATTTTTCAAAATTATTTTTTCGGGTATTGGCAGTTGTGGTTTTCTTTTTTGGTTTCCTGGAAACTCTGCTCTGCTCTGAAAATTACACCTTTTACCATCAATTCTAAAAATGAAAATACTACGGAGGATGCGAGATCTCCGACCACGAGCACGACCATCAAACATCTTTTATTATAAATCGATTTTGCAAGAAATCATCCAAATCATCTTAATCTCTAAAAAGCAGAAGACGAAAGTCCTTTTCATCCAGCGCCACAACGAAAGGTTTTCTTTTTCGTCTGAAAATCGTGCAATTTTCCACAATTTGTCGTCTTCTTATCCTTGGTACGGCGTCTTTTTAAAACGAAAGCTTCTGAGGCAGTCAGGCAGTTGGTGCGGCAAGCTGCAAGGTCGTTAAATGATTATTCCCCGCAGTCTGCTTATCCTGTCGACGAGGGAACGCATGAAATTATATACATGGTGGTTGTCGAGCAATTTGAAAAAATCTTGCACGTCCTTAATTGGCCTTCTTAGGACAGGAACCTTCGTTGCTTGTCATTTTTTTTTAATTTTCTAAGAAATCGAAGTTTTCTTGCGCGTCTTCTTCGTGTCTTTTCGTATCTCTTAATGGCATATACCAGTACAGCAGTAGTGTTCGTGATGTACAGTGCTGCAAATGGCTATTATCCTTTCAGTGGAAAGAATAAACAGAAATAACGAGATCAAATGGGGACATCCTTCTTTGTCGTTGCGGATGAATGGCATCTTCACACAAATGGCTGCCCTCGAGTTCGGCGAAAAAAACCAAGAATCTTTCAATTGACTCTTTTCCTTATGGCCGTAGTTGTTGGTTGTGCCGTGTGTCGAGTATAGCGTCGAAGTGCCTGAATGGCCATTAAATAATCGGAGAAGCGGCGATGGCAAATTGAGGTAGTAAATTGCTAAGGGACATTTTCGACCATTTTATATACGTATGGCATTTAAAAAAATATATAAACGAGGGATAAATGTTTCTGAAAATACTTTTTTGCTTTTGACTTTGCTCTGGACGTCTTCTTGTTCTTCATTTTTAGAGATAATTGTCAATTTGAGCATTTCTAGGTTTCCTCTAGAAAAAAACACAAATCATATTGCATTGCGTTGAGTACTAAATTACACAACGACTGTCGTCATTTCGCTATAAAATTCCAATAGCCCCATGTTGTCATCTCCCTTATGGCTTTGGATGATAAAAAATTAAGGGAACCAAATAAAAGCGCCGAGCAACACCTTATTCCAATAAACATCCCCCATATATTATTATTGTCGAATGTCGATGCCACCCACTGTGCTAGTAATTACACTAAAACGATTTCATTCATTCAAAAACAATTTAAAGACGCCACTGAACGTTTAAGTAACGGCACAAAAAAATGATTTAATTTACTCTCCGCCTACTTTTCTAAATTTGTCCAGCAAATTGTTTACGTTAAGCCTCCTCCTCCTCTTCTTCACGGCGAGTCGTATTGTTGAACATTTATCTCTTGAGATCACGGGAAATGCTCTAACACATCCATACGTACATACATAGGAACTTACAAAGTGAATAAGGAGCGCCGGCTGCCCTCGTACAAATAAATAAAGAAAAGAGTTTTCCTGAAAACAAAAAAAAAAACAAAAATTCTGATTACCGGGAAAAAATTGGTTCTCGCATCTATACTTGGTCATCCACATGGCACGGGAAGCGATGCACGTCACCGCACTTTCAACGCATGCCCCTGCATGACAACGAGTACATCACACATTAGCGCAATTACTGCGCTATCCAAACAATTGAACCGTGCGCTGACTACAACAAATCAATCGAAATACATTTAAGTGAATTTGAAGAATGTTAAGACGAACTCAATTTAATAAAACAACTTCCGTGGAACTAAACTTGCGGAAAGTGATTTTGAAGAACATGTGCGGAACAGATTATTGCTGCAAGCGCATGCATTTATGCCCGATCTCAACGCAACCACCTTACGGTTGCTGCATGCATTTTCGGTCAATTTTCCTTTCAGTAGCCTTGTTTAGAAATTACAACCATAAAAAGATCGTAAATAAGCTAGTGCTCATGTACATTTATTGGAAATAAAATAACTTTGTTACTCCCATAGCAATTTACTTCAATACTTACGTTGCCTGGTGTATGCACCTATCCCATAGATAAACAAAATTTTTATGTAAATTCTCTAATAGGAGATGGGTATGTGTTAAAATTTGAAGAAAATCGGACTAATTTTTAAAAAATTTACATGGACACCACACGGGTCTCAGGGCCCTATCACTCCAACAAATTTACAAGAAGTTTTGTCCATCGGAGATACACAGACGTATAAAATTCGAAGAAAATCGGGTTCATTTTTTGAAAATTTGGGGCCCAAAGACCCTGGGGCCCGGGGTCTCCAAAATTTTACAAAAAGTGTAGTCTATCGGAGATACATATGTGTATAAAATTAGAAGAAAATCGAGTAAAATTTTGTACAGACCCCGTGGTCCGACGGGCCTCAAATTTTAATAGAAAGTGTTGTCTCCGGAAATACACATGTGTGCAAAATTTGGGGAGTGGGTTAGTATGTGATCTTTTTAAAAGCTTTTATTTAATCAATTATTTATTCAGAAATGAAATTTTTATAATATACTAGCTGAAATACCCAGCGTTGCCTGGTTGCCCCCACCACACGACCCTCCCCCAAACAGACCACCAATACCCTTCAAGTCCCGCCATGAGATAACCTCCCCCCCTCTCCAAACATAACAGCACTATTATTATTATAATATTTATTTTAATTTTAATAAAGGGTATAGCATACCATTACCGCACTAACATGCAGCCCAACCTTCCCCACAATATCACACAGTTTCAGCTATATCGGATGAGCGGTCTTCGAGTTATGCGAAAACACGTTATATCTAACGGGTGTTTTTTTAAGAGGCTGCCGATTTTTTTTTTGAATAAAACACATATAAAATTATGAAATGACCAAAATTTTTTATTTGGTAGATAATTTTTTGGCATTTAACATTTAAACACAATTTCTGGCATATGGCTACCACGACTATTTTTCACAAATGTCATTTTTTTTTTTTTTTTTTTTTTTTTTTTTTTTTTCATAATGATTTGCCAAACAATACTGAGTAGAAATGCCACTTTGAGCTGTCAAAACAACTGTCATAAAATAAAACGACATCTATCGGAAAAACAAACCTCCCAAAAAAACACCCTTTATATTAGAACACTGACACAGGTGATCTAATAGCATATTCAGCCTATTCAGAAATTTTGTAAAAGCAAAGTTGTTGCACTCGGTATATTCAAAGCATCTGAGAAGGGGTGGCATCAAGATCTTTTGTTAAAAATGAGTGCCAATGAAACAAACAATGTAGCTACCTCCCTGACCGCTCAATCCAGCTCGTATTGGACGGTTTAAAATCTAATGTTCGCCGCATAAACGCTGGTGTTCCCCACGGCTCCGTTTTGTCTCCGATACTCTTTCTCATTTTCATTAATGGTCTTCTTTCCGCTATCCAATTCATTATTTCGCTGGCGACAGCGCTTTAAGCTTTTCATTTGAGTGGATGCTTTATGCAAGCCTATCTTTATCGTAACTGGAACTTTGAAACAGGGCTGTTGCTTATCGCTGCATGTCAACAATAAGCTTCGTTCGAACGACCATATTTTCGCCATCCTTTAAAATGCTGCGAAATGTTTAGATTTTCTAAAACGGCGCCAGAAATACTTCACTCCCTCAGACATGACTAAAATTTACAAGTCATATGTTCACCCAAAAATGTAATACAACGATTTTGTCTGGTCAGACGCTCACAAAGACCACATTGCATCTACAAGTCAAAGTCAGACTAAATAACCGCGCGATAATAAGCGATGTGCAATCGGCTTGATTGAACATCGTATAGGAATGCTTCCTGTTGGTCGCTCTATTATCGGTTTATCCACAAGCGGTGTTTAAAATAAGTATGACGGTAAACCCCGCCATCCTCCAACCAATTCTTAATACTTATGCCTCAATTCACTCTCACGGGTCTACCATTAAGACTATCTTCAGACATACCAGCCAATTCAGAATTCAGAATGAATTGCCGGACTCCGTTTTTCCGCAACTGTAAGTTCTGCAGGCTTTTAAGACGCATGCTCATAAACATCTTATATTATCCTCTCCTCCACTTATACTTATCAAACGGCGTTTGTACGTTATAATAAAATGGTGAATGACTATCAGTTGGGACGAGTGGTTGGTTAAAGCATTTTTTAAAGAAAAAGCTTCTGCCAATGTACAGCTCTCCTCAAAACGTATTGCTGAATGTTAATTAAACATCAAGAGCTTTTATTAAATCTTGTCAATATATCCTACGTCTTTATGATATGACAAGATAACTGTGTCCAATACATACAACAATATCTACTCATTGCTATGCTACAATAGAAAATCGTGACAAGTACCACCCGACATCACTCAAAACGCAAGAGTATTCCTGCCTTGCAGAATTACAGCCTTGCTGTACCACTTGCAAATTTGCCGGCGGCACCTTCCACTAATGATCTACTCTTCGAACTCGGTCAAGCGAATCAAGCATATGCACACTTCCCAAAAGTTCCCCATAAGAACGGAGTACGCGAACATACAGATCTAGAATAGGATGACTCAAAAGCCGGTTCCCTTTCCTTGCTACTCTCGTGTAGTGAAGAAAACGGAAGGAAAAGTGTTACTCGGCGCACAACTAAAAGTCATATACAATGCGCAATACCTGACACTGCTGGTAAGTACAGCTCTTATTCCTTTATTTTCAGAAGGATTTATATGCAAAGATTTTATTTCCGTTTCGTTGGCCACAAATTACCAAAGCAAAAGCACCCATGCACGTCTTCAGTCGGGTGTTTGTTGGGAGTTGCGACTGTGACGTGCTGGATACAAAAATACAAAAAAGACTGCAAGTGTTAAGGATTATGCAACCCCTAATCGAGTAGTTGACCATTGTCAGCGGGCATACGACTCCAGAAAAAGAAATCAAGAAGAATTGCACAGGATATAGTCAGTCAAACAATGGATTATTAAATGAATGAACAATACGCCAATTAATCGCAAATTAAGGATAATCTTATTCCGGGGAGTGTTGATTGCTAGTTTGCGCATATAGACTGGTACGGCAGTAGGATTCCGATTATTTCGAGATGAAAAACTTCTTTAATGGAAATAATTTCTTGCCATTTTCCATAAAGAACAGCGAATTGTATTGGGAAAGAATAGTGTTCCAACTAAGCACCGTAAAAGTACGCCGAGCTTATTATTGATGTGCCACCTGTGCATGTTTGCTCCTTTTTATTACATTTACTACTTGTTTGTAAATACTTTGCATAAGCACACTGTTTTAATGAGCATTTTAGGTTTTAATGAGTTGTTGTTCTCGCTTTTGCTCATGTGTCTCAAATAACGTCTCAAAATTCTCTAACGAGGTACTATAGAAGATTTAATTACTTTTTTAAATTATTGGCAGTAAACGAAATTTCATAGGCAAGAGAATGTTAAGTTGAACATCAAATAGCTGAAAAATGTAAACAGCTTTTCAAATTATATCTTCGATTATAGCACTTAAATTTTGGTCATGTATATAACATTGCTATATGAATCACATACTTATCTATTATGCGGTGGCACACATCTATGCAAGAGTTCTTAAACACCTGTTCTGAACTTATGTATGTGTGTGGAGTAGAAGTGTTTTTCTACAGCTCTAGCAGTGATCTTTGAATACTTTAAACACAAAATTTCTCTCTTTTTTCGACCGCTGTTAATTCAATATAAGTATATTCCCATCCAACAGAGTCAATCTCAAGCACTTAAAACACACAAGTCGAGCACGAAACAAAACATATGTAGAATATTTTTTAAGCCGTGGTTCTAGCGGATAGTTCGTTAGAATTCTGAGCGGTAAGTTTGAAGTTCGAATTCCAGAAAAACCCCAAAGAATCATTTTCTTGGTCCCACCTCTTGCAAATATCTGATAAACGTCCGAGAGTAAAGTTTCTCAATTAGCGGTTTTAAATTGTAGTTCCCTTCCCATAAAACGCACACAACACGAATAGTTGCAAGAAGCAAGGCCTTAGACAGCGGTCTGTCGTGCCTAATATTATTATTTTTATTATTAGTATTTTAAGAAAATCACGAACCAATAAGGTGAGTTGCTTAAACAACAATATTGCCCTTCGTCCACAAAGGAAACCTTAAGACATTTTAGAAAAGGAGGATCCAACCCTCACTCGAAGACTATCGCAACATCAACAAGAGGTTGTCCACAAGGGGTCCTCATTTCACCTCTTTTGTGGTTGCTATAGGGATGGACCCTGCCCTTCGCAACGAAGAGACCAGAAACAACTACGGTCAAGCGATAAGGCTCTCCTTAAATGCAGGGAGAGTAAGTCCTGGGGCTGAGATGACGGGTATAGAAGAGAAATGGACATGCCTTTAGAATACTGTCATTAATACTGCTGACTCTATCTTAGGCAGTAGTCGTAGAGATCGGAACGACTGGTTCGATGACGAATGTAAGCTAGTGAATGAACGTAACAATGTTGGAATGAATGAATGAATGATCGCCGATCTCAAAGGCATCTTAGAGCTATGGGAAGAGCACTTTCATGAGTTTCTAACTGAGGAATTGGAGGTTCCACCAATGACCGAAGACCATACTGTGCTGCCGCCACCAAGAATAGACGAAGTTAGATGAGCGATTAATCGCGGCTTAAAAATAATAAGGCTCCGGCATCAGATGGTATCTCAGGGGAACTGATTAAAACAGGAGGCCCCACATTACACCAAGTAATTCATGAAATGATAGTGCTCATGGGCGGAAGAAGCTATGCCAGAAGACTGGCGAAGAGGCATACTGTGCCCCATACATAAGAAGGGAGATATCACAAAATGCAGCAATTGTCGTGGTATAACGTTGTTGAGTACCGCGTATAAGATTTTATCCTCTGTCCTTCAAGACAGGATAGCCCCATACGCTAAAGTCTTCATTTGTCAATACCAGTGTGGCTTCATCCCAGGCAAATCAACAACTGATCAGATTTACACCCTAAGGCTCACTCACTATACCATCTTTTTATATAGACTTTAAAGCCGCCTATGACAGCATAGACAGAGTAGAACTTTTTAAAGCCATGAGAGAATTCGGCATCGGCATGATGATACATTATACAATGGCCCAACGTCAAGTCAATTGATTTTTCAGATAACGTGAATTTTTATCAAAGAACTTACTCCCTCCGTGGTAGGTCAACAGAGATGTAGAATAGATCTGATGTCGCAGTGCACAGAAATCTGTACTAAAATATAGTGCACTTAACAACAGCTGTTAGTTAAAATAAAAACACGCTTTAAATTATCAATCAACAAACTAAGAACTAGTTTTCCGAGTAAACCTATTTCTGACTCTGTAATAATTGTTAAGTTCCCAACGCCGTTTGAAAAGATCTCCGTGTTAAAAGCTATGTCGTCATTCAGGAAAACTCACTCGCCGCCGCTAAAACTAAGAGATGCTGGTTTTGATTCCAATAAACTCATCTAACATCTCATAGCTTAAACAACAGACACTTTTACTTTGATGGGATTAGCGAATATGACATACACATCAGTGCTGTCATCATCGAATGTAATCGCCTTAGATAGTATGCATCCAAAATTTCTAAATCTTTTACTTGAGGCTCTGCCACATGTATCTTACAATTTTAACAAAAACTTAATATACTTCTCTCAAACCAGAAACTATCCGAAGATATTGCCATTCCGAAGAGCTTAGCCACTAGTTACAAAAAGTTGCGTCCAACTTCTTTATTGCAATTTTAATCGAAATTTTTTCGAACATATAGTATTAGCCAACAAATTGACGTTCAATTCATTATGTTCGGAGTTTTATCCCCTCGTCACTTTGGAGTTCCACAAGGGGCTATAATGAGCCCCATATTGTTCACACTTTTAAGAATAACGTCCCTTCAGTGCTAAAACACTGCAAAACATAAATGTACGCCGGTGACGTACAGCTCCAATCAAGCTATCCAATAGGCCTTGTGAATGATTCTTCATAAACTAATGAAATAGACGCAGAAAACCCGGCTTAAAACTAAACCTTGAAAAAAGTCAATCAATTACTATCAACCGGGCAAACTGGGAAGTGAGGAAAAGCCACAACTCAAACTCAAATGACTTGAGTGAATTAAATTACGTTTAACCCCAAGCTTACATGGGATTACTAAGTTACTAAGGTTTACGGATCACTGCGAGTCTTTTACGAACGGGAAACTCCTATTAACATTAAGGCAATGCTGCTGAATTTACTTCTTCTTTGCCAATTTTATTTTATGCGCTGCCAGTTGTTTGTGCCCGTATCAGTTACAGCTCGCTTATGCTGAAAGTGACGGTCAATAGATATGTGCGTTCCAAGAGATCATATTCTTTCATTGTGAAATTTTTTCGAATGTACCTAACTAATTATATTGTCTTCAAAGTTCTTGCCTACGCGACTACGCATTTGGCCCCAATTATCAAATTTGGAAAACGCACATACGCGCGTGTCGTGTTAATAATAACAAAACCTGAAACATCAAATTGTTATTAGGTATGTGGTATGTTGGTAGATAACCACCCATGTGGACGATGCCACCCACATTTCACGGGAATCGAATTTAAATGAATTTTCAAAAAACCAAAACTATTCCCCCGAAATCAAACCAAAAAGAAAACTCTCCTTTGGAATATATGTGTGTATGTGTGTATGTGTGTTTGTTTGTTTGTTTGTTTGTTGTTTCGCCTTAAAACTCACGAAAACATCTTAACCTCGAAGAAACTTTTATCCAACACTTGCACTGGTGCCGACGATGGGAACAGATGGGGATCTAATCAAATTGGGGAAAATTGCGTCCGCGCGATCGTTCTGATCGCGCCTTTTCGTCTCATTGCCACATTCTGTTTAGTTAATGGAACATTGGAACATTAAATATTTACAACTCTTGCGTGTGTGGTATTTATACAGTGGTTGCGCCTTGTCTAAATGCGCGCAGAGAGTTAAAGATCAAAAAGTAATTACACTTGGAGCACGTTATGATGAGCGACGCCAATGGCACGACAGGATCTGAGTTCGGTTGGTAATGCATTTGATCTTTCATATGCACCTACAAAGCGGTGCGCACCCCTGACCTCTTAACCAAAGAAGTGGCGAGGCCATGAACGTCCATGGAGTTTGTTAGTACGCCTTAGAACAATAAATTGACATTTTTGTCATTACACTGAAAAAATGTCTTCTCTCTCATGAAGTTCTACTCTGGTAATGCTATTATTGGCGGCTAAAAAGTCTATAAGCGAATGGTGTAGTAAGTTTTGGAACCGTGGACATCTTTCCATCACCTGCCTAAAAATTTGAAAATTTGATCAGTTGTTGATTTGATTGGAATGTTGCCACACTGCGGTATGGATCAATAATACCCTTTGCGTGTGCTCAAGAACCTTATACCACGATAACTGCTGTTGTTTTATCTTCTTTCTTCTGTATGGGGCACATGATGCGTCTTTTCCAGTTCTTCTGTCATCGCTTCATTCTTTTATACTTGCACTATTAGTTTATAAGATGCTTGTCGTAATGCGGTCCTTTTAGATTAGTTCTGAACCCGAGGCTATATTATTTTTGATGCTAACTTCATCTGTGCTTGGTGGCGGCAGTATAGTCTGCTCGTCGTTCATTGGTGATCCTCCAATTCGTTAGTTAACTGTTCATTTTGAGACTCACTATACAAGTACGCTTTCCATTGCCCTAAGATGCCTTTATGATAATAGGATATTTATGCAAACTGGCATTTACCAACCGAGTTTTAAGAAGTTGAACAAAATGCCACAGAATTTTTATTTTTTGATGAATTTTATTGAATCAAAGTAAAAAATGTTCACAAATATTTAAGTTTTCGAATTGCATTAGCATGGCCACCCTTAGCCGCGATTATGGCCTTCAAACGGCCGACAAAGCTATGCATGCAGCACGGAAGTGGCTCTGCGGTATTTTGGCCCATTCCCGGCGAAGCGCTTGCCTAGATTATCGACACTTTGGTATTTTTTTGTCCCAATATTGCTCTTCAAAATACCCCAAACCGAGAAATCTAGCGGATTTGCATCCGGTGAATTTGGTGGCCATTGGGCAGTGGAAATGAACCGCGGAACGTTGTTTCTCTGCCAATCTTGATTGACGCGCGCTTTATGACTCGGCGCTGAGTCCTGTTGAAATGTCCAGGCTCTGCGGCTGGAATATTTTTGTGCCCAAGGCTTCAACGCTCCCTCTAACACATGATCCCGATAAATTTGAGCATTTATCTTGATGCCACGGTCCAAAAAAACGAGCGGTGAACGGCTTTCGGCCGTTACGGCGGCCCAAACCATCACCATCGGCGGTGCTTGGTTTCGAGTGGCAATCCGTTGGTCCAAATTTTCAGTAGAACGGCCGGGCAAGTAAATGCGGTCGTTTAGCTTGTTCACATATTGCTCAATAACGAACGGTGACTCATCGGAGAAAACCAAATTCGGCAAATCGCCACTTTCGTGCAAGCGTAACAACTCCTTTGCTCTTTCCACTCTAACTTTTTTTTGAGCATCGGTGAGACCATGCGTTTTTTGGAATTTCAAGGCCTTTAGTCCAAGATGATCTTTCAATATGTGCTGCATCAGTTCGAGCGAAATGTTCGCCTCACGAGACATTTTTCTGCCGCTACGTCGCGGATTTCGAGCCAATTCGGCCTTTACCTTCCGAATGATATCCGGCGATGTTGCAGTGCGTTTCGGTCCACCGCCATGGCGTTTTGCAATGCTGCCAGTATCGTTATAACGATTTATGGTGCGATACACAAACATTTTTATTCACATGCAGATGTTTTAACTGGTCAACAATCTGCGGCTGTGGTTTTCCAGCCAAAAATGGAGCAATCACACTATTACGCTTGAATTCCATTCCGGATTAATTTTTTTTTTTTGAATATTTCCCACTAAAATGCTTTCGTACGCTTGTAAACAATGGAATGAACTGTCATTAGTGTAAATTTGAGCGCTCTGTCATCACTGGTTTGACAGCAATGACAGTCTGAAGTTGGTAACACTTCGTGTTATAGGCTGTAGTACACTCACCCTGTAGTAATATGGAGAAAGGAATAGTAAAATTTTAGCATTAGGCATATTTACAAAACAAATTTTGAAAATTTCTATGTTATTTATCGGCAGGTGGGGGAAGGCTATATAGGCTATAGTACATCCCCCGTTCCCAAGCACTTCGCTACCCGGGAGCATGAACCCAACGCATGCAAATTATAAATTTGTTGTTCGATTTTTCTCAGTGTACCACCAGGAAGATGGTACTGCGGCGCCACAAGCCATAATCAAAACAAAAACAAATAATTAGAAATCATAATCGACATCGAAGCGAACCAAAAAAAATTCATATCTGTTCGGTTTGGCCGCAAAAATTCGCTGTTTTGTGTTTATGCTGTGCCGACATCCGTGCGTGTATCATATAATGTAAAGTTAAAGTAAAATAATTGTTTAAATAAGTAGTGGTTTCTTATTAATGTGCCCTTAGGGCATGCTATGCACTTAAAGCACACCTAAATATTTGTTACTCTCCCAAAGCAAAACGTAAAAGAATTGTCAATGGCAAATTGAAATTTTTAAGCACGTGAATGACACTCTGACGATGGCTTAAGTCTAAAATGAAGTTCTTCGACCACTGTCTGTCGAAGATTTTGAAGATTTTGAATTCTCTTAATTCTCCCATCGTTTGGGGGACTGTGAGAATTTATGAGATACTCAGCAGTGTAATGCATAAGAAATTGTCTACTTAAATGCATATAAAGATATCATAATATGCCGACAAGTTTCCCATATGTCAAGTACGTGGGTTCACCGCCCTTAACAATATAGCTCATTTTATTGCTTGTCTACTACTCAAGAAGTTAGGAGTTTCATTGCAACCGACTGACATCTTCTTTCATGTGCCCTTTCCTTTGCACCCTTCCCACCAACGACCTTACCAGCTCGCATTAACAATGATGATCGTCATAATTATCACAATTAAAACTCAATACAAAAAGTATCTAATACTCGTGGTGTTTCCCAGCAGTTCCGTATGTACTCTGGGTTTTTACTCCACAAACATCGTCAGCATCTTCAGAAATTAATATCTTTTTGTTTTCTTCGCCACTTGAGAAATCTTCAAATTTCCATCTGACCTTTTTCCCCAAAAGTGGGCAGACAATCTATGCAGCTATCGTGGCATTAAACCACCATCTCTTTCCAGATTACCCCATCACGAGGTATAATTGTACTTGAAAGCTGTTGGAGAGCTACGTACATGCTACGTATCTTTAGTAGGCTGTACACGCTCTCACGAATGACGTAAACAATCGCAGAAATTGCAAATTTCAATGATGGAAACGCTTCCGAAATTCGAAATTGTTACGAAGAATTCCATGTGCGCTCCAATGAGCTGATTGTTTAAAAAAATATTCGTTTTAAAATAATAATTCATTTCTCGCGATGATTTGTTGATTTGATTGGAACATGTATGGAAACATGTCAAATTATCGCATCGCGATCGGATCGATCATTTCTTGTGAAGCAAAACAACAACAAAATTCAAATCCAATGGCAATAAACCGATGACCAATTGAAAATAATCAGAAGATAGCGCGCGGCACACACCCATTCCAATTCCGGCAATGTTGAAATAATAAATATTAGGTAGCATCGTCGTAACGTCAACATTGCACGCAGCAAATCCATCAGACTTCAAGACTGTTTGGAATCGCTGGCCTATCCATCAGCCAGTTGTATTTGACTCTACGGCTATTTTGGCTCCTTGGGTAAATTGAGTTGTGTTGTCTTAAATGTGTGTTAGAAAGTTATCTCTATTCAGTGAGTTTTTCTGCACATCTTCAGCAGTAATTAGCGAGTGTACAACCTCACATGTTTTTGAAACGATAACGAGATTCGACAAAAGAACGCGGCGTGCGTTTCTTTTTCATCCACGGAACTTATGTTAATTATGGCGCAGCCGTAGGTTTTTTCAATTAGGTAGCCCTATTTTCCCAATAAATGCTTCTCTAAATGTATCTAAATGCTGGTTTTTTGCTGGAATGGTCTGTTGCACATAATTTTTTTTAAATGATGTTAGCAACGCAGTCTCAGCCAATGAAGATCACTACCAGACCATGTTGACTGACTAGTTTTGGGATAAATGGGATTAAAATTTGACGAAAATCGGCTACTTTTTAAAAAATTTATATAGGCACCCCTTAGGACTCTGGGGCCCCCACACTCCAAAAAATTTATAAAAAATTTGTATAAGCCATACCAAGTCCTACAAACTAATTGGGTGTAGATGATAAAAGGAACACGACTTTTCGTTTTTACAATTTATCTAAAACAATCTAATGTCAAAAGTAAAAACCGTGTTAGAAAGTCCAGGATTTTTTTTAAACATATTTGATTTCATAATTGTGGAAAAATGTGGTTTGTCCTCTGCATATAACGGTCGGACAGTGCAAAACTGTATACTATTGAATTATAATATTGTTACGAAATTTTGACTTTAAAGTATATGAAGGAATTTGCAAATAAAACACAACACAACTTTATTATTCATAAGCAAAAAAACAACCAATAAAAATTAAAATTTTTCATCTAAATTCTCTAATCGCAGAAATTGATATGGGAGCCCCTCGATCCTGGGCCATTTTTTTTTTATTGTAGGAGAAAATCATCGAAACAAACATTTGACATCAGATGTTAAAATTGAAAAAGCTCAGATCATTTTATTCTGAGCACTTAGAGCACGCTCATACTCTGAGCAAATAAGAAACACGAACATTTATCTTGAGAACTCTTTGACTGCTCTGAACTAATTTATGAAAACGCCAAGTGACAGAATATTGTGAAAACTTGTTGTTCTATCTGTAAGTTGATATCGACAACAAAAAAAACGACATCAATAAAAATACAATTCAGTTAATAAAAAAACAACCCATAAAAATTAAAATTTTTCATCTAAATTCTCTAATCGCAGAAATTGATATGGGAGCCCCTCGATCCTGGGCCATTTTTTTTTTATTGTAGAAGAAAATCATCGAAACAAACATTTGACATCAGATGTTAAAATTGAAAAAGCTCAGATCATTTTATTCTGAGCACTTAGAGCACGCTCATACTCTGAGCAAATAAGATACACGAACATTTATCTTGAGAACTCTTTGACTGCTCTGAACTAATTTATGAAAACGCCAAATGACAGAATATTGTGAAAACTTGTTGTTCTATCTGTAAGTTGATATCGACAACAAAAAAACCGACATCAATAAAAATACAATTCAGTATATAATAAAAATGTAAGTTGAAGTAAGCATAAAACATGTATGTCTCGTTTCATTTGCTGGGTTCATTTGTGCGTGCGCTAAGATTTCTCTCTCTCTCTCCACCACCAACAAAACCATGCAGCGCAGCCGACTGCGCAGCACACACCGCACAAAGTCCATAAAGGGCGACGAATATCTGATGCCAGTACAGATATTTAAAAAATGTATAAGGGCCTTGCGGCCGAACCCGGGACCCGATCACTACCAAATTTTCGAAAAAGTATTGTTTATTGGGTATACACATGTGTGTAAAATTTGAAGAAAATCGGGTAAATTTTTTAAAATTTTTGTTTGGGAGCCCCCCGACCCCGCAGCCCGAGGGGCCTCAAAATTTAATAGAAAGTGTTGTCTCCGGAAATACACATGTGTGCAAAATTTCAATAAAATCGGGCCATGGGAAGTGGGTTAAAAATTGATCGCAAGAATCCACGACAGACGACCGACCGACCGACGACCCACGGGCAAGTGAAGTTAATATAGAGAATTTAAAAATGTAAGTTGAAGTAAGCATAAAACATGTATGTCTCGTTTCATTTGCTGGGTTCATTTGTGCGTGCGCTAAGATTTTTCTCTCTCTCTCCACCACCACCAAAACCATGCAGCGCAGCCGACTGCGCAGCACACACCGCACACAGTCCATAAAGGGCGACGAATATCTGATGCCAGTACAGATATTTAAAAAATGTATAAGGGCCTTGCGGCCGAACCCGGACCCGATAACTACCAAATTTTCGAAAAAGTATTGTTTATTGGGTATACACATGTGTGTAAAATTTGAAGAAAATCGGGTAAATTTTTTAAAATTTTTGTTTGGGAGCCCCCCGACCCCGCAGCCCGAGGGACCTCAAAATTTAATAAAAAGTGTTGTCTCCGGAAATACACATGTGTGCAAAATTTCAATAAAATCGGGCCATGGGAAGTGGGTTAAAAATTGATCGCAAGAATCCACGACAGACGACCGACGACCGACCGACCGACGACCGACGACCGACCCACGGGCAAGTGAAGTTAATATAGAGAATTTAAAAATAGCAAGAGTTCAAAATTATATACTGGACAACTTTTAATTGCACACAGAAACAATTATATACTTGTACTACTATTTATTTAACTTGTAACTCTACCTTCTTGTCAGTACTTTTTGAACTTAACTGGTTGAGTTATAAACAATGAATGAATTCTCGGCGACAAACTGCGCCTATTTATGCTCATTGAAAAGTTTCCAATCTTATATACAGACATATCTAGCAAAGACCAGAACATTGTGGTACTTTCCCTCTTATACATTGCTCTCGGAAGTACATAATGTGTCATCTAGCGTAAAACTGCTACAAATATACAAGAGTCATAGTTGATGATTTACTTCTTCTATCAGTCTACGGATGTGTGCTGTGCTCTGTTAGCAATGAAAATTTACATAATTACTTATTTCTAATTTCTTATTCCTTTTAATCTACTATTTATTACTTTTTGTTTCAATATAAAAGTAATTCAAGATAACTTCGAAATGTACGAGTGGCGACTATTCCATTTTGACTAAATGAAAAATGCTGCCAAATTAATTTTTTTATTTCTTATTTTAAAAATTTAAGGTTTGTTAACTTTTACCTACATAACAAAATATAAGTTGATGTTCAAAATACGAATCACACAATCTGGTAAATTTTGCCTTGTTCGAGGGGTGTTACTCTAACGCTGAGTTAGCGAATATTATCCGTAGTTTCTGATGTAAAATCAACAAACAAACAAAAATAAATAGAATGCATAAATATCCTTTAGGATTTAGTAGTAGGATGCGTAACTACCAAACCTAACAAGGAATTTTTATGAAAATTATGTAGTTTTCACGTATTTTTACGTTTTTTTTGCATTGAATTGTTCTCTAATTTCTTTACGTCATAAGCAATCGCTTAAACAAACATTTCTGGAGACACTGTGATATTCTTCAGTCTCTTTTATATTTTACAAAGCTACATTTTTGGTTTCTGTAAATTTTTGTTGTATCTTTTTGAAAGAAATTTGAAGAATTTTAAATTTTTAAAAAGGGAAATAGTACATTGAAATAAAGAGGACAAAGCATTAGTGCTGCTGCAACCATTTATTTGTACAGCATCACCTAGAGACTATTTGCGGCGGTAATTACAAATACATAGTATCTTTGTTAAAGATGTTGGATGGTGAAATGGTAGTTATCGCAAGGATTTATCGGTGAATATTGGAAAACAAAAAATAATATTTTTTTTAATTGGTCTTGGGTTGATATTAAGAGTATCGTTAATAACAATCAGAACGTCTGTCTTTTAATATTTTTTTGAAATTTGTAAATTCGCGTTCTTTAAAGAAAGCTGGCATATACTTTCGATTGGACTTACTCATGTTGTTCTTCGGCTATATTTTCCTTTGAAATCTAAATACTGCGTTCCATTTATCTTTAACAAACAAGTACTTAATTGTACTTAGTTAAGCCTAAAAGAATACAGCATTTTTTATATTTTTATTATTAACATAAATTAAATAATTAAAAGATATACGTTAATAAAGAAAAAGTATATATTGAAAAATAAATTAACGTTAAAATAATCAACCAAAAACGACGCCATGGTGATAGAAAAATGTTTCACAAAAGCTAAGAAGGATTCCTAAGTTTACCTTAGTGAATTTGCAGAAAAAGCTGGCGCACATCCAGTGCTTCTTATAAATAGAAAAAACTTAGAAAATACAGAAAGAGGGAAATTCTAATATTTAGGCGCTCAAATTTGAAAACTGTTGTTGAATAATTTGGGAAGAAAAACGGAATACCGGGAATTTCAATACAAATGGGATAGTGGTAATTGTCTTAAGTAAGCATCGTGTTTACCGGTGACTTCAACATTAAATATTTTAACTTTGGTGTCGCCACATAGTACTAAATAGTTTTACGTGGGATGTCGTCAACATTATTTGGTAGATGGTACAATGTCTTGATTTGATTCTCTTTCCTAACACAAAGATTGAATAATTTTTTTATAAGTATTATATTTTTTAGAAACATTTTATGTACCTACTCACAATAATTCAAATACCTATAACACTTGGTAAGCCACGTGTTTTCATTTGATTATGAAAAATAAGCATAGAACATGTGATGTTAGTCACCGGACGCTGACCGACTTCTTGAAGGTCTATTACGAGTCGATACATAACCTTCATACAAACAAGATTCTAGACATCCATTAAGTAAATCAATCAATTAGTCTGATTTTATTTTTTGTATATTTTTCTGCCCATTAATTCAGATGAGCTTTTGAATTGTGAAAAGCGACCGTTGAAGAAGACGCCAGAAATATTTAGCAATTAACAGCCTGCTGCTAATTAATTTCGATGGGCGACTGTTAACTTCGAGTGGATTTTTCTTTCGGAAATCAGGGTTTTCTTACCAACCCCCTCTGCTGGTTATTATAATGTGTAGAGTTTTAAACATCAGCTATTGAATGTGTGCTACCCAGAACAAGTGTCGATTAAGTCATACTTTACTCTTTAGTTTTAATGTTTCTCAATCAAAACAATTTCGCTTCGCCCTGTGTAGAGTGGATTTCAGGAAGAGTGTCGGTAGGTACAATGCTGTAGTAGGTAAGGAACTGCATAATTGAAATGCTGTATAATATCATAATACGTAATATTGACGCGTGAACCGACGAAAATCAATAATTCAATTTCTTTATTTAATAAATATATTTTACATATACATATACATGCAATACATCCATACATAATAATTTTGTTGAAGATTGCAACATGCTGGTAATGCTAAATGAACAGATCAGTTAACTGAGGAATTGGAGGCTCCACCAATGATCGACGACCACGCTATGCTGCCGCTACCAAACCAAAGATGAAGTTAGCAGAACAATAAATTGGCTTATAAATAAGAAGGCTTCGAGATCAGATGGCATCCCAGCAGAGTTGACACATTTGTCTACGATTTGCCTGAAATGAAAGCATAGGCATGAGACATCTCTATATTGTATTATCTGTGCTAAGAGCGTATTATTGAAGGAAGAAACGATGATAGAAGATTGGATTAGAGACAACATCCTGTGTCGCATACATATGTATAAGAATGGAGATATAATAACCACGTGCAGCGATTATCGTGATAGAATGTTCCGACTACAGCGTAAAAGACTTTCTCCTCTATCTCTCAAGACAGGATTGAAACGTACGTTAAAGTCATTATTGGGTCATTTCAGTGCGGCTTCAAAAACTATACATACCTATAAAATTTAAAGCCGCCTGATGATAGCATAGCCTGAGTAGAACCTCATAAAGCCGTTAGAGAATTCGGCATTACAATTAAACTGACACGGGTATATAGGTTGACCATGATCCATGGCCATATGCGGATCCGCACTATCAAGCCCACTGAACATCAATAAAGCGACTCCGATGTAACGGCGAGATGAACAATCCTCTCTAAGATCATCCAGATACTGACGATATTGACATCGTTGGTAGAAACCCAAGAGGTTTACAATAACCCTTGATCATCAATTAAGATATAGGAGCGCAAATCCAAAAGTGCAATCCTTTGACTATCTCGGATATGATATTGTTACGAAAATGTAAATAGAGATATCTTATCAGACTATAGATACTCTTATAATAAATAGGCTGTTGTTTTTATATGACCGTATCAGTATGTTCTGGTATTTTCTAGATGGTCGCAATGGAATAGAATAGAATATAAAAGAGTAGAACAGTCTCGAAACTGCAGATTTTGTATAGCAAGTGAAGTCCTGTCCCCGCTTCTATGAAACTTAGCGGTGAATGAGCTGATGGTATGACTAAGAGGTGAGGGCTGCAGAGTAATCGCTTATGCGGTTGACATTGGTATTGCCGTCTCAGGAAATACCTTAAAGGAACTCCTGCAAAATGCTCTCAAGAAGCTAACTTGCTGGGCAGATCGCTGTGCCTTAGCGATATCTTAACAAAACTTGTCCTATTCACCAGAAAATATAAAGTTCCACTTATTAACCCTCCTTCTATAAAAGGTATGCGCTTAACATTCTCTGGTAGAGCCAATTATGTGGGTCTTATTTTGGAAAGAAAGCTAAGCTGGAAACCCAACATACAAGAAAGAGTTCGTAACTCGCACTCTTTTCATGCAAAAAAGCCATTGTTAGCAGATGGGGTCTTCAACCCCACATAATCCATTGGCTATATAAGCGGTAGTAAGACCTACTCTCTTATACCGTGTGACTGTATGGTGGAGTGCCTTAAATAAGAAAGTAAACCTTGACAAATTAAGCAAAGTCCAAAGATAAGCTATTCTATGTATGAGCGGTGCACTTCGTACAACCCCCTCCACCGCATTGGACATTCTGTTCGACCTTACACCACTCGACATTTACAGCATGCAAGTAGGTGCTAGTATTGATGATATCTCCCAGAAATGAAATCGGTCACTCCTCTATCCTGAATTTAGTCAGGAACCCAGACATTCGGGTAATTGTATGGCTGACGAACTCACCAGGCAAAGAGCTACACTACCCTTCTTACCTGAATATGGTTCCATAGGTATACCAATCGCTACATGCAAACTCTGGCGCAAGCTGGATCTGAAACGCTCCAAGTATTTGATCTCTCAAAAAAGATCGCAGATCGGTGCTATTGTAGGTGTCATCACTGGATAATCTCTCATAGGCAGGCATGCAGCAAGACTGGGAGTCTTCTCGAGTGACTTCTGCAGAAGCTGCATGGATGAGGAGGAGAAGGAGACCACCGTCCACCTTCTCTGTACTTGTCCAGCCCTCTTTCAAAGGCGTAAACTCCATATGGGAGCTTTCTTCTATAACGACACTAATGATCTCATCAACATTGACATATTAGTCTCCTACGCTTCATACGAAGCTCTAATTGGTTCATCAAGTAGGTGGAAGGAATTTTTCCTGATCCATGTGGTATCATCATTACAAGTCTAAGTATGTCGGTTCCACTGACAACCACCTAAACCTAACCTAACCTTGTCGCAGTGAGTTTAGTTATTATTTGAAAGTGAACCTGGTACAGCTAACACCCAAATGAATAGTAGTGAAATATCAGCGTTAACAGTAATCACCAGTGTAAGTTTGCGAACGTTTGTTTTTTTTGCTACTTGTTTATTTAAGTTGTAATTTGTGAATTAATAAACTTGTGTTGTGTTTTTATTTACAAAATCCATTACGAACTCAAGAAAGAAAGCCTAAATTTCGTAACAATGTGATGATGTCACCTTTCCTACAAATTCAAATATGTCCTTCTGATCAAGGAAACATACAGAAAATGGTTAGGATCTTACTTTCTTTGTTATCTTCATGTTTACTTTAAAACTGTTCACTATTGAGGGACTTTCGTCATGTTCCGAGATCGTATACAACCATACATGTGAATACCGAAAAGACAGCCTGCGGTGCCACAATATCTGCATCGCATCACGAAAATTAAAAATGATCACAATCTTGACTGAGTTTGGATCCTCTGTAGTTCAATGTAAAAGTCCAGAGTATCTTACTCATTAACTCTCAATTCTCCTGAATTGTAAAAAAATATTTCAAGCAGTGATTTTCAAAGAATTGAACAAAATCAAAACACCCAAGACCATACTTAATAAGTTAAAATACTTATGTATATCTATTTATTGATGGTTTGTATACACAAATGTATGTGTCTGTTATTGAGATATAATTATAAATAAAATCTAGAAAATTACATTTCATTAATGTTTTCTTTTTTGCTGTTGTTGTATGTAACTATGTAATTATTTTGACAACATTAAAAAAAATAAATTTATTTGATACAAGTGAGAAACTGATACAAACTTAAAATGTAAATCACAATAATTATTTTTTAACAAAAGACTTAAATTTTTTCACTGTTATCACTCAAAATTGGGTAACTGTTTTTGATAAATCCATTTATTTATACTAAATAATATCTGTTATTTACAAAGATAGGACAGTAGAGTAAGATGGCTTTTTAAGTTCAAAAGATTTATTGCGCGCAACGAATGGCCTTGCTCCCAACAGAAGCTGTCGGTTACGTTTTCCGTCGCTCGCTGCCGCCAGTTTGCTGCCAGCTATGGCAAGCGGTGCTACTACTACTACAACGGTTACTAAAATTATTGCCACTACTGCTACAATTACTAATACTATTACTACTGCTACTATTACTACTACTACTGGTATTACATCTGCTACTATAGTACATCAGGGTCATCATTTTCAGTCTCCTCAGGTCGTTCTTATCCTCGGCTACTATCGATGTTGCCGCTGCTGCTGCTGCAACAGTTGCTGATGTCGCTGCTGTGATGGCTTCTGAGCGGAGAATCTGCCAGTGGTTGGTGCGGTTCTGACTCAATGTGGACATCGTCATCACATGCTGGTGAATGGTGGTGGTCGTGCTGGCTGACTGATGGGCGTTTCTTTAAAATACTTAAGTCATTAACATTTTCTAAAAAGCTTTTATATGCTGACAATGTTTTCACACTTTCGACATCCTTTTTGAGTTCCTCCATGTCCCGTTTCAGCTTGGCGCGTCTGTTCTGGAACCATGTGATGACCTAGTATATGTTCAGCATCGACGTGAAATAGAAAAACAAAAAACAAAGTTACTGTTGCTTCATTGGCAATCAATTGACTGCCCTACTAACCTGCGCATTCGAGAGACCCAATTCGGATGCGATTTCGTCTCGTTTAGCCGGTGACAAGTACTTGTAATAGAGGAACCTTTTCTCCAACTGAAAGATCTGATGATTAGTGAATGCGGTTCGAGATTTTCGTTTCTTCTTCGGGTTTGGTCGAGTAGCGAATAAACTCTGGGCCGACTGATCTGAAAGAAGAAGAAGTAAAACGAATCTGTTACAAGAAATGCTACCGATTTTTATCAAAAATTTGAATCAAAATTAGAAAAAGTGCGGGTGGTGATTATGATTCAAAAAAATGCTTTAGACGAGATCGAAAGTCAGAAGATTTCCATATTAAAAGCCGTATCGTTAAATATAGTGGGAGCTGTTGCAAAGCAACAAACCTTAAAAATAGGAGTATAAATGATTCACATTATAAACTATAACTAAAACACATCGGTAAATCGGTAATTGTCAACAAATTCTTATTGTACAAAAAAACTATCTCAACTCGAGTCAATAATCTACATCAGTGAAACACTGAGTGAGTTCATATGGTCATCTGTTTATAAACATACGAGCTACTGAATACGCCGATCGATGTATAAGTGGTGTTGGTACAATATTTGGCCATATCATAACTGATCTGTTAGGGCATAAATATGATATGAATATTCCCGACACATCATTATCTGACCTTAAGCAAATACTTTTACAAGTGAGCAAAGTGACATCTCCACGACAACCTCATTAAATTTTATTCAAAACTCTAGATTATGAAGACTTGTTCAAAGATGCTTCCTGGGTTCGAATTTGTAGTTCTGAAAATTTAGATGATTTCTGTAGTAAACTGAAACGCTTAGTATTGAATAATACACGTATTGATTAGAACTGAAAGGAGTTTTTACGTTGCTGACGAAATGACCTGGAAATAGAGAACAGGTTTCTTAGCCACATCTACCGTAATAAAATTTGTAGAAAATAGTTAAAGCTCCTACATTTTGTCTATGCTCCAAAGAAACAAGTGATGAAGTAATGGTTACAGCATACAGCATCAAACGGACAACTCATACATAAGAATTACATTCCAAAATTGGTCTAAAATAATTCCTTTATAAACTTTATACTTCACAGGGGGTGAAGTAGAAGTTACAACATTTTATGAAGCCCAAACATTGACTCGCTCTTTTTGAAATTTCCCTCCAGGAAAGTCCACTGGAAACTTTGAAACATAACATTTTAAGTGAATCAGATCGGGGCAAATAGGGGCACCAATAATTACTGGTGACACGTAAGGTTTTTTTTTATGATTACTTATTGCCAAGCAATTCATCTTCAGCAAATGAATGAATATCACAGGTTTTAGAAGACTGGGTCATTAAAATATATTAAGAAAAGCGTGGGTGAAAAGGATGACCCTCGTGACACGCCAGCATTGATCCCATGAAAATGAAGAAATACCTACAATTCGGTACAACTTTTCTTTTGCAGTTCCAGCAATAATCCGCAATCCATGCAATGAGAGAGGTATCAAGTTGAGCGAACGAATCCTATTTATAAGACAATCATGCCATAATCGATCAAAAGGTTTTAAAATATCCAGTGATACGATGCTTAATTCACCTAGATTTTCAATGCTTCGCTCCCAACAATGAGTCATGAACGTCATGAGTACACCTGAAAAGCGATTTTTTCGAAATCCATACTGCATATCGGATAAAAGAGCATTCGTATCCAGATAACTTATTAGGTTGAAATTAACGATAGATTACGTTACTTTTGAGAGAACCGACCACCAGTTACTGGGTTGCGTAAGCATATTGCAACACCGAAGATCGAAAGAAAGCAAACCAAACAATCAAAATACAAATGTATATGAATAACTTTTGCTGCACTTCTGGCTTAACAGAACTACCTGTTCCGATTTCCAGCCATATGTCATCTAGTTTGGATTATCTAAGCTCTTTACCTAGACTGGTCTATCCTATCCTTCACGTTGCGATCACGTTGCTTTAGACAGAGTCTCCGGAGGCGAATTTTGTACGTACGGGTCCAACAATTCTCCTCAAGACATTTTTCTCGACCGCAGCTAAGAGCACAGATAATATAATATACAGATGTAACGCTCTCATGCATTCATTTGAGGCAAATCAATTTTGTCAGATCGGACGCATTTGCCCGATCTAATGAATTCGAATTATTGATTCTCGATACTTTCGATAAAGTACTTGAGTGTTATATGGAACTTTCATTAAGCGTCATAGTGAAATGTACTAGACATAAAGAAGAATGAGTGAACTTGATTAAAGATGTTATATGGCACTTCAATTTGAGGTTGAGGAGTATAAGAAAAAGTAGATACGTTTTTTACCACAACTATTTCAGTCATATACTTAACTGGACATTAGATGGCTTATAAACACAGAAAATAAATTTGTGAACATAGCATCGCTCCATATGCGTAAGACATCTAGTTATTGTCTATGCTTTGAGTTTTGACACACGAGTATTTTAGTATTTTGTTAGCCACGACTTTTCATTTCATGCCTCCTGCAAATTAAACTAAAGACCCACTTCCACGCCCCATACAGCGTTTGAAAATGTTTACGCTGCGCTAACTTTATCCGGAGACAGATAGCTAAATGATAGAAGATTAACTTTAAATTTCTGTACGCATTGTTTGAAATCTCCAAAGTTCCCACATCACTCTAAATGGGTGAACAAACTATAAAGTAATTCAAAGTTCATCAAAATCAAAGAAATAAATTGAGACTGGTATGCGGCCTTTATCCTCCTCCTGCGGTGTAAAAAGTAGCTTACATGCTTAGGACATTTTATTTCATTGTATTATTAATCGTCAGTCAAGGAGTTATCAACAGTTATGTAGGTTAGGTAAAATAAATGTAGCAATGCAATATTTAAAACACTAAGCTATAGCATTGGTCTTGCTTTGCCTTATATAAGCAGCTCCCAAGTTTCTTTTATTTTTTTCAACTGAGAGCTGAAATTCGTTAACTCCGATTACGAAAGTATAATTTCACACCCTGTATTTCAGTTCCCGCATCATTTTTTATAACAAATAATTTATACGATACAATTTAAACCAAGAGTTGACTCTGTGCTCGCGCTTGTTTGTTTTATTTAGGATTGAGATTTTTACGAGCGTTTCGCATACTTCCTCTACCAGATCAAAAGATCGAATTTTCGAGTTCATTGGAAAGGAATCAAAAGTTTGTAGCCGCAAACGAGTCATAAATATTTCCAATTCATTTTGATCTGAATGAAGAATTGTTATATGAGAGTTTACATTGCTTTTTAAATAAAAACAGAATAGAGTTACGCCGAAAACGCATCATAGGAGTTGGGTTTTTTTTATTGGACTTTTATTGGTTGTTATTGGTTAACTGTTTGTTTTTGTTTTATTGCTTGGTTGTCGATTGATGTGCTCGGCCACTTGGTATGGATCAATTTACTAAATTCTTTGTAGTAATAAGGGATCAAAGAAATTTGTGTGTAGTACTAACCGTTATTACATAGAGAATACTACTAAGCACTAATTTTAAGGTGATAATTTAAAGAATGTTTTGATTTGTTGCTATAATGAAGTTTCCGCTCTTATGCCGACTGCAGCGCACAATTACGTAAAACTTTTTTAACCCCTGGTGTTAGAATTAACGCAACAACAACAACATTATGTTGAAGGAACAGTTTTTCAAAACAACCACAAACCCAAACCAAAGTGTAATTTGTCACACATGCCATCCGTCTCTTCGTCTGGGCCAATCTAATATAAGGGCATGTGTGAGTGTAACTAAACAGGCGGGGTTTCTTCCGAATTTCAAAGCAGAAGGACACTGCTTACATTTTGTGATCTAATTTTTTTTGTGTACCTACGTGGTTGTGTCGTATTTGATGATCCACATCACAATAAGCAATTTGCGTTCGAGTAATAACGACGTCAAACATCATGACGTGTGCGTTTAGGTACAGATGTCTGATAATATGACATAATAGCAATGTAGACCCTAATTCGGAGTGTTTTGTGGTTTTCCTTTTAAGAGTAAGCCATTTTGTCACTTTGATTAATCATTTGAACAAAAAAAAAAAAAACAATTCAACACCCTGTCACAATGAATGCACGAAGGGACGTTCATTTAGATCTGATGTCTTCTTGCGGTTTTTGCATTTATTCTGATGCTCTTTCTTTTGTGCGGTAAGAACACGCTCGATTTTATGTGGTCTCTGCCTCTGAAAAATTTTGGCCCGAATTCACGTGTCTTCTTTTTATGGACAATTGTGGTTGGTTCGGATTGTGCGTACAAATTTGTTTATATAAATGCTTTATTTTAAATTAAAATGAAGGGAACTTATCACATTTCAGATCGAAAACCTTTAACATGCCGACGCACTCCAATTTGTTTTGGTTTCTTCTAATTGCCTTCATTATTTTCTACCCCAGCCCCCAACAGAAGAAATGCATTTTGTCGTGAGAGAAAACGTTTATTTGTAAACCGTATGTCTTCAAAGTTGCACGAATTCTCCTTAATACATCATCAATAGGAGAAAGGTCAAAACGACCATCAGGAGAAAGCGATGGATGCCGCGCGTTTGCTCACATTTGGCATTAAACGCACTGGTGTATGTGTAACCGCACTTCGGAGACATGTTTGGCGAGTCAAAAGGTATTCTGCATCGACTCATAGCTGTGAACGAAACACGATCCATCATCATCCATTCACACCAGAGACGAAGGAATGGTGGAACAATGAACTTCTCCTAATAGTGAATCGGCGCCGAAGAAGGCAGAAGGCATTCCATCATGGCTGGATAGGTTATGGCTATAGTTTCTGGGATGCAACGGCCACAATCATCATTGAGAACAATAACTGGCGAATATTATTTTTACTTATTGCACCGTTTCGAGCAAGAAACAGTTCTTGCACCAGTTCCCAAGCCCATAAAAGTGATGGTAGAATTATAGTTCTACTCCAACGCCACCTACTGGATCCAAAAAAACGTGAACCTACAGAAGCACCAAGCCAACACATGGTGTTAATATAGGATCGATACGTATAGGTGCCTATGCGTCTTTTAAGCCTGATGACATCTCGACTCCAGCGCCATCTACGGGGGACTCAAAAAAGAGATAAGCGTATCGAAGCACAAAACGAATATATGGTGTGAAAATGGTTTCGATACGTCCAGTGGTTTAGGCGTGGCGCCGTTACATACATTATATCACAATCATTTTTTTATATATAAAGACTATCGGAAGCACCCAGCGTTTCCCGGCTGCCTCTCTTTTTTTCTCCCTCTCTATAACTCTGTCCATATAATAAAGAGCGGGTCCTTTTTTGCTGGGGGGGGGGGGGTGAGCTTATATAACTGTCACACGATTAATAAGAGTATGGAGGATATTGGGAGCTTTTGTGCAAGTATATTGAGAAGGGAACAACGAATTAGAATAAGAATTAGTCCAATGAATCGAGCCGAGCTACAAGGATAAAATTTAGAAAAAAAAAAATAAATGAAAAAAATTTAAAGGCTATGTACTTCTTACTCTTCCTTCGCCAATAAAAATATTTATGTAACAAGGTGTGTTAGCTGTGTACCTGAAAAACCACAACAACTGAATCGCTGGTACTGCAACTCGCATGTCATTGGCGATATCTTACAAAGCCGTCGCAAGCTCAGAAAAATTCCGAGCGTTCCCCCCATTAAAAGTTCAATTCATTCGATTATGAAAAACATTCCACCCACAGTGGACAGTGCGCGGTTGGCGGCGTATTCATAGCAGTCAATTCCAACGTTGTTCCATAACGCTCTGTAATTGGAAAATAATACGTTTGTCTTGCGATTGCGAGCAACCAGCGATCGTGGCCAATTAGTCAGTCATCGCACCAACGCGACGGTAGTACCTACTCTGATGCTCGATGCCAACACTTAATATGTGAACACATCGAAGCGCTCTAACAAGGCTTTGTCGCTTCTCGTAAAACCAGTTACCATCACTACTGCTTAACATATGCGAGTACGTGTAGTCTTGTAGACAACACACACCTCGCATTTTGTTGTTGTTGTGCGTTTTTAATAATAAATGATGTTTAGCGAACGTTAATCCATCATCTACAAATTTTAACGTTTCCTCAACTGAGCAGCAACGCGACTCGCGCCTAACTGCCAAACCAGAACTTGGCACTGTGGCGAGCGGCGCTTCATCGCACTGGCACCCGATTGAAGTACACGCCGCACGCAAACAAGTTGCAAATCGCGTTACGGCAATCGTGCCAGCAATAACTTATTTGAGAAATTAATTAATTAATATACAAATTTGCTCGAAACATGGCAGACTAGAGCCTCCATTAATGTCCAGTTCTTCCTTTAATTATTCATCAGCGCGTCTGTGTTGGAGTTGGATGCGCATAGCATTACCGCCGGACATTTCAAACGATAGTCGTCATGTCATTCGTTGCTAATTCTATTGCTGTTGGAGTATCGCGCTGGACACCGGCCTTCTTTCTCATTACAATGAGAATAAAAATGGGAATACCAACATGGTTAAGTGCTAGTTTCACATTTTCCTAACAAGACGAAGACGACGGCTAGAAGAAGTGAAAAGAAGTGGTCTTTTCTACGTCAAATGAAGAGGAAATAATGAAGGTCGCAGGAGTTGGGTGTCAGTGTCCGGGCGTCCGGCTGTTGGATGCAATAAACAGCTTATTCACAGTGCAGTACAAACGTAAAATAATGTCGTCGGCATGACTAATCATGGGTTTACGACGCGGTATCCGTCCATTGCGACCAACCGACCGACCGACGTGACAGTTGAAGAACACTGCAACCTTTAGGGCATGCACTGTTATTGCATTTTATACGAGCATTGTGTGTAACGCTAAGTAGGCGGGGAACAATGGCCATTATGGGGAAAAATGTGCCATTGTTATGTTCCATACATTGCGTGAAGTATATGTTTGAGTAACTACGTGCGGTCATCAGGACTTGCGCGTATATTGGCGGCGTAACTAATTAAGGTGCAAGTTGAAAACGAAGTTAATGTTGGAACTAACTTCCTATACAAGTTGCGCTAGAGTGCGTGCTCTATCTTATCTGGTGATCTTTGACTCTGGCTCTTAGATGCATGCACTATAATGGGTACCAATGTGACGAATGTTTGAGTCAAGGACATACGACCATGATTAAGTCGGCACTTCAATCAGTTTATAGTATCCATAAAGATATTGTATTGAAAACTAGTTTGACGGCTTAAGTTGACAATTTTGAATACTATCTCTTCGCAGGAAAAAAAAAACAACCTATGACAATTAAAAATTGTTCATGTAAATTCTCTAATAAACAAAAGTATACGGAATTCCACTATAAATGCCGAAAAATAAAAACACATGCATGCTCTGTTGTTAAAAATAAAATCAATCACAAATCATAACGCAGCGCTTTACACAGCGCACAGTCAGTATAGTTTGGCGTGATCTGATACCGCTATATGGCATGATATTAGAAAGAAAAAAATTGTATGGGAGCCTGCCGACCACGGGGTCTGATCGATGCCAAATGTTAATAGAAAGTGTTTTCACTGGAGATACATATGAGTGCAAAGTTTCGATAACATCGGGCTTCGGCAAGTGGGTTAAAAATTGATCGAAAAATTCCACCACCGAACGAACGAACGACAAAAGTTAATATAGAGACTTTTAAAATGGACACCTTTCATAACATGTACAGTTATACCGTGAATACACACACACATGGATTTAAAAAGCTAAGACATTTTAGAATATTAAAGAAACGTAATGAATTGATCGTTTACAGTTCATAGCACTGCAACTAGTTTACGCTAACGAGCAGTTCAGTTTTCTTCTTATCCACATAGATTACTTACAGAAATAGCTAATTACTTCTTTACAAAAATACAAATAGATATATTGTTACGAAATTTAGGCTTTCGAGTTCGTAAAGGATTTTGCAAATAAAACACAACACAAGTTTGTTAAATTATAAAATTGTTTATTAAACAAACAGTAAAATAAGTTAACAAATTTATACTGGTGATAACTTTAAATGTACACAAAAACACTTATTACAACAACACTTATACTTCTGCAAGAACTTTTCCATCTTAGCTGGATGAATTTCAAATAAGAACTGAACTACTTCGGCCAAACGACTCTATTTATACTCATTGAAAAGTTTCAGAAACTTCCGATCTTACCTATATACAGAAGTATCGAGAAAATACCAGAACATATTGTGGCAACTTCGCCTATTTACAACTAACCATTCTCAAATGTAATGAGTCATCTTCTAAAAATAAACTACATGTACAATAATGTACCTACACACAAACCGGTTTGACTACATTTTTTACCAGTATATAATGATTTAAACTTATATTCCATTATCTTTCAAATAATCTAATTAATCATACAGCCTAAAAGTATGCAATTTAAAATTCTATTGCGATTTATTTTAGGATTCGTATCCCATTATCTGCTACTTACTACTTTTCGTAAAAATATATACAAATAGTAGTTTTAGCTTCCAGCAATTGGATCATGTGATTTGATGCGCTTCAGTCTTGGAGTAAGTCCGATTGTATCGATGAGTTTTACTGCCTCCTGATGTATGTGTAGCCTCAGCCTTCGATGATAGTGCTCTTTAATTGTGTCTTTAATACAGTCTTGACTTTAAGGTCGCGATGTAAATCTGAGTTCCTAACGTACCAAGACATGATCTGTTACCAATAAGTCAATATAGTTTTCTGAGTTTGATGTCAACTTCTTCACTTTTATATGTTGAACAAAAAAGTTGTTCGTGAAAAGATTTAATACTTTTAAAACGTATTCGCCATTTCTTGGTCCAATTTACTAGATCGGTACAGAACTTTGAAGAATTCTAGTTGATACTACTTAATTTTTCTCGACTACAAGTTTCACAGTGTTATTGGCAAATAAAGCTACTGTACTATTTGGAGGGACTGGGATGTCATTTGTAAAAAGTAAATACAGTAATGGCCCTAATATTCTTCCTTGTGGGACTCCAAATTTAATTTCTTTAAGGGGTAATAAGCATCTTCTTGCTTAATACGAATGTATCTTTCTGAGAGATAAGACTCCAGTATTGCTGTATATTCCTTGGAAAGAGTAACTTAAGTTTATATAGCAATCCTTCATGACAAACCTTATCAATTCCTTGAGCCCCGTCTAAATACAGCTGAATTTGGCACCAATAGCTTACACTAAACCCAATGGACAATGAGATGGCAGCAAGCCATAATTTGGTCGTTGTGAGAACAAGGTTTGCGCGTAAAAATATCTACAAAGCCACCTGGGTTTACCAATTTATCTTCTAGGGCTTTTTCAGTAATGTCGGTTATTCTATGAATCTGTTTTATGGTTGAGTGTTTTTCCCTGAACCCGAACTTATGAGATGGAATGACGCATTCATTTTCAACAAATAGTTTTAGCCTCTTGATTAAGATTTTTTCAAATAACTTTGACATGATGGGCTACAGATGACGGTTCACCTTTCTAATAGCCAGGAAAATGTTTGAATCTCATTCATTACCGCTATTAGCTTATACTTGGCTCGCTGGGGCAATTGTTGCATCTGTTCAGCTGTAATGAGGTCATAACCAGGGGATTTCTTTAGTTGTAACCATTTTTGAATAACAGTTTCGATTTCAGTTAGCGTGACCAGAGAGATATCCTCACTTATTTGTGCGCTTTGTTCTGGACAATTTTAATGCGTTGATATTTCATTGGGTTGAAATATGTTTACCATGTGTTCGATAAATAACACTGGTTACTGGTTTATTTATTTTCAAGAGGACTTAACTAAACCTCTATTTCAATTCCAAAGAAGTAAGTCTACGAATTTGTTTTCATGTACTACTGAATAGATAAACCTATTTATATTTTCACTCCATTAAGAAATCCGCACTATTTTCACCTATTTTGTACCTAAACTAGTGTTGATGGGGCACTGCATGTCACTCAATGACTCAAACAGAACTCAAACGAAAGACTCAACGACCCAGATGTATAGGTACGAGCAGTTGGGCGGTCATCCATATTATCGTCATTATTGCGGTATATCAACAATTAGGGACTGAGTATCAACAATAAGATTAGATCATTTAGATCAGAGATCGGACCTTTGTGTTAAAAAATCCTCTTTAGAAATGATAAGTAATCGCAATTAATCGATACACGCGAGTATCAAAAATATGGGCGCAGACGTGGGTATATCCACACTTAAGTTTGACATCACGAGCATTGTCTCTTTCATAATGGATTGATGTTAGTCATCCCACCTGATTCTACTTCGGAACATATATGTATAGATACACAAAAGAAATTTAATCAATGGAATCAATTATGATAATTGGCCATTCAATTAACAGATACGCATCTGTTCGCTAGATAGGCACCTAAAGCATTCGTGATTTCATGAGGAACACATTATGAGGCGGCATTAACACGTCGTAGGTCCGAATCTCTGAACACATCGCGCGTCAACGAGAGCGGTAACCAAAAGAAGAAAAGAAGAAGACCTGATTCACACGATAACGACAGCGTCGACGGTGAACAAAGATTCCTCGCGATATGTACGAGTGAAATGGAATTTTTAAATGTCTTTAAGACTCAATTATCAAAATCGAGATCTGGTCGCACTATATATGTGTAAGCAATGATGTAGCACAAATGCCACAACAGAAGTTTGAAGGAATAAGAAAGCCAAAGCGAACAAATAAATTGCCGGCAAAGAGGAACAAACTGATGCGGACATAAGTCGCCCATAAGTCTCACCGTAATTTTCGTTTTGAAAACCACGCCAGTCCAAACCGTCAGGTAACTGCTGAAATCTGCAAAGCTTAGGCGCACAGACGAACGATTTAGATACAAAATCCCTTTTGACTGCTGCGACAAGACAACGTAGCAAGCATATGTGGAACCATTAACCGCAATAACTGCCAAACTTTTAAGACTGCCGCATCCAGCCAAAGGCGGCCAACACACATAAAGCACGGCCGCATAACAAAATTTACATCTTCCTAATTAACTCCTGAAAAGCAGCAGCCAGAACAAAAACTATTCAGAGTTTCCGCATAGAAGAACTGAGTAGCATACCAGGAATAGCTATGATGGTATTATTTGTGCGGTTGGGTCATCATCAATCGTGCTGCTAACAACAGGGGATACCACCCTATTTTCGGCAACTTCAGAGCGGAAATTTCCGCCTCTGGTGGAATTAGTGTCTGCAGGTAGAGAACATCAGCTTAACAACCCTGAGTCTGACGGGCATCACTTAGAACAGATTCGGAGGACCCACCGCTTAAGCAAGATCATCAAGGACTTACTGTGTTGTTGTTTTTGTTTTTACTGATCTCCCATCAAAGAAACAGGATTAAAATTAGTTTTTGATTATGCTTTCGAGCTTCTGGACAACGCAACAGTTTGTGGTTGCGCTGCGGCTGCGCGGCAAGTCGCATTGATCTTCAGCTTCGAAGCGAAACGCGCGATGAACACAAAAAAAAATGAAAGATGAGATTTGAATGGATTTTGACGTAATTGTTGGCTGGACGAATGTGATGAATTAGCACAGGGTGTTTGGAATTCGGAATGCAAATGTTTCTTTGTAAGACACAGTAACATTTTGGATTGTTACACGATCTGACGGTTTGTGGAAATTGCTCAAACGTTTGTTAATTACGAGGGCAGTTTGATAACTCAGTGACCTTTTGAATTTTTCGCGTAGTATCTTTAAATATAATACTGCTCCCATACTGCCATCTATTAAGAGACTACTGTCAAATTTTGAGCAAGCTGTGTCATTTAGTTTGTATTTGGCAGTCATTGAAAGAAGACAACTTCGTGAATTTTAACGAAAAAGGAAAAAAGTGTATTTCGTGTTTTGATTAAGCATTAATTTTTGCGTAAAAAACATCACCATTTGCGCCGTTTCTTAGCCGTGAATGAAACATGGATCCATCACAACACAACGGAGGCCAAAGAACAATCAAGAATCAAAAACAAGCACCAAAGAAGACCAATGAAGTTCTGTCGGCCAATAAGGTCATGGCCACAATTTTTTGGGATGTACGCGGTGTCATTCTCATCGATTACCTTGAAAAAGGTAAAACGATCACCGGCGAATATTATTCAGAGCTTTTGGACAGATGCGATATTGATTTGAAATAAAAAACGACGACAAAAACCAGTGCTGTTCCATTAAGACAATGCACGGGTGCACACGTGTGTAGTCACCATGACAAAAATCCATAAATTTGGCAACGAACTGCCCCCTATGGCACGGATTCCGTACTCGTACAGTTGCTAGAGTTTTAAATGATCTCTTCAGTTATAACTGAAGAAATGGCTGGGCGGTAATTGATTTGGGTCTAACGAAGAGGTTATCACTGAAATAAACGCCTATTTTGAGTGCCTTGAGAAAACCTATTATTTGGAATTAATAAAAAATTGCAAAAACGCTGGACTAAATTTATCGATCTTAAAGGAGACAATGTTGAGAAAACATTTTTTTGGCCTAAAAAATATCTTTTATTCAAAAAGTCAAACAACCCTCGTATATTACAGGTTGGATGTGGAAGAAAACCCGACTTGAAACTAAAAGCGTTATACGAGTACCTACGGGACATGAAGAGCGGTCGCGCCCGCGGCTATAAAAGACGCACACAATAATTTTGTTGATTTACGCGCATTTAACATGCCGAGCGCGACATTTATTGCCACTAAATATGGCATCGTGCATCAGCGCAGACGTCAGCTAACAACGCGGATGGACGACCACAGCACACATTCAAACATTTTTAAGAAAAAGAAACCGCGCCGGAGCGCTCTTGGTGGTCAAGTTGTTTTGAAGCAATTTTCGTCAAAAGGTTATCTGATCTACTGATCGTTGTTTACACACAGCGATTGACGCTACTGCAACTATCATCAATTAATTTTTATTGATTCACCAAAGAGATCTTCACGACATCAGCTCAAAAGAAGTGGATTCAGCGGGCGAGTGACTGCAAATAACGAAACTAAGTCATAGCTTGTAGTGCCTTTCATTTTAAAGCTAAAGATGTTGTGAAAGTAACACCTTAGCTGTAAAAGCTAAAGTTTTGTTTAATTTTTTTTGCTGTAGATCGTGGCTGAGACTTAGTCATACGACCATAAGTATTCATGTTATATCTTATCATGTTATCGTAATAGTTCGATTAACTATATCGTTCCACTGTTTCTATATATCTATGGGAAAGTAATGAGATAATATGAAATTACAATCTACACTGACGGATCCAAGATGTAAGATGGAGCCGGTGCCGCCGCCGGATCATATATGCTTCCTGAATCGACTAGCATGTACTAGACCGGGATTTTAGTTATAGGGGAGGCTTGTTAGGCCTTAATACTTAGTAGCGAACAAATTGGAAGGGTTGGTATATGTGTAGACAGCCAATCTGTAATAAAAGCCGTTGATGTGAACGACGACAACTCAAAAATTGTTAAACAGTGCTAAGCAAAACTGGCATCGATTAGCCATCGTATGGGTCCTAGGCCATAGTAACATAGAAGGCGACGAGGGAGCAGTCGAAATGGCAAAGAAGAGCGCCACAATGGGTACTGACTCATAGAAAGACTAAGCTACCAAATGAGCTCAGTCAGTGAACAAATTCTTTTCTTTTGCACTACTAGGTTACAACTTTACAACTTAGGCGGAACAGTCTTACCCCGACTACCTTATGGCCCTCTTATTATAAAAAAGAAACGCCAAGTTTATTTCAAGATCTTGGGAGGATATTTCCAGAGTTGTCGGTCACTGGCCTGTGGGCAGCCATACTGTTAAACTGTGTATTCCATATAACACCTTCTGAATCATCTGTCTCGTCTCAATTAATCTTTGAGAATGTCTGGTCCTGGCATGGTTCAGACGGAGCCGCAATCTTGGGCAAACCATTAATCTTTGCTGACCTGAAAGAGTTTTCGGAGCAGGTACATCGATGGATCTCGTACTTGAACGAAACAGGGTGAATTTAAAAACAATCCAAACTACCCTTAATAGGTCTCTGAATGCCCGTGGTAACAAAATGGCGCACTCAAGCGCTAATTGAGGGTCTCATAAGTGCTGCGGGACCGCCACTCTGCCTACCTTTTTACCTTGGCTGTATTAGTACGGCAGATATAGCTCTGCACATCAGCATTTTGACAATGGCCTGTAACCCTGAGTGGGGAATGTGTGGGCGGTTAGCGGGCGTATTTAGTTTCATGGTGTTGTCATGGTGGCAGCGCTATAGAACTGGGTGCGAACATTACAGTAGCTGCCGTCGAAACTTATTTTTACATTTTTTATATTAGGTAGGTAAGTATAGTTTTAGGTAGTTTAGAATTTTTAAGTTTATAGGATATGTTAGGAAATTTTTCTGAAATTTTTATTCTCTAAGTTGGAATTTATTATTAAAAATTAAAAAAATATTGTTAGATGTAATAAAATAATATTAGATATAGCAAGTAGTGATAACCAAAGTAGGTTAATTAACAACATAGTTTAAGCTAATATAGACATTAGTTACTTATAATGGATTAAAAAAAACATTGATGGTTTTTTCGAATAATTGCCACATAATTTGTACTTTTTAATCTCGAGACTTCCCTAACAAAGTGCATTTGATTACGATCACGATAATGACCAATCGATTGCACCACAAATCACACACATGACCACACAAAAATCTCAGCCATAATGAAACTCTAAATACCGATCGACGTACACAATCATCAGATACAGGTCAGCGCAAATCTAATGCCCGACGTGCACGAATCAAAACCTGCATTCATCCTTCCTGCCATCAGATCCGCCTAATCTGTTGAGCCTCTATACCTCATCGTCAACTCAGCTTCAGCCTTCGCTCCTCGTCGCAGTCGTCCTTAATTTAATAATGAATACGCATACTTAGTGAAAGCGAAATCAGAAACGAACAAAAGAACCATTAAGTCCCCCGAAGTGTCGGTGCAGAACAAAGTGGCGGCATCCTTTGATCAGATCATATAAAATACTGTGGCCACGCCTTAAAGGTAGATTAAACGAGATGGCGCTCAGTATACTCTCTTGAATACATGTGCAACGTGCAGTGCATCAGCGAGCGTCGTGGAGCGGGGCATCAGTGCACACACGTCTAACTCCATGCCACACTGCATTGGCTCTGTTTTTGAAAGATTACCTTCGTTGTACTACATGGCACACCGCCCGATCCTATACTAACTGCCCTCAAATGTCCAATTGTGTATCCCGAGCAGAAATCCAGTTCGCCAAGTCAAACGGCTCTGTGATGCTAACTTAAATGAGCGTTTCGCGTTGCGCCTTCCCGCAGATACCATCCCATTGCGCGTGTTCGCTGCCTTTCAATATTGCATTCTACTTCATCATTTTAATGGACTATGACGACGACGACAACACCGGCCATGTATTGGGAGTTGGGAACATTCATTTTCTTGTTTGTAGCTCATCCAGTCTTCTGAGCTCAGAGTTCGCAGTGCAGAGTGATGCTTCTCAAGCTTCGCGCAAATCTAAACCGTAGCCTGAGTTGTGCCCACCGGACGGCAACAAAACGGCAGACTCCGAAATCGTACAAAAAAAAAAGAATCAGGTAACAATGGTCATCATCATTAAAATGTGATCAAAGCGCAAGCAGCTCAACTTAACTTTATCAAATCTGCTGCGCGCCAAGAGTGAACGGAAGATACGAGGTGATTCTTAAGATTTAAATGTTCATTCTGGGAGGACGGTCACCGTCGCGTAGCGTCGAAGCTGTGCGCTTTACTGGACGGGGTAACGACGGAACTTGAACACCTATTTAGATAGATACTTGCAGAGCGAGGAAATGCGAGGACTGTATGCTGATGCGAGTTTCTTTGTATGCGTGCTACGTCTTCGATGTCCCCGTACAGCAGTAACTCGTTTGCATCAGCAAATGCAGTGTGGGAATGCTGGTATATAGGGCGCTAATAACCCTTAACTAGTAATGTGGTAACAATTTAAAACCAACAGCATACCATATGTAGGTACGCCGAGTATCTATATATCTGTACTCTCAATTGCACATAGATTCCATTACTGAGTTGCAACTTATTCAAAAGAATATTTTTGGAATGTGCAGTATTTTTATGAAGGTATTTGTGTTCATACCCCACGCCGCTCCAAAAAGGGTTTGTAATAGCTCTTTACCATTCTTTAGCTGTTTAAAATGTACCTGAACGCAGCAATATAGAAAACGTGAAAAGTGGAATCAGGCTTTTCACAGATTTGGCGAAAGCAAAGTTGTGGCAATTGCGATATTTCCAAGGCATTTGATAGAGTATGGCATCATTATCTTTTATCGAAAATGAATGCCTATGGAATTGATAAAAGTCCCTGCTTGGTTGGACTAGTAGCTATCTGTCTGTCTTCTATTTTTCTATCTTTCCCGGTCGTATTGGACAGCTTTTAATCCAATGCTAACCGCATAAGCGCCGGTGTTCCCTAAGGCTCTGTTTTGTCCCAAATACTCTTTCTTATTTTCATTAATGATTTCCTATCCGCTACTTCTAATCCGATTAATTCTTTCGCTGGCGACAGTGCTCTTAGTTTTTTATATGATTTCACGCCCCTCTCCATCCCAAGTGAACTCGCACAACAAAGTATGTTAAGCACGTTAAATTCTGAATTCGACAGGATAACAAGGTGGGGAATACACAATAGAGTTGAATTAAACGATTCCAAAACTCAATGCTGTCTTCTGTCGTCTAAGCGTAATTTATACCCCGATCTTGCATCAAAGAAACTGAAAAAATTTGCAATGCTCGGAATATGTGCATCAACAAAGTTTCGTTGGAATATCTGTTGGTTTGTAATACGACATTAAAACGCAAAAACTAGACAGCCGATTGAGCTGAAACTTTCAGAGAATATGTGTGTTAACAAAATCTCGGCAATCCACATAGTGCGAATACGATCGGGGTGGGGCTTTGAGTAGGTTTAGGCAATAGTACATGCCTCCCGTGGTAGTATTGGCAAAGCGGGGAATCATGTGTGCATGTGGCGGAGCGCCCGGGAAAAGCTAGTTTTCAGATTGGAAGAGATGGAAGAGATGAAAGCGGTATGTTGACTTCGAAAGAATAAGGTCTGGCATAATAGTCATCATAAAAGTATGGAATATGGAAAAATAATAATGATGTAGCTGTTGCATATTATGATCAAGTAGTTAGTCATTGCTTTGCACAATACCCCGATCGTATCATCGGCTGTGTCAAGAGCAACAAACTCATCGTAAGCAATCGGAACATTATATGCAATCATGACCCAATTGTGCACTTTTATTTATTAAACACATATAGTAGTAAGAGCTCTAGTACTCGACCCTTAAGGCATTAAACTGCGCCGACACAGTCTCTCTATTCTCAAAAAGTGTTTCTCGGCGTATAACTCGGACGACAGACTTCAGGCGTAAGGTTGGGCCTACAAAACCATTAACATTTAAAACACAGTGGTAAAACGTATAGACTAGGCCCACACAGTCTCTCTTAAAAAAGGTTTAAATAGCAAATAGAATGTGGAAAGGCTATAGGGCGCATGTTCACCAACTTCAAAAAGGACTCGGCTTCGCGGAAAAAACAACTTTATATTGTCGAAGGATAAAATATTCTATACTCTGGCCTTGATGGAAATATCTAACCAAGATTCTTAGGATCTCTTTCTGATGAAGGAACTTGGAGCAGTATGATGGTTCTTATATGAGAAATCTAAAAAGGCATTTCCGCCGGTAAAATGGGATTGGGTACAACTCAATAGATTTACGGTTACGCCTACCCAAAATGACTAAATATTTTAAATAAATGACTTATCAATGCCTCAAAATGTAAAATTATTTAAAATTCGCGAAAAAATAATTTAAAGATTTAAAAATTCTAAAACTTCAGTTCAGTCTCAAAAGAAAAATTGAAATTTTTTGTCAAATTGTGTGCGAAACCCCAAATATCACTAACGTACGAAGGTAGCAAAATTCCACTACATAACTACTGATAAATTCTTTAACATTTTTACATCAGAGGTTACTGTGAAGAGTTGGTGCAAAAAATAAGGTAACTTTAAGAGATTCCGTTGAAGTAAAAACCTTAAATATCTACTCATCAGTTAACAAATCGAAATAATTTTTTGCTTTTTTAGGCCCAAAATTGGGGAATACCATATATTTTTTTCCACAATTTCCATACTTCGGGTTTCTGAAGTTAAAAAAGTCACGATATTTGTAGAATGAAAAATAATATATTACATAATATGTGTTAACACGAACTGAAAAGTATAAATTAATTTATCCTAGCCCCATAAAGTGTCCTAACTCCTATCAGATAGACCCGATAACTTTTACTTGTGAATTTTTAATATACTTGTAAGATTAAAAATGAAAAACGTGGGACGCATGCAACTACTCATGCATTAATTATCTATTGCATAGTTATGTTTAAAGTTACAAGTCTATAGCTCAATGGAAAGTTAAAATCAATTACAAAATTCCACCCGAACAGACCGAGAGACAGACAGTCATACACGAAATCGAGCTAATAAAAAAGTTTTAAAAAGAGTATGGAACTCTTCGATGATGATTTTATTGCTGTGATACATGAAGAGATCACAAAACCGGTCAAGCTTTTCGCTTTTATCTTGTAGACTAGAGCATTTACACTACGATTAGTAAAAACAATGTTTTTAAATGCTTAACCATCTATTCACTCACATCATGATACAAGAAATAATCTTCCGCATCAGAGCGTTAATATTCAATTAGCAATTTGTTCGCTGTTCGGCAGCGATTTCAATCTTTCCTAATGGCTTTAACAGCATACAACAAAAAGGGAATCATAGATTGTTACTATCAAACATTGAAAACAAAATGTGTAGCCAACCGCTCGATAAGCTGGGTCTAGCAAACAAAAATCTTATTTTGAACTTTCACTGGTTCTCTCTTTCTCTGCTCCGTACGGCGGATATTTTGACAATGCAATGCACTGCAATCTATTGCCAAGCAAAAGAGGGTAAAAATCGTCGGCTATAATTACTCATACATCTTATGACAGTTTGTATAGCAACAGCCACCGAGACAGGCGGTGACAAAGAAAATCAAAATACAAACTCATTGGAATCCAATTTGTTAAATTGAATAGATAGCACACATAGCTTCTTGTTTCACTTCTGAATGAGGAAAGACGATCTCTAGCCATAATCTCATTAAAAACGCTAACTTTTGGTCCCTCACACTCAGCAACAATGCCCGATTTTTAAGGACCCCAAACATAGTTCATTGTGCGTTGGCGCGGCGATCGATTTCTGGATGTGTGCAGCCAGACAAATAGTCACACCAACCAGCTCAGGTCGTACCGCAGACGCAAGAAGTAATCGCACCCGAACTACCTGAACATCAGCGGCCGTTACCACCGCATTCAACCGCATTGACTTGCCTTAAGTTTACACCTTTGTCGAAAAGATCAATCGGAAATCTCCGACAAAACGGCAGTAGTAGAGGTGACTGGATGGCTGACTATACCTTCGACATAATATAATCCCACAACTCTTCATTCATTTCATTCTTAAACCAATTTTCCAATTGAGATCAAAGAAATATTTCCGATTATATTCCGATCATATCTGGAAACTGTGCGGTCATCATCTTTCCCGTTCATAGTGTGCGAGTCTGTAGCCGGCGATATGCTGATGATGAGCATAATCATCAACATCTTATTAGATCGCCCTAAGGAGAGCTTATTAGACAAGCTACTCGACACGCAGTAGAAATAGCGGCGTAGGACCCCTGGGCAGTGCGGACTCAAAGATGGGCGCTTGCTGACTTGGGCTTTATAAACTGCATTTTTTATTAAAACGCTTAACGGGAAATCGAAGCTAGTTAATATATTTATGAAAAAAAAACTATTATCACAATAATTGCGAAATGTCACATGAAAAGACACTAAATAGCCGCATGCACCACAAGCGAGGATGTTCACATGCGCCGACTCGGCATAAACTTGTGCATTTTATCTTCGCTTCGGTCTAACTGCACAAAATCGACGGGGGATTTTCCTCGTCTCGCTTAGGAGAGGCGGTCTTTGCTAATAATACGAGTATGACACAGTGATCACGTGCGGGAAGATGGGATGTCCTTGGGATGCTTGTCATCGGCAGACGGAGTCAATTGAGATTGCGTAACCGTTGCGTATATTATTCACATATTTTGATATTTAATGATACTCCAACTAATAATTTCGTTATGAATGTGACAATTCGGTCCGATGAAAATCGCAGTCACCCAGGATGATTTCATTGACTCGTGGACGAGTGGTGAAAATCCAGCTGTGTTGTTTATTGTATACAGTTGTCGCCCGCTGAAGATTGCTTGCTGTCGGCGAGCAGATAGTGCAAGCGCACCCATCACTCGAGTACAAATTTATATTTTGTGCTTCTCTAAGGCTGCCGCATACAGAACTAAAGTTGCTAAACTAAAACTAAGAGTATATAGTCGAAGCAATTTTCTTGAAGACATTGTCACATAGTCACATATTTACAAAATTTTATACAAAATGTTCGTTTCGAAAACACATTTACATTAGAGCCAACTTATTTCTTATTTACCAAATGAGCTAATTTTTCACAAAAGAACCCAAATGAGGAAATCCAAGGACTACCACTAAGCAGACCTCAATTAGATATTCAACAGCAATTGGCATGCCTCTTTCTGTGTGTTTTCCACAAGTTTTGCATAATTTCCTTTCTCCTTGTTGACTCTCAACTGATATTTGTGCGGTCGGTAAAATAGCGATTGCTACTGAAATAGAATAGCCACTAGTTGCATTTTCACTAGTAGTTGGTTGACTGTTATCTAGATGTAGGATCGTGTGATGCTTCTTTTAGCTTTACATAGATAAACTGAATAACCTTCACTAAGCCAGTTAAAACATCTTAGATATCTCTTAGTGTATTCTCTTCGGCGAACAGTCTAGCGTTTGTAGTCTAGGGGTGGGTTAGCACGCCGCGGTACCGAAAAATGTCCGCTACTGAAACCGACACAACGCCTCGGATAAGTAATGGCCGAATAATGACGAATTTTGGCTATTGTACCCGGACTAAGATTGGTTTCTAGAATGTGAGGACGCTCTTTGACTCAGGGAGTGAAGGACCTCAAAATGCCAGATTTCTTCAACTGGAACATTTGGACAAACTGGGAGTGAGTGAATTAAGATGGTTCGACGCGGGAGAGTACCAATGCCCAACGTGTAACACTGTGCTACTCTACTCCGGCAAACCCTCTGGCAGTCCCCGTGAATCTGGAGTGGTCCAACAGCACGCAGAGGCCTTACTTTCTGGCACCCACATGGTGATAGGATCTTATCGGCCAAATTTCGGACTAGAGTACGGCGCGTCGCGATCATAAAGTGTTACGCCCCAACGAGTCCCTCGACTGAGGATTTAAAAGGACAAATTCTACAATCAGCTAAGCACTGTATTCAATGCAACGCCGAACGGAGATATCGTCATCGTGATGGAGGACTGAATGCCAAGGTAGAGGTAACGTTAATGAAGGACTCTGACATGTGATTGGGAAGCACGGCCTCGGCGAACGAAATGACAATGGTGAACGATTTGTTGATTTCTGCAACACCAACCACCTTGTCATAGGAGGCACCATGTTTGAGCATAAGACCTGCCACAAAGTTAGCTGGGTTTCAAATGACAGGCAATCATCATCCAACCAAATCGAACATGTGGCGATCAGCCGACGGTTTGGGAGCTGTCTTTTAGACGTCCGAAACAGACGAGGAGCCGACATGGGTATGGTACGGGATCATCACCTTATGGTAGCTACTGCCCAGTTACGTACTGCATCAGTTCAAAGACTCCGCAATATCATCCGAATGCCTGGGTATAACATCGACCGTCTAAAGATCCCCTCAGTACGCCAACAATTATCAAAATTAAAGATATTTATCGAAAAATTCAATTTATTTCTTGTCGTTGGGTAAGTAGAAAAATAAATACTTATACGTAGGAGTGGGTGTGCAAAAAAAATGACCTTCCCGCTTCGCTTTATGTTTCGAAAAATGCCATAACGATGTTGATAAAAATTGCTAAAAATTGCACAGTTATCAATCACTCAAAAGAACATGAAAGATGTAAAGCAAAAATATTTTATTTAAACCATTTCCTTCGGCAAAAAAATTTGCCACGCGTACCAATTTTTTTATGCGAATCAGACAGTTTTGTTGCCTTGAGCGTGCAAACCGAACATGCCATAACCTTTTAAAACACAAACTATGTTATCGTCTGCTTTAAAACTCTCATCCTTGATGTCAAATGTCTTATTATAATCATAATCACTGACGTCTCTGAATTGCAGACTTCTTATACTCACTGGACACTACATCCGTTGACCATTAGGTTGACGTAAAACGATGTTTCAGTTATCTAAATTCCCGGCAGTAGCAGCGCTTATCTGATTAACCACATGGTTTGTTTCCACTGATCTTCGGTATCTACAAATTATTGGTTGCCATCAAAAATCAAATCAAGCGAATCCTTCTGCTTCTCTCTTCCCAGCACGACGACCACGACACGCATTTGCAACCGCTGTAAGCAGTAAAATTAAATGGACAATTGGACATGTTGTTAACGAGCATCGAACTCGCCCCGAGATGGCATTGATTGTCGACTTGTCGTCCAATCATGCAAGTCTCGCAGACGCGTTGTCATTTACTCACAGAATTGATGGGTCGATTATACAAATGAGGCCAAGCTTTAGATTGGCTTGCATGTCGGAGCCCAGTGCGTTTGCGTTTTGCCTCTGATCTGAGAGCGCCTACGCTGCGCAGACCACAACATGTGGTACATAATCCTTATACATATTTTTAATAATAAGCACACTGATGCATAAACTGTTTAATTTATTTGTTATTAGGAGGCCGCCGTGTCATTTTCTTTCGACTTTCAATGAACGCTTAGTCGCCCCGTGAGCCTTGTGCAATTTTCCAATTTGCAGTTTGCAGTTTGCAGTGCTAAGCGGTTCAGGTAAGCGAGCAATTGATACGACGACATTGTCCGGCATTTGGGATTTAATAAATTCGTGAGTATTTAGGTAAGCTGCGGGCACGCATCGCCGTTCACCACCACATAAGCTTTTTGGAAATGGCAACATAAATTTTCGAGTTTATTATGCTCGCGTCTATACTTTGTGGCATGTTTCTTTAATTTTTTTTTTCGGTAATGATTATTTTACATTTTGACATTTTGCAATTGAGCCACTATTTCATGTGCGGTTATGGGGTTAAACATTTTCCACCGAGGATTACAAACGTTATTCCGTTATTTATAGCTTTGTTTTTCTAATTGGATTTTGCGTTCGCGCCTAGATCTGCGTGCAAGCTAAATTTTGACAAAAATTCTACCATTTGTATGTGTGTGTGTGTGCAAATAAAAAAGCTGTTACCCACACATCAAGCGAGAGTGGTTTTATAAGCATCAATTCGCGACAAACCATAAATCACATAATAATGTTTGGAAGCAGGAACCTCAGACGGCGCAACGTGTGTAGGCGCACCTGATTATGATGCTGAACAAATTTCCTGTCCGTTTTCTCTCTTTGAGTTGAGTTGAGCCTTTTTGTGGGTCGTACCTAGTAGCAATAATTGTGAACAAAAGGGTGTGAAAAGGATCTCTGAGTGTCTGCATTGTGTTCGGATAATACGCTTCAATAGCAAAGTAATGCGAGATCTCGTTTTGGGCATTGCCTACTTGTACGCGTTACACATTCCCATGAGCTATACCCTATACGACTGACAACAACCATCCGCGCTCTTCCTCTTGCCTATGCTCTATTCCAAGTTATTGTCATCGCCACAAACAACAATTCAATTTTGCACGTCTGTCCGTTCGTCCATCGTCCATCGTCCATCGTCCACCAAGATGCCATTATTCGCTGCATTGTGTACACGTCATGTCGTTTTGCTTAAATTCTTGTTCTTGCTCTTTAAATGCCCACCCAATGAACAAATCCTTAATAATGACCATGATGACGGCGATCATGATAATGGTAAAAGTAGTCCTTTTTCAGGAGATGGTGTGTTACTTGACGGGAAGTACCAACTTACTTTTTGATTCGTTCTGTAATAATATTAACATTTCCAATAAACACTACGATGAACTATTCATGGCTAAGATAACGGGCCATTGAAAAATATACCTACCTTTTGTTTGTTCGATATTTTGCGCATACGCAGTTTAGTAATATTTCTCTTTTTTAGGCCCTTTTTATCAAAAAATATATTTTTTTGGTTTTTAGTTTTTTGTTAACGGTTTTTTTGTTTAGTTATTACTTCCATGAAAAAACGGAAGTATAGAAATTACTCAGAAAAACCAAACAAAAATAAGGTACCCGAATTTCAGGCAATTTTGACCATAAAAACCCTAAAACCCCCCTTTGAGATGTATAGATTTTATCAGCATAACTCAAAAACCGAAAGTCCAATTAAAAAAAAATCCTTTAGCACAATGATTTTTAGAATAAGGTGATGTCAACGGGTTAAGGTACCTAATTTGACAACTTGACACCAAGTCAATGATATGTCATACATACAAATTGTCCAAAAAATTTCGCTTATGAAGTTTCTTTTGCTATTGAACCCATGTTTTAGAATTTTGAAAAAATTCCCAGCGTAGGTACAGTTTTTAAAAACTTTAATTTATCTTGACGTTCCTGTCTTTCGTTTTTTTTTTGACTTCTTTAAGGTTCTTTGTAACCACCTTCAACATGATCAAGAGAGCGGAAATTGTTTTAACAGCTCAGTGTTAAGGGATATTTCTCAGATCTCGCGTATGATGCGTGGGAAATGGCTGAATCTTTGGAAGAGGCCCGACCTGTTTTTAACCACCTTCAACACGTGCTAAAGAGTTGAAATTAGCTTATCTCAAGTACTTATTGTTTCTAATATTCCAAGTATGACTCGTGTCACAAGTCGCGTGCGGCGCGTGCGATGCGTGGAATATGGGATAATTTTTGGAATAGCTCCGACCTGCGTCTAGAGAGCTGAAATTTTGTGACTAGCTCAGCGTCAAGGGACATTTTTAATGTCCCGTGTATGACTCGTGTCGTGAGTCACGTGTGACGAGTGCGATGCGTAGTAAATGGCTTAATCTTGAAATAGGCCCGACCTGGTCAACTATTTTGGGATCCTTTTAAACCACCTTTTGCACGACCTGGAAAGCTAAAATTTTATGAGCAGCTCAGTGCTTAGGACCGTTCTTGAGATCTCGTATGCGACGCGTGTCAAGAGTCGCGTGTGATGCATGAAAATGTGGGTTAACTGTGAAAAAACCCTTACAATAAAAACATATAATTTGGCGGTAATTACCAAATAAAAATAAAAGGACTGTGTGGCGTGTGGCGTGTGGCGTGTGGCGTGTGGCGTGTTGCGTGTGTCGATGTATACATAAAATTTTGTCCTCGAAAAACGCCGTTTTTCTTACATTTACATTTACTTGTTGTTAAGTTATTATCATCATATTTTTGTGGGCGCCGTGGCTCAGTGGAAATGCACATGGCTACAGAGCAGGAGGTTCGTGGTTCGAATCCCAGTAATACCAAAAGTATTTTTCACGGTGTCCCACCTCTCGCGAATGGGTGTCAAACGTTCCGAGAGTAATAACTTGTCACGGAAAGATTCTTAAATTGTAGGTCCCTTCCATTTGTGTCCAAAAATATATATATTGCCTTGGACCGCAATGGTCTGGTCGCGCCGAATATTATTATTATTATTATTATTAATATATCATCATATTTGGCTATACAGCAGGAGTCCTGTACAAGCATTTTACAAAATATCTCTCCACCGGTCCCAATTTTGAGCCAGTTTGGCATAACCTTAAGGTCTGAGCACCCTTCCAGCAAAGGGTCGGCCTGCTTCGCTCTCGTGTCTCATAATTCATACCTCAAAGGACTTTCCGAGCAGGATCCTCTTCGGAATCGTCATTCCTCAATTGCGGATCCAGCTATTTTCGTAAGACTTTCCTCACGAAAGCGGCTATGACGTCAGAGTGCTTTGTGCAACTTGGATGTTTTGGTTAAATTCTTAGACTTGAAGAGTCTTGACAGATTAAAGAAGGCTGCTATTTTGTTTTCAAAGAACCAAGCACGTATTTCAATCTGCTACAGTTGACACGAACTTGTAAAGGAATTGCTCTACACTTAGTCCACTATTCATTGTTGATTCCTCTTCTAGACGACATGGCCACCATGTTCTTTGTTTTGTTGCAGCCCGCGTGATTTAGATGAGAGCTTCTTGCATAGCTCTTGAGTTTCTTTCAATCTTATCGTATCGTATCTTACCGTTGGCTTACATATCCTGTTACATAATAGTCTCGGCTCACTGTCTTTAACACCTGGAAAAAATGGTCATAGGCCAGTTCATCCATTTGTCGGAGCTGTTATAGATTTTAATGGTACTTATAGTAGTCCGGAAATCTTAATTTGTCTTATAACAAGAGCCAATGTTAACCTACATATAGTGATATCATAGCTATCAAAAGCGGCTTTGAATTCTATAACCAGATAGTGCTGATAGTAGAACTCTAAACATATTTTCATTGCCTGTCTAAGGCTGGAAATTTGATCAGTTGTTGTTTTGCCTGGCATGGAGCCACACTGGTATGGGCCAACAATGACTTTTAACGTGTAGGGCTATCCACGAAAATTGCTGCACTTTTTGACATCTTCTTTCTTTTGTATATAGGATACAGGAATCTATTCTCCAGTCTTCTGGCATCGCTTCTTCCTCCTACACTTACACTATTCATCAAATGCTTTGTGTTGTGCGGGCCCTTCAGATTAGATCAGCTCCGCTGGGACGCCATCTGCTCAATAGACCTTTCAATGTATAAGCGTATTTATTGCTCTACTAACTTCGTCTATGCCTTTAGAGGTGGGAAGATAGATTGGTCGTCTGTCATTGGTATAGAGCCTCCAATTGCTCAGTTAGGTTGCCATCCGTAAAAGTGCCATTTTCATCGTACCAAGATGCCTTTGAGATCGGAGATCAGATTACCAACTTTGTCTTTGGAGTACAGTATAGCGTCAAACCGCAGACTCTTTTGTAGAACTTCCTTCCGCTCCTCGCCCTCCGTACTCATCGAGTTCAGAGCCAAGATTATTTTCTAGCCAGGCAGCTTTTATTCGTCGGTGAACTATTTTTGACATGTCCGTACTTGCAACACAGACACAACCGCAATTTGTCAGATCTTCACTTACACTCAGTCTAGATCTATACATTTCTGATTTTAAAGATTCTTTGAACCACTTTGGCATCGGAATACCTTTCTCAGAGTTCCACCTCTCAACACTGACCGTTACTGTTGCCAAAATTGATGCTAAGAATGCTTAAAAAAAGAAAATGCAAAAGTAGTATTCGTGAAGAAAAATGTTATATTGCAGGTGACTTTATCGTTGCTAAGCAAACTTACAAATTGACATCCCAAACAGACAAAGAAAGATTTGAAGAAGCCAAATATTCAATGCACTAAAAAAGGTGCTGCGGGCAGACTTGAAAGGGTTTGAAATCAGCGGCTTGATCTCTTTTATTATTGACTCGTCGGTAAACTCCACTGTCTGTCCTTTAAGTCCTTTTTCCTTTTAAGTACATGCCTATAACTACTATGTACTACACTCTATTAAATCCTTACAGCAGTAAATCGCTTACCCATATGCATTCATATTGCGGCATCAAAGCAGGCCAGACCTTTGAAAATATTTCCATTTAATTTGTAGTCTTGTTTTCCATGTTACCATAATTATGCTATTAATTATTGTTTATTAATATTCAGCACCAACATCCTTATTCGTTACACATCATTGCAACCACTTAAATAGCTGAGACGTCTAGCGTTGTTCAGCTGCAGCTCAATTCTGGAGCCATCAATACTTGCCTCAATGGCGTTCGCCATTCATTCCAGTTTGCCAGATTTGTTTGTTTTGTGTAATTAGAACCTTAATTTGGGTAATTAGTGGCGCTGCACTAGCCACTTGAGTTGCAGTTGCGCTGTTATTAGCTTCAGTGCGGGTACTTGAGTATACTTGAAGTTCGTTCTTATCCAACGTCTTTCTCCATTTTCCTCGAATAAATTTGAAAATAATTGCGCAATCAATTGCTTTCACTCCACAATCCAGCCGCCGCTTGACTATAGGTAGCATGAAGTGTGTGCCTTGCTCTGATTCTTGTCATTGGATTCAACAAACGACAACTACTAGAAAGGACTGTCGGCCAGAGAAATAACGAATAATGAATTTTATTTAGCAGACCTTTTGGTTACAGCACTTCACACACACACAGTACCTTGTTGAAAACTTAAACGATCGCGTCCGGTCAAATCGCATTAACGCATTTAATCCCAGTTATTGAATTTAAGACAAATTACAAAGTAGTTAATACTTTGGCCCAAAGCAATCACATATAAAGTTCGTAAATTATCGCCAATCAGAATGGGATACGCAATATAATTCCTCCAAAGTCCGCAGTCAGACTGATCAGGCTATAAAAGTTGCAACATTGATGTTCGCGGCTTATTGCTTCATTTGATCGTTGGTGGACGACGCGGTGCGTATCGCGCACCGATCAGACAGTGGCGCACATTAAGCAAAATGCAATAAAATTCACTAAGTGGATATCTTCTGAAGCATATTATAGCATTAGCGACAGCAGCAAAGTAGTGGCTATCGTAAAACCTAGGTCAACTAAGTGGATGCCCGCATTAGACCGCGTTGTCTATTTGGTAGACAGAGAGTGAAGCGCCGCCGCAGTGCTGCTTGCTCAACGGCATAAATGGATTTGTAATGAAAATTAATAGTAACTTATGGTGATTGCGTCCAGTTGCAACATGTCATCGGTTTAATTGCAGATTGCGAAACCCAGGACTGCCCATCTACCCTCTGTCATTTAGATTAGATTGCGAATCGCTTAAGAACGAAATGAATCTGTGGTTAAATTAAAGTCCAGACCAATTAAGACGGAATATTTATTGCGCAGCAAAAGGGTTAATGGTGAAATGCTATGACACAAAATCATATTACTGGAATAGGAATGTTTGTCATTCTACTGTCGATCGATGACCGAACAAACTGGTGAAAATTCTAAAAGAAATGTTGAACTTAATGAGTTCCCACATGAGGACCCCAATACCACTCCCCACTCTCTTAATGCAGAACGTAAGACCAAAGTTCAAGTTTCCAATACAAAAATCGACAATGACTTTGAATTTGAATTCTGATTCTAGTTTGGCGCAAAGTCGCGTCGACATCGTCTTCTTTGTCGGCTTGACTTGCCTCCTGGCTCCTGGCAACTTTGTTAATAAACGCTTTGGGCAATCTATATGCATGCATGTTATTTATTTACATAAATAGCGGTCGGTGTCGCTATAGTATCAGGTATCAGAGAATCGCCCGTTGCGCGCTATGTTTGCTCATCGGGTTACTCGCGAATGCCGCTCGCTGCTGCTGCCGCCCTTTGGCATTTTCTTATACCACACTTTAATTGAGATTATAGACATTGCTATGCAGGGAGTAGTACCTCTACCTAGTACATTATGCTCGTGGTGTCAGAGCCAACCCGCAACCCAAGTGCAAGTGTGAGCTCGGTGTCGGCGTCAACTTGATGTTTAACCAGCGGCCGCATTATTAAATTACCTAAAGGATTACGGCGCTTGGGTAGAGTGGTCCTGTTCATGTTCTCATTGCGTTTATTCTTCCCCTTGCTGTCATTCTCTCACTTGCATGGTGTTGTTGTATTGTCGTTTTTGTAGTTGTTTTCGGCATAACAAGAACGAACATCAAATGGCGCAGGTATACTTATTATTATCAGGGAAATTACCTGCACGATTGACAGGAAAATTCACAAATAAGAGCTTGAAGCATTCGTTAGTAGGACTGGGTAACCCACAGTACAGGCAAAGACTTTACTTTGTTGAGTAAACGGAAAATTTTTAAGCACCCTGTGGAGATATTCATGTATTTCTATTTCTATTCTGCAGAAATCACCGTATCGTAAACACATCGCTTCCCATTGCAAAAGAGCTGACAGCTTTGCACCATTACTTCAACATCAAGACGCGACTTCTTCCTCTGATTTTTAAAATCGACGCACGCTTCCCGTGTGTGTTTGTACGTCGTTCGTTCAATGTGGGTGATATGAGGAACTATTCGTTGGAGTTGTAGCGAGTTGTAATGTTCAGTGTTTATGCCGCAAATTAATTAAGAAAATAAAAAATGTTTTTCTCGCTTCTATGTTCCTGATTGTAAATTAATGCGCACATTACAGCAATTAATGCCGGCAAACTTAGCACACGCCGCCGCATGGATCACGAAACAAATCAACACCACTGTTAACACGTCAGCTGCGTCACAGACATATTACATAATTCCTTCGGAAAATCCAATAAAAATTCCGAAAATAAATTTGTAATCATAAAAATAAAACTTTCAGAAATGTTCCGCGAAGATAGTTTTAATGTTCATTGTTCGCTGACAGGTCGTTGCACATCGCCCTCTCTATCAACATGTTGCATCAGTTGTGCAGGTGGTGCTGTTCGAGCCCGCCGTACCGCCACACAATCACTAAAAGCGATTAATCTTGTCAACATTTCTGCTGTTCACACCAACCAACATTCCTCTGAGGTAGGTGGCGGCGGAGGTGTGAAACGACTTACTGACAGCAGAAATTCTTTTGTATCTTCGGTGTTTGTGCGATGCCATTGGACACCCCAGAAACATGACAAACGGTTAAACTGATATCCCCTCTCGAAAACTGTTTACAAATTTATTTCTTGTAAATTTTCCAAATCAGTGACTTTGTTTTCAATTACCGAAGCGCTATGTTCTTCGGAAATGTTGAAAAGCATCCCTTAAACGTTTTCCGAATACCTACTGCTGATGGTGGGCAGAATCGTTTAGAAGGCGATTTTGGGTAATTTTTGGGGGCTTATTGTTGAGGGAAACAGTTTTCATATGGGAGTGATTATCGAGGCCGAGGGAGACAAAATCATGTAAAAGGCGGCAGCTGAACGATTTATATTTAAAGATATTTTTTTAGTTCTCTATATTAACTTCGCGTCGGCGTATGTGTCTGTCGGTGGCTAGCTGGCTGATGGAAACTTGTGATCAACTCACTTCCTAAAGCCCAATTTCTTTAAACTTTACACACATGAGTATCTCCTGTAGCAACGCTTTTGTAAAAATTTGCTAGTGATCGGGCTCCAGGGCGGAGGGGCTCCCATATTTTTTTTTTTTAAATTAAACATTTGTGTGTATCTTCGATTGGAGAATTTTAAAGGAATTTTTTTATGGGTCGTTTTTTATGTTTTAAAAATTTTCTAAATTTCAATTTTAACGGAAAGTATGCCGACCCCCGAGGCCCGAGGGGCCCAAATTTTGATAGTGTTGTACTCGGAAATACACATGTGTGCAAAGTTTGAATAAAATCGGGCTTTATGAAGTCGGTTAAAGGTTCATCACAAGATCTGGATCATCTGGGCTTAGTAGGCGGATGTAAAGTGGTCTACGCATAACTTTTCACCCACAGATTGAGTATTGAATAGTTCCAATTCAGGACAATTGGATCAGTTTCTATGATGTCGTTAATCGATAGAGGCACCTTTCTATTGAAACCTTAACAAAATTAAATTGAAGACAAATATTGCCTGTGAAGCTCCATTAGGCGCATCTTAGTCAAGATATTTAAGATCGAGGTTTTAATATTTTTGTGTCGATTTCGATTTGCCACAACGCTATTGATATGGGTTCAAAATTATAATTACAAAGAAATCGAAAGAGATAGAGAGAGATATTGATAACTCAATGGACATAGAAGGGCACATCGATAATACAGGTTATTACTTAATGGAAAGAGCACTAAACCGAATAGGAGCAATTCCAACCATAACAAAACGGATAAAAACCATACTAGAATAAAGAGGAATCACATCAAACTTAGGGGACATCAACTTAAATATTAAAACAGCAAAAAGATGTCCCCTAGGAGGAGTACTCTCTCTCTCTACTGTGGCTTAAAGTAGTCGACGAATTGCGGGTGAAACTCAACAACAGACGACTTAAAGCAATATGATACGCCGACGACATCACGGTAATCATTAAAGGCAAGCATGAAAAAACCATCGGGGACATGATGCAAAATGGCCTAAAGACAACATGGCTATAGTGTGAAAAAGGGGGGTTATCCATACACCCTAACAAAAGTACAACAATACCATACACCAAAAGGAGGAAAATAAGTATTCCATAAGTATAAGACACTTTGAGGAAGCCAGCGGGCGATAATAAAGCCGCCGAGTTGGCCGTCCTAGCAAGACATGGAAAAGGACAATAGAAGAGGAAGCAAGATCGCAGGGGACAGAGACGCGTCTCTTGAAACCTTAGGCGATAAATCGAGTTCGTTGGCGGGCCTTTGTAGAAGCCTTTTGATCCCCCGCGGAGTAAAGGAAAGAAAGAAAGAAGTATAAGAAACAGAAGTAATTCTCAAAGAGGAAGAAAATTCTTAGGATTTCGCTATATTAACGGCACCAATAAATTTTATCGGTCTTGGGGGCACCTGCCTAGACATCATCCTTGATAAAAAAAAAAAACTCACATGGGTAAGCATCTAGAAATGGTTACCATAAGAGCTAAAAAAGCATTATGGCCCCTTATTAAGTAAAACCAGTGGACTAACCCAAAAAATGAATTCTTGGACCTAAACCCAAATCATCAAACCCAATATTTTATATGGGTGGGAAAAAACGGAACAACGCACAGAAATAAAAAATCTTAACAAAATACAAAGGCTAGCATGTGTAAATATTTCAGGGTTAATAAGAAAAACACCTACGGCAGGTTTAGAAGCTCTATTTAATACAACACTCTTACACATAGCCATTAAAGAAGAAGCAGCTAGACAAGCTATATCCGTTCACAAATTATACAAATTCAAAAAAGGAAACCACAAAGGGCATTTGAGTAAACTAGAAAAGGTAAACAACGTAAAGGAACTCAACCAAACCAGCGACAAAACGAATATAAAAATGAGCTTCAATCACAACTATGAAATCATCATTCCCACAAGGGATGATTGGAATTCAAACCCAAAATGGATCAGCGATGATTCTTAATAATGGTTCACTGATGGGTCGAAAACAAGTGAAGGAGCAGGAATAGTGGGACAAAGGTGCTTTAAATTCATACCATTACACAAAGACCTCGCAATATTTCAAGCGGAACCTTAGGCAATAAACGCTGCAACTGAAAACTCGCTAGCAAGAAGGCTAACAAAGAAAAAAATAAATATAATTTCTGACAGTCAAGCCATTTAAAAAGCACTAAACCATTATGAATTTCGATCAAATGCCACAATGCCCTAAATAATCTAGCAAATAATAACAATGTCAAACTTATTTGGGTACCAGGACACGAAAGGCATACTGGAAATGAGATGACCGACCTAATGGCAAAGAATGGAGCTGAAACTCCATTCAATATAAATTTTCAAATAAAAAACTGGGCAACAAAATGCACAAATAACTAGTGAGAAATTATAGAGGGTCTTAAAGACTCAAAGAAATTCCTAAACTTAAACCACAAAAAGGCGAAAGAGCACATAAAACTCAAAAAGCAAGAACTAAGAGTCTTATATGAAGCACTAATAGGACACTATACTTGTAATGTAATCATCTACACATAATAGGAATCAGTAATGAGATGAGACCTGCAGATATTGCAGTAAAGAAGAGGAGACAATGGAGCACCTCCTATTTAATAAGTTTGAGGATTAGCACTATGGGCAAAATCAATCTAAGGGTAATAGAATACCAAAAAGTAGGGGGTAAAATAGACCCATGCAGGTCGCGTTTCAAGTGGCTTGTGTACACACATCCAATTCCCGTCGTAACGTCTCGTATCGTATAATTGCAATCATGGAGTTTGGAAAAACGTACTCTAAGTTGGAAGAGTAGTTCAATTTAAAACGTCTAAGCTGGAATTTTCTGGTCTTATAAGTAAACTCTTACCATAAATAAAATATGCAGCATGCACGATCACATGGTAAAGAAAAACAGACTTCGGCGAGGAAAGAAAATGCAACGCTTCACGATGTCTGTATTTCTAACTTTGCTGCATGCAGAATATCTGCAAAGGTATTTTGAGCATAACTCGCTTCGTCATTTAAGTCTTTTGATTTATTGTTAGTTGAAGCTGATTCCAATTGTTGACAACTGGAAGTAAACTTCACAAAACTCACACAAGTCCGAACGAGTTTCTTGTGTACCTATATATTCAAACATCCTTTTGGCAATAAAGTACATCCTTCTTTTACCCGTTTTTGTTTTGTGCTTTAAATTCTGCATGTGGTCATTATGGTGCAATTGGTTCGACTTCAGGGGAATACAAGATGTATGTACAAGATGCGACCAGCAATAACGCTCCCAAATATGATCAATTGCAACGCATTCATCTGCGAGCATCATACGTCGTGTTGTTGCAACGTTTCCTAACTTCACCTGTTCCGAAACGAATTCGTCATCCGTATATCAGGTGTGCATGTGGATATCCTTTTTAATGATGGACTCTCCGTGGTCTGCACAATCGCTCTGCTTAGCTGTCGGATTTGATGCCTCGTTGGTTGAGCTCCTTTGGCAACGATTGTGACGCTTTAATTAATTTATTCATTTATCAAAGAAAGTGCACACGGCTGACGATTTTAAACGCATCGCATGCATTACGGCGAGCAGCCGCCGAGTATACCTCTATTTCTGGTCCCAAAACAATTTTACTTCATAATTCGCTGATATTTATGTTTCGAGACGAATCCAATTGCATATAGCTGTAAGGTGCACCCGTTTAGGTAGATACATACGCAATATATTCCAAAGAAGAAAGTTTTTTTCGGCTAATGAGTTCGAATTAGGTAATGGGAACATTTTCACAATATTTAAGCCAGAATGACAAGAATTTACAATTGTACCCAGCCATTATTCGGCGTATTGAGAACTAAAATGATGCCACTAGAAGGGAATAAAAAAAACGGACCATCTGGCAAAACCTGGATCAGAAATGGGAAGTTCACTATCCTGTGACCACCTAAAATTGTATTTTTAATATAACTGAAAGCCAAATAACTTAAAAGACACAAGCAGTGGTCATAAAATTTCTAGAATGACGTGGAAGATTTGCGGAAGTTAGGAAGATATGGAAGGAGAAGTAGATTAACATTTAAGTATTTGATAAAAAAAACAGTTACTAATAACTTTGTTTTAAAAACCCTTATTTAGATGGAAAAAATGATAAAACGAAGAACACAATTGCGAATTCATTAACCCACATCATCATCATCATCATCATCATCATCATCATCATCATCATTTCTTTGTCAGAATCATCAAATATTGGCGTCTCTATCAGCATATCCGGTTCCACCGCCTTTTTATATGAAACCCATCGACAATATCTGAAAACAACAATCGTCAAAAAGGACGAATAATATGGACAATAGAGGAGGTAGAAGTAAAAGGTACAAACCATCAAGCAGAAGAGAGAAATGTAGTAACGTATTGCCTCTGACCGGCAACAACAACACAGAAGATGTACAACAAAAGGAACTAGATGCTCCACTCCAACAGCAAAGCCCTCGATCGTTGTTAGTCATCCTCTTCACCGGCATTCTGTATGAATGCGTACACAGCGCACTCTTTCAACGGTCACATTGTGGTAGTGGTGGTCGGTGGTGGTCCATACGAATAACAGCAACACCGCTGCGCGCTAGGACAAAAGGCACCGCGCCGCCTGAGGTGTCGGCTAAGCTAATTGGAAGACCCTTCAAAGGCACCGACAACAAATTAAGAATGGGGTAACAATTTTGTAATAACTCTATCATCATCAATATGGGAGGCCCATGCCATGGCTGGCCAGGTTGCATCACCGCCATCTCTCCGGATCAAGCTCTCTTTGGAGCGTGAATAATTCCAATGCAGTACGCGTATACGAACGAATTGAAGCGGCCGTTTCGACCGTCGATAGTAGATCCGATGAACCGACGATGAGTCTGTGCTGGTGCTTGTTGGCTGCGCGAATAGCCATCCACACTCTCTTCGCAAAGGATGATAAGACTGGCTGGACAGGACAGACAATTACTTAGCTGCTATTCTTCATTCATTGTTTTACCAAACACATATCTGTGTACCTCGCCAAATACATATGTACGAGTATGTATATGCGACTCCTATAGGATTTTTGAGGGAAAAATATTCATGAAGAGCATTTATATGAATTGGAATTTTCACTCTGTGTAAAGGGAATAGCTTTGGATGTAGTGTGGATGGTGGCAAACCCCAAGAGAACCAAACTATGAACTTCTGGATTGAATTCATCTCCAGTGTTAAGTCGAAATGTGCACACTACAGCAGATTGATGATTAAAGTTAAGGCTGGCAAATTGCTTTTCTATCGACTTCAAATTGCTCCTCGCGCATTGCCCTTTGCAGTTTTTATAGGACGTAGGAATCCAACACAAAGTGGGGATTCTGAAAGACAACAACGGCTGCACTCGAGATGAGTTGTATGCAAAATTGCAGCTTCATTCTGTTGGAATGATGTTTACAGAATATACTGATAACAACTAGCGAGCAGCACTTTATAGGAAGAACAGTGATTTCAAATTGCAGCTTCAGCCTAGTGCTCTAATACCCTGCACACACACTCTACATGTGTATATATATTTTAAGTTATATGGAAAAAAACTCATCAGTTTGCTCCCTCTTGATCTAATGTTAAAGACTATGATGACACAATGGAAATGCTTACCCGTTCCCAGCCCCTGAGGTACCCTTTTTTTCCATTTTTCCTTTCCTTTTCCTTTTATATACTTGCGGGAGGTTATCACTCGAATGCATTCCTAATTGCAATATAATTACTGTAACTTCTCCCACTTTACTACAAAAATGGAAATAATTAAACTGAAGTTTCCCAGAATATGATGTATAAAGCTGGGGTATTGTGGAGCACTAATGGGCTCAGCTCAACCCGCATACGTCGAGCTTATTAAGTGACAGTTGCTATGGCGGCGAAAGCACCGGCCGACGAGCTGCACAGACCGACAAAATGGTTCATTTAATTGGTAAAAAGCTATACACATTTGGAAGCACTTAGCCTTGTAGCTGTGGGCTGATATAATTTGTTCCACATCGTTATGAAGCGGAAAACACAATAAAAAAAAACCGGCAAACAACTGATTCGCCTCTCATCCCAATGTTAGTAACAAACAATTTCGTAGATTATCTGATATCTGTGCTACGTCACGCTTTAAGTAATTTCACAAAATATGTGCGCAGTTATTGCCAATTGTAAAGAATAACAATTACAACCCAATAATAAGAAATGATTATCAGCAAAACGAAGCAAATTGCAAATGACAAAGCTTAACGACATAATTTACATGATTGCATGGAAGCGCGAAAGCGCGGATGATAAATGAGTTGAGCGGTGCATTGCGATCGTTTGCTCAAGATAAACACTAAATGCCGAAGTGAATTGTTATGACAATATGTACACCAATACTGATCACCTTTTAAAGTGGGTAGTAAAGTATTAATTTTGCATTACCTCCCTTATTACCAAACTCATACCCTACCCTAAGGCGCAAAACTTCGAATGCAAATGCACAAATCGTTAAAACGTTAAGCTGTCAATATGTTATGTAAAAGTTATGCAGTATATCGTGAATGCTCTAAGTTAGTATTAGACTGTTTTGCTGGCTTGTGTGGCTTGTATGGCTTGTCAAAATATTTAGTTCGCTTACACGCAGAAGTAATGTTGGTCTGGTGACCGATAATGCTCTGAAGGGAATAACTCATTAGGATCGAGTTTCACGTTGCTGTTTGTACGTTTATTCTTAAACGTCATAACTTAAAAACCCACCAGTTTACAATATTTATTAACAATAACGTGCATTGAGAGTAAACCTTCAATGGAACCTTGGAAACGGTGAAACATGCATGAAACACATTTTGTCAAGTTTAAAGTTGTATTGTATGTTAAGCATAGGGCATAGATATCATTTAAAAAAATGATTAACCCCAAAGGAGTTCTTAAGGACACCCGTATTGCAATATCGGTTTTTAAGGGAACATGGACGATCAATTAGCTGAACCCACAAAACGGTCGGATGTGTCCGAGGTGATAGTCGATAAGGAACAAGTCTACATGGTGTTGGCTGAATTATTTGTCAGAAATTCTTATAGGCTTTCTTATAAGCTGAGAAAGATTGTTTTATATCAGCGAATACCTCAACACACCAGAATGGAGAAGCCACCCGAATTGTGTTCATTGAAACGAATTGGGTGTAAGGATTCTTAGTGACAATTCTTGAGATTTAATTAGATAATGCCACAAACCGGCACCGAAATTAGTGAATGCTGATTCGCAGATCATTGATCGGAGGTTTGGCTAAGATGCGAAATTTTATATTCCGTCCCTGATGAATATTACGCTGCTCTATAAAATTTAGATCGTTACCTGGATGGGTTGTTACACTCACGGGCTTGGTACACAGTAGATTTGCATCGAGTTCAGAACTGAAGCCAACAGCGAGTTTTCGTTGGAGAATAACTCAGAACACTAAAAGTTGATATCTATTAGGAATTTTTTAACATTAGGTACCTATATCTTCAGAAATAACCGTATGACCAAATATTCTCTCAACTGTTTTTTATTGACTTTGAAGACGAAGCAGCAATTTATTAAAGAATTCCAATTTGAATTTATTCTCCGAAGATTGCATGGGCTCCTCCATGCTTTTCCATCCAGTAGTCGTTAAGTTGCCACATCGCGTTTCGATCTAATTAGGGCCTTTTTCTCTTGTTTTTTTGTTTCTCATGTTTTGCAACTCGAGTGTACATCGTTTCAATGTCACCATGACACACAAAATTAATTCTTGTTGAATTGGTATTTTGTAACTTGCTGTTATAGTGATTTTTTTTATAGTGCAGTCTTGTCTTGTCTTGTCTTGTCTTGTCTTGTCTTGTCTTGTCTTGTCTTGTCTTGTCTTGTCTTGTCTTGTCTTGTCTTGTCTTGTCTTGTCTTGTCTTGTCTTGTCTTGTCTTGTCTTGTCTTGTCTTGTCTTGTCTTGTCTTGTCTTGTCTTGTCTTGTCTTGTCTTGTCTTGTCTTGTCTTGTCTTGTCTTGTCTTGTCTTGTCTTGTCTTGTCTTGTCTTGTCTTGTCTTGTCTTGTCTTGTCTTGTCTTGTCTTGTCTTGTCTTGTCTTGTCTTGTCTTGTCTTGTCTTGTCTTGTCTTGTGTCTTGTGTCTTGTGTCTTGTGTCTTGTGTCTTGTGTCTTGTGTCTTCTGTCTTGTGTCTTGTGTCTTGTGTCTTGTGTCTTGTGTCTTGTGTCTTGTGTCTTGTGTCTTGTGTCTTGTGTCTTGTGTCTTGTGTCTTGTGTCTTGTGTCTTGTGTCTTGTGTCTTGTGTCTTGAGTCTTGTGTATTGTGTCTTGTGTCTTGTGTGTCTTGTGTGTCTTGTGTATTGTGTCTCTTGTGTCTTGTGTCTCTTGTCTCTTGTGTCTTGTGCCTTGTGTGTCTTGTGTGTCTTGTGTCTTGTGTCTTGTGCCTTGTGTCTCAGCCTACATAATCGGACTATTACCAATTTTAACCGATTGAAATTCAGATACATCAAGAACTTTACAATGTCTACCTAGCGCCTGGGACTTTTTTGAGTTTAAACGTTGCTCATGTTTTAGAGACCAGTCATTTACGCTTGATAAATGTTCGTTTATTAGATGAACAGTATTCGCATTCATAGACAACACACGAAAAGTTGCATAAGGTAGGTCCTTCACATATAACGAGAAGAGTGTTGGGTCTAGGATTGATCCTTGCGGTATACCGTTTTGGACTTTACGAAAACGTGAAGTCTTTTCACCAAATACCACGTGTTGTTGCCTTCCTGCTAAGTTTTACAGATGGAAATGAAAATTTAAAACCCTTTACTACTTTATTCCACAAAATCGAGTGGTTAATAGTGTCAAATGCTCTCGAAAAATCTAGAGGAATTAGAAAAGCGGGGTGATTTTTATCAATCACTCTTTATATCAGCGTTTTCTTCTTAGGAAGAATAGTGCTACTCGTAGTGCTGCAAAAAGCGACGAATTCAGCATTTAGGTTATCGTAATCATTATCATCCGATATCATTGGGTTTTGATTACAAAACCAAGTTGCCGTAGCCTAAGTCAACACTCATTCATCTCAGCGACCCCGCCCTAAAAAACCTCAAAAACCTCCTAAAGGGCCATCAAATCCCTTTAAGCACGCGCTAATAAAAAAAAAATATTAAAACTACACTCCGTCGAACCACTACTGTTTTATCAACGCTATTCATTTCAGCGACCCCGAAAACTATGGATCTTGATGCTGCAGCTAAGAAAGCCATTCACGTTTTTGGATGATTCACGAAAAAGGCTGTCATATGTCAAAACTCACTTTTGATGTGACGTTACAAAATAAACAGCAGCTAATATGGTACTGCGAGCACCTAACTTCCCTTCGGAAAGAAATTTCATAAAAGAGAGCTTCAATGAAAAATCACACTATTCACGCTAGCTGCTAGAAGCTCGAAGGGTTCTTGTTTATTTGTGTTTTGTGTTTTTGTTTTTGCAAGTGACTTGTGAGACCGCAAGACCAAGACCAATTGTGCTCATCACTAACTGCCACTTTATGTTGTATCCCAGTCGAACTGACATCGGAGGGAAATAACTGCAGATTGCATTACTTCCTGACACCTCGCGGCAAAGTCTTTTTTGATCAATCGATAATTAACCACAAGATATGGCAACTCGAACATAAGTGCCAATTTACTTGGCGAAATTGCAATGCACACGGAAATCATAACCATCATCACCATCATCTTTATCGTCATCCTTAATCGTCATCATCCTTAATGGCGGCTACTGTGCAAATCTGAATGCGCAAAAAGAAAAAGTTTATTATCGTGATTCGCCAGCGTATAGCTGATGGACAACCGGAAACGCAACCGGCAGCAACAACGGACGGTTTTTTGCGTAGCAGCCAGCTGATTCACAATCAACTTCATTCAATTCTGATAACAAGATCGCGAACAAGTCAGAAATGCAAATCATAATTTATTCAGTAGCTGCTGCTTCTGAAGCTCATTTCCCATGCGGCACGTCGATGTCTCGCGTTCCACTTATAATGCAGCAGAACGCATCCATAGTAATAGAAATTTCAATCCCAGTACTAGTAGTAGCTATGGAGCTCGGTATATCTTCTTATTAACCCAGAGAATTGGATTCCTGTACAGAGAATTCGACGCGTCAGTTGCATGATGTGGCCAACAACAACTAGCCACCTTGCCGATTATGGACCGATTTATGCATACGTGCTTCTTGCGTATTCAATTTAACTATAAGACCAGTAAGTTTTATGCTAGAAACCAGTAGCTTCTTTGGTCGACGACCACATGATTGGGGGTCTCCGCTGATTGCAGTGTTGCACTCTTAACAAGAAGCTACACAACACAACTCTAGTTACAGTTCGGTCCGCAGATTGAATTGAATTGTATGCTGTAGCTTTGCTGTGCGAGTGCCGAGTGCAGTGAGCGGGGGAAAATTGATTAAGCCACCTTCCATTGACCTTACTACTGTTTTTGAAGAGTGACTAAATGACCGTCGTACGCATTACGGCGTATCAGCGCTGATATTCAATTAAAATTCGAATTCCGCTCAACGTTGACGTCTGACGACTCACAATCATATCTGTGCCTTGGAACTGTTTTTGCGGTGTCAAGACAGATTTGGGCCAGCACATCATATAGAAGGAAAACTTTGTTATTAATAAGTTCCTTTGGTGTGCTGTATCTGTGTTCGTCGATCTCCTCTGATATCGGTTATGATCGAATTTGGCACATCAGCGTCACAGATCGTCGGTTGGTTTGGCAACTTGCGACCATGTACGGCTGGCTGCATTTTTTATTTTGTTTTGCATTCCTGAATGGAATCGATCCCATCTCTCACACACACAAATGGTCATAATCACAGACCGGTCAATACACATTTATGGTCCACTCTTCAAAACATTGTAGCTTCTGAGCGGATGACGTGAGTATAAAGACGAGCATCGATCACTCTGTAAGTCACGATTTCCTGTCCGAACGGCCTGGTACTCGTAGGTAACAAGAAAATCGTTTCAACGTTCGGACGGAATTCAATAAAGTGCATTGCAGATGCATATACACAGGGCGCTGGCAATAATCGTCGGCCCATATGATTATTGTTATTAGTGTTGTTATTGTTATTATACTGCGTGTGGTTTCGATTAATGCCACGGATGGAGATGCGTGATGGATTCTTGTTTCTTGTCCTTGACCAAGCGGCGTTGCGTTCAATTGCGAACGGAAGCGCATGCACGTACGCAATGCAAAGAGAATTTAGTTCGTTCGTTTAGAGGTTGTTGTTGTTGTTGAAATGCCGATCACTTCCTTGGGGGTATATAAGAGAAGAAGATCAATGCAATATTTAATGTATTGGAAATGTTTGTCCATTTGTCACTAAATGCTCTATTTAGTCCTTTCCAAACGGGATTCAGAAGATATAATAGTTGTTGTTGTTCAGCAATGGTCAACATATTAGATGATATATGGTACGTTTGCTGTCTTGAAATTGATGAATTGCGTGACTGAGGACACGACTGCTTTGTCAGTATCCATTAAAAGTTTAACTGGCACTTGAATCTTTAAAGATGCAGTTTTAAAAAACTTTGCAAATTTACCTCGGAGTAATACCTATCCGTGAAAGCAGGAAAACCCTATACGATATAGTGCTTATTGGCGCCCATACCAGTGTAGCTTCATCCAACCAATTTCATCCATATGCCAAAAAGCCTACTTTATTATGTGAAGACTCTTCAAATCCAGTTATTTAAGCATAATATTCAAGCTGCTGGTGTATAAGACAATAGTCATACCAGTACTTACATATGGATCGCAGTATTATGTATTCATCAAAAATCACTCTGAGCTCTCCTAGCCGCGTTCGAGCGAAAAGTCTAACTGGGGATTGTGAAGATATGTCAAGAATGACTGTTTCGGAGATCTATAATGATAACATCTACGATTTTCCTCGATTTCGACATTGTAAACACTCCAGACTTTATCTTTATCCTGGATTGATTGAAAGCCCAGAGTGTAGGGATGCCAAACTGAATGAAATCGGCTCGAAATCGGGTCAGATGGATGGATGGATGGATGCAGGAAGCCAGAACCGAACCACGGTTGTAGATCCAAATATTATGCTGATGAAAATGTCACACATAATCATTTAGAAGGAAAAGGATCCGTTGGATCTTTAAAACCGATCTATAACACGAACTAATATATGCATATTTACTTGAAGTAGGTCGTAGTACACGCAAAGAAAAATACTTTGACATCATGATGTTTTCCCATATTTTTAAAAATAATCGTATATCTACCAGAGTATTTTTGTGTTTCAAAACCTATCTATGTATCAATTGGGCGCCGTGCCTCAGCATGACTGCTGAACAGGTTGGTTCATGGTTCGAATCCTCTCAATACCAAAAGTATTTTTCACGGTGTCCCACCTCTCGCGAATGTCTGAAAATGGTCCGAGAGTAATAACTTGCCATGGAAAGCTTCTCAATTCGCCGTTCGGATTCGGCATTAAATTGAAGGTCCCTTCCGTTTGTATGCAAAAATATACATGCACAACACAAATGGTCGCGAGAAGCTAAGCCGCAACGGTCTGTCGCGCCGTATATTATTATAATCTATGTATTATAACGTTGAAACATTTATTGACAATCGTAAATGCAATGGGGTAACATTATTGGAATTAAAAATGATAAAGTATCGATCTGAGTGTTACCAGCAAGTAATCAAAATTCTTAAAATTATTATTTAACTGAAGGTACTTTTACTTTTCTTTGCATAGTAAAAGGAAGTTCTTGAAAATTTTCGAACTCGCACTCTAGATACTCGTATAAGAATAAGGATTGTATTGATTTTTGTTTATAATGTAGGTAGTAGGTACACACGCTCAAAGTGTTTGTACATTTGCCTTACAATGCTCAGCACAGAAATTAAGGAGGGAAAAAGATGAGATATTTATGCACATCTGTCTTAAAAGACTGTAGATCATACAAATGCGGAAACACAGAATCGGGCAATTAGAATTAAATTTGTAATTGGTATATAAAAGTTATACGTGGGGAAATTATATATAAAATTATGAAGTGAATTTTATATAAGATTATACCAACATGTCCTGGTATTTGCTAGATGATTAGAACGGAACAGAATAGAAGAGAAAAAATGGAACATTCTCGAAACTTTTGTTTGGGTTAAATAACTCATACTTTGTCGCAGTAAGTTAGTTACGATTGGATTTGTACCAGAGTGTATATAAGTATTGCTGTGAATATAAAAGTTATTTGTGTGAATAATAAATAATCATCAGTATGAATTTGTGAACTCTTGTTTTTTTTTTTTTTTTTAAATAAAAGTTGTAATTTGTGAACAAGCTAACGTGTGTTGTGTTTTTATTATTTGCAAATTCCATTACGAACTCTAGAAAGACTAAATTTTACATTTTCCCACGTTGCTATCTATTTCAGTTTTCGCGGTAACAGTTAACTTTAAGTAATACAACAGTAGGCGCTCGATAACCTCTACAAATTTAAAACGTGTAAAAATAGTTTCTTTGGGTTTTAACGCCGGCTCTTAAAATATTTATTAAACCAACTGCAAAATCTTTTCCTTTTTTCACCACCATGACTGTATAGTTTTTTACAATTTTTTATATTAACTTTGCGTCACCAAATTTGTGAGATCATAAAATGTAAGCAAATAGAAGTGGGCCAAGCACAGATCCCTGTGTGACTCCAGTCTTTAGTTCTAGTGTGGAGGGGCTACTACCATTGTTTTTGTAAGGTAATCAAGAACACATTCAACGGCAGAGTTACTAAATTTTTAATTTATCATAATTACATAATTTGAAAATTAATCCAGTCAAAAGCCTTTAAGTATTCCAGCAAACACAAAATGTAGATGAAGCCCTTACCTATGAAGCCTAATTTCAGTGCGGATATCATAAAGTATTGTAAATAATGCTGTATTACAACTAATGTGTTTTCTAAAACCACATTGAAAAGGAGTCAACAAATTAATATTTTCAACGTAGGTTATAATTTGTTCGTTCATCAATGTATCGAGAATTTTAGAGAGACAAGGCCTGAAGTCCTTCAGCGAGGTAGTACTGTCATAGCCCTCTCAGCAGTGGATATGATTTTAGCGGCTTTCCATGATTTTGGAAAATAAGAATGCAACACACACTGTTTAAAAATGTGAGTTAGTGAACTAATGCGACATGGAATAATAATTAGATTGATAAACTTCAAAGATATATTATCCAAACCAGATGAATTGGCTTCAATTTTCTTATTCGCAAAAATAACATCAAGACAGGTGAAAGTTCTAATAAAAAATTGGGTTGGTAAATGAACATTTTCTTGTAAATCCAGTTCAGGGTAGTAATAGAGCGTAATAGAGGGAGTAATTTAGCGTTGGTGAACCATCTCTGACGAAAGACATATTAAGATCATAAAGATCAATATTTCACATCCCCGTATGTACCGAATGTCCGAATCAAGAGCTCATCTTTAGTTTATACAGTATTTGTCTGGAGTTTATTGTGGATAAACTAAAGTTCTGAAATCGAATTGATCGGTTTGTGGAGTGGAGTGGAGTGAAGAAACCTTGTAAGTTCAAATACAAAACACCAAAATAGACATTATAGCTTGATTTGCCGTAAAAGCGTTCTTTAGCCGAGCTGATCAAACGCTTCGTATGAGATTTACAATAATAATTTATAGACCTACATAGGACCTACATAGACTAGGACGTACAAAGTTTAGGGATCCAAAAATGGAAGACATCGGCTCGATATCGAAGCCGACGGAGAATTGTAAATTTGTAAAAATATAATGATGCAGCCTATAGCTTTTGTTTCTTCATTTAATATTCCTACAAATTATGTTTGCATTCCAGTTACTCTGCTACAATTCACTTTTCTCTTTGTATCTATGTCTGGTGCAGTAATGAATTAACAGCCGAAGAAACATCGATGAGCGAATAAACGCTGAAAAGTGTCTTACGATCGTTCTTTGCACGTCGTTCATTAAATGTTTGGAAAACCGTACATGGATTAATATAGGTTTAACGATAAAATGCGATAACATTCCAACAAACTAACACCGAACGCTGCTGGGAAGAATTAAAATTTTTTGAATTTGTTTTGAAACAAACAACGTACACCGGTGTGTGTATAAACAGTCGTTGCACGTTGTGATTGAAAAAGTGTTGATATACATTTTGAAACAACAAGTAAAAACCTAACAACAACAAAAAAACGCTTTCCGATGAACATTGTGATTCGCACTCATATCAACGTACAACGAAAATCAAATCTTTTAATAAATAGTTCGTTGTACGTTATGTTCCATAAAGAGAAGTTTTTGTGAAGAGCCAAACTGTTTTTTTTTTTAAAAAAAGGACGTTGGTATATGGCGTAAAAGCTTTTTGTGAACATTGCGCTTACATCAACGCACAAATAACAATAAATATGTGTGTGTAAATGTACGTGAATTTGAGATTAAAAACAACGGGCAAAACTAAAATCCCATGGGTAGGACCAATATATTTGCTGTTACACTTTTTCGGTGCAAAAAACTCCGATTTTTATGTACTTTGCCTGATGGCCTTATGAGTAAGCTTAGATATAAAAAGATAGACAGATCGCAAATGATCTTTTCTTTTTCCTGATAAAAAGCCTATTTTTTGATTAACATGTATTCTACTCCTGCTAGTGCGCAGCCGTATAACACTTACCATGCTCCTCATCGAAATTTTTTGTGGACAATTGGAATAAAGCATTCAACGGGGTATCATTATGTTGTGTGGATGTGGTTGACGTATGTCCGCTTGCACCTGTACTGGAGTTGTTATGGTTGATTCCACCAGCGTTGGTTGAGCAGCTTGCAGCTTCGCTATCTCTCGGCGTTTTCGACTCAACAGACCTTCGTGTGCCACACCCGGTCACCTCCGGCGAACAACAGTCACTAGCCGCCGAACTAGATCTCGATCGCTCCGATCCATCCTCAGACGGAATTATCAATGGATCCATGCTCATCTGGCGCAGAAGTTGAGCTTGAGCGTTAAAATGCTCCTGCAGGTGCCGCTGATAATCCCATGCCAGACGCTGTTCATATTGCAGCAACGCAGGCGGAAAGAAGGGTCGCATAGGAATCGGACCTTGAACCGGGTCCCATGGTCGGACGATGTTCGACAAGGGTGGCACGTCCAGCAGCAGGCGTTGCTTTTGCTGATGATGTCGGTCTTCAGCGAGGCTTTGTTCGGAGGAGGCTTGTTGTGATTGTGATACTTCGTCATTGTTGCGCCCCAAGATGTCTGCTATGGAGAAACTCTTTACCCTTTCGGCGGTTGATTTTCTTCGTGCGGGTGGTGGATGCGCCACTTCCAGGGAATGCGATGGTTCCAATCCTGCCGTTCTGTGGTAATTTTTTATATTGGGTGGAGGTTGCGCCACTTCCAGAGCACGCGATGGCTCCAATCCCGCCGTTCGCTGGTAATCTTTCATATTGAACAACGCAAAAGAGATATTCTTCGACGGCGCCGGAGGTGGACTTGGTGAGCCGACCGAAATTTCAGACACGGCCGGACTACCTGCTCTCGAAAGAGGAGGACTATTCGAACGCCTTAGCATTATATACGTGGTCGGCGGTGTATTCTCACTCGCGATCCCGTCGAAAATCATTTAAGCTCGACTACCTATTCACTTTGTCCGAATTGCAAATGGAACCATGACACTTTGGAATCCACTTCAGATTGATCCAATATTCGTTGTTCAATAAATTACGGTATTAATAACGTTCGCGTCAAAGCAGAAATTACAATTAGCAGGAATCAATGGCGGATATTCACTTCTTAACTGATCCATCATCAGCTGCTGTTACATGCCTACATGAGTACACTGTACACACCACAAAAATCTCACACGTGAGGCGCGCTTAACGCCAGTCGCTGCCAACTGGCCGCTTACACAATTTTATTAAGCGACGGCAAAAGTGCAAATACGTGATTCACGGTCAACCGCACAGAACAAACGACTTCACGCGTATCGAGAGAGCAACTGTAAAACCACCACTGAGCGAACGATCTAAGCTAATGGCTCTCAGCGTCAGTGGAGTCGCAGTCGGAACCGAAGTGGTTGTTAATTCACGGCAATCGCATTTGCTGCAATCGTGGTTGGCATGAGAAGAGCAAAACAATTTGCTGGCAAGATATTCTGATTGGATTTTGAGCAACGCCTTTTGAGAAAACGACCGCTGGGCGGTAAAACAACATTTCGACCAATAAGCGAAAGCGGTTGGGTTCGAAAGAGAAGAAAGGTAGACTGCCGCCACTCACACTTTTAAAACGCAAGCGACACTCTATGCTACGTTGTTGTTGCTGTCAACAAAACGTCATTAGTGCGAGAGAGGTTAAGCTTTTATTTAGTTTTTTAGCTGGTAACTGGGCATAATTAGTTGTTGGTTTATTTTTCTCTCTGTTTGTTGGCTAAAGTACTGTTGCTGTGCGCTTGGTTTCCTTGAGATAATTATCTTAATGGTTTGTTGTATAGTTTGTCCCTCTCTGCCTACCTAGCTGTGTAGGCACAATATCTCCATCAGCCCTGTTGGTAATGTGTTGCCTTTTGACATTGCCGGCGCGACATCTCTTGCCATATTCAAGCGCGTATTTAACTGTCATTAATGATGTCTAGTTTTCCTTTTGCGGGCTTGTCCAATTGTTTTCCATTCCGTTCACCTTTCGCGTTAGGGAAGATTGTTGGGGCCCATGATGAATTTGATGACTTGTGTAATTTGCAATGATCCTTATGTAGTTTTGTGCCGATGTAGTTTGAACGGGGGGTTTGTCTTCTTTGATTAGAGTAAATCACACTTAGTTTTGTCAGAGGAGCACATGTGTGTATGTCGGCATCAAGTCGTAAATGGCTGATGACGGATGATAGAATTGGATTGGATTGCAGCCGATGGCGTCGTGCCGTGGTGTCGGATTCTTGTCGACGACAGCTTAGAAAATCTTTTGTGCTAATACCTTTTATTAATTCATTTATTTTACTCCGTGTAATCTGTTTTTAATTTTTATTTGTTACAAAAATGAAAAATAACCTTACGATATTTTTATATGTTACAAATATGACTATGACCATGAGGGTTCTCAATACATATCTACAGTTAAATATTTTTTTTTCTGGTTTTTATCCGGCCTTAATGTTTTATTTAAAATAAAATAAAAATAACAATAATAATAAATAACAATAACAATAATTTATCAAAAATAAATAAAGAACTATTACGTATCTTAGGGTTAGATGTGGTAGATCATCGGTAGGTAGGTACTTTACGCTATCTCCGATAAACATCATATTGCCTCTAGATACAAGAATGCCTCAGATGGAATGTATCCGTTCATTAATGTATTTCTAAAGTATTGAGGGTTCGGATAAAAATCTCTTAAAATAAGGTCGTTTTCTATGTCCGCTGATCGAACGAAATGGTTCCTAATTACATCAAGAAAGACAAAATTTTATTGATAATTATTTCCATACTACAAAAATACATTAAGACTTATGTCTTCTTTACAATGTATAAGAAAATGTGCTAGGGAATCTATAATAATTTGATATACATGATTCAATTAAAAAAACAATTAATTAAAAAAAAATTACATCCCATAAAAATTAAAATTTTTCTGGTAATGGTAATGGAGGATACACATGTGCATAAAATTTGAAGAAAATCTGGTACATTTTTAAAAAAAAATTGTACGGGAGTGTGTCAATCGGAGATACACATGTGTATACAATTTAAAAAAAAAACAGGGTACCTACTTTTTTTTATAAAATTTGTATGGGGACCCCGAATAACTTCCAAATTTTAACAGAAAGTGTTGCCCATTGTAGATACACATACCCCAACCCCAAGGCGTGAGTCGCCCCAATTTTAAAAGAAAGTCTTGTCATTGGAGATACACATGTGTGTAAAGTTTGAATAAAATGGGGCTTTAGGAACTGATCAATAGATTTGGTCCGCCAACCATCAATCCAGCCAGCCGGCCATCTAACAGCCAGTCAGCAAGAAACACAAGGGCACGCGAAAATAATTAACAACTAATTACATCAACCGGATAAGTAATCCTTTAACAGCAATGACGCCGAAAAGAAAACTAAAGCTAAAGCTGAATCCAATTGCCAAACAAACAAATCGGTAGTTAGAAACAAGCTAGAGTTGGTTGAAGAGAACACGGCATTGTTTAGCAAAAGTCGAAATGGTCCTTAACTCCATGACAGCTAGTGGTAAGTAATTCCATAGACAAAGGGCACTGACAGTAAACGATGTGTCCATAATATTGTAGGTGTTAGTCGGAATAATGAGGATTCTAGTTCTCAAAGACTGGCCAAACATGAAGTTGGCCAATAGATAGGACTTGTTTGAACAAAAATATACAACAGCTCTAAGTTTTAAGAAATTTGAGAAGGTACCTAATTCCCTGCACAGATTAGCCATACAAGCGCCCGAAAATAATTCTGCACCATAAGTAAAGAATGGCATAGCCAAACAGTCGACCAATCTGCCACGGATGCAAATCTTGACTATGTAGCGTTTTCGTTAAACAGCCCAGACTCTAGAAGTAATAGTAGTGACATGACAATCCCAGGGTAAGGTCTCATCAAGTACGAAACCCTGGCTCTTAAAACAAACAATGTCAATAATTCCTGATAATCCAGACGCAACCGGAAGTTTTTTATTTGTTATAAAATGTTTGTATTTGAATTTTTGAATAGCTGATCTTAAGCTTCCATGTTTTGCAGTACCGATGTCTGAACCTCATTGAATTTGTCTTGTAGCTTTCTTTGAATGACTTGGATACTTGAACCGTAGGTGTACAGTATATATTGTCGTCCGTATATGTTATAAACTCGTCCACGTCATTAGTATTTCAGAAACATATATGTTGAATAAGACTGGCGCCGTTACTGTGCCCTGTGGCAGACCATTAGCGATATTAAATATTTTATCTTTTGTATTTTCTCTATCAGTGCCGTCATAAATACCTATAGGTAGGTTATATGACGTTTTCAGCAGTGGATAGTATATAGAAATTTTCAACAACAACATTATTTTCAATTTATCAGTGTTTGGTTTGAAACAGTACTTGTGATACAAGACAACAGAAAGTAGCAATATCCGAATGGCTTGTCTACAATAAAATTAGTTAAAAATCGGTGATATGCATTTGATGAAAATCGCCTCACCTCGCCTTGCCTCACGACCCGGGGCCCGATCACTTCTAATCTTTAATAGAAAGTGTTGTCACCGAAGATAGACACATGTGTGCAAATGTGAATAAAATCAGGCTTTTGGAAGTATAGGTTAAAAATTAATCACAAGATTCCACCAGCCAGCCAACCAGCCACCGCACCAAAAGCTAAAATAACAGGCGTTGTCTGGCTACCCCTCACACACTACTGACCCATCCAAACTGCCCGCTCCCCCTCTGAAACCACCGCACACCATTGAGCCCAACCCCCACATCCCACATACCTACAAAATTGTAACCAATATCCGCGAGTTTATACATAAAACCCATGAAAATCGGCATTTTTTCAGTTTTTCTCGAATTTCCCCATTTTCCTACATACTGCATACTAAAAAGAGGCACTGCATTAGAATTACTTCTGAATAGCATACTTTTAGGCTGTAAGATTTATTAGATTATTTAAAATATAACCGCCTGTAAGTTTAAATCATTATGTACCGGAGAAAAATGTAGTCAAACCGGTTTGTGCGGTTTACCCAGTTTTTGTGAACCTTGCACATTTCGTTTTTTTTTTAGACGATTACTCAATACTTGTGTGAACTTGTATTATTTTTACTGTTTGTTTATTAGAGTTGTTGTTTGTAAATTAATAATCTTGTATTGTGTTTCATTTGCAAAATCCTTTACGAACTCGAAAGCCTCAATTTCGTAACACTATTTATAAAGCCACACCCAGCTGTTCTGTTCTTTTACTCTTTTGATTGTTTAGCAAATAATTTTTTTCCTACAAAAAATTACCAAAAGCTCTCTTTAATTTCCGCAGCATACCTTTTTATTTTTTGTCTGCTATTTTAACACAAACTGTACATTGACAAAAAGCTGATGGACACAAGTTACATTTGAAATAGAACATCATAATGCTTCTTTGTTCTATGTTTACCTACAGTTTGAAGAAATGTAGGTACTCTACAATTTTCTTAAATCGACAAAAATGACTAAAAATATGAAAATTTATATTATATTTTCGATATTACCAAGAACAATTATGAAATTAAAAAAATATACCCTAAGTAATGGATAAAGTTGAAAGTCTTGGGCCATAAAGAAAATAAAAGGGTTAATGCGGGCAAAATCATTTTTCTATAAATGCGACTATGTTCTCCACAATTTCTCTCTACTTGCATGCTTGCCCAGCCAGCATTTGAAAATCAAATTATTGGTTTCTATGCCGTGGCGCGGTGTCTGTCATAATTAGTTACCCCTTTCCTTCATAACATAATTCTTAAATTTAGCACATTCTCTTCCATCACCAATGTCGCGCTTTGAGAAAAACCCACACAAACCCAAGCACAAAAACCCTCAAACTCCCAAAAGCAAGTATTTGTTGTACATACAAATTAATTTTGGTATAAATGCTGCGAGTACTTCAACAGCAACAACAAACAGACCGACTATTCATTAAACTATCATCTCATAAATTGTCAAGCAGCGTACTACCCGCCATCCCGGCTTATAGTCCAACACAATATCTGCTGGGTAAAAGGACTCAATAATAAAGTCATTTAATAACAAATTTATCACGCCTTTTGTACGTCGGGTGCTGACGGAGCAACAAAACGAGATCGCACCCAACGGATCATTTAGAATAGGAGTGCACTATTCGATAGTCATCATCATCATCATCATCATCATCCTGTCCGATCACTCTATGATATAAAACAACAAAGGCGACAAAACGACAAGCTGTCAAAAAGGGGCTTCTGTCGATTTCGTTACATTTGCATTGTATACCTTATCCCCGGCGCAAAAGATCACAGTTAAGTGTCCGTAAATTGTTCTCGCACACCATCGGGAGAGGCGTCACGCCGATCTAGTCAATTGTTGATTCTGAAATTGCGGTTCATGTCCTAATTAAGGACATATTATTGTGAGTTGAGTTTGTTGCTGTGTGACGAAAGTACGATTTTCGTATTGTCCCGAGAGACACACACAGATTTCAGTGAGCGACCATCCCCATCTGTCCTATGACGAATTGCGAATAATGAAATTCTGATCGATCGGCCAATGATTCATTGAAAAGTGCGCGTCTTTTGTTGTTGGCCAAACAAGGAGGTGTAAAGCGATTTTTCGTATCAGTCGGCCATTTGCTGTTACAAAGTAGACAAAGTAATGCATTTGACGGACATTCATCGATCTCTAGCTTAGGCAAACAGTTTAATTACTCTCCATTAAGACTGCTTAGACTTACCTTGCTGCATGTTACGCATTATAAAGTAAACATTAGGGCTCGTACTTGGGGAAGTTTACTGTCAGACCCTCACAATTTATATAGATCCATAAAATATAAGTATAGAAAACACATTTGGTTGTAGAAAATCATAAGAAAAAACTGAAAACAGCTTGCTATTAAGAGCTTGCGGTTCCGATAGATTTTGTATGAACAACAAACTTGCTTATACTTGACTCAATTTTACTCTATAAGCTGTCGTTTTAATTGCCTTAATGAGTGAAGTGCCAACTGATCAAATTCGCGTATGATAGCATAGCCTGGGTAGAATATGGCGTACAGACTAACAACGAAATGTAGTAACCTTAATGTTACAAGCCAAGTTAATATCATACGAGTATGTACAGCGGGCTCTGATAAGGCACAAGAGCATGGACTCGCGTGCATTTTCTTCAATCTGGCGTTGCAGAAATTTATTCGAGACTCTGATGTAAATCCTCTATAAGTCCATCCATATACTGGATTACGCAGACGATATTGACACCATTGTTAGAAAGTCAAGGCCTGTACAAGAAGCTTTTATTCAGAGATCAAGCGGGTGGCACCAGATATGAGGATACATAACTGTGACAGCAGTTGTTGCACTCCAGAACACGCGATAACGAAAAACAAGACCAAAACTAAAAATACCGTGCAGTTTGTAGTGTCCGTGTACCCCATTCTTAACAGCCCAGCTAAAAGAATTCAGTAAATCATAGATGATCTAACTCGTTAGCAACAAAATACCGGAATGTGAGTGTTTGTTTCTTCTGGTGATTTGACTCATTTTGTCGTGATGGTATAACACTGGCGACAATTTGTGTCAATAATCCATTGTGAGACATCCACTTTTCAGTTCGGTTAAAAGAAGCGGTAAGTTGTGTTTTGTGTGTTTGTTTTTGTACTTATGTGCGATTTCAGAGTGGATCTCAGCAACATACGGCAAACGAATTTTTTCGCTGTGATTACACATGTACATGTTCACAGGCCAGCAATTATAGCACTGAGCGAAACTCTGGTATTTGATAATTCCGATACATCGGATACATCTGGCCATTCTGGCCAGACAATACCCGAAGGAAGGTGTGCTGAGATATTCACCGAGTTTACTCAGCTTGTAAATGCGCTAACAAGAATACCTGACATTGCAAATCATTCCGCAAACACCATTAAATTTTTCCTTATCTCTCGTCCTGATAAATAATCGGTCAATATATTATTGCCATTGTGTAGCATCAGCTAATTTCTCGTTAATAAACCATGCAGTTAGGAAAACAACTCCCCAAAAACAGAGTGGCAATACGAGAAAGCCAAATAAGAATGATATGCTTTCGGTTTTACAAACTAACCCCTAATAAGGAAAACCGAACAAACTTAAACCGATTGCAACGCCCAACTTCGGCGAGTCAAATTCGCCTACGACCAATATTAAGGCAAAAAATACTACAAAATATTACAAATTATTGGTCATTGGTGATGAAAATCAATAATACAGCCTCGTCGTCGATTCCAACGCTCATTTATAATAACATTCCAGTTGTCAGATCTACGGATAAGGCCAATCTGTCTGCTGCACGTTTAGCAGCTAGCGCCACGCTTCCAGAGTGTGCATTGCTGCCGCCTGCAAGTCCGAGTACAGAAAACTCTATGGGAAAGATTTACATTCGTACTCTAGAGTTTTAAGCAATCTCAACACTCATAAATCCCCTGGGCCAGATTGTATTTCCCCATTAGTTCTGAAGAGGTGTTCTTCCAAACTCACATTACCATTGCGTTAAGTTTTCCATATATCCTACTATTCTGTAGTCTTCTGAAGTTGGAAAACAGCCTTTTATCCAGCCCTTCTTCGTACCGACCCATAGCACTTACTTCCATTCTTTCCAAGGTCATGATGGAAACGCTGATCAATTTTCAGCTCTTTCAGGTCTTTACATCAATTTGGTGAAAGCAAAGCCGTTGCACTCGATATTTCCAATGCATTTAACAGAGTTTGCCATCAAGCACATTTGTCCAAAATGCGTTCTTATTGAGTCGATGAAAAACTGCTTCATTGGAAAAACCACACTCTGATTACAATTAGTCACTTTAACAATGAGACCGACTGATCTTTCATCATTTAATGCCACATTCATGACATTTGGTTCAGTTTGAGTTGATCCATGTACGAGATGCATCAGCCAAATAAAAGCTACATATGCGTAGGTTGGTACATCAAGTGAATCAGACCAGTAACACTTTGACAGCCGCTTTTAACAAAACCCTGAAATTCGAACTGCTGGTAAATATGGCAGTTAGCCTATAGCGGCTACTGCGTGCCGATTTTGGTTGAAAAATGAGGCATGAGACAAAAATAAACGCAAGATTATTTAAGTAGTAAATAGTAAACCATACCAAGGGTTACTTGCGCATGCACGTCATTTTATTTTGTTTTAATTGTCTTTTGATTCACTTGTCAATAGCATGTAAGTAGCCTCCTGCATAAGGCAAGAAGAACCGATTCGCTCCCAGCGACAATTTTATGCTCAGTTATGCTGTTATAAATATAAAAAAAACACCCGCCAGCAATAAAATTATATGATCTATACGCCTCACGCCGCATGCCTCGTTCTGCATCCAAAATCGGCACTCTGGTCATGGTAGGCCAGTATCAGGTATGCTATCCAATTTCAATAATGCTAAGTCGATTTCTATTTTTGGCTGCGTGTATCAATGATCGAGACGTTGTAATAGCAGAGATACGGTTGTTATTCCAATTGTTAGAAATTAACCAGAGGAGGAGTAATTTGAATGCAAATTAGCCGAAGCCTACTCAAAAGACATAACCTCTCCTAAATCTCAAACTCAAACCGAATCACATTACACAAAGTGATGTTGTGATAGTGGATCTCAATGCACCCTTGTAATTTGGTCGCGTTGCTTTATTTTATTGTACGGCTACCTATTCTTAGGAGTTCATGTTATGAACTTAGATAATAATGAGTGCGGACCACCTGTTTTCCAACGACCTACTGGTCCAGCGGTCATTTCAAAGGTGCGGTAAAACGTTTTTCTTAACCGCATTATTGTACCTACCTTTTGACTCTGAACAACTATTGGAGATGATAATATAAACTCATCAGTAGCTATTAGCTAATGCGAGGATCGATTAAGATAAATCTTCTTGAATGGTATCGACATACAAGTGTGTTGTGTTCCTTGAGCACTTAAAGTTATCTTGAATTGGGAGACCTATTACGATTATAATAATGTAGCAGCAATTAGATAAACTTTACTCTTAAAGAAGGAGACACTGCTCGTGGTATGAACAGATTCTCACGAGAATAACGAAACTTCCTGATGCAGTAAGACGACGATTAGATTCTAATAAAAAATTAATAATATTCTAATATGCACCGGGGAGACACATCAAGTGCCCGTAAAATTAATCATTTCCAGCACCCTTTTTAATTGCCGGAAGTCATAGAAGAAAATGCCCCATCATCACATTGTATCTTATAAGCACCTTGTAAGCAATTAATAGAATTAATGTTCTCTTTGCAAAATCATAAGATCATGGTGTATACAGCAATAGAATGCACACAAATGTGCATAACTTCTCTCCTAGATCGTACCATCCGCTATAATGGCCAAGCGGACAGCGCCATCTCATTCAGTAGCTATTACCTGAGCATCCGCTAGGTTTATATAAAAATATCTACTCTCAACATTAGGTGTGGTAACAACAATAACAAAAAATCAAATAAAATCTGACGGAAGTTGATGATCAAAGCGCCTCGACCGCTCGCTCTCCTCTACCCCGCATCGTAGTATGAAGATAAAAATTTGCATAAAAACTGCTCGCTGATGGCTGAGGATAGCTGTGTTGGGTGTTTTACGTTTTTAGGAAGCGACAAAGTCATTGTACGACGCGATGATGACGGCGTACGGATGGGCTGTAGAACCCTTAATTGAAATCGTGACGTGCATCAAGTGACGGAACTTTTTTATAAACTCTGGCAGAAAAGCGTGCACAGGGAAATTAATTTCCAAGTTGATCTAAGGTGGTAAACACCTACACTCGTATAATGAAGAAAGTAAACCAATTACACAATATAAGCTCTGGCGAGCTGATTAAGGTACCTACACTGATGATAAAATGTGGTCTTCTCATAAATTATCCAAAAGATTTACGACGGATAGGCGTGATCCGTGTGGAGTTTAACTAGATCTACTAGATTTTTAATTTGTCGTTCGTCACGTCGTCATTGTGTCGCCGTCCGCGTGCCGCAGTGCCACCATCCAACATGATGCAGACCAGCAACCAACAACTAGCTTGATAAGCTGGTTAAGTATACCTTGGACTTTGTTGCTTTCCATTGCATGTGCGATCTCCCGGTGTCTTTCCTTTTGCTGAAAGTCTCAGTCTGATATCGACGAATTAACTTAATTACTTCCAGTTTACGTACGATATTCATAAATAGGAGTATCAAGGTGGAAATTAAAAAGTTTGTCTTGTTTCGCGTGCGTGTGTGTGTGCACGGATAACAAATTTGTACTCTCTGCAGTTCAGCTCATTTGAAACCGCTCTGTATTACTTTGTATATCTTACAACCTTAAAGAAAGATAAAGGTAGATACAACTGTTTGTTAAATTCAGTCCATCAAGTAGTAAATACAGTAGAGTCTGAGTAATTTCTGTGCTTGACTTTTTGTAAACCTCAGTAACAAAATGAGGGTATAGTCCCAGAAGTACTCGGACTGAAGCAGTTGTTGTTTGGAAAAAATTGTGATAACAATATGGTATTTCATGACCGTCGACTGAACGTGCGGAAGCTTACAGACATTTCAAAAAGCGCTGTATATCACATAGTGTTTAAAAATCTGGACATGAGAAACCTCTGCGCAAGATGGGTGTTCCGTCCTCACGCATCACATCGTCTTGAGGATGTTTCAATCGCTATGTTTCACAAAAATAAAGCCGACTTATGCCTCAATTCATAACAATGAGTGAAACATGGGTCCATTACTTTACAGTCAGTTTTTGGGATGCACGTGGCTTAGTTTTCATAAATTATCTTCAAAAAGGAAAAACAATCAACGGCGAGTATTTTGCGAACTTATTGCGGCGTTTTCATGTAAATTCTCAAATCGGAGATACAGGTGTGTGCAAAGTTTAAAAAAACCCGGCTTTTAGGAAGTGGATTAAACATTTATCACACAATTTCGCAAGCCAGCAACACACAAACTCATCCGGAAACGAAGTTATAGAGAATTTGAAAACAGGACGCATTTGGCGAAAAAGATGGCTATTTTGAGGAGCTCGACGGATCTCTCTATGAACAGGGTATCGACACTTCTGAACATCGATGGAAAAAGTGTATCGAGCTATTTGCACCCTTATAATGCTGAGCACACCGTCTTAAATGAATGCAGATCATACAAATGCGGAAACATAACATAATGGTAGACCCGTGGGCTCGACTAGAGGCACGGTTATTGCGGATGGGTTCAAGAATGGGCGGGATGCATCTGGATATTTCTTTTGAACACCGCTTATGGAAAAAGCGATAAAACAGTGACAGGCAGGAAACATTCATGCGATGTTCAAGCGATTCGATTGTTTTCGCGATATTTAGGTACGTCACCACTAAGTTCTGAATTCTGTCAAGTAGATGTAATGTGGTCTTATGGGGCGAAGATATGCCTTGTAAGTAGAAGTGAAGTAAATCTTGCAACGTTTTAGGTAACCTAAACATTTCGCAGCATTCTTGGCGATGGCAAATATGTGGTCGTTCCAACGAAGCTTGTTTTTGACGCACCGAGAATTGCGAGTTTTTCAGTTTCTTTGATGCAATATCAATTCATGCATAAAGGTTGGGGCTTATGTAGTTCCTACCTTGTTATGCTGTCAAGGTCAAACGTGCTTAACACACGTTGTTGTTCGAGTTTCACTTGCAATGAAGAGGGACGTGCAGAAAGTGTCTCATAGCTGAGAGTGCTGTCGTCAGCGAAGGAATGAATCGGATTAGAAGCAGCGAACAAGAGATCATTAATTAAAATTTTAAAGTTAGGAAGACTGTCGGAGACAAAAAAGAGATACTTGGGAACACTGACGCTTATGCGGTGAACATTGGATTTAAAACCATCCAATATGATCTGGATGGAATGGTCTGAAATATAGTTATAGTCCAATCAATCAGGGGCTTATCAATTCCACTGGCATTCTTTTTCGCCAAAAGAGCTTGATGCCATACTCTGTCAAATTCACCAAGTGCAACAATCTTGTTTTCACCAAACTTGTGAATAGACTGGTAACTACCTTCCAGTGAGATATACCATCAGATCACCTGTAGAACGTTGTCTTCAAAAACCATTCTGATGGTCGCTAATTATTTCCTGAGATTCAAGGCCCATTGTGTGGGACAGAATCCATCGATTTTAACTCGACGCTGATCGCAGCAACTGGCCATTATTCGTACTAGCCTGAGGAGAATACTGCAAAAAGACCTCGAATTATTCGCCTACGTGCTCCAGATGACACAGGAGTTGACAGCAAATGACTATTCGCTTCGATATCAGTTCTCTGTGTGGGCCACCGATCAGCTTGATATTATCGGGGACTATGTAAACAAGCAGAACTGCCGGATTTTGGGTTTGGAACATCCACACGTTATCGTAGAGAAATCAATGCATCCACCAAGAGTGACAACTTGGTGTGATTTTAAAGTGGTGGTATAATTGGCCCTCTTTTCTTCGAAAACGCTGCTGGAAACTCTGTTACCACCATTGACGACCGTTACAGAGCCATGCTGACCAACTTTTTATGGCCTCAAATCGACTAAATATGAATGTGTACGACTGTTAGTTTCAACAAGATGGCGCCACATGCCATATAAGCCGACTGCCAAATTTTGCGAACGAATATCAGCAGATTTGGAGTTGTCAATTGGCCTGCGCAAAGCTGAGATTTGACGCTGATGGACTTTTTCCTATGAGGTGCCGTTAAGGGTAGATATTATGCGGAAAATCCAGAGAAAAATCCTGCTGTAAAACATTACATAGGAGATAGGCGCCGAAATCATCGAAAAAGTTCTTAAAAACTGCACTCACAGGATGGCCTAACGTAAGACCAGCAGAAGGAGCCACATGAACAAAATTGTTTTTCGATCTTGAATCAGAGACTCAAACCTTTATAATAAAAAGATAATTTCTAAAAAATATTGATGTATACTCATTCTAAAGCGTTTTAAGTAACAAAATGTTAAATTGCCCCCCCCCCCTTTATTCGGTTTGAAAATGGAAAGTCGCTTCCGACGTCCGCATAAATGACACGTCAACTTTAGTCTGTATGTCGGTTAAGCATCAAATTTTGATCACAACAAATCGTATTTTGATCGAATCGCCACCGACGACACTTCTCAGGTGATATGTGTGACAGCACTTCATAAGCGCGGGGCATTTTACATCTTAGACTCACTGGGTGCACGCGCAAGACAGAATCATCGTGCCACACACAAAATTCTGCATTGTCATTTCCACTTCCACTTTGTGCACTCCATCCGCTTTTGCGATCTGCGAACTGCGATCAAGCGATGATGACGTTGAGCAAGACAAAGCGCATCGGAACTCCATCAGATAAAAATGCATCATCAATTGACCATCATCGATGGAAGCGATACGACTGTGATATTGCGCAGATAAGCAGCGCCGTTGTGTTTCTTGTACATGAAATGCAGAAATCTGCGTCAAAAGAAAACCTCACCCCACGCTCACACAACCAAGTGATGCAAGGAAGAGGAAATCAAAACCCCCTCTCGCGAAGGATGTAAGCATCATCATCAGCCATCAACAACATCATCGTCATCGTCTCAAATTCCTAAGCGGTGTGGTCCGTCCATTCATTCATATGATGTGGCGGCCGACCGACGGTGCAAAGCGGTCAAAGCGATACCGCTTGATGTACAAGCCTTAGGTGTCGGCTATCAGCTAATTGGATGAATGTTCAAAGGAGCCGCCAACAAATTAAGAATGAGTTACCAATTTAGCTTTTATATCTCTATCATACCTACCTATTACTACCACTACGAGCATTCATTTGGGGAATGATGACGCTTATGCGATGTTGATGATGACGATGATGATGATGATGATGATGCCGATGCATCGGGATCCAGCGTGCACAATCGCATGCGAGTACGGAGTACTTACACACGCGAGAGCCACATAAGTAGCTGCTCGTAAAACATAACCTATCTTGTATCTTATGCTGAGGTACGAGTATGTAGTGATGCGCACATTAATCTACAGAATTTAAATCAATTTCGTGAAACTGCTCTTCCAGTTTGAAGGATGATTTTTACTAATACGCACCTGGATATCGAATTGGCTCCAAATATAGCCCAAGAATAAAGCACTGAGTGAATGGACTGGCCAATAAAAACGCAAAAGGAGAGACCTCAGTAATGATGGAGTCACAAGTAGAGAAATACGTCGTGTCCTCCAATCCGGTCTTACATTCTCACACGCAAGGTAGGTACTTACCGTGCGCAATTGTCATTAGTCATTACGGAAATTATTAATGAGGGTTTTCCCGCATTTGACGAAAACAGACATGGACGCTTCATGATTTATGTATGAGCTAAGAGAATGCTCGTACGAAGTAGAGCTTCCCATAATTATGATATCATTTCCATTCGTTCAACAGAATGCGTGTAGATGTAGATGAGTTAACGTAATGAGAATTTCCTCATTACGCATTACTCGATTAAGGATGTTAACCAGCGTTTAACCTGCTGGCCACTAATTTGTTTGCCGGGCGTTGAAGTCGCCTCGCTCCCCACCCAGCAACCAACGATTAATGAGTTTTCGCATTTGCCTGCCGTACGCACATTCCGCATGACAATAATATGAATGATGCGCTGACGATAATTAACGCGTAAAGGTTCAGCGGTCTTGACGCGCATGCATCAGGAAGATCTCAAGTTGGGTTAATAAATGGAAATATTAACTCCAGTGACGCACTTCTTCTTTTCTTTAATTTTTTTTTTAAAAACATTTTTATCAGTAGCCTTACAACTACTGACGTAGTTCAAGATCTTTTGTTGTGTGGTGTTTGTTTTCTCTCCCTCTCCTTCTCTCTCTCTCTCTCTCTCTCTCTCTCTCCACATAAATTAATAACCTCTACGAGATATATTGCAGCTTTCAAATTTCTGTTCATCTTCAGATAACAATTTGGAGGTAGATGCACGGCAATAAACGTCAATATATATAATTAAAGCAGCAACGGTAGCTATACTGCAGCGAGCGGCAGTTCAAAGCGCAACTCCGAATGCCCCTTGGAGAAGGTGTTTTTGTTGGAAATTTCAGCTTCCGATCATTATAAGATTTTTATTCGATCGATTGATTATTACGCTAATGTACGTAGCTACACATAACACGTAGAGTGCTGCTGCTAGTCTGATGGTCTGATGGCTATGCGGTGAACTACTGATACGGAAGGTTTCAGATGGAGCCGCTCATTTGAATAATCAAGCAATCAATTTTATTGCTAATGATCCAAAACAGAGGTTTTGTCCGCTGAGCGTTGTTTTCTTTTTCTTCCAGAGAAACTCTGTAATGCTCGTAACTTGAAAATGAGAAACGTAAAACGAGAAGTTTAATTTTGAAAGAATGCAACGATAAATGGAAAAAGGTCTCAGATTTAGTGCCCCGCACGCAATTGAATTGTTAATTAATTGGCTGTCAAGTTTGGAGAGCGTGCGTCGTGTGCGTGAGTATGCGTGAACGCAAACGGAATGATCGGGCGTATACGGTGGAGTCCTCAACAGCGCAAGAGAGAGAAAATACCCAAATTTATTGATGGAATGGAATCATTATCCCAAACAACAAGGGCATTTTATTAGCCATCGAATTGCATATTACCAGCCAAAATTGGGGTTAATCATTAAAGCGTATTGTCGTTGGGCATTAACCACATCTCAACCATCAACACATTTTCCATTTATTTGGACCTGTTTTAACACTCCTGCATTTATGACTATGTACTCTGTGTGGGTTCTAGCCATATTTGAAAGTGACTTGACGCTTTGATCACTGCCGCGTACACCGCCACAACAAGAGGTGTGAAATATCGCGACTGAAATTAATTTCCCGCCGTTGGCTTTTAATTATGAATTTTCGATTCTCGACTTAATTCCAAAATAAAACAACGCATAAAAATTAAAATTGTTCGTGCAAATTCTCTAATCGGGGATACACAATGTGCAGTTTGAATAAAATCGGATACATTTTTTAAATTTTTTGTTAGGGAGAACAAAAAGTGTTGTTCATCGGAGATACACATGCGTATAAGTTGAAGGAAATTTGTATGGAAGCCCCCTGATCCCGAGGCCCGAGAAAATAAAATCGAGCTTTGGGAAGTGGGTTAAAGGTTGAGGCTCGAGGGGTGCCCATATACGTTTTTTAAAAATGAACCCGATTTTCTTCAAATTTTAAACACTTGTGTATCTCCGATGGACAAAACTTTTTCTTAACAGCTTTGGAGTGATCGGGCCCTGAGGCCCGAGGTGTGCCCATATAAATTTCTTAAAAACTTACCCGATTTTCTTCAAATAGGTATCTCCTATTAGAGAATTTATATGAAAATTTTTAATTTTTATGGGTTGTTTTTCTTAATAATAAACGAAAAAACGAGATGGAGCTTTTTATTCAAAAGCTCGAGAAGAGGCCTTATAAAGTTCTACTATGGCTATGCTTTCATAGGCGGCTTTAAATTCTATAAAAAGATGTTGTAGTGAGTTTTGAAACTCTAGACATTTGGCCAGGAAAATCCACAGAGAATCTTCAAAAAATATTTTTTTGAGGAATTTGTAATCATTTTTGAGTCTTTTCAGTTTTGAAAGCGGAATTTAGATAAGCCTTTCGGCTCAATGGTGGTACGTGTTTTTTTCTTCTGTAAGGCCTGGTACTGCAGACGAATCCGGTACAATTCTCCGTCGAGTTATTGCACTTCAACAAAGACGTCAAGTTGCAATATGACCGAATTGTATTACAGAGGTTTCAACAAATTTGAAGGCTCAATTGTGTAACTATTTGTAATATTTTCTTGGTCAGGGTTACTTGTAGTTTTCCCTGACCATGATGCATTGATTAAAGAACTCGCGTCGTTTTAGTTCCGTGATCGTTTTCCGTATTGCTTTTTCAATGAATCAGGGAGAATGCTAAGAAAATAAATGGAAACTGGATTCTAACGTTAGGAATTGTAAATAACATTGCTTCGATTTTTCAATTTGAATACAGGGCTTAGCCCACCGTCGCGCAAGTCATCCAGGGAGTTCTCCCATGGCAATAAGTTTTCATATATACAAAAAAAAATAGAAATATGTAAACTTCTCTCTTTGTGGGCATTTTTGGAGGCTCTAAAAAGAACCATTGCTTTTGTATTCAGGTTTTTAATTTTTTCTTTTCTAATCTTTGTGTAGATACTTTTTATTGTCAGTAAAATCAGCTCAGTTAAGGTTTAAAACTTTGATCCGCCATTGCTGTGCACTGAAGGGCATCCAAAATTATCGAATTTGCTCGATGCTTCGCGTTTCTTCGTCTTCTCCTTTGTAAGCCTTGTAAGCGTCATCCTACGACTTTCGTTGTTGTCCTTTTTCAACCTAATTCATCACATGGTTCTTGTCAGTGCATATTTAATACAGATCCTCAAACATCATTCTTCTCTAAGTATGACTTCAAATTGTATAGTAACTGACATCTTCTTCAGTTTCTTAAAATCATATTAACACGTTAGTTTAGTAACCTTAGCGCCCCTGATGTGCAACGATATTCCAGCGGCACACGGCGGCCCGCTCACAAACACTACGCTTGATTTGTTTTACAAATGATGGCGGCGATTATGCGAACACAAATGACAGCCTCATTTCTGTGGACTTAAGGTATGAGTGACACTGTTCGAGTTGCTGTTATTTGATGGGCATCCGCCGACGCCGACGCCGACGCCACTGCCTATTCCGTACATATCGAGACCCCCATCGTGCATTGATTTCTTCTTCAAAATGCTTAACTCGTTGACGTTCTCCAGGAAGCTCTTGTGGGCGGAAAAAGCAGTAACGGTGTCATAGTCTTTCTTCAATTCTTCGATGTCACGCTTTTGCTTGGCTCGCCGATTCTGGAACCAGGTGATCACTTGGGCGTTTGACAGGCCAAGGGCTCCGGCTAGCTCATCTCGGTCAGACGGTGCCAGATACTTTTGCGTACTGAAACGTCTCTCTAACTCGAATATCTGATGATTTGTGAAAGCGGTGCGGGACTTGCGCTTCTTTTTCGGTTGTGGTCGGTTCGAAAACAGGTCAATATGGGATTTATCTGCAAGAAGGAACAGAAAGAAAATGTTTTTTAGAAAAAAATACAATTTGCTGCATTCATAAGTTGGAATAACTGCCGCTGTCAAAGAAAATTACAAATCAATTCCAATTACTTAATAATATACTTGTCGTATGGAGGATAATAGTTCTGAGTAAACTAATGGGGTACATGCGAGGCATGCTATGTTTGACACCATCTGACGCTTAAGTGGACTACTAGCTGTTAGATATTTTACCGCTTGGCGTGCAATTTATTCTATTGCATTCATTACGTAGTCAATAAAAATTTAAATGATCTATAAGGGGCGTGCTGGGAAACTAAACTGTCAACAAGTTGTTAATCTAATTGGACAACTAATTACGATCTCACATCAGAGCAAGTATCGCTTATACGTTACGTTACCATTTAATACTCTAACATCCATCTGAAGAATATCTTATATTTGACATCAAATAAGAGGCGCAGTTTTTGCACGCAATCGTGTGCTGCATATTCAATACTATATTTAATAACGATACAGTAATAGGCGGTCAGTAATTTTTTCATTACCCACAGATTATTAAACGGTTTTTTGTTTCATTTAATAACAATACATATATATGTAGGCATATACTATGTACCTTCTAATATAACTTAAAGTTAAACGATTTCACGATCGAAAAGCAATTGACCTGTGCTCTGTGAGTGAGGTTTGTTCGAATGTGTGCATTGCGGTCGAGGTATCTACTATTTATTGTAGCTTTATATCCCAAAGCGGTATCCGCTGCAAAAATAGAATCAGACTCACATTCAGGTTTGATTCGTTCGACCGTTCGCGCTTAGAGATTTCTTTCCATCCATTTACAGTATAATTAGAATGGAATTATAATTTATTGTTCGAAAAGCCGAGTCAAGAAGACGCGAGCAGAAAAAAACACACCGCATTAAATGACAGCTGATTAATGGACTTGCGATGAGTTTTGCCGAGTTTTGAGGTGTGCTGGCCGCGCGAACGGCCAAGAGTTGATGTTAATTCTTTACGAGTATTCGTCTGTCATTAACTCTGCGTCACAGCATTAAAAATAATAATAATCTCGACTTTTGTAGTTATTGGTAGTGTGTGTGTGTGTGTGTCGATTGTTGATTGAGCTTACCTTCTTCTGTTTGTATATTGGTTCGCAGGTCCGGTCAATCATCAGTGCGAGTAAATCGGCGAAAACCAGTAGTCGGTTAAGGAACCCGCACAGTACACACAGAAAATTGTTCTTTTTAGTACCGAACTGACTCGCTAAGTATTAGCTGCGTAACAGGTCAACAAAGGAGCCGCTTGACTGCCGTTCCAAAGCCCCAAGCTTAATAAACCGACCGCAACCATCGTCCGTCCGATTGTTAAATTGATTGTATTTTGTTGTATTTAGTTTGAATCTGCCACTTAATTAAGTTTTAGATTTCTGTATCATTCGAAATATTCGAAATCCCGCTTAAAATCTGGCTGCCGATTGTATTTACGCTTGTTGATGGCGATATCTGTGATGGCACACCGAGTCGCGTGATTAACTCTGGCCACATGTGTGCGCAGTCTCATTAGAGTTTGGCGGCATCTACATATATGACTTTGCCGACAAATTCCATAATGAATTCGAGAGAAAAATTATTCATCAAAACTTAGGTGATGAACATTTTCGGCAGCACTTTTTCAGCAGTAGCAGTAGCGCTGGTTTATCACCATAGGCGGTCGACGGCTTATTCGGTCGAAGCAATCGTTGCATGTCATTAAGTTTTGATTTATGAAATATTTCTGTTGCTTTTGTTTAAAAAATATATCTATACGTAAATGTACCTGCATATGTATATTTGTATCTGTATCTAACAATGCGATTTAAGCTTGTTTTCTTGTTAATTAGCCATTAACTGTGCTACCAGTGTTGTGTTTCACAATTTGTATTGCATCATTAACGTTAGCATACTGGAAGAACCATTGGTCAATAGCCATGTGATTCTACTCAGTATAAAGAAAGGGGACTATTTCCACCTTATTGAAAACGAGTCTGGATCTACATTTTCTGTCATTAGTTATGGGCGAAATTTGTCTTGGTGTTGCAGTTATGCCGTAAATGCAATATGAAGACCACCCATCCACTAGCAAGACCACTAGACTATAAGAAAATCCATTATTAAGACCATGAGCAAGACTTAATGAATGTGCAAAACCAAGTCCAGGAACAAGGCCATCTCTGCAGTTTTACATGCAAGACTCTCGCAAAGAGATGAACCAACACGAATAAGTAATGCTCAGTTGATTCGTGCTCTACAACTGCGCACCCTAAGAGTATAGAATAGAGTTGTTCAAACGTTTTCAGCACCTAAAGTGTGGCATCTTTTCATTATGGGTGGTAGAGTATGTACGAGTACATGTATGGGTGTTAGAGTATGTACGAGTACATGTATTTCAACTCAGAGTCGAAAAAGTCAAGTTTGTGCAATGTCCATCAGTCTGCCCGTCCGTGGAGGCGATTCGTTTTTTTAAAGACAATCCTAGCCCATGTGGCTGACACATGGTATGATAGTATGTCCAGTGGCAGAGTTCCTCAGATCTGCTGACGAACATACTGCCTTATGGAAAATACGTCTTCAACCAAGGTAATGCTGGGCATTCACAGAAATGGGCTGGGATGATTCGTCATCTTCCGAGCAGAACCTACATTCCTTGTTTGGATATAAATTAATTTTGTTAAGGTGATACCTCAACAGTGACCTGTGAGAAAGCTTACCAGCTTTCTGATACTATCCTTGTCTAAATCAAGGATTAAGTTAATAATTAAATAAAACATTTAAAATAGTTGCGAAGAATATATAAAGGTTGTTTTCACTTTGATTGGATGCAGATAGGTATCGATACATTTGTTGCGATACCGAGTATTGAGTGAAGGTATTCGATACCTTGGGGGTGTCCTTATCAATGTCCCGATTGTTTTCCATCGATTATTTGCTTACATTGACAGTTTTAGTAGACGTGTATGTACAATTTTGTTCCTCCAACGACATATGATAAATGCACAACATTCCCATTTGGGAATTCTTTTCCGAACACCGAAGATTACATTAATTTTCTCACATCACGCAACGTAAAGAATCGTTTGTCAATCATCGCCGGTCGATGTGGATGATCGGAGCAAATTTGAAAGATCTTTTTTCGGCCGTGGCTTCCCTTCACACTTCTTAGACGTTTATCGTAAAGACTCCAATAAAGGACAAAAACAAAAAACACACCCGCACAATGAAACTGTTTCTGTAACATAAGACATATCTGCACCTCATCCTTATTCTCAAATGTGCTTGTCAACACAACAGTTATAGGTTTTTCAATTTGCTGCTACATAGATATCTGATGTTTTTCCATTTTCCTATCAACTTCTTACAGAGATCGTAGATATGGGGGAATTTGATTGATGCATTAAATATTTTTATCAGTACAGTTATGGGCGTTTTATATATATATATATATATATATACATGTATGCTCTACTTTCGGACAGGGTGTACCAATTTTATGTGCCACAGTTGTAGTGTTATTTCGCACTTGAGTCTTAAAATCCAAAATAAACTTAATTAAGAATTGTTTTCAGGTGCGACAACAAACTCCTTTCTTCCTGGAAAAAATATTGCGCTCGTGGCAGACATACTGGCACTGGGAATTCTGCATCTGACCGCTGCAATTCAATTCAATTCAACGAAAGAAATTTAGAAAATTCCTTGAAACAATTCATTGTTGATTTATGAACGCACTTGTCTCGAATGACTCGTTAATCAAGGAATAGTATAATGCCTTCGAAAAGATAGCCTCATATCGAATTACGTTTCAAGTCGTAGGAAAAAAGAAAATATTTCAAAATTTCCAACTGGTCGCCTGTTTGTGCAGGATGACATCTGACAATTGTTACCAAAACAAACCACCCCTAATTTGTGCACTGCTCTCAAGTGCAAGCAAATGTATCGTCACAAGGAGAAAGGTCCTGAGGGCGCACTTTTCTTAGACACACAATTTTTTTTTAAAACAACAAATTACTTATTACAAAGAAACACGACAGCAAAGTGCATTTATCGGTGAAATGACTTAATGATGATGGGTAGGTTAGAGTCAAGAGTCTCCCATCCCAGGGATGGTCATGTGTCCTTTTGGGTAATGGGTTTAGAATTACAGTGGGCATAGTGTATTTTGAGAGGTCTTGTGGCTTGGTGTTTGTGCGTGTGCGTGTATGCAACAGAGGCTGTGGGAATTGCATTCAAGTAGAATATTAAACATTAAAAAGAAGAAGACGAAGAACAAACGCTCGTATCGGAAATGTTTCGATTTTTCTGTGAGTTGTCAAGTGCATTTTAGAATCTTGCATAAGAAGACGCAATCACTGTAATAAGGATCATTGATATTTTTTATTTCAAATTCTGTATTTCGATACTTGGATACTTTCGATAAAGATACTTATTTTTATATGCGCAGAAGATGAACTAATGAATCGAATTAGCTCGCTTTTAATCTAAGCCCAAGCTGTTACTTTCCCGTAGAAAATATTGAAAAATCTGAGTCGTTAAAAATAAAATAAAAATCAATAGCATTCCACTGACAACGCAAACACACAAATTAAGAAAACATTTTAACTCTGTGGCACCCTACTAGTCTGCTAATCAATTGATTGTTCAAATTTGGTATAACTTTGTGTCGCGCTCGCATGACAAACAACAAAAAACAAAAACAAAAGCTACAAAATGTTAATTGCTTTTCCAACTTCTTAATTAGAATTCGATTGTGTGGGATGTCTTCGTGCGTGTCGTTGTGCCGCCGCGTCCTCTGCCATTGAGCTTTAGTCGCGTTTCGCGGCTTCGCGCTAGGTGTCTAAGTCTATTAAGACAGTAGGAAGGTTTTAATTGGAAGTTTCTAACGATGCCGACAACAAAATATTGTGGCTTCGTTTAAATGCAAATTTCTCCTAATAAACAATGACAATTGACACAATTTATTATAATTTGTATAAATTATTGAATTATTGTTTGGAAGTTTCGAAGACGACAAATCATGTCCGAAAATTTAATTAGAAAGCTATCAGCTTACAAATTAGAGTAAAAATTTTACAAAAAAAAAACAACCAACTAATAATCTCATGAGGCATAATGTCTGTGATACTTCCTACTGATAACGAAATGATTAGGCGGAATCATTACCGCAGCACTACTCTCTCACATGAGTACACAAGGTGTCGTGTTTAACGACATAACGTCGCGTAGCAGACACCATTTAAAATGTAAGCGCACTTGATTTAATTTTTTTTTAATGTCGCAGTCATTACTGTGCTCACTTGAAATGGATGTTCCTAATCGCTTCTGCTTGCGTCAGTGGTAATTGCATGAGCTGTTGCCGATAAGGGCTTTTTGGCGGTTACCAAATGGAAATTCAAGTACGACTGTCATACGAATGAAAAGCTTAATTAATTGGCTTGTGATATAAGGAACTCAGCAGTAAAAATACTCTTAGATTATGAAACCTTTAAACGGATCAAATTCTGTACTTCATCAGCGGATAACAGGGAATGTATTAATGCACTGACCCTGATGTTATACAATTCGAAGACAATTCGGTCCTGTATTCCGCAAAACATCTTATCACCAGTCTCTATTTCGAGCTAATAGTCTGGAAGACAGACTTGTTGGCTTAAAGTAACCGTTCGTGTATAAGAGCTATCTAGAAAAAAGTTTTTCCCATAAATAGGAATTAAAAATCTCATTTAATCCTAAATCGCTCAAAATCTGCTGTATGTGCATGTACTTTATAACATAAAAAGGGCAAAGGAGAACAACCTATGAATTTGTGCTTTACGACTGTCGATAAACGCACCACTAGCATTGCGGTTAAGTTTGCGGGTATAACTTAACCTGCCAACCATTTGGTAGTTGTTTACATTGATTCAGCTTCTTAAATAGAAAGCTTATTAAAGGAGTAAAACCCACGAGGCACTTATTTACCAATTAATTGCAGTCGTGGCATAAGATGCATGAATAATTATTTCTATTAAACAACCAAAATTCCCGTTTCCCTACACAATTATCATATTAGGGCAGTTTGATAAGTCAGTGACTCTTTGAATTTCCCGTGCAGTAACTTTAAATACAACACTGCTTCCGTCAACTACTGTCAATTCAAGCTGCGTCATTTATTTTGAGTTTGACAGCCACTGAAAGCAGACAACCTCGTGAATTTTAACGAATGCCGTTATGCCGTTTCTTAACCGTGGATGAGACATGGATCCATCACAACACATCCGAGACCAAGGAACAATCAAGACAGTGCTCCGGGTGAACGCGTGCAACAAAGAACGCCAAGGTGGATCTGTGTGCCAACAAGGCCATGGCCACAGTTTTTGGGATGTTATTTGCATCGATTACCTTGAAAAGGGTAAAACAATCACCGGGGTGAATATTATTCAGAGCAAGTGCTGTTTCATCAAGACAATGCACGGGTGAAAAAAAATATCCATTATTCAAAAAGTCACTGACTACCACCCTCGTGTTATTACTCATCGTCTCTATTAAACTTGAAATCTGATGCGAGGCAAGTTTACGTCATCAACAATTTACTGTCAGTCAATTAATTGTTGATAAATTGTTTATTCAAAAAAGCCTTTTGTTGTGTCTCACAATTATGCGAAATGTCCACTCTTGTTCAAGTGGCATCGCAAGACAGCTGTTTTGAAATTCAACTTATTATAAAAATAAAATTAATTATTCACCAACATCGCATCAATAAATGCTTGAAATATATATTGCCAATTAACTGTAGAAGCAATCAGCACTTGAGCAAACTCCAAGACGTTGAATTCATAAAATTCATAAAATAGAAACAAAGTGCGAGCACTATAATGTATACCTACACACGTTCGAGTGATTTGCATCCTTATAATGCCAAGCACAGTGGGGGTTTAGGCATTTAAGGAGAGCGAAAAAACATGTCTATGCACGTGTGTCTTCAATTGGTAAAAAAAACGAATTTCTTTAGTCGTTTATGATGGGCCACTTTCTAGGTTTCGATAGTAAAATTTATTTAGACTTCTTGGGTTAAAAAAGATTTACGGCACCTTTCTCAAGCCGTTTGCAACAAACTGAATCATCTGTCATCACAAAATATTTCATATTTTTGATGGAAACACGTCGCTATTTGTAATGCTGGGAAATGGTCACTGCAACTGTATTATTGTGTTTCCAAAGTTGCAAATCACCTAAAGAACCATTTGATAGGATTGACTTAAAATTGAACCTCGCTGCTAAAAGACTAGCAACTGAACAACTTTAAAACCTTGTAAAGCCTTATATTTTGACTGAGGCAGCACCATTTGAACACAACCAACTCATAAAAACTACAACTTACCTTGTGACTCATCGAAATCTTTAGTAGTCATCTGGAAGAGAGCATCCAGTGGTGTTCCGTTCGGTTTAGTTTTTCCTGACGATATAGCATTTGCGGCGACAGGACCGCCAGATGAAGCAGTGCTTCCAGCCGACGCAGATGAAGTTTGAGATGTCGTATTTGACTGCGGCGAATGACGGCTGTGATGCGATTGTGCATGATTGGGATGACCTGATGCCGCCGACTCCGTTGACATACGATTTGCAGCGATTTCCGGCGAACAGCAATCGCTTGCCGCTGAACTGGAACGCTCTGATCCGCTTTCCGAAGGGATTATGTCCATACCCATGTGCCGCAAGAGCTGTGCCTGTGCGTTGAAATGCTCCTGGATCTGACGATGATAGTCGAGGGCGAGACGTTGCTCGTAGTGCAGCAGGGCAGGCGGTATGAATGGGCGGACAGGAATAGGCCCCAACAGATGATCCCATGGCCGAACAATTTGTGTGGTTGGCAGAAGTATTGCAGAGGCTGGGTGTGCTCCATGAGGAACGCCAGTTGTCACAACTTCCAGAGGTTCTGAGCGGTGCTGGAAAGATCCACTGCCGACGGCAGTTGGTCGTGGTGGGCTTTTCTCGTGACCGAGTATATCAGCGATGGAAAAGCTTTTGACACCTTCAATATTTGATTTCGTGATGGCCGATGCCGATGCAGCATTCGGAACTGAAGGAGGCGACAATTTTTGTGGCACTGCTGGGGTGGTGGGGGGGCTTGTTGATCGGTCGCGCACTCCTGTCTCCGACGACATTCGTAGACGTTTAAAAGGTTGGAAGAATTCATCGCCGCCACCAATGCTCCGATTGAGTCCTGCATGATGATTCATCAGCAAATGATGATGATGTTGTTGTAGTAGTTCGATAGTGCCACGGTGATGTGGCAAAGGACTCGGTGCTCCTCCGACAGATATTTCAGATTCTGCCGGACTGGCAGGACGTAAAGTTGGTGGACACAACATACTCAATAAAAAAGTTCGGTACCAACACGCGCTAGTCACTATATATCTACTTTTAAAAGTTCACTTCTCAACTAAATTGGTATATAATTTTGTTCTCTTGATATATTTTATTTTTTTTTTAAATCACCAGCTATTTGCAATTTAATAAGTTAAAACTCAATAAAATCACAACAATTCACATCTAAATGTTAACTTCTCTCCACTTTACTCGGCGCCAAGTTCTAATAAAACTTCACAGTTATTGAGTCTTTTGCTCTTGCTGATGATGGAATCAATCAAATTACAAACTGTTGTACTTGTTTTGTTTTTGTACTCATTTATGGCAAAGTTTGATACTAATCTTGTTCTTGTTATCTGGTTATGATGAACGAACGCAAGCGAAACCCAATAAGACCTCTCCACTCGACGTTTCACAGTCAACTGTTCAAAACTAGATTGAAGTTTGCTAAAGAGCTAACTAGACAAGTCGATATTCAAGTTTTTGTATGCCACCGACCCCGTGAAAGAAAACATTTCGTTAACAACCATTCAATGCTCTCACGTGTTATACGACAGAGACAGATGATGACAATGCGCTGCGCAGCCCTATCGTTGTGTGTGCGTGACAGCAAGAGGCAAGATTTATTCTGCCGTTCAATGAAATGAAACAAAATGAGAAAGAGCTTATTGTTCGTGACAGTTGCTAGAAGAATGAAAAAATCGTGCAATGCCACGAGAGAGAAAGAGAATGTTACTTGTCGGAAGGGCGTCCAATGGTGACCAATCACAAACAATTGAAGGAAAAAAGCAATGGTGCTGTAGGAGATACAATTATGGCGGTCATCAAAGAACAGAAAAGAACGCTCGTTTTGCCCAGCGTGCTGATTAGACTTCTATTTGTTTGCCCTGCATAGGTAGATGGATGCGTCGCCATGCCTTTAATATATCCGATTGTAATATTTAACAAATACCCAGAAATACCAGAAGAAGATTAACAAATACGTAATATTTTTTAGGTACGTAGTGGTTGGTACGCAGTGAGTAGATCCCTCACGCTACTTCCAATTTCTCATTATTTGTTATTTGTGCATCTGTCGTTTGGATGAAATTTACATTGTGTTGGCTAGATGTGGTTAGCATTGACAATCTGGCACCCCACTCTTTTAGTTTAAGCAAAGAAAGAAATTTTTAATTGAACTACATTGAAGCAATTCACAGCTGGCACTTGGAGTCGGCCTTTGCAATTTGGATATTTAATACAAATTTTCAAGATTCGAATGTAATAGATAGTGCACGTTGATGACCACAATTACTTTAAGAAAAACTAAAAAAGGAATTACTTCTCCTAATTGGTGCTTCCTTTGACCCTTCATTATTAATCTAAAAAGCTTAATTTAAATTGATGTTTAAATAATTAGTGTGGCACAATTACTTATTATAAACCAACTTTATATCATTATAGAGGTACCTAACCCTACCCTTCATATTTCTTAGCTTTTTCATTTATTATTTTCGTCGGTAGGGAATTATTAATTCAAAGTCAGGCTTCACTGTGCACGAAATGAAATTTCTCGTTGGGTAATTTTTTTATTTTTTATTTTATTAAAAGATTGAAATAAATTTTAATTAATTTGGATGACAATTTAATGGACAAACAAACCCTGAAATAATACACCTAAAGTTAAAACAAAAATTTGGCATTGGCGATAGTGCTCTTCAGCTGATCCTTAAAATTAGCAATCTAACAGATATCAGCGGATAAAGATTATCGATATTTGCTCTGATTTTAATCCTAGTTATGCTGGTGTTCCTTAGTATTCTATATTAGGACCTTTATTGTTTGGTGCTTTTATTATTGCTTTTCCCAGAGTTTATTTAAAAGAAAACACTCTATGTACAGCATTTTATTTGGATGCCAGAATTCTTTTATCCCTCAACAAAATCATTAAAACTTCGAGGGTTTTATTCAGAAGTTTGTAGTTCGTTCACTTTTCTATTGAGTTTGCTTTCCTTAACTCATCGAGACTAGTTTTTACCCATTCTATTAGGTTTTGAATGCCACTCTCATTGAAATAAAAAAGAGTATTCTCAATTACAGAGTTCAGGAGTGCTATACGGAATCACTTAATCTCTGCCCAACAACAGAGGAACTCTCGTTGTTTCTCTCGCTTTGTTTTCCCTATTAATGCACAATATATATTCGATTACCTCACCAATTTATATTATTTATTTCTTTATGTAATAAAATTATTAATTTGTGTTTTAATAAACTTTTTTTGTGAACTACATACATGATTGTCTGATAGAAGCCCACAAAATTACTAATTATAAAAAAGCCATGAATAAAATTTGCATTAAATTGTTCTTCAAATAATCTTTATTCTTATAAATATACAAAAATAATTAATTTGTTTTCCTAAGTTTTCATATAATGCTACGAATGAGCGAATGACCGATTGAGCGACTAGTGACTAAGCGACGCCAAAAAATTAAAACATATGAAATCGTATGGTTGTGGCCACGTAGTTACTGAGCGATGAGCGATTGTGCTAAGCGACATAGACCAAGTGAAAAGTTGGCAAAAATAAGCTTTGAATGTTGATTTCAGCTGTCCAAACGAGCCGGTTTTATCACCATAAGGTTTGAATTGGGTTAATTTGTTATTTATGGAAACTATCACTAAATGCGATTATTATGAAATTTTCAATGTATTGGTAAGTTAGAGGCTATAGTAAACCCCCCACCCCGCATGATGCTAAAATGAAGGCCGGTGTTCAAGTGTGCGGGTAGTGAAGCGCCCGGGAACAGCTAGTAAGTCTATAAATAACAACACGACTTTCAAACAAAAGACTACGACAAACGACACTTGACCATGGCATTTTCACAACTTATCGCTCAAGCAATGACGCTCAGTAAAAGGTCGCTCATTCGCTCTTCGCTTAATGTGTGGTCTTAGCCTTACGCATACGCTAGAAAGTGTATTTCAAAAACGTATGTATGTGTTACGAAATTTAGGATTTCTGGAGTTCGTAAAGGATTTTCCAAATAACAACACAATATTAGTTCGTTAGTAGTACAATTTACAAAATTAATTAACAAATAGCAAAAGATCCCAAATTTACACTGGTGATTACTTATTATTCACTTATAGCACATTATTATTCACAAAGGCGGTAGGTCTATCTACTTTTCAACTTTTTCCGTTGTCTGGTGCCAAATATTAGCTTAACTTACTGCGATAAATTTTCTGCATAAAAACAAAAACTAAGTTTTCGAGAAGGTTCTAATTTTTATTAAATTCTCTATATTAACTTCGCGTGCCCGTGGCTGGCTGGCTAGCTGGTCAGATCGTGTGATCAATTGTTAATCCACTTCCTAAAGCCAGATTCTATTCAAGCTTTGCACACATGTGTGTCTCCAATTTATTAAAATTTGGTGCCCCGCGAGCCTCGGCGTCGTGGGGCTCCCATACAAATATTTTACAAAATTTTCCTCATATACACTAAACACACTTGTGTATCTCCGATGGAAAACACTTTTTATAAAAATTTGGAAGTGATCGGGACCCAGGGCCAAGGTTGACACATGTGTATTACCAATTAGAAAATTTACAACAAATTTTTATGGGTAGAAGAAAGTACCAGAACTCACATACACATACTTTCATATACAAGTTCCCAACAATATTACAGAGTTTAAACGGCTTTTGGTAATTTCTTAATTCTAATACAATTCAATATAATGCTTATTCTTATATACGACTTAGTAGGTACAGGCGACAAATTATTTCTATTTATATTTTCTTATCAATATGTATGTTTCTATTTTCAACATTTGACTGACTCTCCTATTTTCAAATTATAGTCTTTTGGTATGTCGCTGGTTTTGCTGAAAGAAATCCGTTTTGCTGTGTTTTACAAAATTTTCTTATTAAATCGGAATACTTGAGCATGATTTGATTATTTGTTTTATATAAATTGTTAAACGAAACTAATATAGACTTAATTTAGGTATGAATTTTAAACTTCTAATATAACTCACATCACATAAAAACCACTATGCGAATTCGAATCAAATGAATCAACTTTATGCAACAACAATAATCGTTCAGTTGTTAATCAATGTATCCATACGAGTAGCGACGTAGTTTAAATAGAAGTAATCACTCAAAGTATCAGCATGGATCAAAGTCAACAAGAGCTATTCACTAGCCTGACTTTATTGATCTTTTGTGTGCGATGTTACGAGCGCTGCATCCGCTGCATACATCAAATAAATCTTTAAAGCAGTTATTGTGTTGCTTTGTGTTGGATGCGAATTCAAAAAATTGTTCAGTCTATTCAGTCTGTCAGTACCGTAAGTATCAGTTAGTCAGATCCACACCTTCTTCACTGCAAATCGATGTATTACCCGTATTATTAATGAATTAATTGGGACTCCTGCGTTGCGATTGCGGGCAATTTAGGGGCCGATAACTAAGGTGAGCGGCTTTGCTGATCAGACACTTACCACACATGTCACGGGACTCACAATAAAGCTGAGAGCAGTAGGTAGCATACTACGCCTTCTATGGGTGCAACGGTTTAAATTTGCCAAGGTACACTCAGAAATAGAAATAAAATAAAATATCTTTCCATTAGGATTTATTAAAAAAAGATCTCAGCCACACAACAGGGGGCATACAAAAAAAGTGTTGACACATCTGCTGCTTAAAAACAACTCTGGAATAATTGCATTGAATTGAAATTTCATAACAACAACAACTAGAACAATAGATAATGTGGGAACCACATACGATTCCTTTTGTGCCCTTTTTCTCAATTCCCCAAGTTGCCTGATGCACTGGACCAGGATGATCCAGGTGAAAAGTGGCCATTCAGCGTCGATTATACAATTGTTAAAAAGGATACGCCATCGGGAGCGTAATTATATACGGTTGTGATAACAATTAACACTTAGCATATAGCGATGGGTAGTATGCGCTCAAGTATTTTCTCACGCGATTTTCCCCATGCTTATCTGGTTATTGTGATTGGAAAGCGCAGCGGTCGGTGGCTTTTAAGATTTCATTTACCTCTGCAACTATTTACATTTACATATAAATATATCGGACAAATATTTGACTCATTAGCTGTTCAGTGGAAATCAAAGGGAATTGAGCCGGCAGACCTATCAGGTGCTTCAAACTTCCCGCATACTACGAGATTATAATGAGTCCTTCGGCAGTCTGAGCGCTCACAGTTAAAAACACTCCACACAATAGTATTAGGAGCCGCTGGAACTTGTTATTTTGTATCACAAAGCAATTGTTATAGACGACTTGACGCCTCTGTGTTTACTATCGTCAGTTTTTTGTTGCGCTACCTTACTACCTCACCCTCACATCAATGAAATGCGCTACATCAGGTAGGTAAGCAGCAGCGGTGCTAAGCACCAGGTAGCGATGTGGGTAGAGCGCTATACCTGTTGATGTGGTTCCGCAGCGCGATCAGTATTTAGATAAAAGGAAACAACACTTAATGACGTAGGTAGACGATAGTTCACTGCAAACCGACCGAAATAAGTTAGTCCCAGTTTCTAGTTTCGAAATCCAAATTAAATTCAAGAAATTATCAGCTTCCGAGAGTCGCTGGGACGGGGACTACCGAAAAATGGTCGTCATTATCATTTAGCAACTTTCAACAGCAGCAGCATCGCCGACACCAACCAGTGGCAATTTACATGTTTCCTACGCAATTTTGCCGAGCACTCTTTGCTGATTGCTATCAGTCGTCGCTTCGAAGTCGGGTCCTCATTGTGGGCAGATAAAAAGTCACCTCAACCAGCCACTGAATGCATGCACGTCGGTTTATTTGTGTTTGGCGGAGCATTATATTAGCTATTTATTGCCACACCGAACACCACTTGTGGCTCTGACAGATAAAACTGCCAATTACAGAAATTACTCAAATCTTTAATTGACGAACTATTACCTGTCGACTTCTCTCTGTTCAGCAAACTGAGAGCAAATGTGCAATTTGTTTGGCTTCTAAATGGCCCGGCTCATAGGTAGTAGGTGCAGCTCCAATTAGCTTCTATTCATAGTGCAGGCACACAAAGTGTACAGCAGTGTGACCTACTTGAGACGGCTACTTGTCAGACCGTCAGATGGTCGCAGTTTTCTTTCTATAAATAACAGTACGTGTACTAATTTTTGATATAGTTGTTATAATTTTTTTAACGTTAGTCAGCTGGAATGGTTGTGTGAACTAAAAGGGAGACTTTAAGGCTAAATGTCAGGATTATTAATTTTTCAACTCATATCTCCCCTGTATAATTCTTTTCATTCCGTTCATGGGTAGTTTTTACCTTGATTGCTATTCTTTGATGGATTTACCTAAAAATTTATATAATTTATTATCAACCAATTCTAAATATCATATAGGTACCTACTTATATCATATTTCTATCAAATAAACGAAGGAAGGAAGTAATACGTAAGATTTATAAGAATTGCACGTGGCCGTAATTATCTCTGAGTAGTGGTGAAGATGATGCGAACGAACCTCCCAATGGTGGCCGCTAGTAATTTTCCTCCAATAAAGGAAAAGTTGAATGATCGGGCTAGTCCCTTCAAAGTAAGTTGGACGTGAGGGCAATAATCTCGCCTGTAAAAATACTTCATTATGGAATCTCAAACAAGCATGGCGAGTTCCTCAGCTGTACAGTTACCCGGTATGTCTCTGTGCCCTGGCACCCAACACAGGTGGGAATTAAACTGCTCCGCCATCTCCACGAGAGATGATCGGCAGTTAATGGCTAAAATTGAATTTGTGGAGACTTATTCCAATGATTTTAGTGCAGCTTGGCTATCCGAGCCAAGACAAGGCTTCACTAATCGCCATAATTTCAGCCTGGAAAACACTACAGTGATTTGGAAGACGGAAATAGAGGCTTAGATTTAGCTTTTTTGAGAAAACACCTTCGCTGACTCCGTCATTAGTTTTTGATCCGTCTGTGTAAAAATGAATGTGTTCATCTTCCAGGGAAGCGTCCTCGTCCCAGAATGATCTGGAGGGGAACGCGATCTGGTAGTTTTTGTTAAAATGGTGGTGCGGAATGGTGAAGTATATGTTGTCTGGGATCCTGACTAAATTCAGGATAGAGGAGTGACCTATATCATTTCTAGTCCACTAGGAGATAGCATTAAGGCCAATAGCCGAACCAACAGCTACTGCCCAGCAAGTTAGCTTGTTGAGAGCATGACGAATGTAAGCTAGCGACTAAACGTAAGAATGTTTCGTATACCGAGCATTACAACTACCTCATAGATCGCGGGAACGCGAAGAAGAATATAAAGAGCTCAGAGGTGCCAATAGGCAGTCTAACACCATCGCTAGATTCAGATGGGGCCCTTATGGCAACTCCTTGTGAACTCTGTGGATAGTTCGGCTGCTCAACAGCAGACCATGAAGTTAAGGCCAGAATGATGTTGGCCGTCGAGAGCATAACAGTTCTCGGGATACAACGGGTTGCGCTACTGCAGATCCCAAGGTTGATGCGGTTTAAGATGCATCGGTCTTATAAATTTTATTTACGTTCTCTATTTTTGATCCCACGTGAAACCGGGAAAATAGGTGACCCTTGACAGAGCCCGATATGCCAAGGAAGGCCAGTTACAACCGAGGGTCTCCAGGTATTCGGAGTCCGTATACTAGCGACTAAGCTCCATCTCATCCATGCATACATCGGCGTAAGCTGTTTCAGTTTGGATTAGGAATAACTTTTACTTAGGATAGGACTAACCCATTGCTTCTAACCCTCCTCCTTTATACGGGCTTTTGGAACCAGGATACTACCCTCGTAGCAAGGCGGAACTAAAATTTTGCATAAACAGAACTGAACACGCGTTCCTTTCAAATGTATAGCTGGACTTGACATATTCTGAATAGCCCTGGTAATAGGCAGAAGAGAACATTAAATCTTTATAAAGCTGCACAAAACGGTAAACATCAATCTTCTCCAAACTTTTTGACCACAAGTGAGGTGTTAATGAGTGGTGTCATGCCGTAGTGCTGGACTGTAGTCGTTTTTTGGCGGTAGGAGAGGAATTATTGGCGGTAGGAGAGGAATTATTGGCGGATGATCAACTCAATTTCTTGTTTAATTCTCTATAGTCAAAAAGTATAGCAAATCGATCAAATTATGTATTTTGATTCATCATATGTAGGGCTATGGCTTTCTTACAATTTTACATTTGTTATTTTCAAATAAATAAAAGGTTTTTATTCACCAACACGATTCCAATCAATCGGAAAACCGGCAAAGCCATAATACTCGTACATTAACGAAACGAACGAAATATGGATGCTGATCAATTACAAAAACTATTCCTGCGGAGTATATCCTAATTACAACGACAAACAAGAGGTCAGACACAGTCACAAAAAAATTACTAATTAGATGCTGAGACTACAAAGATTGAACTGATACAGCACGCTACACACCGCTGACTTGCTTTGTGTCATGTCAAAGTTAAGCGATCAATGGAGAACCGCAGAGCAGCGGGTCACATCAAAAGAACTCTCACTGCGAATGCATTTTGGTCAATAACAGAAACAACAACAAACACATACCTATACATATATACATAAATATTTAACGATCAAACAGAGATCGAATGCAGCATTTTCGGTAGCCACTTCTTGTGTTGACACAAAGTGTTTGTTATTTAGATACTTTTTCGATTGACTGGGATGTTCAAATATTTGTCAATGCGATCATGCAACGCGTGCTTTAGTACGTACGTAGATTTCTACACATACCTCTAATATATCTACCAACATAGGCTGGCGACATTCGGCATCGCCTTGATTTTGTGGCTTTGTTTTAGTCGCAACCTCGCAACATGTTTGGCAGAGTAATTAACAGAACGGTATTGATTGATTGTGGCGGTGCAATGGAAGAGTCGAGTCGAGTCGCGCACTTTGATGTGAGTCGCGGTTTTAAAAAGGTCTTTAGGTTACGCATCGAGACTTCATTCCAGCCAAAAAAATTATCCTGCAATTAAGAGCTATACGGGGCTAAATTGCTCTCTTTCACTCTTACACATAAGAGCCAATCAATCAACTGTTAAAATATTGTAATTTTTTTTAAACTGTCCTATCGGGCGACCGATTAATTCATGCACGCAATCTGGAATGGGAGAGGTATGACAAACTATTTTTGGAAAGTTCAACATCCGTTTGAAACGGGGGGAACGATCTTCTAATAAAAATGTCTTATAAAGATGGGAATATTTTATTATCCCATCATCCCATATTTTATATGTTTATTTAATTAAAATAAAAAGTCAATAGTGCCATCATCAAACCCACTGGTAATGTTTTGGCCAATTCATTGGTGCCACCTAATGAAGATATCGCTTGATGAACAGCTCTGATGGAATTATTCACGCCTTTCGTTCAGGTTGAGTCAATTAAAATGTAAAAGCAGGACAACAATCCTTATCCTTTGCCAATTGCACCCCTCGCTTTTAAAGGTAGCCCTGCTAATAAGTAATAATCACTTCACAGATGAATTGTCACAATTGTGTCGATTTCGCACAATGCGCACATCTGCGCTGGAAGAACTCATGAATTCAGGCCGCCACGCCATAACACTCATCATCAGGGGCTATTGTTGAAGTTTTATTCAGTAGCCCAGAGTGGAGTAGATGTGCGTAACTGAGGTTTGATGATGTTATTGGTGCAGTAGTACTCAAATCCTTGAAAGGATTTTATTAACAAAATAGATTCTCTTTAATGTTCGCATCACTGTTTCGTCCGTAACTAATTTCAAGCCAATAGAAAATTGATTAGGATCGAATTTAGAACAAAATTGGTTTTCATGTATTCGGAGAAAATGCGCGGAACGGTTTAATGGTTTACAGAACTAAAACTAAAAGAACTAAGCACCTTCATTTTTTTTAAGGCATGTGGTGCTAGAAATCGCTTCACATTTTTAGAGGATCATTTGAGCTTGATCACCTAGGAAAAGAATTTATTGCACTTAGTTTTTGTGGAGAGTTAATTATCTGTTTAGCCGTTCCATTTTCACAGAATTTAAAATTTTTTTAAAATACGTGAAGCTTTATTAAGCATTCCTGGAAGTATAAAACTGTATTGGTAATTTTACTACTACTATGACACCAACCCGTTTGGTCTATGGATCCTTAGATATTCATTACTAATGCCAGTAAGCGTTGCATGACTACTAACATGAGTCAAATGAACCCAATGGACCCATGCCTGTATCATAGCTACGTGGAAAGACAGACCTTGGCCGAGCATTCCACACACGTGTTGCACGGCTTAAGAAAGACTTTCTAAACTTTGATGTTAGTCCGCAGATGGGAGACTGATGAGCAATTAGAGAGCTACGAGTGTTGCGCTTTACTTCAAGGAGAGGTGGCACACAGCTGGCTATTTCTCTTGAGCACCGCTGGTAGAAGAAGCGATAAAACAGTGACAAGCACAAAACGTTCGTGCGGTCTTCAAGCGAAATTATTGATTTCGCTATATTTGCATCACCGATAAGTTTTATCGCACGGTTCTGTATTCTTTCTAAATGATGCAAGGTAGCCTAGGTGCACCAGACCACATATGACAATTGTATTCAAGTTAAGGCCGAAAAAAACCCTAGCCAGATCAGAGGGAGTGAAATATTTCTTCCACCGAGATAGAAACCCTAAAAATTTCGCAGCATTTTTGGAGACGGCAAATATGTGGTCATTCAAACGAAGCTTGTCGTTAACGCACATACCGAGAATTGCGAGTTTTTCAGATTCCTCGATGCAAGTGTCATCCATGGATAATTGCATGGGATGTAGGATTCGCTTAGACGACAGGAGATAGCATTGGGTCTTGGAAGCACTCAATTCTACTCGATTGTTTCCTTTCCATTTTATTATGCTGTCCAGGTGAGAGCTTTACGTGCTTAACATACGCAGTTGATTCCTAAAACTTATATGAGGAGCTAAAAGTGCTCTCGTCAGCGAAAGAGTATTTTAGATTAGAAGTAATGGATAAGAGAACATTAATAAAAATGAAAAAGAGTGTCGGGGAAAAAACAAAGGGTATTTTCCAACTTTTCGGGAGGAGTTCAGAAAAATAAGATAGATGGAAAAGCTTACATAACGGTAATGCCAGCTTGGAAGAACACCTCTTTAGAACTAATGGGGAAATACCATCTGGCCCAGTGGATTTGTGAGTGTTGAGATCGTTTGAAACTCTAGCAGCTGCACGAGTACGAATGAAGATCTGCCCCATAGAGTGTTCAATACTCGGAGGTGCAGGCGGCTGCAATGCACAGTCTAGAAGCGTGGAGTTAGCTGCAAAATGCGCAGCAAGCACATTGGCCCTGTCCTTAGAGCTGACAACTGGAATGTCATTATAAATGAGAGTTAGAATCGACGACTAGGCTGTATTTTTGATTCAATTCATGAATCACCAAAAACTTTTACTACCTTTGGGACATTGTAGTATTTTTCATTTCATTTCATTTTTGGTCATAGGCGAAGTGGACTCGCCGAAAGTGGTCATTGCAAATATTTCTGGCTGGTTTAAAATTTATTCGGTTTTCCCCAGTAGGGTATACTTTGTAAAACCTCTCTAATCATAGAAGCCTCTTTACAGCTCCAGTCATACCATCCATCTTTCTTTGGTTTGACAGACTTATTTCTGAAAGGGATAAAGTCCCTCATACCAATAAGAATGATGTTTGTGATTGCCTCAGTGGGGGCTAAACCTAGATGCGATAATACATTGATGGAGTGTTTCTCCTGATGAAAGGTAAGGAACAAGCCAAGGCTGTTGGCGCATTGTTTTGCAGAATCAGATATTCTTGCAGGCTCAATTACAAGCCGAGTGAGGTTAATAAACTCAGCAAATAACTAAACACGCCTTCCTTAGGGTGTTGTCTAATTTGGGGCTTCTGTAAAATACAGTGGTTTATGTCCGTAGTAATGCCGCTTTTCAGTTTCTGCCTCAATTCTGCCAAAGTTCCAATCCGGAATTTAATTTCATATGGTTCAATGTGAAGGTACAAGAGCGAAACACACACTACTGTTTCAATGAAAAGTTGAGACAGTGAAGTTTGTAACTGACCAGGGCAAGATCCTGTCCCGTAAAAGAGCTAGGTAGAATACAGACATCAGCAGCTGTTGGCATAACTGGAGCACTTCGGTCTTGTCCCACCGATGCTCTTAACACAGTCCTATACTTACTACTTGCCGACCTATTTATTAAATTCGTTGCGCCGTGCAGCGCGGTCCGGCTCACAGAATATGTGCAAATTTCTAACAAACCGTACGGCCACTGAAATCAAATAGTCCCCTCCCCCCCTTCAAATGTATATGATTAAACTAATGAACAGAAAAATTTCCAACAACATCTGATGGGCTATTAAATGTTTTATTTTATTTGTTTATTAAAAAATAATGCAGTCAAATAAATACAATACAATTTTGCATGGACACTTGTTCCAATGACATTTCTAAGCGCTTTGAGACTGTCTGACAAAATACTAAAGTACCGCATTACACCTAATACCCACCCCTAAGCTGTAATGACTCTGTATAAACGAAACGAAGCAAGGAAGAAAAAAATAATGACTTCAGCGGCTGACTTCAGCTAAATCAACTGTAATTTTATATTCCCACCTAAACTGGGGTTGTTGTTTGTCCTCTCAACCCACGTAGTATTGTCGACCGCACTCACTACTCCACAGAGTATCGCACCTGCATCAGTGAAATAATTGCATCCTGTTTTCATATCTTGCAGTGGGTTGTGAATTACTCGTAAAACTACAAACTACAAAAAGTTGATACTAATGCATATGCATTTGTTAAACTTTGATAATAGTAGATTTGGTAATTGACTTTAGTTTAGATAAATACCTACATGTGTTACGGGTAGAAGAACACAATATGGCTCAATGAACAGTATTTTTATTTGCTACTCTATCTCAATATCAATAATTTAGGTGTTCATCATAAAAGTAAGCCCTATTTAACAAGACCGGGTTGATGAATTGGTCGACGAGTAATAATATAGCCAATTTGCCGCCCAGACTTTGACGATGGGACTGATATGGAGCTCAATATGACAGAAAAAATCGCTACGCCAAGCAGATTTGCATATTCCCATGACAACTCGAAATATATAATTACCAACAGAAGAACAAAAGTTAAGTGGCGTTATCTGGCTGGCCAGCATCGGAAACGGCTGCTAAAGCAATATGCAATATGTCAAATTTACATTTTTCGCACGACAACACAAGCAAAGAAGCATCTGTTGTACGCCTGGATGAGTTTCCCGAGAAATTGGCGCACCGCATCAGACAGCCACCATAATGCGGTCGGGATGTCTTTTGAAATTCGATAGCTGGCGCGGTTTGCTATTAAAGAAGCCTAACTGTCGCAACTTGTCATATTAGCAATGTCAGAAACTCCTCCAATTTATTTGAATCGCCAATGAGTTGGTGAATGAAAGATAGACGCAAATAAAATGTTTTTAAATTTATGAGGATTCAAATTAGATACATCCTGGATAGCTGCTTTATTCTAAAAATGTTCCCAGGCTCATATATCCCAGGAATGGAAAAGTAGCTACCACCTATTATTAAAGGCACTTAAATATCTTTTTTTGCTCGTTGTAAAAAGTAAACAAAATTTCTGTGGGAACGCCCTGACAAGTGCCACCAACTTATACAGATGCGCGCGGTGTTCCTCCAATTACATTAGCAACCACATCCCGACACAACATCACACTGACTTGTTGCAATCGCAGGGGAGTGAATCCAATGTCTATCAGTCGACCAAGAATAACAAACAAACGGCGTTGCGACTTCTGAAGCCTTTTTAAAATCAAAAATTTTTCATGCACCGAGTCTTGTATGTGCACTTGTCAGAAATGTGTGAAATGAAACGTCGATAGGAAATGTTACATCTCCGGCGACTACTCGTTCCTTTATTGCTAAAGGGTCGGTGCCGAGCCGGTGTAATAAATCCAATCGGTAGCTAGTTATCCACTTATCCGCCGAGTCAATTAACATTATTCACCACCGCCTACATATACACACACATATACTCCAGGTAAAGAAGAACTGCGTGCATCGGAATCAAGGATCTCGCACCGGCCGACTAATGTTCGAATGATGCGTCCAGAAACCCATTAGAATTATACGTTTGCGGTATAGTTATACGCAACGCGCGAGAATTCCAACTGGTCATTTAGACATGATGGCATCGCAAGACGGAAGAGTTAGCTGGCTGGTATTCATTGGACCTACCACCGCGATGAGAATCCCTTTGATCTGACGCCGAAAAGGCTTTCAGACTCTGCTCGATGGCCAATGGCATCAGCAACAGGAAGGGCCCTAATGTGATTAGGTCGACTGATTGTGCGGATGTGAACGTTGCATTCTCCCACCATCGTGTTCGCAGCATCTTTACTCGCAGTGTAATCATCAGTCAGATTGTTGTGTTACTCACCTCTACAAATGGCTGTCGCAGTGAGTTGTATCGGGCTCCCGCTCATTAGAGCTCTAAACATGCTCCCCACAGTGTGATTGGCCAAAGCGTGGCTTAAAAAATCTGAATAAATGAATATAAAATGTCTCGGCTTGGTGTGGTTCTATTTTTTTTTATTAACTTCTTAGACATTAGCATTCTTGTCACATTAACGTCTAACTGCTACCTGTATTGAAAGATGAAAGCGTCTACGTTTTCGTTTACGTTTTCTCGACGAGATGAGTTTACCTCGAGCAGAGAGTAGAAAGCAGAGGCTTCTTAATTGCCGTTTGACACATAATGTGGACACATGTCACGATCATGTTGTTGTTGTTTTTCTCTTCAAACAGCTAAGGCCGGACTACCAGTTTTTATGAGTGCCATCAATGTTAATTGTTACTTGTAAGCCTTTTACTTAGTTATTAGTCTATATACTTAAACGCGAGTGTGGCTATAAATGGGCCCTTAGTTTCTTTGACTTAATTTATTTATGTCAATTGTGTTTGAAAATATTTCTAAATTTCTATTTAAAAGTTTGAGAATTACTGAAAGAAAAGTTAGATAATCATTGAAAGAGTGGCTGCCATTATGGTATGTCTTTGTTACATGTTTTGTTTGTGAAGCACCGAATTACTATACTGATAATATTTCATCACATTTGTGGAATCACCTTGTGCGTGAATGAGTGAGGCCAATTAGTATAGTCATTAAATTTTTTGTCAATAACATCATTTTTAATATTCATAGTTATAAGCGTTTTCGATACTCAGAAAATCAGGGAGCTCATCGAGAATCGACATATTTTTAAATAAAAAATGTTATTTGACACTTACTTTGCTGAAAGTTTTTAGTTTTGTTTTTTATTATTCATCGCACTCACCAAATAATTGCAAAACTCTTCATCACTTGTCTTGGTCTTAAGACCATGACGACGAAGAAGCCTATGTCTGAAATACTGCTAGACTCCTGCAGAAACCAGTACAAATAAAAATCAACAGCTGACTAATTGGAAGCCTCTCTTGTCTATTGATCCATAACAAGTTTTTTCTTAAACGAAAAGAAAAAGAGCGATGAGGAACAAACCTCTATAAGTTCATTCAGATACTGGCTTACGCAGACGATATTGATATAAATGAGAGCAAACAAAGTACATGGTAGCCAACATCCAACATTGGTTCCTCAATTCAAATAGTGAAGCGCAAATTTGAAGTATATTGCAATCCTTTAACTATCTCGGGTCAACTGTAGCAGCCAATAACAACATGGAACCAGAAATACGCGTACGGTTGCTTAAAGCCAAAAAAAGCCCACTATAGTCTGTCAAGACTCTTCAAATCCAGGAATTTAACCATAACATCCAAGCTGCTGGTATATAAGACAATGGTCATACCAGTACTTACATATGGATCCGAGACTTGGGTGCTTAGCAAAAAGCATTCTGACCTCTTAGCCGCGTTCGAGAGAAAAGTCTTACGGAGAATTGTTGGCCCCGTATGTGAGTAAGGACGATTCCCGAGACTCTATAATGATTAGATCTACGAGGGTTACCGCGATGTCGACATCGTGAAGAGAATTTAGCTCGGTAGGCTCTGGTGGGCAGGACACGTAGTTCTCATGATCGAAGGGGATTCTGCTCGGAAAGTCTTTTGCGGTTGGACCGGTGAGACCGGCCAAGCCTACGATGGAAGAATGGCGTAAACCAGGACGCCAAATCTAAATTGTTTGCGCTGGGCTATCTTCGTTCCAGGGAGAGCTAGAAGAGTTACTTAAAAGCCAAAAGATTCATTATTCAATTTTCTGCACGCCCAAAGCTACCACACCCCTATACATAGAAAGAAATCAAAAAATAAACCAATACATTACCGTACCCGTATCAATACTTTGCAGCTAAACTTTACTAGATATAACATAGTGCATAGATAGTCTAATGAGTAATAAGAACAAAACATTCGTACATAACCTTATTAAGAAACTAAACACTTTTACTGCAGTGCCGAGGTGGTCAAAAATTACTTGAACTGAGAAATAGATATAAACTAACTGTCCGCTCAGCTTCAATTTTTTAATTTAGTTAATTTTGCTAATTACGTGAGGTACCCACAAACACATACACGGCGATTTGATAGTTTGTTAAGCAAATTTCGCTGCAGGCATAGCAATTAGTTAGAGATTCTCAAGTGATTCACAAATCGTCTGTGACAATATAATTAATTAATTGTTCGCTTGGAAAAGCACAGCTATTTGACTATGCCAATTATTTGCTGCCTGCCAGCTTCACACTTCCCAACGCTAGCCACACTCACACACCTATCCTGCAGAATAAAAGGTTAATTTACAACACGAAAGCACAGCTAAATTTTTAATTAACACCCAAAGATTGATAGCGAGATTTTTCCTTAATTTATGTTAATTGCTCGTCGTTTGGCATCGATTTAAACATCCGACGGATTTGCTGCCAGAAAATTTAATTGAACATCAAGAGTGGCCGAATGTTAAGTTTACCGTGTGTCGCCTTCATAACTTGGTTATTGGTATCAATTGATGAACACACGTCGAGTCAACCAGTTTGTATGATGGGGAAAACCAGCGTTCATATCGCATCACTAAATGGCATTCAAGCAGATCGACAGCACTAGAACGTAAAAACTGATCAAAAACTCAGTTCAGTTAGATTTTCGCTAATTGACCAACATTTTTTCAGTCAGCCTTTTAATTATTTTTTCTTTTGGCTGATTGCCAAGATAGCTCATTGCTGTACTGGCGATTGCTATACGCGAACACTTGACGTGTGTCATAATCAAACTGTAGTTCCAACACATGACTTCAAGGCTCGCACGCCACACTAAAGAACCTTACTTAGGGCAAAACCGCAGTACCACCTCGTATTGTAGGGCAATTAGTGTAATTGCAAATAATTTTAGGGATCTTTGACTGCAGTGAAAATCGCATGCCACATCGTTTGGGGTAAAAATTTCTGCTTTTGTCTGCACGCCGTCAATTGTAGTCAAAGTGCTCTCTGCTTTACCTTTGTTAGTATAGTGATGCAGTTTGCTACTATAATAGCTTGTCCATATTTTACATAGGCAGCCCGTAATCTTTCTACAAAGTATCGATTCAACACTGCAGTATTTGAGCCATAAAAAAATTACTTAATTTTGAACAAATTGGTAATAATATCTAATACTAAAGTTGTTATCATGAAACTTTTATACATTTGTGGTTCTTCGGTTTTTAATAAATGGTAGGTACATTAAAGATCTAAGTTTCAAATCGAAGTATAACTCACACACGAGTAAGATAAGTAAAAGCTTAAATATATAATAGAACTTTACATACCGAAAGGAAGGAATAAGATTCCGAATTCAGTGGCGACGCTTTCATATATCCCGATTCTCAAACGGTTCCCTCTCTGTTCTGTAATAAGCCCTGCAATTAAACTCTTTCTTTGAGTTCCTTAAATAAGCCACAAAAAGCGATTCTATAAAAAGATCTCCTCATAGATGCAAGTCAATAATAAAATAAGGGGTTAAAAGCTTCCTGTAAAACTCATGGGTTTCTACCAACAATGTCAATATCGTCTGCGTAAGCCAGTATCTGAAATGGACTTATAGAGGATTGTTCCTTTCTCCGTTTCGTCAGAGTCTCGGATAACTTTGTCCAACGCCAGGTTGAAGAGGACACAGGCCAGTCCATCCCCTTGTCGGAGCCCATTATAGATGTTGAATGGGTTTGATAGGGATCCGGATATTTTAATTTGGCTTATAACATTGGTCATGGTCAACCTACGTAGTCGTGTCAGTTTATTTGAGATGCCGAATTCTGTCATGGCTTCATAAAATTCTACTCTGGCTATGCTATCATAGGCGGCTTTAAAGTCTATAAAAAGATGGTGTAGTGAGTCTTGAAACTCTAGACATTTTTTCATCACCTGCCTAAGGGTGTAAATCTGATCAGTTGTTGATTTGCCTGGGATGAAGCCACACTGGTATGGACCAATGATGACTTTAGCTTATGGGACTATCCTGTCTTGAAGGATAGAGGATAAAATCTTATACGCGGTACTCAACAACGTTATACCACGATAATTGCTGCAGGTTGTGATATCTCCTTTTTTATGTATGGGGCACAGGATGCCTCTTTGCCAGTCTTCTGGCATCACTTCTTTCTCCCATAATTACACTATTAGTTCATGAATTCCTTAGTGTATTGCGTGGCCTCCTTTTTTAATCAACTGCGCTGTGATACCATCAGATCCCGGGGCTTTATTATTTTTAAGCAGATCTATCGCTCTGCTAACATAGTCTATGCTTGGTGGCGGCAGCATAGTGTTGTCTTCGGTAATTTGTGGAGCCTCCAACTCCTCAGTTAGATGGCCATTATGCAACTCATGATAGTCCTCTTCCCATCGCTCTAAGATGCATTTGAGATCGGCGACCAGATTACCCTGTTTGTCTTTGCAGTATGTGCAACGCGGTGTATATTGCGTCATACCGCGGACTCTTTGGTAGAACTTCAGCGCCTGTTGCGGTCCTCGCTCTCCTCTACTGTTCTAGTTCACGGACGGGATTCTTTTTCAGGCTCCTTTCTTTCACCGGTGAACTGTTTTTTCATATCTTCTGAGATCTTTATATTCATCATCGCGTGCCCGCGTTCTATGAGATTGTTGCGTTGCTCGGTACGCAACATTCTTACGATCAGTCGCTAGCTTACATTCGTCATCGAACCAGTCATTCCGATCTTTACGACAACTGCCTAAGATGGAGTCAGCAGTACTAATGACAGTATTCTTAAGGAGTGTCCATTTCTCTTCTTCTCCCTGCATTTAGGGCGAGTCCTATCGCTTGACCGTACTTGTTTCTGGTCTCTTCGTTGCGAAGAGCAGCCGTGTTGACTCAAATCTGATTCGCGGATGCTGTTTTTCTTGATAATGCATCCGCGCTTGGAGCACCATACCAACAAGATTATGGTCCGAGTCGACGTTGGCACCTCGGTACGTTCGTACCGTCATCAGTTTCGGGTTGTGGCAGCGGTCTATCAATACGTGGTCTATCTGGTTGCGAGTGGCTCCATCAGATGATACCCAGGTGGCTTTAGGGATATTTTTACGCGCAAGCCTTGTACTCGCAACGACCAAATTATTGCTTGCTGCCATCTCTGCCCACAAATTCACAAACAGTTGCGTTTAATTTGGAAAAGGTTTATCTGAGAAACCTATATATAAATATATAACCATTAGTCCTATGTATAATTATCTATATATTAACTATGTATCATTTAATTAAGATTATGTTTAATTTTAATTTGTCCAATATTTTAGACTTGTGGATGAAAATGGAAGTTTTTTTATTCTATTCCTTTTACTTTGAGGATGGACTTCACGCTTTTACCTCCATTAATTGTTATAACAATTAATTTTTCAGCTGGGAATTTCGAGCGATTCATTTGATACGCTAACGCAGTTCCGCTGTAATTTAATAATTTCAGTCGACACACGCTCTTAACACTTTTTTCTATCACATACATACATTCATAATGAGCTAACAAAGCCAGACAGATGCGATCAAATGACGATCTTCCTCATATCGCAAGAGTCCCACCATGCTAATGCTTGATGATCACGATGCGCGCCGATTAACCCATTTCGTAAATAGCTGAGGGAAGAGAAACGAACCGCCAACTGAAATGAAACAATCCACGAATTTGTTCCGGAGCAGGTGTAATTGAAAAAATACTCACAGCATTTGATTACAAAATGATCTGCCCTGTTCTGATCTGATCGGATCTGCACACCAACAGAAACAAGCTCCGTTCTGGAGGAAGGTGATGGTGATTTAAATATTGTGCGGTTAAGTACGTTTTAACAACAGGCACACAAAAGGCCGTTCATGAATCATTAAACAACAAACACCCTTAGAGCGGACTGTGCCGGGCCTGGCCTGTAATCATTTGCAGTTGAATGTGGGGATCTCTAAAAAGGAGTTTCATCAGTGAACAACCTGCAGAAAGATTCCTTTGAATTTATTTCATTGAGTGGAGCAATGGAAGATATTCAATATTAGAAAAAATATTAAAAAAAATTATTCTAGCTTTGTCCAAAATCACACTGCCTACCATTACCAGCTTTTCTCTTGATGACAACGATAGGCCACTTGGTTGCAGAGGTGACATTGCGGAAAGAACAAGAGTAAGTAACGTGTACCTTTTAATCCGTTTGGGCGTGAGTGCGTTGGAATGCGTGAATCATTTTTGTTCAAACAGGACACAACGTGGCGACCTTACGATGGCCACGAATTCAACGACCGGCGAATCGAGCGCCATCTCGTTTAATGATTTAAGGCGTGACCGCATATAGTATTTTGTAATATGAAATGATCAAAGGATGCCGACGCTTTTTATCTCGACCGCCGAAGCCGATAAGATAAGTCGGCGTCGCTGCAAATCGACCAAATCACCATCCGACATTGCGTCTGTTAATTCTTTTGAGAGTTGTTTGCGGGGGTTTGGCGGTCGAACAAATGCATTTATAAAAGGGGTAACTGCTCTCTCCCTCTCTGGGAACTCGAAATGCGGTATCTTCTCTCGCACCATACCATCACAGAACACTATAAGGAGCAATATGCAAGAAGTTGATAATTATGGTCTTTGCATAGCAGCCACAAGATTTGTTTATTTGCATTTACAATTCGAAGCTCAGTTTGAGCTGCAATCAGCACCTTTCGATCCTGGTTTGTTAAAGGTCACATACCTTCTCAGCAAACTCATCACCTTCTGTCATAATATTTATGCAGGTATTTTGATTCTTGTATTCAAAATGTATCATTAAAAAGCAAAACATTTTGGACTAATCCAGATGAAGAAGGGTGCGGGGTTGCGGGATTTGCATTAGAGGTTATTATTTGAAGATTAAGTTTGGTGAAACAATTTGCACAATAAAGTGTCATCGTTTTAAGAGCGACCATCCTGCCCTTGCTTCAGATTATGCAACTGGCTGCACGCTAACAGATTACGCGTTGCCCCGCATCTCTAATATGAATGTCTGTGGAATGGAAGAACGTGGACTAACTATCTCTAACCAGGATTGTCTTATTACTCGGTTTAAATCCCGATGTTAACCGTATAAACACTGATGTTCCACAAGGCTCTGTTTTATTTCGACACTTTTTTCGCCCGTCTCGTACGTTACAACTTTCTTCTTTAACCGAATTATTTTTATATCGAATGAATTGCCGGATTCTGTGTTTTTTCGCATCTGATGCGCAGACATTTATGAAGCATAGACATAGACAGCTCATATATTTCTCTCCTTAATTTCCTAACACCCACAATATCCCTTTATCTCCTTGTACATTTTCATAAAATAAGAAACAAAAACTTAGCATCAGTAAATTCAATGAAAAAATTACTGATTTTTACTTTCTTTTACATAGTAAAAGGAAGTATAGCAATAATGAAAATTTTCGAACTCGGGATTTTTTTTTAGATACCGTATCTCCCGAGTCAGAAAAAGCGAAAATAAAAAAATCTCTGTCTGTCTGTGTCCACTCTACAGCCTAGATGGCTAAACTTATAGTGATCAAAATTCACATTTAATCTTTTTACATAAATTGCGAGGGGCTAGTTGATTTTGACGGAAATCTGACAACCGGAAGTGACGGTTTACTTGGACAGTTTTTCGGATTTTCGCAAATAACTCAAAAAGTATAGCACTTGGAAGAAATCTATTAAATGCAAAAGAAATTAAAAAAAAGTAACCCATACAAATTAAAAATTTTCATATAAATTCTCTAAAAGGAAATACATATATGTGCACAATTTGAACCGGGTTAATTTGGAAAAAATCAATATTAAAGCTACTTCACTTTTTACAAAAACTGTTGTCATCGGATATAAACATGTGTAAAAAACTTGTATGGGAGCTCCGACCTTGAGGCCCGATTGAAGTGACATCGAAGTCACATCGAAGTGTTGTCATCGGAAATACAAATGTGTTGAAAATTTAAAGAAAATCGGGGTTATTTTTAAAAAATGTATATAGGCATCACTCCAAAAATTTTACAGAAAGTTTGTCCATCGGAAATACACATGTGCTTATAATTTGAAGAAATCGGGCTAATTTTTAAAAAATTATATGGGCACCTCTCGGTCCTCAATCCAAAAAATTTACAAAAATTTTTTTGACAATCGGAGATACCTACTTTAGTGCCCGTTCACTCCAAATATTTTTTAAAAAGTTTTGTCCAGCGGAGATACAGATGTATTTAAAAGTGGAAGAAAATCGGGCTCAAATCGGACCCCTCGGGCCTCAGGGCCGAAATTCACACGAAAAATTTTACAAAATGTTTTGTCTATCGGATATAGAGAAAATTCTCCAAAATGTACACAAGAAGTGTTGTCCATCGGAGATACACATGTGTATAAATTTTGAAGAAAATCGGGTTAATTTTTATAAAAAAAATTGTATGGGGCCTCACGATCCCGGCACCTGGGGTCTCAAAAAATTTTACAAAAAGTGTTTTCCATCGGAGATACGCATGTACATATATAAAATTTAATGGAAATCTGGTAAATTTTTAAAATATTTGTATGGGAGCGCCCGACCCCGAGGCCCGAGGGACCCCAAATTAACAGAAAATGTTGTCATCGGAGATATGCATGTGTGCAAAGTTTCAATGAAATCGGACCTTGGGAAGTGAATTAAAAATTGATCGCAAAATACCACGCCAAAAAAAAAAAATTTAATATACATTTACTGAAGATTCCGTCACCATCCGTAAAAGAAAGTCGTGTTGTGCCCACGCCTCTATTTTTTTAAAATCTGTAACTACAAAATATATGTTGGGATTATTTAGACCCGAATTGGAAACAGGGATGAAATTCTATCTATTTGTTGCATTGCTTTTAGAAACATTAATAATAAACAGCAGTAATTGCCATCATTATTGAAAAATGATGAGCTCCAACTTGTTGCCAAGATATGGGAGTCTCTCAATTAATCAACCAACCAGTAAATTAAATGCGAAGTTTACTGACTCACAAAGCGGACTAATTTAATTGCCCCCAAAACTGGTAACCAGCACAGACTGCGACAATCGAAGTCCTTCTGCGTTCTACATTTTTTTCTAATCGATTACATCCCCTGGGGATCGATTAATTACTTAGCGCCACGCATGGAAAGCAATAAATTCGCAAACGGCTACAATTCGCATCAGGCACAAAGGACCGACGTATAACACAAACAAATCGATGTCAATTACTATCACTTTTGTTTTCGACAATACTGGCATAAACTCGTTCCAGATTCAGTAACGAATCAATACTCATATACTAACACATACAGGCGAGTATTAAATAACTGATGCTCATAAGTCACTGTAACTAATTCAGATCCTTTTCTGTTTGAAATGTTAACGCAGGGTTATTCTCGATTTAGTGACATCGCTTTGAGTTTTTTTCCCCTTGGCGCGATGCTGTGTTGAAGTCGTCTGCTGTGATTTATTTGGTTGACTGCAATAAATTTCTTCACTCCAGGTGACAGAATAAATCATTGGGACGGAGCAACGTGTAGCTTCTATAGGCGCCACTGTACAGCGCAATCTATTAAAGCCCTTTGACACGGTTTTCGCGCATATGCCCTACAGTAAGTATAGCAAAGATGCAGATTGAAGCGTGTGTTGCGTTTTTCTTTTACTGTCATACAACAACAACAACGATTTTTACAAAAATTGAGGTACATTCTTGACCATAGGATAGTCAAAAAATTAGTGAACGTATCCATCCATTCGTGTGTTCGTATGTCTTAAGTTTCTCGCAGTCGAAAACTACTGGTTAAAGGTTTTGTTCGACGCACATCTATTTCACTTAAGTTATCAAAGGCAGCATCAGTAGGGTTTGTCTTACGCTAGAAACTGGATGAGAGATGCGGGCAGAATATGGAAATATCGATTTGAATTTGAAAATAACTGAACGTAGGTAGCTGGATTACCTTCAGCTACATAAGATTGAGCGCATGCAATATATTTGAGTCCGAGTTCCGGTTTTTACGACAACGGAGGTATTAATACAAAAAATTCTGTTGGTGCATATGTCCGTATGTGTCCTTAGTAATATTATTCGTAAAATAAACAAACAAAAATTCAGTTTCTTCCCATGGTAACTGTCTCAATCAGTAAAGTGAAATAAATTTCACTTTTCACTTGCCACTGCCGCTTGTGCTATGAAATTTGATCGCAACATCGGTGCCGGTGGTCCTTTGGCCATCATTGACATGAAAACATGGGCTTCAGTTGCCGATGCAAAGTGCTCTCACGCACTTTTCAATCAGCGCGGAGTGATTTGTTAATGATTTTGTTAAATATGGCTTACATTCAATATTCTGTCAAGTTCCCTACAATGCATTAACAAAGCGATAGAAGGGCGACAATTAGTCTGGCTTTGTTCGCCTTTCAATCGCAAGACAAATATCATTGTAACTCAAATTCAGAACATAGCACATTCAGACCGACTTCTTTGTTTTTTTTTTAAAGAACTCAATGCTATTAATCTCATTTGCCGACCCTACTACACTACTGGTGAACACAAAGGGACGTAAGGTGAAAATCCGCACAGATTTATTGTGCGCTTTGTCGAATGCCGATCTGGAAGCTAATTAAGGACCTGTCTTAATGTCCATTATACCCTGCGTGATAATCCACACTCCCTAGTATACACCTTCTTCACACCTCACACAACCATTAAGGCGAATTCGCCACACATAGTTATTGCATTTTGCGCATGCGCAACCTAGGACGACTTAGATTCAGGCACCGCATATAGTGCTAGCTCGAGGTCCTTAAATCGTTTTCGAAAATCATCCGAAATGTGTGAGTTCTTCGACACCCTGCTGCCAGCTGATGGCTTAGGGGTATTTATTGTCGATTGGTTCTTCGGCGGTAAGGGTATGTGTTTTTTAGGAAGATACATTCTCTTTTAGTTGTTGGTCATACTAACAGTCACACACATTTCACACCTTCAAGTCAAAATCGCTTCAGACCGAGCTCTACCGTGCTGTAGGATTTTCTCCAGGCAACCGCTGAAGAAGCGTGAAGAATTAAATGAGAGAATTAAAGTTTCTGTAGATTAATGCGATCCTCATCAAAGCCGTTTGATCTTTGCCGATACTAATTCCTGAATGCGGGAAAACAAAGCCGATGGCCATTATTCTTAGTGAGTTGACTAAACAGACACAGGTGCCGCGTTGATGTAATATCGGGTTTTGGCCCAATAACTGCGCACACAATTGAAGGCAATTTAGAGGATATTTTATTATCTACTTCAATTCACATACCTAATTTGGTGAGGATTTCTTCCACAATTATCCTTCCTCTTATATTGCTTTGTTAAGTAACCTTTCTGGCTTAGACAATGAGTTGTGATTTTATTTATTGGCCGTTGCGGCTATTCAGGACTATTTTAAAAATTTCTTACCAAAGCTACAGATTTTAACTCGTCGGCGAGCAGATGCTCCAAATTAGTCGCTCAATTAACGCAGTGCAATTCTTAACCTATGTCGAATCAATTGTATCAGCCACCCAGAAATACGCACACAGTTGTAAGGGCAACAAAGCTGTCAAGTCTGTCAATACTCTTAATATGCAGGGACTCCCACCATAACATACACAAAAGTCTTGCCTTTAGAGAAACAAGGGAACCTGCTCAAGAAGTCTTTTTTGGAAGAATTTGGTGGGTTTGAATTCTTTAAGAATGGCGTAGGCTGGGACATCTATAGAGTATCTTTAAATAATGACGACAAACATAACAAAGTAAAGTCCGAATTCGGAAACGATTGAGAGATCATCATGGGAGCTTACATAAGGTAATTTATAAAAAAAACGAAATTAAACTACTCAGAAAAATAATAATACTATTTGGCGTGACAGTCAAATTGCTAGCCTCTTTCGACCAATCGTGCTGTGCATGTTATATTTCTTAAATTTCCCCAATAAAATATTTTTAGAATTATGAGGAATTTGGAGCTTATACGTCAACGGTTTTTTTCTGGCCCGGTCTTTTGCACGAGCTGCCAATGGTAACAATCAAAAAAACAAATAAGAACTCTTCAGGTTTTTCATGAAGTTCACTTCTGGAAGAGTTTTCCGGTCTAGTTTTGTTTTTTTTTTTAAGTTCTCTATATTAACTTCGCGTGCATGTGGCTGTCTGGTTGGCCAAATCTTCTGATCAAATTGTAATCCGGTTCCTAAAGCCCGATTTTATTCAAACTTGCACACATGTGTATCTCCGATGACAACACTTTCTATTAAAATTTGGTGCCACTCGCGTCTCGGGGTCGGGGGCCTTCCATACAAATACTTTACAAAATGTACCCGATTTTCTTCAAATTTTATACACATGTGTACGAGTATCTCCGATGGGCAACACTTTTTGTAAAAATTTAGAAGTGTTCGGGCCCCGAGGTCGGTAGGCCCCTATAGTATGTGGAGGGAACTTCTTAAAAATTACATCGCGTGTACGAGAATTCGCGTATGCTGAGTTCGCGTATGTAAGGGGTTTAGTGTATAAATATGTTTTTTCTTTTGATATTGATTTTGGAATTTTTAATTTCACATCATACAGATTTCTTGAAGTTTTAAAAATTCTAATAAAAAAACTTTTAAATATTGTCATTGCAGCTCAAACAGACGGGGCATTTGGAGAACACATATACCGTACTCTTCAACATCATCGTCAAACCTCATCAGCATTTGCACAATATAATGCCACAATTCTATCCAGAACTACATTACCGACGCAACCTAACACGTTGCAAACGCATTATTTAAAGAAGAAACGAAACGGATATAGTGTTGAACGACTGAAGCACATTGTTGGATTCGTTCATGCGCACTTCCTGTTAACGGATCGTTTTCCCTTTTATTCTTTTCGTAGAACATTCGCCGTCGGCCGGGACGGACCAGGCATGACAATAACCAAGCACGCAATCGGAGAGAAGATGGAATATACTCGTGCGTCGGAGAATTCCAGTTCAAGTTTCTCGCTGAGAAAACGCCCATTTGAACATAAACCGTGTAGTGGTGTTTCGAGGGTTTTCTCAATGCCTTTCTTGTACGATTAGGAACAACCAATGAAAACCATGAATTCTGAACAATACAATACAATGGTAGCAATGCGTGGCCAGCACTAACAATTGCAGAACGCATTTTATAAAAAAATATCCCTCTTTTTGTCTTATTTGATTGTCACCACACATAGATACGTCCTAACTACCGTTTCAAATTCAGATTGTGTTTTTCTGCATCCCGGTCCTTCCCGTTATAATCGGAATATAATTTTACTGCGAGTGCAATTTTGTTTTGGATTACTACTTCGACGGTAATTGGTTTGTAATTCAATTTTAAATCATTGATGCTATAATTTTATATTTTACTGCAGTTTCGAATGATTAAAAATTTAAAATGAATGTTGCATGCGACATATACAGGGGAACATAAAAAGCTTCGTTTGAAAGCAAACACACTATACGAGCACCTATAGAAACCCAATACATTTTTGTTTGGTTTGTAATTCAGATATTTACTTCGCATTAACAATGTGTATTAAAAACAAATATTATTGTAACTTTAATAAATAAAAAATAATAACAATGCACCAAGCCATTTACAGATGAGCCTATATTAGTGAAAGAGCAATCGAAGAAATTGGAATAAAAGAATGAAAGTACATATGAGAATGTTTCTTGTTACATTGCAATAAAATCGGCCGTTGGGAAGTGGATTAAAATTTAATGGAATATTCCGAACCATGCCGATACGAAGCTTATATTGTTACGAAATTCAGGCTTTCGAGTTCGTAAAGGATTTTGCAAATAAAACACAACTAGTGATGAGCAAACGCAAGACCAAGACCATTTCATCTCGGTCTTGGTCTTGGTCTTGGTCTTGCAAGTCGAGTCTTGGTCTTGGTCTTGCATTCGTGCCATTAGTATTGGTCTTGGTCTTGGTCTTGCAGCCTGAGTCTTGGTCTTGGTCTTGCGGTCTTGCAGAATAAAGTATTTTTTGAATAATAACTATATAAGTATGTATAAATGGTTGTATGTATGTACATATTTTTGTTCTAGCATAACTATGGAACGACTTGCTCAATTTTAACTAAACTTATTAACCAAATATATTACTTAAAATACACCGTCTATTAGTGCTGCTGGGGAGGGGAATATATGCAAAAATAATCTAGAACAACCGATGTTAGTCCGATGTTATCCCATAGTTTTTGAGATCGCTGATATTATTAGTGACTGTTAGACATCCATATTTTGTCTAGGGGATTACACGTGAAATAATATATTTGTATTACTGTTACGTTCATAAGAAAAAATAGTAAAACGTTATGTTTATTATCTAAGCATTTTCTGGAGAAAATTGACCCAAAATCAAAAATTAGCATGGGGAAGAAAACTGGAACAGGCATTGAACTTGAATATCCGAAGACTTAAACAAGATATCAACTTTATTTAAACGTAGTTACAATGCCTAGTATTTCTTCTACAAACAAAGAACGAAGTTTCTACCATAAGTATTAACAGAGCAATTTCCATTAACATGGGTCAGGGTGCACCAAAGTAAGCTTTTTCTTAAACCCCCTATAAATCATGTCAACATTGGAGATAGACCCTTACTTTCTTAGAATACACCTAAGAATCATTTCCCAAACTAATGTGCACGAATAGGGGACATCCTATATACACACAAAACTATCAGCATTTATGCTTAGCGGTTAATTCGAAAAAAAAAATTTCAAGAAAGTCTAGACTTATTCTGTCAAAAGAAGTCAGTCAATTTCAACATTTCTATTTGCAACTGATGCCATGACATACACGTCTTTGTTGACGTCTTTTTTTATATGACTTGTCTAGCCTGAAAAAACCTTAAACAAGAAAAACCCAAAAATATAAAATTATCAGGAAATAGCAATCTATGTGTGTATGAAGATACATACATATGCCTGTGAATACTATAAAACACAACAGAGTCGCTGATCTTCTGTCTGGGGTTTTAAGTTTGGTATTGTTATAAATGTACCTACTCGTATACAAATAAACATACTACATATGTAGGTTTTAAAAAATAAATATCAACAGAGAAATTACGTAATTTTAAATGCAAGAGTCTTGCAGTCTTGCAGTCTTACATACATATTTTTGGTCTTGGTCTTGCACACTCAGTGTTAGTCTTGGTCTTGGTCTTGCAAAAAATGCAAGACCAAGACAAGACTGTAAGACCAAGACCAACTTTGCTCATCACTAAACACAACACAAGTTTATTAATTTACAAATACCTACCAACCATAATAAACGAACAGTAAAATAACTAAAGTTCACATATTACACTGGTGATAACTTTAAATGTACCCAAAACACTTATTACAGCAATACTTGTACTTCGCTACTATTTCTGCATGAGCTTTTCAACTCGACTGGTTGAATTCCAAATACGAATTAACTTACTTCGGCCTAACGCCTCTTTTTATACTCAATCAATAGCTTCCAGAAACTTCCATCTTATAGACAGAAATATCGAGAAAAGACCAGAAAATTGTAGCCTTATTCCCTTATTTACAACGAACGATATACTTATATGTAATGAGTCATCTTCTAAAAATAAACTAGATGATCAATCATGTTCTTTTACAAGAACCGGGCAAACCGCACAAACCGGTTTGACTTCATTTTTGATCAGTATATTATGATTCAAACTTAAAGGCGGTTACATTTCAAATAATCTTATAGCCTAAAAGTATACTACATAAAAGTGCTTATTTTTAGTATGCAGTATGTACATTGCGATTTATCTTAGGATTCGAATTGTATTATATGCGCTGCTAGCTACTTTTCGTAACAATATAGAGAATTTAAAAAGAAGAATTACTTGAACGGGAACCACAACAAAGCTTTTGCACTTGATATTTCCAAGACATTTGACAGAGTTTGACATAAAGCTCTTTTCTCCAAAATGCTTGCCTTTGGAGCCGATGAAAAACTTCTTCATTGGATTAGACGCTATCTTTTGGACCACTTTATTCAAGTTATCTCGGACAGTTTCAAATCTAAAATACATCACATAAATGCTGGCGGTCGTCAGTGCCCTCTTTTGTCCCCAACACTCTTTCTCAGTTTTATTAATGATTTCTTGTCCATTGGATCATAGTGATGTAGGAAGACAGGGCTTGGCAGAGCATTTCACATACGTGTTGTACGGCTGAAGAACGAATCCCTGAACTTTACTGTACGTCCAAAGATGGGCTTGAGGGTAAACCGATGAGCATTTAGAGCGTCACGAGTATTGCGGTTGAATTCAAAGAGAGGTGGCTTGCAGCTGGCTATTTCTCTTGAGTACCGCTGGTGGAAGAAACGATAAAACAGTGACAAGCAGGAAACGTTCCTGCGGTGTTCGAGCAAATATATTGATTTCGCTATATTTGCGTCACTGATAAGTTTTATCGGGCGGTGTTGAATTCTACCTAGCTGATGCAATGTAGTTTTAGACGCACCAGACCAGATGTGGCAATTGTACTCAAGTTTAGGGCGAATAAAAGCCTTGTAGATAGTAGCCAGATCAGAGGGAGTGAAATATTTCTTGCACCGGGCTAGAAAACAAGTCACAGTGAACTGTGAGAAAACTCACCAGCTTTCTAATGATAAATCCCTGTCTAGATTTAGGACATCCTTATAGGAATGTGGCCTGATTCATTTGTTTGGATTTTCTCAGCTCTGACCGACCGAGTCTGTAATTTATTGCAAGAGATTGCACGGCTTCGTAGCAAACTTTACCTATTAAGTTGAACGACATATATTCTCGTGCCATTAATGCCTTTACTAAGGTATGTGCTAGCGCAGATCTCGATGGCATACAGTTTTGCCAAAAAAAACCGTGGAACTCACTAGCTCCAATTCTAGAATCCGGGCCTGAACACCCTTAGATCAGTTTGCAAGGTCCAATATTTCTACCCAAAATAACCTGTCGAAACAGTAGATACTCCCTGACCATAATGTAAAACATGTCTTTTTCGGAAATTGAGTCAAGAATTTTCAGGTGTCCCACATGGTCAATTGGTTTGTACTTCTGTTTATAGGCTTTAAAAAGCCAACTATGAGCTATGATAACATGAGCTATGATAACATAGCTAGATTAGACATTTAGCTCCAATGAAGAACGTTCTGATCGAAAAGTCTTTAAGGTATGATTTATGGACATGACAGAGCGGCATGCCAACTCACGCTGGAAGGATAGCGTATATCAAGATACGGAGAGTTTAGGGATGCGCAACTGGATGACTTTGGCTTGAAATCAGGACCAGCGGAGCGATTTTTGCGGAGTGGCCATCACGGATCACGGAACGGATCATCAGGAAATGATAATGACATTAGCACCGTTTTTATAGATAATACGATAATGTAATGTAGCTCATTTGAGATGCCAACAGCCTCAGCCACCTCACGCACTTTCTTTTTTCGATCGACCAATATCATTTCATGGATTTTATCGACTATTTCTGGCGTGATGACTCTTTTGTGCGACCTGAACGTTCGGTGTCACTTGTGCTGGTACGACCACAACGGAACTCAGTCAATCACTTCTTAACCATTGAAATTGATGGTGAAGAGTCCCCATAGTATTAATCAAGCCTATCCTTGGTTTCAGTGATGGTTTTTTATGCAAAAAATAATACTTAATTAGAAAAAACCACCTTTACTATTTCGTTAAAATTCACGAGGTTGCCTGACTTTACGTAATTCCACGGAATTCCAGAAGCTGTAAGTCTTCTCTATCTATCGGGAGTCTATCGAATAAAATTTTTTAGAGTCAAACTTCTTCAGGCGAATTAAAGGTAATCTTTTAAGGGCACACTAAAATGAAACTTGGCTTCGATGCACTGATAATTACTCGCATGCAGAGTTCAAATGAAAATTTAATATTTTGGTATAAATGCAGCATGCAGTTCCTATCGATAATTTGAAATTTGATAACTTAAGCAATACAACTAGAAGGAACTTTAATAACGGTCCAATAGATATTCCTCTACGCTTAATCTATGCAAGCATATAATTAAGAAAAAATTACATCTCTGAGATCGAAACTTTCGTTAAAAACAGTTCTTTGGAGTAAACTTTGCTACAATTTTATCCTCAATGGGCACGAAATAACCTTAATCCAATGTCATCGAAACTTCGTCCAACTTGGTGTTCCGACAACACCAAAAAAACCGCAATTATGCATTTCCATGCAATTACCGCTAATTATTGTAAAAAAGTCTTTAATGTCATTTGCATGTCAAGTTGGCAGCTCGTATTTTTGAAAAAAAAAAACCAATTTTTTTAATCTACTACCAATTTGTCTGAACCCAAAGGGCATCAACCCAATTGCGGTTGTCATGGCACTGCAACACATCATGTTCCTCTGAGTGCTGATAAGTAACCTACAATACCGTCAACTCCTTGTTGCATGTAATTAACCTAGAAATGGCAAAAAGTACTTTGGAAACCGCATAAAAAGGTTCTGTTGGAGATATAATTTAATATCCGACGCGGCAAACGACGATCAACACCATCACTACGCGGCAGTGCGGACTGCGTACATTGTATGATATCTATCCTGTAATAAAATGTTTTGCTTCGTCATGCTGTCATGTCAACTCAACTCAACTCAGCCGACGAGCGAAGAGACGGCACAGAAAATTACAGTAGTTATCCGCCGCCACGGGCGACCACCATACTCCTAATGGTGAGATGAACCAATTTCCAAACAAAAGAGCCATTTCCCAATAAAAATGTCATTATTCAAAATTAAGGTCCGACAATGAGGAGGCAAGTTGGCCAACAATATATTATTGGTAACACTAACGAATGCCAACATCAGGATGCGTCGACTCAAGCCGACGCTGTCAGTTTGACGTTTGTTAAATCAGAAAACCATAAAAGTAATTAGGTATAAATACTTAGCCGCATGCGCAGAGCATTCCATTTCCGAAGGAAGTTACCGAAGGGCGAAACAAAAAACGAACGGAAAGCCATTCTGATGCGCCTTCTCTTGCGGCCACTTTACTCCTTTCCATGGACTCCCAGATATTCCCCAGCATGCTGATGGTCGTCTCGCGCTGATGGACTTGACTTGGTGGTACATCTACATATTCGTTCGTATGTATGAGTACCCTTCTTCGTCGAAGGGAGATAATTACCACCTAGGAGCTGGATGGTGGTTTGACGCGCTTTGATGTTGTGCCGACAAGCGAGCTTACCAGTCCAATCCATTGATTTTTAACGCGGAGCTGACATTAATGGCTTTAAAGTAAGTAATGAGAAGATAAGTCGTGATGCCAACTGCCAAGAGTTATGACAATCGCGCAGCATCAGGCCATCAGCCTGACACCAGCCATGAGCCACACAACACGAATGCACAATATTAAGTAGTGAGTGGAGTGTGCGCATGTGCAATGTATGAACTGTGGTGTAGAAGCCATCAAGCACTTACTAGTAAGTAACAACAAAGTGCGGCAATTTAGTGGATGCTAATTTTGGTGCAGCGCAGATTTGCATCGGCTGTGGCTTTGGAGCACCATATTCATATGTAGGACACTTATTTTTGATGATTTGGACGGCGTTCTTGTATGCGAGTGCATTAATGCGGTAAAAGGTGATCATAATTACGCGTCGACACGGTATCGTCTTCGGCTTATTGCAATTGTAATTAGACACACAGCTCACGCAGATCCAAATTGAACGTTGATAGTAATTGCGATTTGGAATGCTGAGACAGTTTGAATCAAAATTATGTTATAATATTTTTATAAGTTATGTTATGTTATGTTATGTTATGTTATGTTATGTTATGTTATGTTATGTTATGTTATGTTATGTTATGTTATGTTATGTTATGTTATGTTATGTTATGTTATGTTATGTTATGTTATGTTATGTTATGTTATGTTATGTTATGTTATGTTATGTTATGTTATGTTATGTTATGTTATGTTATGTTATGTTATGTTATGTTATGTTATGTTATGTTATGTTATGTTATGTTATGTTATGTTATGTTATGTAAACAAAAGACCCCCTAAAGGCCCTCAAAATACCCTCACTTTTGGGGTTCTTTAACCCCAAGAGGACTCTCAAAAGACAACCAAAAAGACGCTCAACAACCCTCAAAGGACCCTCAAAATACCCTAACAAGAACCCCAAGAGGACCCTTAAAAGACCATACCGAATTTCATACAAATCGATTGAGATATGACTTAGTTCCAAAATTTCAAAATGTAGCAAAAGAAAAATAATAATAATTGCCAAAAATAACCATTGCGGTCCTAGGCCTGGCTTCTCGCAACCATTTGTGTTGAGCATGTATATTTTTGCACATAAATGGATGGACCTACAATTTAATGCCGGTTCCGAACGGCGAATTAAGAAGCTTTCCGTGACAAGTTATTACTCTCTTTGTACTTTTGGTGTTCGATTCGAACCACGAACCCCCTGCTCAGAAGTCCATGCTCTTATACACTGAGCCACAGCGCCCACTACATATACATATTACATGCATATATTTACGTACAATGTACACAGGTTTACTTTCCATTAAAATAATTGAAAGACCAGTCTACTTTGGTTGAAAAAATTCAGTTATAGTTGATTGCTTAAACATCGATTGGTTTAACTTTAAGTGTTGAGTTTCAAACTGAGTAACTACGTTCTTCATGTGGTGAAATGCTATAAAGTCATCTCTGGCAAAATGCCTTAAACGGGTAACTTGTTTCAATGCCTCCTCATACGAAGTTATGGGGTCATTCATTTCTTCATGAGCTTCGTCTTCAGACTACGGAGTAGCGCTTTGTTTTTTAAATTGTATTCCAATACTCTTATCTTCAGTGAAGACACTTTAATCAATTTTTAGAAATTCGTCTAAACCATTTGATAAAACGAACCCTTTTTGGAATTTGGAATAAGTTGCCAGTGGTGTATCATCCTCGGCATCACAATCGGAAAGACTATGATTAATTTCAGAGAATCCACCTTTACGAAAGCAGTTTTTGATGGTTGTTGCTTTAACTGTATCCCAAGAGGCTTTGATGAAGTATAACGCTTCAAGAACATTAATAGATTTTTCCAGTTCTGATGCTGAACTAGGTGTGTCCACTTTTAGTAGTAAGTGTTTCAATATTGAGCCTCTATAATGAACCTTAAGATTTTGGATTATTCCTTGATCAAGGGCAGTTGGCAAACTGGAGTTGAATTTAGAGGCAAACAAACAATGTCTAAATTTGTAAAGTTTAGTTCCATTGGATGAGATGCTGCATTATCCAAGAAAAAGAAAATTTTTCGTTCCTGCGATCTCACTTTCCAGTTCAACTGCTGCAGACATTAGAATTCTCGAGTCATCCATTCCTTTTTTTAGTTTTTCAATCCACTGGTAGTTCATTGATAGGAAGATGTATGGATGCTCGAGGGCGGGATGCTTTGCCTATGACCGAAAGCAGCTCCTTTTCTCCAGCCATACAGCGAGGCCGGCCAAGCCAACGCTGGAAGAATAGTGTAGACCAGGACGCCTAAAGCTTAGGGATGCTAAGTTTCTCCCTTCTACCTTTTCCCATCTATCGCTTTTTGTGCAAACTTTTTAACAAAATCAATGGCATCAATTGTTGAGCGTGCATGTTTGCACTAAACAAAACTGTGAGTCTTTCCTTAGAGAATTTACCGCCAATACATTTTTGGGATTTCAGAGCGAGATTTTTGTCAGGTAATGCGCGAAAGAAAAGCCGGCTTACATCTGCGTTGTAAATGTCATCCGGCTTCTATTCACGCAACAGAGATTGCAGATCTACTTTAAGCTGCTCGACATCCACCTCTGATTTACATCTGAAGCTTCACCATCAGATAGGCACGTAAAAGCAACATTATTCCTTATGCGCCATTTGTTTAACCATCCATCTGACGCAATAAAATTAGTTAAACCCAATTTGACTGGTATTTCCCCTGCCTTTGGGCCAGAAATAGGAATGCTTTGACTTCGAAACCAATCTAAGCACATTTTGTCTAGTTCAGAGCCACCTTCTTTAACAAAGCTCCTCTTTTGATAAATGTTAACTCCAGACTTTCATTTAGATGGTTTCTTTATTTTTATTAATTTCTGCAGCTTGCGATTTGCCAACATTGAACCTTCAAGAAGAAAAACTTGTAAACAATTCCATTTTTTAAAGGACATGAGACTTTACCTCTTTGCAATTTCACGAACAGTCAATTTACGTTGTGTTGACGAAATTTGTCCGGCTATGGGAGCTGTCCGGCTATGGAGACTGTCCGTAATGGGGAATTTCACTGTACTTAGATTTTCTGAAGACTGACCCAAAAAACAAAGTTTCAGAATTTTACGTTTGGAAGAGGCTACTTTGAGGATTCAGTATAATATACTGTATGTTTTCTTTTTAATGTTGCCGTTGGGCTCTAAAAACCATTAGGTCGGCGTAAAACCATTCCAGAACAAACAAAAATCACCAATACAATATACCGGCAACATGCCTTCTGAACACTATGATAAAATTATACCATTGAACAACGCCGGGAACACTGGCAAAGTATCCAAATTTATAAATTATACAAAAACCCCAACTGCTGACACTGAAGATCGGATAGATTCATATCGATAACTCGATCGACTGATTGATCCGATGCTGTGCTGTAGGTCGATCGGATGGACGCAAAAGTTTGTTTTGTAAATGCAATAATTTAGGGGAATTATCTTCGCACAATCAGGCAATCAGTCCGCCAGTTGATGGGGCCGGCATATACCACCAGCGAACAAAACACCAAACGGGGAAACACGAGCGAGGCGCGAACAATAAAAACTCCGAACTCCAACCCAGAAAGCTAAGCCCCTAAGAGCCCCACCACGAAGACACACGACCGCAGCAAATGCACGAATCGCATCTAACACATCTGATCATCATGTGGCCATTTGAGTTGCCTACTGCGCTGCCTGATGGGCATGATCATGATATGGTGCGCTGTGAGGAGCGATCATGCTGAGGCCTGCAAACGACTATATGCCAATTCATAGTGTATGCGTGCAAAGTTGGGTCAACTTTCAGCCACGGTTCAGTCATACAGTGTCTGCCTCAATTGCCATAGGAGCCGCTACGATTCTGCCTCCGCAGTAGTAGTAGTAGTAGTAGTGGTAGTAAAGGTATCAGAGGTACTGATAGTCGACGGACAGACGCAGACTCTTTCAGGTAATACCTAATTGGAACATTTTTTCAGTTCAAAAGATACCGCGCGCCAATAAAATAAATTGTGGAGGTACAAACAGTCATATCTGATCCAGCGCTTCGGCCAAACAAATAACTTTATTGTTGTGGCTTCATGTGAGGCCCCGCTGATGCCGGTGCGGTCCGCTAATATAATTTGCTTCGTTGGCCGCTTCGTTAATACGATCGCCATGATCGCGAATGCCTCGACCTCCACATTATTGGATACGGATTACCACTTTGATTCGACTTCCACGCGGAGACGGACGCGACGGGGCAACTACAAGAGATTATGCCCCGAGCTCACATTCGCTTCCCTGATGATGCGAACAGCGCATGTTCCGGCGCGATTTTTTATCGATTTGATTGGGGCTATGCACGCCGCCGTGTGTACACGCTCTCTAATTGATCTGCAGTGCAATGGGGAAATGGAGATGTACTTTGCATTTGGATGTCGATATTTGTATTGCAAATTGCAAAAGATGAGGTCGTAAATCGTTGAATTATTTCGGCTCACGAGAGATCGTCGATCCTTACAGTGGTTCAAAGCGAAGATCCTCATGGATGGGCATACCTACTACTCCAGCTATCTTTTAATTAACTCTCACTTTGAATTTTGTCTAAATTAAAGGTCCTTGGAGCCGTTTATTGTTAATTATCCGTGCCGTAAATAAATGTCATCTGACATGCGACAGCAGACAACAAATAAAAATATTTATTTAATTGATCTTGAAACCGATGTTTACTTATTTTGTGTATTTAGTGGAGAGGTGCAAAACATTGCTTCAATAATGATATCAATTTTATTAACACAAACTGTTTAGCGTTGTTGTTATTGTGCTTGGCAATGAATATTTTGCCTTCATGATGGATTAATTCATTTAATCCACGTTTTGTAAACAATACATTTAGTGTTAATTAATTATAAAATCTATAAATTGGTAAAAATAGGTATGAGAAATCCACAATTAGTCCGTACAACTTTGTATATACTCCAATTGATTGGCCCGCCAGAAGTTGTTTTTTGTTTTCTTTGTGTGGACAAGAAAAATAAAATATCAAACGACAGACAACAAGAACAAAAACAACAACAACAAAATTGATGACTAAAACCATAATTTACTGATGTTTGTTAATTGACATCATCGGCGGCACTGTCTGACTAAAGCTAAGCTGAACAACAAGGCAAAAGCTCCGATCGTAAAACCGCATGCAGGGTCTATAATCCCCTGCTACTGTGTGCCGCTGCCGACAAACCTTGATGGATGATGGAGATGGACAACAAAATTGCAACGAGAAACGGATGAGCACCCAACAAAATCTTGGTCGTTTAGCAAAGTGCAAAAAAATGCCTCAAAATATTAACTTTAATCGACTCTTGCACACGTTGGCACATCAGAGTCAATCTCTGGAACGCTCAGAGATGGTCGTCATCACTTAGGCTATAAAAGGAAAAGGACGACTTTTTGTGTCTGCACTTTCCATTGTATGCGGATTACAAGTTTGTTATCCTTTCTGCTTATTCCTTATTTTCCTCCTTCATTATTCGCACAAAGAATGTTTCATTGTTGTTTAGGTTCAGAGGAATAAGATTAAAACCAGGACGAAGGAACAGAACAGAAATCGATTTAAAACTCACACGCCGTTGCCGTTGGTCGGGAGTTGTTTTTTTTAGCCGCATATTGCTTTGAGGACCTACAGCAAAGTCGTAAAGTAGAAATTATCAATTTATTTCAACCCATATAGTGTAAAAAGCGAACGGCTTAATCATAATAAAAAGGACCCGACAGACTATACATAGCTCATATATAGCCATGCTTACGACGTCGTCAAAACGACACGACACCAGGGACAACCGCGACGGTAGGTACTATGTGTACGAAATTACCATCCTTTTGGTATAAGGTAACATCGTTAAGAATCGCGAAAACACATAACGTTCAGAATGAGTTTGTCAGGGACAAAATGATGAAACAGTGAAGCAAATTATAAAAAACCAACCCATAAAAATTAAAAACTTTTATGTGAATTCTCCAATCGGAGATACCTACACATGTGTGTAAAGCTTGAACCAAATCGGGCTTTAGGAAGTGGGTTAAGAAAATCTGACCAGCCAGCCAGCCAGCCACGTGCACGCGAAGTAAATATAGAGAATTTAAAAATGATTAGGTGTTAGTATGTATGTATCTTAGTATAGATTCATTAAAATATATTGCTATCAATATTCATCATAAATGGAGTAATAATAGCTTCGTTGACTTCTTCGTATATTTAGACTTGACACCAAGCGAAGAAAATTTTAAATAATAAATGAATGAATGAATCCTTGTAATATGGCATGAGTATACAATGGTTTGCCAGTCAAAATCTTGCAGAAAGCGGCTTAAGTTTTATTTATAGCATGCGTGGCTCAGCCGTTAAACCTAGTCTGGTCTTGCGCTGCTGAATCGCAAAAGGGTATAGTTCTTGTATGCTGCTATAAGAGGTCATTTCCGGAAAATCTACTCAGATATGAGATGAAGAAATTCTTTAAAAGGAGACGGTCAAGAAAATATGTCCCACTCGTTGGTCAACGAGAGACGATGCGATGTCAAATTTTAAGGTCTTTTGGGAACATGTTCACATAATCACATGTACAAAATGACGTTACTGAAACAGCAACGGCTTCTTCTACGAAGACTGAAGTTAATTCAAACAACATATGGTACAAAATAACACAAAATTGAGTCCACTAACTCTGGATTCTTCTTACTTCATAGTATTCAAAAATCAAGTAAAGCTATTTTAGTGAAATCCTTAGATGCGTTAATTGTAAACGAAACTTGTATCGAAGAGTATTTCAATGAGCAGGGAACTACTTTTGAATATAAGGCGACAATTTTAACAAAAATTTATGAGAAGGGCAGTAAAAGGCCACCATAAAGGAAAGTTTGGGCTGATGAGGATCAATACCCAAAGCGATAACCTCTGAATTTATTATCATCCTCATCATCATCATCGTATTTGGCTCTACAACTGTGGTGTGGTCCTGAACTCCCGGAATGCGAGCTAGGTGTCCTGCCCACCGTAGTCTACAGAGAGTAATTTCTTTTACGATGTCGACATAGCCCTAAAACTCATAGATCTCATCATTATAGAGTCTCCGAATTGTCATTCCTCCCATGCTGGGTCAACAATTCTCCGTAAGACTTTCATCTCGAACGCGGCTAAGAGGTCAGAGTGTGCTTATTGCTAAGTTATGTCTTATACACCAGCACCTTGGATTTTACTCCTGGATTTGAAGAGTCTTGACAGACTAAAGTAGGCTTTGTTGGTTTTAGGCAATTGTTCAATACCGTCTGCGTAAGCTAGTATCTAGATAGACTTATAAAGGATTGTTTTTTCGTCGTTACACCAGAGTCTCGAATTGATTTTTCCAACGCAAGGTTGAAAAGGACGCAGGCCTTCTCCTTGTCTGAGTCCGTTATAAATCTCTAATGGGCTTGATTGTGATCCAAATATATTTACTTTGCTTAAATTGGTCACGATGGTCAATGTAGGTTAGTCGGTTTATTTGGTATGTCTATTTTTCTCATGGGTTTATAAAGTTGTAATCTATAGCTTTGCTATCAATGGGTGGCTTTAAGTCCATAAAGAGATAGTGTAGTGTGTTTTGGAACTCTAGGCCTGCCTAAGCTAGAAAATAGTTAAATTGGCTCTGATGAAGGCTTACTGATGGTATGGGCCAATAATGACTTTATCGTACAGAGCTATTCTGTTTTGAAAGATTTGGGAGGAAATCTTATACGCGATCAACGTTATTCCACGATAATTGCTGCACTTCGTGATATCTGCTTTCTCATGGAGCATAGGATGTTTCTTCTCCGGTCTTCTACTGGTATCGGTTCTTCCTCCCATTAGCACAGATAATAAAATATACAGATGTCTCATGCCCATCTATTCATTTGAGGCTTTTGTTAGATCGGGCACGTTTCCCCAATCTAATGACTTTAAATTATTTGTAATAATTTGGAAAAATTTAATCAGTCACGCTTGTATGCCATCTGATCCCGAGACTTTTTTTATTATTGTGGTGCATATAACAGGTTTTTATACCACAAAAACAGTGAAATTAATTAAATTAATTTATCGACACTTGTGCAGGTTTTCCCCACTGTGCGATTTACGTTTTTTTATTCATGTATGTAAGCAATATTGACGTATACGATTTGATAGGCCACATCATACCTTAGGGAAGGACCACAGTTCACAGGTCTTCTGATCGATGTTCGAAGCGGTCGTCCAGCGCTGAAAAAAACTCTCTATGGAATGTTCATTACGAAGCCAAAGGTGCGAAGAACAAAGTGATCGTTCTGGGATGCCCAGCAATATGACTGTTAATTAGTCGGTGTCGTTCTTTAGATGCTGGATTTGGATTTGGTGTTCGTTTTTTGCACTTTATATTCTTTTCTGTCTATTCTCTTTGTGGCGAGATCACACCGTGAGTAGGGTGATGCTTAGCGTAATACTCGTCCACCGACACCGAGGGGATAATGAATGAATGAATAGCATGGAAGATTTATGCGAGTTTGATGATGCCGCCTGTTTGGCACCATCATTGCCGCTGGTGCCAAACAAATTGAATTGACGAAGGATTGCGATGAGATTGCAACACGTGTTAAACATCAGATCCCAAAAAAAAACTAAACACTGTACACAGTGTACACAGTTTGCCTTTGACAAATGACAATTCAATATTGCAATTTGCAACTACTGGAGCGCATAAGGGTTATTGTTTCCTGTGTTTTTCTGATGGGATTACCGCACCTTATCAGCAGAGAATAAAAGAAATTCCTTGCGAACGCAATTGGCTTAAAAAATTTTTTGAAGGAAGACGATGCCAATGTTTTACAAGCATTTAATATCAAATTGACGGAACTGACTTTCAAAATTTACTGCACGAAACTCGCTGGACATGAAATTTTTATACCTCAGTGCATTTTTAATAACGCGAAGGATCATAAATAATTGCCAGCCAATATCGTACTTCGTAGGTAGAAAATCAATGCTCTGAGAGTAATTGCATTGGCCACGGACACTTGTGTTTCCGCCAACAGTCATTTTTCGAAGGAGTATTCGGTAGTTACACATTCAACCCTACCCTTAAGCAAGTTTACTAGCAGATGAACGAATGTCGACAAATGAGCGAAATTTTCTTTTTTTATAGACACTCAAAGCTTCCATTGGCAAGATAACGGATGCGGAATCTTAAACATACACAATCAGGATGTCTATCACGATTACACCGCTCTGTGTACACATAATGAAGTGAACTGAAGAATGACAAAATCAAGGTGGATTCCTTGCTGCTACACGCCATTAGCAGTGCGACAATGACAATGACAATGAGGTGCTGTTGTCCACCGCTTGCGTGTACCTCAGTGGAATTAATGAATTTTCCAAGTGAGTGACTTGTTATTCAATTTGTCAATCTTTCTATCCGTAACTATTTTTCTTGTGGAGTGCGGTGCCCAGAGGTTGATGGATCATAAATGTTAATGATTCCATGGTGATTTTTATGCGCTGTGACGACGAAGAGCGCATCTCATTTTTATTTGCATGACACGAAGTCTTGTTCTTTGTCTGCCCCTGCAGGTGCTGGTTTTATTTTATTGCATTTTTTGAAAATTTATATTTATGAGAATGTTTCGCTTTGCAGTGTATTTTAATTAAATTGTTTAAGTGTCATTCACAGAGCATATATTAAATAAACTCCAAATTATTTCGCAAACGTCGGGTGCTATCGCAGAGGAATGATATGAATTAACCGCCGCCGGAAACTCACACTCTAAGTTATTAGTGGTAGCCGGCATTTCTAGCGACAATGGATGGGGTGTATCATTAGTGGTGAAAATAACTGGACACATTCCCTTTTTAGTTCTTAAGAGAACGCCCCTCTTTTCTTTTTAATTTTATTGTGATTTTGGAGGGTTTTTTAGTTCTCCGACCGACTTTATTGAAACTTTGCACAGATGTGTATTTCCGGTGACAACACTTTTTAAATTTGGAGCACCTCGTATATCAGGGGTGCCCATATAAATTTTTTAAAAATAAACCCGATTCTCATGTGTACACATGTGTATTTCCGATATTAGGGAATACATTGCGTTTTCACTAAAAATTATTTTATTTTAATAAAAAGACAATTTAAAAAGCTTATTTATTGCAAAACGTAAGCGATATTATACTGACCTCTCCGATGAAGATGACGACTTTTGAAAGCGTAAGCGTTGTACGTAATTTCAAGCAGATCTTGTATGATCATACATTTTTGGAAAGCAGCTAGGAAATAAGGTGACGAATTGTATTGCCAACATAATACATTAACCCAAGAGCTTGTAAATTTGGCTGGGATTCGTGTGCGATAATGGGCACAATTTACGAATATATATTGGCCCAAAGGCGTTCGAATTGTATGTCCAGATTTGGATAATTTTAGTTTTAAAATGTTCGTCATAGTCCGAATATGGTTTATGCAAAAAAAAAAATAGAAAAGCTAGCCGGAAAATTAGAAGTTCGGGAAAAACTGATAGTGCGTCTTTCCATAGGATTTTTGTGTTAACTCGCGACCATAACTAACGATGCAAACTATGGATATGCGTAATTTTTGTTTTGTTTTGTTCGTTATGGTCCTGGAAAAAAAGACAACTACAAAGGAAAGTCGAAAAATTCGGACAAACAGCAAAAATCATAATTTTTTATGCACTCTCGATTATAACTGATGATATTTGGTTGATTCTTTTTTGTTTGGTTTGTTACGCTGCCGGAGAAATTTTTACCAAAAGAAAGTTCGGGAAAGTTGCACAAAAGAGAGTAGGAAAACTTAGAAAACGCAAAATTGGATATTTTTTGAGGAAATATGTTGAATTGTATGTTGAAAAATCTGGAAAAGCGCATTCTAGTCTGAATTAAAAAAAATCAAATTTGTTTTTATTTTTGTGTTGATTCTCGATCCGTCCAACAAAAGTCGTTATTTCATTTCTATTCTAATAGATTCCTACAAATTGCGCTATGTGCGCAAATGTCGTTTGTCAGCTGATCCATTTCCACGGTCTTTCTTTTGTGATCTGTCCATTGCGTTGACAGACCGAAATGACATTAGACATTAAGCACTTGCAGTTTCTGGTGCGGTTTGCATACGCAATTACAAATAAGAAATCACAAGGGCAGTCATTGAATGTTTGCGACATTAATACAACAAAAAAGTGTTTTGCGATACAAAATTTCAATTTCCCTTTATAGTCTCGTTGTATGATTTACTGAAATAAATCTGTAGACTCTACAGATTTACGATTATGTATTTGTATATGAAATTACTGTGAATTAAATTTTTATCTTATTGAGTTAAAAGTTTGTCATTGTTGGTTTTTATTCTTAATTGATATTTAACTTTGACAATTCTCATTGTAATAACCATTTGTGTTGAGTATATACATTTTTGCACACAAATGGAGGGGACTTACATTTTAATGCCGGATCCGAAAAGCGAATTGAGAAGGTTACGTGACAAGATATTACTCTCGGACGCGAGAGGTGGGACCGTGAAAAATAATTTTGGTGTTTCTGGGATTTGAACCGCAAAACTCTTGCTCAGAAGTCCAAGGTACTAACCACTAGAGCCAAGGCATATGAAATGGGCCGTTAGATATCAACTGTTTACCTTTAACTGCTGATTAATTCAAGGCTGCAAGTTGAGCTAAAAGAAAGGAAAGTGAGTCTTTTATGACATTATACGCCCTTATAAGTTTATCAAGCAAAGCTAAGAAAAAATCTGAAAGAAAGCTATTCTGTCATTTCAAGTCGAAATCGCAAGCAAATGGTGCCATCTGAAATCTGTCAAATAGAGGTAGGGTAAATAACCGCTAAACAAAGAAGAGCGTTTTGCTTGGTTTTGCAGCAATTTTCTCAGTTGATGCATGCATCTAAGAGCCGAAATCCAGGATTTTCTTCTCGAACTCGCGTGATATGACTAAAGTACAAACTATATATTATGTAAATAGAAATAACTTTATTTTTAAAAATATGGAAATAAGAATTACAATATTTTAAGTACATTTTTCAAAGTGTTTTTCCTTTTGTTTCTTTTGTACTGAACGAATTTATTTTTTCCAACACTAATGAATTTTTTTTGTTCCTTTAAATTTAAATAATTATTTTGTTAACCTTCATCATCATCAGAATATACCATATAAGCTATATTATGATATATGAGCATATTATATCTTAATTTCTTTTTTAAAATCAAACCGCGTCACATTTATTGATCTGCACTTAAAGTGTTAACAAAGAGAAATCTTAATTAGAGTCGTTTCAGATTAATTTCTGTATAGGATGCGCCGTCAATCACACACCAATCAGTCTTAAAGAAATGTTATAAATAAATGTTAATTGAATTAATTTATTAACATTGTTTGTCTGAAGTGAATAACTCTCGCTAATTATATTCATATCACTTTACGAATCGATTAGCACATCTTCATCATCTTCATCGTTGTTGTTGTACAAAATCAACTGATCACGATGAATTCTCAATGATATTAACTGAAAACAACAAAAGAGTCAGCTAATGAATTGGTCAGTTGTGAAAGCTGAAAGCGTCGTCGCATGTAGATGTAGATTCGACTGAATCTGACCGCACTGAATGCGCTGGAATAACTTGTTTAACGCAACCATCACAGAAGTAAGAGATGTGGGCTTTCGATCGCGATCGCAGTTTGTTCTCTTCATTTTCTTTTAAAGTCTTAGGTCTGAGATCTACCGACGTCGCCGTTGGATTCAACCAACCTCATCCACAGCTCCGCTTTGATCTTTTACCGATCTTCATCTGATCGGTTGAATGGTTTTGACCAATCAGGAAACTGCAAAGTTGGTAAATGGTTATCTTCAGTTTTCCTCCATCTTGACCATCTATCGTTCAGTAAGCACGCGCTTTTGGTCTTCTTGCAGATACGAGTATCTCTACTTATCTTCCCACTTGCACCGTGGGTGTTTCTTTGTAATAATGGCCAACTAGCACTGTACCTTTAGAGGTTTTTGGTCAAATGTGAATGTCGGTCTTTAATTTGTGTTACAGAGAATGGGTGTACCTAAGCAACAACAAAATGTATCCAAAGATGGTGGTAAACGCATAAATGCAGACAGCAAAATTGTTTACATAAATTGGAGAAACTAAAAACCTTAATTACGAGCAGTAATCCCATTTTTTTCTCAAGTTAGTCTTTAGCTATTAGGGTAGTGTACATATGTACCACCATGTCATGAAATAACACATAAGGCACTATTGTTCCAACAATTTGGTTTGATTTACATTTTTGGCATACGATTTGTGTCATTTACAAACATAGGGTCACAGATCTACTTTTATCAAGGATACATGATACATGCAACAAGACCCATGCCAACAATCATACAATCTTGTTAAGAAACATGGCTAAAGGAAAACGATTTGTCTTGCGTTTAGTTGCTCAACATCCTATCCTATCGAGTCGAAAACACCCTCGGTCTTCTTGTGTTAGCCAGGGTGCCCAGCATTTAATTTATATAAGGTACGCAGCTTTCCTTTCCTACTGCTGCTCCTGTAACATAATTTCAGAGAAGACAGACGTCCATGTCTAGAATTCCGTCAATCTCATTAGGGCTGACACAATCATAAGATATGGTCTGTCTGCTACTCCCACAGGTCCAGAACTTAAAGGCTTTATTCAAGCAAATTTAAGAAACAATTTATTAATGCTAAGTTATGAATATACCCAATATAAAAGAATGCAGCTCTCTAGGTCGTGTGAAAGGTTGTTGAAAAGCTTGAAAGCTTACTTTGGAGTTTTGTAACTTTAAATCGAATACTATAGTTGTAAAAAATGTACTTACTTGTTTAACACTCCATAGTTTAGGTTTTTTATTCCAGCAATGATAGTTTTGCAATTCATTAGATCTATTATTAGTTTCACCCTATATGTCAGTCGTTTATCCCAAAACTTTTACTTGGATGGGGCCAAGATTTCGTGGCACATGATGAAGCACAAGTGTTTTTGTGCTAGAAGGTATTTAAATCAGCACTGCGATTTGTTGTTATTATTTTATTTTTAATATACTACTGTTTTATTTACCAATCAAAAGGAAGCTTAAAAAAACAACCCACAAAAAATGAAAATGTTCATGTAAATTCTCTAATAAGAGATACATATGTGTGCATAGTATGAACCGGGTTAATTTGGAAAATAATAATATTAGAGACCGGAAATAGACACGTGTGCAAAATTTCAATAAAATCCACCTATGGGAAGTGTGTTATTAATTATTCGCAAGATTCCACGAGAAACAGACAAACAAATCCACGGAAACGCGTAATTAATATATGTAGAGAATTTTAAAACACAACTTTGATAAGCAAGCACCTAGGGTATATCTTACGTTTACATTAGTTATGCCACATCTCCTTTATTCGAGACAAAATTTATTATTTAAAAATAGGAAAACAAAAATTGAATTGAAAGAAATTCATCGCTAATATACGAAATTCTATAATTTTTATATTTTGTTTCCATGTTAATGGTTTTGTTTGTATTTTTAGCAGCTGATGACGTAGATATTAGTTGGTGGATCGTCCGAATTGCTACACGCCCAAACAGCACATAATTTAAAAATTCACAAAACTCAACACAATGCAATAATTAAACAAACAATGGAAAGGGAAACAAAAACTTTGTATGAAAAATACCATCTATCTATTGGCAATAGCTCCCAGGAGAATGTTCGCTGTTAACATAAGTTATTTGCATCCTCAAAAACAAATTCATAACTGTGTACCTAACCCCAATTGATCCAGATCAGCTAAAGCAAAGGACTACTTTGTATAAGGAGAAGATTAGAGTAATTGTCGTACAAACTTCCGGTTCGAAACAGTAATTGATGTCTAAGGTTTAAATACATCCTAGGAAACCGCACGCTGAAGAAAATCCCCAAATCCCAAATCCCAGAAGCATATCGCATTGAAGCCAATTCAATCAGGGGCACTGCCGAAGAGGGTGTTTTTGATGACTGCGTGCTCGGACGCGGACGGTCTCCAAGGCAGACTTTTCGTTCGCATGTAAATCAATCAGTGTATCTACACAGGATATTTGGCTTCGTGTTCACGGCAGCCAATAAAACATCTTTAAATATGTCAACACAACATTGGTATTTGACTGGGAAACTGAAGTCACCCACAGCAGGGTGACAAGCTGAAATCATCCCCCTGTCTGCTGGTGTTGTGTGTGTGTGGACTGTGCAGGCAATGTACAAAATACAAACACATTTATCGACACCTTGTCCTGGGCGTACGTCAGGGTTGTCTTCACTGTTCCATAATGCTATGATGGTTTTTATTGTCCTGGCGTATTTGTCAGATCATTTATCCGCATTAGACGACTGACTGAAGATGATGATGCCGTGGTGTGTGGTGTGGAGAGAATCATGGCTGAAGCTTAAAATCTGCTCATCCTGATCCACAATACAGGGTTATAAAAAACAGGAAAAGGAAAGGAAAGAGCAGACCTTTGCGTTGATGAGCACTTTCTGACGTACGTTTGTCAGCTAAAACCCATCGCTCTATTTCATGTTGTTTATGGACGTCACAGCATTAGCTCCTAAGCTGCAAAAGAAAATGTGCGACAGATTTCGTTCGTCGTCAGATGTGTTGAACCGTATTCTGGTAGCTGGTAGCAGCATCATTCGCTTGGATGGACTGTAATAAAAATTGGGGTTGTTTTCAGGATTTACAACCTCTCGTACGTTTGCTTTGGTTGTCCAAACACAAATAAACATAAATGCGTTCTGCGCGTGATGGCATAACAAAACCTCATAGTGTCGTATAATGTGTGATGAGACACAACACGATCAACACGCCGAGCTTAACAAAATCTCAATCTAATTCAATTTCAGAGCACAAACAGTTTTATAGCTTAGCAGTTTTGATTGGTTGCAGTAGTCGCATAAAATCCTGCAATTTTGCTACCTATCTTTGGGTTTTTACATCAGCGTTTATTTGTTAACTCACAAAGTACGTCGATGCTTCTATTGTAATTATTGTATCCTGAATTGAAAATTAAGAGCTAGGATATTAAAAACTCGTACTCGCAGCTTATGTTCTGATTTTCCTTAATGTTGTTACTATGGAAAATTTGGGGAAAAAGTGCAGATCAATCCCAGTTCATTATATTCGCACGTGCGTGGATCGAATTACGCCTTCTGTGCCTCAGTGGAAGGTAATTGCGGTTGTGTTATCAGAGCAGTGTATTGAGGTTGAGATAAGAAACTCCAGCTAACGAGGTCGTATGTGGAACACATTAGCGTGATTTTCTATTAATTTATTTTAATGGGTTTTCCGGCGTATTCTGAGGTTGTCTTCAGTAATGACATGAGAACATTGTCCTTAATTGGGATGTTTCGATACGAATACATTCTTTCTTAGTTCTTGTTGTAAAGAAGTATGCATTTCCAACCGAAATCCTTAGTGAATTCGTATCAATATTCTATACAGACGGTTTTTTTTACTGATGAAGGAACTGGAGAGGGATTCGCATTATTTCTCTCGTTTTGTTACAAATTATAAACGGTGTATGTTTACAATAAACGCAATGAGAATCAATCTGCTTTAATGCACTTTTTGAATCACCCTATCTCAACTCAAAGATTGTTTTCGAATGTAAGAGAGCTCCATTTCAATACGCAATTCATTTATCCTTATCTGATGGGTTCCCGTCCATGCAAGAAACAGTTGATACAAAGTGGTTTCTCTGTTACTCTCACATACCCGGCAACAATTTAAGGCTGGAATCAAGTCTTATAAAATTTATGGAAACTAAACAGAAATATGTACTGTCAGAACTTACACAGAATTGACATTAGGCTTACTTAAATGGCAACTGGAATTCGTGTTGGGACTCATACTGAAGCCGAAAAGTTAATTCAAGCATAGAATGGCAGGAAATAACTTTAAATTTGTTTGTGAAGGGTTTTTTAATAAATACATAACAATTTATTATTTATTCTTTCTTTCTCGTTCATATGATTACCGCGAGCACGTTTGCAGCGATCGATTCTTTGGAGACAATTTTCCAGCACTCTTCTACAAATACCGGTTGGAATGTTGGCAATTTGGCGTTCGATATTGTTCCTGAGCTCCTCTAACGTTGTTGGCCTGTTGGCATAAACCAACCACTTAACGTAACCCTATAAAAAGAAATCCAAAGGCTTTAATTCGAATAAGCGTGCTGGCCTTTCTACCGGACCACATCTCGAGATTACACAATTACCGAACTTTCCCTTTAATAGATCAATTGTTTGACCAGCAGTTGTGCATGTGGAAACATCTTTTTGGAACCACATACCACTGATGTTAAGCCAATCCAAATCTTTAAAGTTTTTCGAAAATGCTACCTTTTGACTCGCGAGAAAAAAATTTTTTTTGGTGCGCGACACATTCTAAAAACACAATACTCTACATAATTTGTATGTTTTTAAAAAAAACTTGAAAAACAATGTATATAATGACAATTTAAGTGTGTGTTTTTACAAAACATGTACATGTGGTCATGTACACACTTTTAATGAAGTGGCAGCAAAGTAATCTATGTAAATCGAATATAAATACGAATGCATCATATATATGTAGAATTGTTATTGCTTCCCACCTGGAATAGCCACCACCACCTCTGCTCGAACTATTAATAACAAATTAAGCGCAATGTTTTCCGGTAACGATATAATGCTCAACATGCTACGTATAACGTAAAAGCAAATAATGTATTTAATTACGAGAACTTCCTATTTTCTCATTGTTATTAAGTGAAGGAAAAAAATACAAGAAACCACTTTGTAACAATGAATGGCAAATACGTCAATGCCTGCACAAAAGTCAAAAAAAAAGCGCTATTTAGGACGGACATTTTCCATAGGCAGGTTGTTCCATAGGTTCATTGGTCGTGTGCGGTACACCATTCGCATCCTGCTGAACCTAAGATCGTATTACACCAGAATCGATATGGGAAAGCGGCGTAACTCCCTCCAAAACAAATTAATTCATCAGCCTGAGGCAATTTCGTGTGGCACAGATACATTTTCCTAACGAATATGTATAGATAGCTTCGCTTCGCTTTTTTGGTTAAAAGAGGAAAAAAACCGAAAATTCATTTGCTTATTGGATTCAGTAATCAACGAAAAGTCTTTATAACTCAATAACATAGGACGGTCGTCGGCCATTGCAAAACAATTTAATTCCTCATAATTCCCTGATTGTATTTCACGACGTTAAGCGAGGAAATTTGTTTATAATCGTCGTTCGGGCACATAATGTTTCTGTTTCTGGTCTATTCATCATCCAAATCACCACGAAATTGCATTATGAAAGGTGTGTTCACGATCGATGAAGGTTTGGTCTTCCACGGTTTGGAATATTTGTGTGCTCGATTTGGGTGTTCTTTAGCGGTTGGACGTTGCGTCGAATTGGTTGAGTCGTCGTCATCTAATAGAGACACCATATGACGTGCCATTTACTGCTTTCTTTTTGTTGTTATTGTTATCGCTAACTCTCTACCTCTTTGTTAATTTGTAATTTTTTATTGTTTGTATTTGTAGTTATTATTGAGCCATTATAATGACCCGATTGGCCACGCATAACATCCACTCCGACGTGCATCAGCGGACACATCGACGATATTAATTTCTTAAAATAATACTCTCTAACCACGATTTCCTTTTTCCATTATTTAGGAATATCACCCTTGCCAGGTCCATGTGGCCAACTCCTTAGTCCAAATTAACAAATCGGAAATTAAACGCAACCAAAAAATGAACAATAAGAGGATGGATTGGAAAGATGATTTCTTTCTAAATCATCTAACCGCAGACAGACAGACAATCAGACACAAGTTTGTTTTGCAAACGTGTTTTTGATGGAGGTTTTTTCCCCACCATAAGGAATTGATTAAGGTATAAAACAGGATAACAGATGACTGACAACATTAGTAATTGTTCCTGAACGGCTTCTAAATTATGTGAACATTTTTCAACTTAATTTTTAAATTTGAAAATGGTTGCATTTCTCTTGGAACAACGACAATGAAAAGCATTAAGACATAAATTATTTTTTGTGTGTTCTATAATATATAAGAGTGTATGGGGGTATAAGAAAATTAATAAATTTCATGCTATCATTACTCTCTCTGACATCACATTTTTTATCGATCGATATGATCCAATGATATCAATCGGTTAGTTTAGGTTAAAGTGGCTGTCGGTCGAAAGGCCGACACATTCTACTACTCGTTGAACCAGTTGGAGCTTCGTAAGAAGCGCAAGATACTACTAATATCTGTATATTTTAGATCATTAAGGTCGTTGTAAAAGAAAGCTCCTAGATGAACTTTACGTTTTTGGAAGAGGAGTGGGCACGTACAGAGAAGATGGAGAATGGTCTACTCCTCCTCGTCCATGCAGCTTCTGCAGAAGTCGTTCGTGAAGACGCCAAACCTTTCTACATGTTTGCCTATGAGACAGTCTCCCGTGATGACACCTATAATAGCACCGATATGCAGTCTTTTTTGAGAGATCAAAACTCGGAGTATTTCGGATCCAGCTTGGGCAAGATCTGTTTTGTCGTCAGACAAGTAGCTCCGTTTGACCACCTACGGTTGGTGTTTTCGTTAGGATCCCTCTTTAACATGAGTTTACATATAGCGATTGGCATGCCTTTTGTTTAGTCGGATTTGCTGAATGGTGTAGTCAATGTTAACTGGCGAAATCCTAACTAAAGTCAGGGTAGAAGAGTGAGCGAATTCATTTCCGGTTCACCGGGAGATTGCATTGAGGCGAAAAGCCGCGATGGTGGCTACTGAAAATGTCTAGTGGTGCATGGTGAAACAAAATGTCAAGCGCGACGGAGGGAGTTGTGTGAAGCCTCAGGTCATGCATTAACAAGCCGATCTTTGGACCTTGCTTTGTTTATCACAATTTACTACCTTATCTAACATAATTTACCATACAGTCACACCATGTAGAATTGTAGGTCTTACTACCGCTGCATATAGCAAGGGATTGAAAGCTCCATTCGTTGCCAATTGCTTTTTTGCAAGAGTAGAGTGCCACTGTTTCTTTAAAAACTCTTTCGTAAATGTTTGGTTTCTAGCTTATTTTTCTGTCTAGTGTTAGACCTAGATACTTGGATTTATCAGAGAAAGTTAAGCTTGTACTTTTAATAGAAGGAGGTTCAACATGTGGGATTTTGTATTTCCTAGTGGAGAGGACAAGTGCAGTATTCTGTGGGTTTACTTCTAAACAGCAGTGATCAGCCCAATTTGTTAGCTTGTTAAGAGCAGTTTGCAGGAGCAATTTTAAGGTGGTAGGGTGCTTTTCTGAGACAGCAATAGCAACGTCATCCGCATAAGCAATCACTCGGCAGCCATCGCTTCTCAGGCATACAAGCAGCTCATTCACCACGAAGTTCCATAGAAGGGGGGACAGGACTCAACCTTGCGGTGTTCAGACAGATCTTCTGGCAGACGACACACCCAGTTTTGAATTAACAATCCGATTTGTGCGTTGAAGGTTAATCAGTTCGCCTAGTGAGTCATACAGCCTTAAGGCCATTAAAGAAGCTGTGATCAATCAGTCTTTCTATATTGTCCTTAGGAGGAACTATGATAGACAGATGGGTCTGAGATCTTTTGGATGAACGTGCGAGCATTTGCCCGCTTTGTGTATGAAGACCTTTTCTCTCCATAAATCCGGAATGTGTTCCAGATCAAGACAGCTCTTTTGAATCGTCTCTAGCAAAGGAAGGATAATATCCGAAGTCCTTTGCTGCTCAGCAGGAATAATGCCGCCTGGTCCTGCGGATTTGCATGGTTTGAAGCTATGCAGCGCAACAACAATTTTTTCTTTTTTATCAGATCATTGGAGATAATTGTGTAAGTGTTTGGTAGGGTAACATTACTTAAAACATGGTAGCTACCGGGGAAGTGGGTGTCTAGAAGCAGATTAAGCGACTCTTCTCTAGAAGTAGTCCAAGAGCCGTCTGCTTATTTAAACAGGCATTGTTGGATTGGTAGAGAGAAATTTTCTTAGCCTAGATGACTAGATGATATCAATAGTTTTACTCCTATATTTGTGAACCACTCAAAAACAGCAATTACATGACAAAAATCAGAGGAAAAAAAGCTGCTACTTCAGATAATTTGATATCTGTGACATTCGTCAAATCGGAATAATCAAAGTGTTACGGTTTGCCATTGCAGTCCTTTCGTTCTTAGATTCACCGTTATGGCTATACCATATTGGTTAACAGTAAAGATATGCGCATTTAAAACTTAATAAAAACAGAGAAGTATAGTCTCCATAACTATATGCTAAATATCTGCAAGGCCAAAATAGAAGATGGTTGTATTTCGCAGATCGAACTCAGCAGATTAGAAAACTAGATTCAGTTCAACTGCAGAGTGTTAAGATAAGTCCAGAAAGTTGAAAATCGTTTTTCACGACTTCATGCATAAACATTTCACTTCGGATTAACTCCATTTTAGATTTCTGTGCGCAAGTTGTTCTTACTCGTGTACCCAGGTGCTCCTACTATCCACAGAAAATAGAAACTGTCGGTCTGACTCCACATAAATGTGCTACTCAAATATTAATGAGTTCTGTTGTGTCAGCTAATTATGGAAATTAACCTAAGGATGTATACGCAATTAGCGAAGTATTAAATCGTCACATTGCGCCAAGAAGAGTCGTCACATTCGTTTCTGATGTGTGTGAGTTGTCAGCGTGTAAGCCCTTCGGTTTTGCTGGAGCAGCGCACTCTTTGACTGTTGATCATCAACTTGGCGGCACAAAGTGTTCTCATACTTGAATAAGACTGCTGTTCCACTTAATGCAATGCAACAGGCTAAACGCTTTAATTTCCTGATCCTCATTAAATTGTCATGCATATCGCACTTTCTTTGATGGAGGAGTTTCGCGCGAATATTTTAAACACGAGCCGCGCGGCAACATTGTTTTTTCGTCAAACCACTGTACGCTTGTCAATTTCGATGTGACATTTTCGATGTTGTTGTTGTTGATGTTGATGTTAGCCGACGTCAGCATTTTTGACACCAAGAGCAAGTTGACTGGTGCAGGTTCTACCTTTTTCTGCATGCAAGCATGATATGCTCGTATATGATAGCACTTAAGCACGCACACCACATTAGCCCTTTAAGTACAAAGAGTTTACATAATTAAATAATAATAATTAACTTTCATTAATTTTTTTAATTATGAACTTTGATAAATGTAATTAATTCATTTGCCCTATAACGCCTTCTTCTCGACAAAAAATGAATGAATTTACCGTGGCTCATACGCTCAGTTAATATCGGCGGTATTTTGTACACAAACAAGATGTAGTCAGAAGCTATGTGCCCATCAGCTAATGAACTTTTCACGCTTGGCCCAAAACCATAGAGTAACCCAATAATTTGGGAAAGAGCGGATCGAAAACCGTTTTAGAATTGACCACCAGCATCGTCAATGCGTTATGAAACAACCACATAAGGATAATGAAGACGAACGATTCCCTCTTCTTTTCTTTCTTTTATTCTTTGTTCGATTGGATGTAATCGAGAAGATACGTAATTCCCTCAAATTTTAATAAATTGCCTTAAGTATTTGATTGAAAGTCTTGGCTACCGACAAGATTATTGTAGAGTATTTTTAGTTCAGATCGTAAAATATATGTAGTCTATTTATATAAGCTAATGCAAGTATACCTACTTCACTGTCATATACCTTTTTTAAAACAAATTCATTTTCTTGGTCAGTCGAGCGAACCACTCAGCCCGTCGACCTACCGAACTTTCCTTTACAAGGTTCCATAGAAACGAATAAGCTACTGATCCTCAATCGTCGTAGTTGTTTTTTCGGAATTAAATTTAAATTTTTTTTGATAGTTTTTTGTTTTTTAAATCATAAAAATTTAAAACAAAAGAACCAAATTTACAAGTCTTCATCAAAGCCCTGAATTGGAGGCCAAGCTACGAGGAACCGCAAAAGAGTCTTCAAGAGGTCAATTTAAGTCCAGCTTTTTCGATCATCCTTGGTGCAATGTTTGGCGTTGGAGCTAATCGGCTCGATAGTTGTGCGTTCGAATCCGGTACAATTCACTGTCGATTTGGCCTTCAAGAAAGAAGTCAGCTAGTTCCCGAAAGACCGAATTTTTTAATGGAGGTTCCAAGAATTTTGAAGGCTCACGTATGTTATTTTTTTTTTTGTAGTTTTCCTTGGCCATGATCCATTCATTAATGCATTTGGACTCGCGTCGTTTTAGTTTCGTGATCGTTTTTCCGTATTGCTTTTTTCAATGAATCAGGGAGAATTCCGAGAAAACAAATTTGAAACCGGCTACAAACGTGAGAGGATTGTGATATATAGTAAATCACATTTCTCCGATTTAATTCTTAATCTTAATAAAGGGCTTATCCTTATTGCCGTGGCGCAAGCCATTCAGGGAGTATTCCCTTGGCAATAAGCTTATATATAAAAAAAAAAAGAACAGTGCGAATTGCACCGCTCTCGTTTGACTATCGCTTCCCTTTCCGAGACTCGAATGATCTGCGCGAATTGCACCGCTCCCATTTGCCGCTCTTACCCCGCTTAGACCGAGTTCCTGGTTGAATAAGGTACGTAGTGGCTTATCGGTCTTACTGACAATACGTCACCGCCGATCTCAACTCTTCCCAAGTAAGTTGTTTGTATACGTAATTATATAGGTATTGGGTACATAGCCATTGTTAAGTATAGTTAGTAGTTATATACCGATGTTGTCAAAATACAACTACAAAAAAATAAAATAAAATAAAGAATCATTCTCTTAATTTGTAACTCCTCGCCGATGTCACGAACCCTGGGTTTCCGACTAGCGTAACCTAAGCAAAACAAGTTACAATACATATATGTATACAATTAATTGAATTTGGGAAACTTTTTTTTTCTTTAAAAACTTTTATTTTTAAAAAAAGTAATTTTTTTCGTTATTTTTTTGCACGCGCAATACGAACGCTAACCAATTGTTTTAAAACAAGTCCCATAAATTCTGACTGGTAGAAGCCAAGATTTACCAGTTCCACTTTTCCACACATTACACGCGCCACATGCGTCACACGCTGAATATTAAAAATGCTGTGTGAGATATAGCTGCTCACAAAATGTCAGCTTTCTAGGTCGTGTGAAAGGTGTCCATCTATTGTGTACACCGAGGCAAGACGAGACTATCTATTATTTATTATTACGAAGCAGTTCAATGTTGATGGCAACCAACAAGAATCAATTAGAAACAATATCAGATAAATGAAACTAAAATAAAATAATTATTTGCATTCAAAAGCAAAACGAGCCATGAAAAAAATTAACAACAAAATTTGGTAAAAACAATTATTCAACACTTTGCATAATGATTCGATTTCCATGTGGCAAAGCAACAATTTTTTCCCGCTAATTTCTTCTCATTTCTCACTTCCCATTTTTTCTCATTTCATTTGAAAAACAAAAAATCACTAAAAATTGCAATAATAATAATTTATGTCTGCTTAATAAGAGCCAACGTTGTGTGTAATTCTGGGGAAATATCACCAATGCATAACAAATGATCTTATGGGGTGCAAAAGCAGTAGGTACGCTTTCAGGACGGACTCTGACGTCTGGCTCGTTTTGTGTTATGATCAGACCACAGGGCAAAAAACCGAAAATAGCCGCCGCACTGCCGAAAAATTTCGCCCAACATCCGGGAAAAATATGATTTTTAGTGTTTGCTAATTGGACTGTCACGCTGATGACGATGGTGGCATCGACGCGACGCGCATTATGATGATGTGATCAGTTGGATCTTTGGGGACAGCATTTTGAGAATTTTCGGTGGAAATACAGCGGCGTCGCCAAAGCAAACGTGACAAAACCCGGCCGCCAAACACACACACACACACTCAAATAATAAAGTTTTGATGAAAGCAATGAGCGTCGACATCGACGTGAAGTGCAAAATTAAAATTATGACGCTGTTCCAAGAAATTTGCAAAAACTTTGGAGAGTGAAACCGCATAGGAGTATAGTTGTTGACTGAAACGGATGGCGAGAGAGATTCAAAATGCAAAAGCCACGGAATGTTAACGACATTTTCATTGAATGCTTTGTTTATTGCTAATTGGCTTATAAAGAATTGGATTGTTGTTTTCGTGTATGTCCATCTTTTTTTCAATTTTATTTATTGTTAGGTGCAATTATAGAATTGTATTGTATGCAAATTTTGTAATACTTTAAAATGTATCTGTTTTTATTTTTCTGTAAATTATTTACTACCTCTTTCCCAAATATGACACCCATACACTTCAAAAAAGAAATGCTGATTACGGAAGTTTTTAATGTTTTTGTGGTTTTTTACATCAACCTTTTCAAATATTTACTCAGTTCCAAGTACTGACCAAATTCTTGATATCTACAAAGCCAACAATTTAAAAATAAAACAATGCCGGAACAAAGATAGTCAGTAACTACTTCAATTTTCAGTGACGAAAGTTTTACATAGTGAAACAAGTCTTCAAAAATCAACTAATCTTGCGAATTGATGCAAACCCTCTTCAAGATTTTAAGCTTAAACCATTCTACCAACAGAATAGAAGAATAGAATAATCAACCTGCCAATACTGAATGAGGATATTTTTTTAGGTCGTAGGCGAATTTAACACGACGAAGATTGGCATTGCAATCATTTCTGGCTCGTTTAAAATTTATTTGGTTTTCCTCAGTTTACTTTGTAAAACCGAAAGTATACCACTCTATAATCCTAGAAGCTTCCTTACAGCTGGAGTCATACCATACATCATCCTTGGTTGGACAGACTTATTCGTGAAAGGGATAAACTCTCTCATACCAATAAGGATGATGTTTGTGATTGCATCAGCGGCGGTATCCACGTTGCTATCGCGAAACTATAGCGACTATTTAGTATTCCCTAAGAAGATGTTAAGGCCGTCCCAATTGGCCTTCTCGTATTGCCATACTGTTTTTTGGGAGTTTTTTCTCTAGCTGCGTGGTTTATTAACGAGAAATTAGCTGAATCTAGACAATGGTTTGATAAGCGTAGAGGCGATAATACATTGACGGAGTATTTATCATGATGAGGTAAGGAACAAGTCAATGTTGGCGGAATGATTTGCAATGTCGGGTATTCTTGTAGGCTCATAGACAAGCTGAGTGAGTTTATTAAACTCAGTGAATAACTCAACACAACTTCCTTTGGGTGTTGTCTGGCCCGAATGCGAAACCACCTAGGATAGAGGTTATATAGGTTAGTTCAACAGCTACGAGTAAAGTTTGAAACGAAATATTGCAGGAACTCGTAGCGACTGATGAGGATGCAGATAAGCTTTCTGAAGTTTAGTGAATGAAGTGGGTTGGGAAGACGTGACCGATCTTTGCGTGCTATATTTATTGAATGCACATAAAGAACTTCTTTTCAACGAGGAATGTAAATGAGTAGTTACTTTTTGATGAAACAGATGTGTCTCAACAAATATCATTGTGAGATTTTTTTGCTTGAAGACCAGTAAATTTGTACGAAACAGATCCCAATGTAGAATGCAGCTCCACGAGTCGTTAACACGGTCATAACTTTATATATCGAGAGAAAAGCAAACGAATTACCATTTGACGAACTTTTAAACGAGATATAAGCACAGTAGTGCTAATCATTAGCGATAATAATATCAATACTGCATAAATACGTTGAAAAAGTAGTGATTCTGACTTATGAATGAATTTGTATGGGACATATAAAAATATAGTAATAACTTTATGAACAGCTCTTTGAAATTACCAACCTGGCCGTAATAATCACACATCTTGACCAAAATTACTTTACCAGTCTATAAAGTTTCTTAAAGTCTGACATCATCTGCATACTTTGAAAGTTGAACAATTCTGTGGAAGAGTATAGAAAAAAGGAACAACCCATTTAATCCTTTCTACCTTCTTGAGTAAAACCTGGAATAACAGCACCTGTCAGAGGAATGAATGCAGTGTAATCGATTAAGCAGTTTAACGAAGCCTCTAATCTAACAACGAGGCACAGGCCACACTACTAGCGGCGTCCAATTTAATCGATTTTATCTGCGTAGATATGTAGGAACCGTCGGGTACAATGCTAATGGCCGTCCAGTCGGTGAGTATACACCCAAATCCAATTACCCAGGAATTGCCCTTTAATTATTCTTACACCTTCGGGACTAAGCATCCCATCTCTCTCTGTCTCCTGGGATGTGATAGCATATCATTAATAGGTGGCACAACGTGGCAGCCAGTGTCCACCCGAGTCTCCTTTATAAGAAAGAATTTCATAAACAAATATGCGAACTGCGAGTTTATTTTGTGTTTTTGATGCCACACAGTGTAACGTGCAATCACCAAATGATGACCATCAAAGAACAGACAGATCGCACCCAAGCCAAGGACGAGGTGAGCGATCACACACGAAACAAATGAGTTTCCGTGTGGTAATTACATATAATTTTGAGGAGCTTCTTTTGGTAAAAGAAAGAGCAGATTCGTTTTCTTTCTTTCCCGTTTTAATGTCCTGCGTTATTCTGATAGATATACGCTATACGAGTGTGTGCGGCGCGATTATGATCCCGCTGATGAATAAGGAACTCAAAGAAAACCAGTAGGTGGGAGGAGGGTTCATCTAGGTGTTTCCATTGCGTATTTTCTTTGTTTTAGAAACCGCAGGTGGACGTGTTCAGGACGTATAATCACTGATAGAACTCGAAATGATAAATTACTTAACGGTGTCTTATAATGAAATTAAAACCTAACATCAGGGGTTTATGAACAACACGGTGTGTGGCTTTAGTGTTGTTTTAGTCAAAACATTAACGCGCATTTTAGAACTCTAAATATATTCAGTTTATCAGATTTTTTTAAAGTTTAGACGAATTTATGTCGATAGTGCAAAATTCTTTCATTTTTATTACTAACAACCGTTCACAAAATTTATCTGCCAGCCACTAATTCCTAAAGCGTCTTGGTGCATTTGCAAACAACAATTGCAAATAATGAATTTATTTACTAACTTAATGTTTTTTTATTTGTTTGTTTTTTGTAATATGTCCTAACGTAAAACGAAATTGTGCAAATATTTCAACGGACAATTAACACAGAATTAACTTGGCAACATGTATAAAAACAGTGGGTACTAATCTCATATTCTAATCGCAACATTCGATGTTACATTTGAAGGCGCCCACACTCTGTCAAGACGAAAAATATGTATTATATAATAGACGTGTCAAGCAATTAGTGATAAGTTTAGGGCGAACGCGTTCGAGGTATTCGGCTTGGTGCATTACATAAACAAATGATCACAAACCTCCCAATAACCACACCATGCATCGTCAGCTCTCAGCTAAATATTTAATTAGAGTGGCCAATTTCTTACAAACCCTCTAAACCACACTGTGCATCGCCAGCTCCCAGCGAGGTTTAATTAGTGTGGGCAATTTGGTACAAACTTAGACGAATTAGTTTAGCAAAGTGACGCCTACCGTCACGACTAGTTGCACTTGAAATACAGAATCATTGGCTTAAATATTGGGCCAATTATTTTAAAATTCAAAGTGCCTTGTACTGGTCTAGCGGTTAGAGTACATATGCATTGACTGTAAGATCGCGACTGAGACATTGTAAAGTTGTGGCACGATCGCGGAAAACCATCATCAGGGCCGGATGAATACGAACCGCGAAGCAAATTGATTTCACGTTATCCTTGTGAATTAAATTTAAATAATCTGAAGGATATGCGATTGGTATAGAATAAATCATATACATGATAACGAAATGGTATGACAGCAGCTGGGCTAACTACGGCGAATGATGAAATCAATAAAAGTCGTGGCTGTTTGTTGGATTGACGCGGGCGGCGGCACATGTGCTCTAATTACAGGAGTGCAATGTAGTGATTAGGCAGCATGAGATACATATACATAAGAGGAATGTATGTACAAGCACTGGCGTCTCGACCGCAGACCGAAGATGGCAATTGTCACAACGTCACTCCATCTTTTATATTTTATGCATTCCTGCCATCAGGTTGCAATTGCAATGGCAATCATTTTTCAGCGCCGACTTTCACAGACCCGACTTTAATGAGAAGGGCTGTTTGTCTGTCTGGTTGTTTGAGCGTCAGTGCCAATTACACATTGGAACGACATAATGACAGCGAGGCGGCGGCGGCTTCTTCTACTTTGTATTTATGATAATTTGTATTTTTGCGATTGGTTTTGGGATTGTGATTGCGGACTAAGTTGATGTCTCTTTGTGAAGATCACTAGAAATGACGCGCTGGAATATTATTTACATTGAAAATTATGTGTACTGTCAGGCTGCACCCATCGGCAACCAATAAGGAATTAAATTGCTTTGTTATGGAAGACTGCAATAAATTATAACAGCAATGAGCTAATATTGGCGAGTTATTGTCTAACTCTTTTGCTATCCTTATAAAGAAATAGCGCATCAACTTATTCGGGAAATAAAAAAAAAAAGTATGGGAAAAGGTAGGTGATTTGTCAGGAAAGACTCCATCAAGAATTATTTCTGGCCTGATAAGATAAGCACTCAATTATTTTAACTGTCTATCCCTTTCACTCCAGTGACTGAGAACAAGCGAATTCGTTGATGATAAGTAGAAGTAGAAGTAGAATCAAGCTTTGAACACATACTTGCCTTAGAACTATTGACAGTACAAAATTGCCGTAGGGGACTAAATTTATCAAAAAAGCATCATAAAACGGAACGTTTGTGTAGATTGGTGTCCACCATTTCAAATATGCCCTTGTTGAAATGCTGTACCATAGTCATGCAAGTAAGGTACATAGGTAAAATCTGTATACTTATAAGCGTCTTATAAGCGACGAAGCGTATATGGTATGGCCAGCTCTGCAAAAAAATGCGTCCATAAAAATAATGGAAAAATTGGAAAGAGCGGCCTATATTCATATAAACGAAGCACTGAGGACGAGAACGACACCTACATGCGTCCAAGGGGTTATGCTAAAAAACCTCCTTTCATTAGATATATTTGACAGACAGAAACTGTTTGCAGTGGAAATTTTTCAAATGGCGGAACACTCGACGATAATAAGCGAATCGTTTAGCTAAGAGTTGCCGAATCTTGGCTACTTTGTCCCGTGTTATGCTTCAACAATACTCTCCAGAAAGTACTGCAATAACGGATCAGTAACGTGTTATATAGCTGCGCAATTCTTTACGGAAGACTCCTACGGTAGAGTTAGAGCTGCAGTCTTCTGTGACAAACTGAAAGTAAACACCTCTGTTCGTCTTTCAGTGCAGCGTGTACTAGACTGTAGTGATCGATCAGGTCATTACTTGGATGAAGCATAATGTGGACAGCCAGGCGGCAATCAAATTGCAGGAAGTAGTTTTACTGGCGTCTAAAGTCTAAGAGCTAAGATTAAGATTAAGATATTTTATTAAACATTTAGATATTATACAATTTTGACTTAAAAACTAAACTTATAACTATTATTATTAAGTGTCGGCTCAACAATAGGGGCCCGACGTATTTACATTGTCTTTTTTTGGATTGCTTATTATTAAACAATATTTTTTACTACTTAATCTACTACATGTTTATTTTTAAAGCAATTTAATTTTAAACGATAAATTTTAAAATAAAATAAAAATGAAGAATAATATTAAAGGGGGTATAAACAGGGCGATCTTCAGCCTCTGTAATGTTGATTGCTGGCCTTCTCGTAGAAGGAAACGTCTTGATTATTAAAGATGTCGTCAAATCTAGCATCTGTGAATCCTCTGATGTTTATATAGCGGTGGCTTGGCTCGATTTCTTCGATTCTCAGTCCTTGCATCTCCGGACTTGGATGTGTTTCCAACCCATCAACGAATTTCTTTGCCATTCGGAACAAGTGGTCGGTTATGGGCAGCAGACCTGCCGCGTCGTAAAGCCTTGCACTCGAGACAAACTTATAGCTGTTTGGCACCCTCCAGAGTCCTGTACAGATCCTAAGTACCTTCCTTTCAAATAGGGAGATCTTCTTCATCGTTGTTGGTGAGACGGTGAACCATATGGGATAGCCATAGGTTATCACTGGCCTGATGAGCTGCTTGTAGATGAGCAGCCTGGTGTTGTTTGACAGTCCGTTTCGCCTTCGTAGAAGCGGGTGCACCAAATGAAGGGCGTAATTAGCCTTTTTCAACGTTTTATCGATGTGGGCATTAAACTTGAGCCTCTCGGTGAAGTTTATTCCCAGGTACTTCGTCTCTGATTGGGTTTTTATAACTGTGTTGTCTGGAAGGGTGATTTTTAAGGCTCTGCAACGACTTGCGATTTTTCTTATCCTTGTTTCGGTTGCTGGTACTCGGAAGCAGATGAGTTCCGTTTTATTGGCGTTGCAAAAAAGTCTAAGAGCTGCTGCTCTTCTCTTAACGAGATAGTCGAACACTTAAATAATGGGATAATCTGGGTTTTGGGTCACTCAGAAGTAGCGGAGAACTGCAGTGCAGACTACCTCGCATAACTTGGTACGACTCTCCAGTTGTAACCGGAAAGGGCAAGGGCAAATGAGGGAAGGCGACACTCCGCATCAAAGCGAGGCGGAAGCCTTTAACAAATGAACTGTGGAAGACAACCGCCACGTGCAGCATATATCAAGACAAGTTAAGCCAAAACTAGACTTGGCGCGCTCAATTGCCTTATTTTTTCTATAAAGATAAGAGCTTAGAGAGGTTGTAGGGATACTTAGAAGACACTGTCTTTTTGGGACATATCTGAGAAGACAAGGTCTAGAATACGTCTAGATAACGTCTATATGATCTGTAATGATGTGGAGGAATAGTAGACGGTAGCTTATTTCCTCTGCTTTTGTTCTTCTCTTGATCTTAAAAACTAATACCCTCTAACATGCCTCTGAGTAAAAAAAACTTTCAAAGTAGCTCACAGGGTATTTTAAACTTTTTCGAAGAATACGAACAACACTTTTAATGACGGTGAGGATGATAAGCAGCCTGTTATTGTTTGCATGGATTATAGACAAGAAGATCATTAGAAGTGCAGCACTATTTCCCCAACCATTTTTATTGCAATGTCTATGCAGCTGATAACTGAAAGTTAAGTATTAAGGTTATTAACTGGAATTTTTTTTTCCTTAGGGATTATGCAAAAGTAATGCATCAGTGCAATCTAAATGGCAATTAAAGAGCATTAATATACATTTTAATGAGTCAGTTCCTAACTACATTCATATGAAGTCAACGTCCCAGACAGTCTTCTTCCATACGAAACTGCGACTGAACTATGTTGGGATAATTTAAATGGCCAGCGGAACACAGTGCCAATTCTTAGTTCCGCTGCACGCACTCGCATTTGATGTTGGAAACGACAGGGCGAACGACGTCACGACACATCATTAGGAGCAATTGCATTATTGCATATGCGTGATCGAGATGCATACTCAAAGCCCTTAATGTCATATTAATTGGCAAAAGCTCTACCATAACTGTCCAAGAAGAAGCCTGTTAGGTGAGGGCGTCGGAATTATTCATAACTCGATTGTGAGTCGCGTGAGGCAAATATTTAGATTTATGCCAATGGTGAGTTGGGCGCGTTATTCACAGAATTACAGATAAAAAAATTAGCGTGTGCATAGAAGACTAGTGACTCCTAGTAACCCCAAAGAAAGTCATCCATAGGGGTCATGCCATGGGGTTATGGTCCATTTCTTGGTAACATTTGCCTACCGAATGGTTTATTTAATAAATCAATGGTATAGTTAGCTGTACGACACGTAGCGCCATCCTGTTGGCATCACGTGCATATATTTTATATTTATACGGTGCAATCCGGTAACGAAAAATTGGTTATCCGATATAATTGTAACGCGTACGCCGGCTTTATAAAATATACGGCCCTTTTGATCCTCCAGCCCATGGAGCGCACCAAACAGTGCATAATGGCATCTGAAAAACTACCCGTGGATTGTCCTTATACAAAAAAAAGGCAATTCTGCTTATTCACAATTAAGGCCATTAAGACAAAAGTAAGGTTCATCTCTGAACAAAATGCTGCGAACAAAATGAGGATCAATATGCAAACGATCGTCTGTCAAGGTGGTCAACATTTTTCAGTACTCTCCCAAGTTCAATCTTGTAAGCTTTTAGACCGAGATCTTTTTGCAAAATTTCATGTGATTGACAGACAGAATTGTTGATAACAGCGACGAAGAGGCATATTTATCCTTGACAGCTAGCTTGAAAGTTATCAACATTGAATGTCCTGAAAATACTAAAAAACACTATTATTTACTTTTAATACTTTTTCGATCATTTCATTGCCTTTCTCTGTTTACTCTCACTCGCCTTTTGTTTATGTGCTTCTTGTTTGATTCAATATTCGTTAAGCTTCTTGAGAACAGCTTATAATTTCAGTGACATGATAATTTTAACTTTTCCAGGCGATTCAAGTAAATTAACATAATGTTTTTCATGTCTGTCTCTGTGTTTCATTCCAGTGTGGCTTTGAAATTTTGTTCTTAACGTTCTCGAAAATATTTCAATTCTAAATTACTCTCCTTTGGTAGTTCTTTTTCTGCGCTTATTATGGAATGTTGAGGTTGAAGCTCGTTTGAAAAACCCATAAAAACGCGCAACGGACGGATGAATACTTCATAAATAGCGTTCTGCTGTAAACATCAAGCAAGAAAAATTAATTGTTTGGACATTTAAACAATAACTCGAGAATGTTTCCCCATAAATGTGTGGTTTCAGCCGGCTTCAATTATCAATTAACATCCTCTCACCTTCAACCTCGTTAAAGCCTTTTCAATTATCGCCCAAAGAGATCCTCTCCAAGGACTTGGTCGGTTCAGATGGTCTTTAACTGCTTTGACCACCACACGTTCGGGGGGTACTCATCTCATCTCATCTCATCTCATTTCTTTGGAACGGATAAATGCATCAAAACAGATTGACTGTTCAGTGTGACAGGCGAACAAAACCGCAAAAATCATATTTCAAGTTGAGACGAGTGGTGCGAAATGTCGTAGTTTTATTGCGTTCCACGATCAAGTAACATTTTATCATCGTCCAACAACAGCAACAACAACAACAACAATAAACAAAAACGTCGCTTTTTGAATGCAATTTTGCTAACGACAATCAACGACTTTCCGTTTGGCTAAGTTAGCGCAGAGAATAACCGACTTGCGGTCAATTATCTGAACGTTTGGCGGCAGAGTGCAGAGTGCAGTAGGCTAGAGAGGGAGGTGAGCAACAATGAATGTATTAACAACGCAATTGTTGCATGGAAATGGTTAATGTTGTTAGCTTGCCTTGTGCTTCGCTGGTGCACACTGATGGCGGTACACTGAGAGAATTTTCCATGTTGGCAAAGTGCAAATACAGAAGAAGCAATGGCGGGGTAAACTGCGGTAAATTGCGGCTACAGTGTTTTAAATTATTGAGGTTTATTCCTCTTCTGAGATTGAGATTAAGTTTGGGGATTGGTATGATGCCTTGTGGTGTAAAAATGGTTAATTTCTTATCGAAAGTTGGTAACGACAATGTCACAATTACTATTAATCAATCCAACATCACTCTCATTTTAGGAAAAGTTCGTTGTTGAAGTTTCAATTTGCAAAGTACCTATGTACTTTTTTTTAGTGTACAGTATACAATGTGGCCAGATAACAAACATCGCTTGCCATTATAGCCAGATACATTAGGCTTAGTCCGTCCCTTCGTCCGTCCGTCGGCACGTTCATCCGCTGACAAGTCCAATTTCCGCGACGGCAAAGTGATAACAAAAACAACAATAACCGAATGTGTCATCGTAAACGTAATGAATTATGATTTTGCGGTTAGACAACAACACGTCCGTCGACGTGTTGCGCTGCTCGACTTGACGCGGCTCAGCAGTTCGGCAGTAATTCGCGCTGGCTTGCGATGCAGCTTCGCGTTTCATTGTAACAATAAGCTGGTTAGGTGCTGGTTATGGTTACACGTTACACTAAACCGCACGATGGATGGTGTGCCTGGTTTAATAGCACCGAATAGAAACTCATTAACACTTATTAAAAAGTGCAGCGCTGGGTGTGATGATGGTGGCGTTGGTGATGATGGTGATGGCGATGGTGATGGCGATGGTGATGGCGATGGCAAAGGATTAATTTAGTCTGCACGGAAAGCAGTAAGCCATCACGCGACTTAAATGTCGTTTTTGTTATTATGCAACATTGTTTCATGTGGACTACATAGTGGTGCCACTCACCTAATGTATGCAATGCCAAAGTCGATCGCGTCACGGGACCAATTAATGGTATCTAGAATTAACGGGAGTATGTTATGCCTATGCTGCACTCCGCAGCATTTCACTACCAACTAAATTATTTCGATTTGAATTTGTGCATTTGCTAATGATACGCCGGCGGACTCGCTACGTGGCTGGGTAGCGGGCCACCATTATTGCCACCACCACCATGACATAACCCCAACGGAGAGAGCGAGTAATTACCGGCCTCAAGCGCAACCACATAAGCAAACATGGCGTCGCGTTATGGGTGACAAACATATTTTTTGTACTTCTCAGTTCTTGGACTGACGGATAGTGCTCTGCTGCATTATACTAAAGAGACGTAGACAATAAAATGAGCCAACCATTCAACAAAATGGCTGCCAATTATCATTTCGTTCAGCAGTTACTGTAATTGTTATTGGGATGTGTGTAGTGGGAGTCGTTAGAGCTTCACATGCGATCAGAGGCGCTCATATGTAAATCGGATAGTGGCACCCTGCGCCCTGGTCACGTTCAGGTCGCTGCCCATGTAATTTATAGAAAAGTATGCAGTACTGCGGCGGTGGTGGCGCTGACTACAAGTACAAACCATAAAAACTTTGACAGCATAAATTAAAACATAAAAGTTAACTGCTTTTAGTCCTGTTTCTATTCTTTGTTCGAAATACATGCAGAAGTACGCGGCAAGGTACAAGGGTTTACTCTACATCTTTCAGTTGGTATGGCAAAGTGATGAGTATGAAACATACAACACCAACATTTGTAATTTCATTTGTGTAGTTTTAAAAAATAACAGATATTTGGCGATTATTACCAAATAATAAACGACTGTGTAGCGTGTTTCGATGTACCCGAAAAACGAAATTTTTTACATTTATTTGTTAGAATAAATAAATAAAAGTCAATCCATATAAGTGGTAACATTTTTTTGCACACCCCTGTATTTAAATTTAATGCAATAAAATAAAAAGCTCTTTATATACACTCCGATGAACGAATTCTATTTACATTTTCGTAACAATATGCTATTTTCTTTTACAAAATAAATGTACTACAAACCCAAATAAATATACATATACCGTTGTAATTCATAACGTGAAATAAAACTATTTTCAAAAATATAGCTATTTAATTAGGTACCACACTATAATTAATATTTATATAATACTAGCTGACCGACAGACGTTGTCCTGTCCCACTTTCAATAAATTTGTTTGTGATCGTTTTGTGAACTTGTGAAAAGCTATTTGTTTTGCGATATCGCGTCACAGTATGAGTCACATCAGTATTAGCCGAAATACCCGGCGTTTCCCGGCTGTCCCATCCCACTGACCCCCGCACACTGACCACCCGCCCGCTGACCGCCCGCCCACTGAATGAAGCCACGCCCACTTACACCCGCGTTTCCCGGCTGCACCATCCCACTGACGCCACGCCCACTTACACCCCACTAACTAACTAACTCACCAATCCAGAAAACTATAGAATCGTCACTTATACAGGCAAGACATGTACACTTGTTCGAATATTCTTTATATGCCGATCATATACAGGGAAAACTACAATTTCCACCCCAGCGCCACCTATCGGGTCAACGACTTTCTTTTTATTTAAATATTATATGGTGTAAATTTTAGCCAAATCGTTCCATAAATAAGAATTTTCGGAAAAAAACGATACCAGCGCCATCCGCCGGGTTGATTTGTGAATCTAAACCATCCAGGGCGTCACCCAAACGCATACAAAAAAATTCATTCAAATCGGTCCAGCCGTTTAGGAGGAGTTCAGTGACATACACACGTACAGTAGAAATATATATATAAAGAAGATTAAAGATTAATTGAATTACATATTCAATTTCGAAATTTTTAGACTCTAAACAGATAAGTACCTACTACATAGTAATTTAAAATGATTTTGGTTTTTTCTCTTAGTGTACCAATTCAACGAAAACATATTTTACTAAATTCCATATTTGGAGCTAACAGGAAAAGCAATAATTGCGCGAAGTTTATATTCAGAGAACATGAAAATTTTTTCAGCGAACGTGTGTTCATTTGTACGTTTGTTTGTCGTGTCGTATATCTCGGCTTCTACCACTCAAAATTTGATGGGGCTTATTTTAAAACAATTAGTTAGCGCTCAGCTTGCGATGACGTAATTTTTTCATTCATAGGTGTTATGACCCCTGAGAAAACTGAAAAAAATACTCAATGTACGCATTACTATCAATTTTTTTCAGTCTGTTTCAGAAATCGCCTATATGACTCGCTTATGAATGAAAAACCTACATTTAACGTTGCATACTGTTAGGCTTCTAAGATAAATTAGTCTTTAGACTGAATATACATACTATTGGGCTTTTAGGATAATTCAGTGTTTAGACTAAATTACAACTACCCATATGGCGAACTGAGAAGCTCGCTTTAATATCTTATATTGAAATCAGCCAAATGCTGCCAAGAAAATAGCAATATTGTTGAACTCAGCTGCTCAAGACGCTCATATAGGTACCAAGCCATCCTAGAGAATACGGAACTCTGTGCCAACGTCCTCTCAAAACCTATTTCTATCGCACTATTTGCGGCACAATACATTTTATTGCAAAAATTAAACTTTGTACTAATCTGATGGATGTAATATTTATTATTCCTTGAAGAAGCGTCCGTACGAAGGAAGGATCCCCATTATACACGCCTCATATGTTTCACTCACTCAGTCACAAAACTAATTAATATCACAATCGCAGTATGAATGCACACAGATACAGGTTGGTATGGGTATGTTGCTGCTCAGACAGTTGTCTGCCTAGCGATTCATCTCTGCATTATGTACAATTCATTTGTCACAGTACATTGGGTTCAATTCATTTGGTTAAATCGGAACAACAACAAAACTCTGTTGCTCTCCTGAGGATGGGCACACTGCGACAGTGAGCCAAATGGACCAAAACAGCAACTCGTCTCTATTGGACGGAGGAGCAGTAATTATTTTGATCGCTTCTACTCCATGTCTCATTAGAGCATCAGTCCAACAAACGACCGGCGTCTATTTTGGGAAATTTCCATTGACTGATTGAAGTAGGCAGGAGTGTTTACCGTTTTCCTGTTGAATTCACAGGAACTCCATTGGCTGAACGACTGAGCAACTAAGAGACGTCACAATCGACTGACTTCTGAAACGGGTGATATGCAAGAAGATTTGTGAGACTTGCAAGGAGTGTGCCTTTTGCTTCAGTGTCGACACTGATAGTGCTGTGCTGACTGCGCCCGCACTTTCGTCACAGACTGATAACTAAATGCAATCACATTAATTTGCATTTAGTCTAATTTTGCACTAATTATTGTTCAGAGAGTCGGTAGTGTGTAGCTTACCCGCGTACGGCGAGTGCTAAATGTGCAACTGCCGCATTTGCGCCCGACCGCAGCAATTAGCGGCAACAAATGAAGTGAGATAAATCTCTTTTGCGAATTCGCTGGTTGTTCGTTTGTCGCGGAGGACGTACGTCTGAAATAGTTTTTACGTTCGATATCTGTACGAAAGATTTAAAGTCAATTTCTATTCTATAAGAGGGAGTGAAAGTTCTTAAATAAATCCAATAGATTTTCGCAAATACATTTGCATTTTGCACCGACAACTGCTCGCGATAACTTCTATCGCCACGCAGCTTCTTTACCGCACTTGTTTGAGTTGCTACTATTAGGAATTACGACACAAATAGTCACTATGTTGTTCAAATAATTTCTAAAATATGTTTTCAGTAGGGTGGTAGCGTTGTCCTATTTATTTCCCCGACATTTTTTCCTTTTTAAAAATTTAAAATCCCTTAAATTGCCCTCAAGAATTCATTCTTGTTTAGAATCTTGTTGATGTGACATTTCTTTGCGCGCGTTGGGAGTCAAGGTTGCAGCGTTTTGTAATCGTCACGGAACGGAAAAAGGTACTTGGTCAGACAGAGAAAAAGAGAGAACTATGCCCGTACCCAAGCATCGATCAACGGTGTGTCTTAGTGCAGTCTCAGCGGACACACATTTCACAGTAGTTTGTAATTTAAATGTTATTTTCAAAGTTATATTCTTTGTTTTATAGCGCATGAGCTAAAATTCTCTTTTGAACTACAACAGTTCAGTCATAGAGCAATAAGCACATAGAGTATTTATCTATAACAAGAAGTTGGTCAAATACAAAATTTAATTTGTTGGTCAGTTTTGGTCCAGTTTTTACCACTTTACGAAATGTGTTGTTACACTAGAGAATATTTCGTCTTTCATTTGTTTTTAAATTCTCTATATTAACTTCGCGTGCCCGTGTGTTTGTTTGTTTGTCGTGGAATCTTGCGATCAATTTTTAACCCACTTCCCAAATCCCGATGTAATTGAAACTTTGCACACATATGCATTTTCGATGACAACACTTTCTTTTAAAATTTGGTATTGAATGGACCACGAGGTTAGGGCCTCAGCGGCATCAGATCCCGCCATACTATAATTACTGGGCGTACTGGTGCGCTGTGTGCAGCGCTGCTTTACGATTTTTAGAGAATTTATATGAAAATTGGAAGAGGTGAGGTGACCGATATTAGTGTCGATTCTATAGTGTCAAAGTTTACACCTCTGAACACTGTGAACTCAACTAGTTAAAATATAAGTTTTTATCAATAAAAATATACAGAAACAAAAAATATTCCTCCACAATTTTGAAATCGAATAATTTTAATTTATTTTAATAAAACCCACGACTTGCTAACACTATTTTTACTTTTGACATTTGGCTCGGCTGGAATTGTGCTTTAAAGTAACTGTATGAACGAAAAGTCGCCTTCGTTTTATCATCTAGTCGCAACTAATTTATAGGACTTGCGAAGGCATAATATAAGACCCCAATGGAAACATAGAATGGAAATTATTGACTAACTTTAACTGGTTAAGGCATTTGTGCTTTGCTGCCTTATTCTTCGCGATACAGAATAATACTTCTTATTAATAAAAATGTAAAACTGAATGAGGTTTGAAAGTAACTGGTCGAATGTAGCAACCGAACTACACAAACTTTAATTCTTTAATTTCTTCATCGCGAAGATGAAGTCATAAAAAGCTTTTTTTGCTTAAGTTCTGCTGCAATATTTAACTTCAGATACAAGATAGCTTTCTTGGCTGCTTTTACTTTTTCGAACTTACGAACATAATTGGTTGGAATCTACGATAAATAGTAAATAATACAATTAATGGTATAAAATATATGAACTACTTACCAAGAGGGGCTACAACAGTTTACTTATAACGCAACCATAAAAATTATCATTTAATAGCTGAATTCACAGATGGCAATCTATTCAATCTTTGACAAGCACTGTAGTTTGAAAACAAAAATGAATTTATGTGGTTTGTGGATGAGCTAAACACTGTCTGTCTGTGAATGGTTTGAAATGTTGAATGAGTTAGTTGAGTTTGTGAACTAAAACGGAACGTTCACCTCACCTCATCTGTGTTGAAACTATCTTAGTTGGTTTGGTGGCTATTTATAAATTTAAATTTTTTTTAATTTAGAAAAATTTTCTTTACATTGTCGTCGGCCATTATAGAAAAAATGTTATAGAATTTTATATAATTCAACTTATTTATTATAGCAAAAACGTTATAATAGTTCTGGATACCGATACATAAATTTAATAAATTATATCTTATTTCCAATAAAATAGTTTAAGACTTAGTATTTTAAATCATATTCTGTTGTAAAGCTATATTAAAAACCTGTAATTCAAAGTACTGAGATGGTAATGACTAGATAAATAAAACAAAAAGAAAAACTAATAACGTAATGAATACGTTTTTGTAAAAAGAAGCTTGTAATTAGCTTGTTTTACAATTTTAACAAATTTACATTTAACAATAAGACTCTTTATAAGCGGGTTCTCCGACATTTGACAGCTCGTGATAAATGCCATCTTTACACGCAGTGTGTGTGTGTGTGTATCCCCGATTAGAGAAGTTGTTTTTTTACTGAATTCAATTTTTCAAGTAAATAAAAAACAATGTTGCGAACTGACAGATTACTTTTGAGAAACACAACCTCCAAAAATGTTAAACTTTTTGACTGACACAGAGATTTGCATCGGAAAACACAAGTATTACCATTTTCTAAAAACATTTACGGCACGATCAAGAGCTGATCGTAGCTGTATTGGATTTGCCATTAAAATTCTCAACTGAACTGAAGCATGAAAAAGATGTAGACAATAATGGCGTACCTATAAGCGCTGACTGCTTCCTTAGTTGCAACTGAATTCGCCCATTTGCACCGAGTGTGCTACCTCATCTGCGCCTGTTTCTGCGCCTCTAGCCAACGTTGTTGCATAATTGATTACTCTTTCAGTCTACGCATTCAATGCCTAAACCGCGTCATCTAAAGCAATAAATAATGAGTGCCGTTTTACAAGACATTGCTACCAACGAGTTGCTTGCGCAGGTAATACTCGCGTATTGCCTTCATCTGGATTTACCCTGTTTTGTAGCGTGACTGCCCGAACATTCAGAAGCTGCTCGCAATATGCATTCGAATTCGTCTTCGACATTATGACCATGGAACATGATTGTCTGCAAAACAGACAACGGACTGACGCACATCAGACTGGCTAACATAACAGGCAACAATGACAGACAACAATGTAGCTAACACGTGCAGTTTCACATTTGCCTCGGACCAAATCTCAGATTATTAGTCGCATTTTCCGATCGGAAAAGTAATCACAACCGATAATTGCAACAAGCTTCCTTCTACTCATTTCCAAGTAAGTGTTCATGCAGCGCAGCGGTTCGATACATTGTGTCGGGGTCGGCTTAACGTGTAATAGAATACAAGAAGTATGTTGTTCAAAAGCAAAACGTGAAAGGAAGGAATGTGATTCTAAAGGAAGAACTGGAACCTTTTAATTGTCACTATTCGCTGGCGAAGGAATTTTAAAAAGAAATTGTTTACCAACGAACTACAAACTGCTGAATAAAGCAGAGAGTGAAGAGAGAGCATGGTTGCTTATAGGCTGCGTGTAATACGTGTAGATTAACGATTAAATCAACAAAATGGAGAATTTCGCATACACTGAGATCTAACCATATCGAAGTGAAAGAAAAAGAAGAAAAAGGAAAAATTAAATTCTCTTTATATACTACCTAGCTTCCTATTTACAATTAATTTTTAACTTTCTACAGTGGAACTTCTCTAAATCGAACTTTTTTTTAAATTCTCTATATTAACTTCGCGTGCACGTGGCTGGCTGGCTGGCTGGTCAGATTTTTAACCCACTTCCCATAGCCCGATTTTATTGAAATTTTGCACACATGTATATTTCATACATATTTCATATATTTCATGACAATACTTTCTATTAAAATTTGAGGCCCCTCGGACATCGGGTTCGGGGGGCTCCCATACAAATATTTTACAAAATTTTATCCGATTTTCTTTAAATTTTGTACACATGTGTGTCTTCGATGGAAAACACTTTTTGTAAAAATTTGGAGTGATCGGCCCCCTAGGGACCCCCATATACAATTTTTAAATATAGCTATATCGCATCAGATCACGGCAAAGTCTGAGCTCTGTGCTTTGTGTGCAGCGCAGTTCGCTGCCGCTGCGTCATTTGGTGGATGATTTTGCCACAAAACGAGCACGCAGTGTGTGTGTGTGTGTGTGTATCGCCGATTAGAGAATTTACAAGAAAAATTTTAATTTTTATTTTTGATATACCTATAAAGAATTTTCGACAACGCAGTTCAGTTCAGACCAGTTAAGGTCATCTTGTAGTAGGCGATTACAAGCATTACCAGAAATGTGTGGTTCTTTGATGATACGATCAAGAAAACCTTCATTTATTGAGAGCATGAAAGAATCAATGTGGCTACCTTGAGGGACTCAAGAAGTTGCTGCAGACTTTGTATTGTCTTTTATACAACTAAGAAAATGAATCTATTTGACAAACCCTGCGATTGGGAACCAAGTGCTCTGAGTTTGATAAGGATGATGTGTGTAACGTTGAAAATTTCGTTAAAGACTAAAATTGGTGGCAATTACATTAACTTTGAAGCCGAACTCTAATGAACACAGAGTAAGATACACAAATTCCATTAAATTAGTGGTTGTTGATCTGCCCTTACGAACCGATAGCGAACTGGATAGCGAAGAAAATAGAAAACAGTGAAAAACCACGTGGTATCGTAAAGAATACTTTCATAAAACTTAGGTATGCAGGATAGCTTAGCGGTAGGGCGATAGTTGGATATTTAAATGTTTGCAGCCTTTCGTATGAAGCTCTTCCAGAGTAGGGGGAAAACTGCAACATGAATACGATTTTAAATTAAGTTAAGTGTGATCCAATTGCCATGTGTAAGGTGAAGTTGTAATAATTTGTGTTACCCACGAAGCGGAGCGCTTCGTACAACTCCCTCTGCTGAACTGGACATTCTGCTCAACCTTGATCCACTAGACATGTTCGGCAGACAACTGGCTGCAAGCGCGGCTACTCGCCTCAGAGCAATCTCTTAGTGGACCGTGAATGATTTCGGCCACTCTTCTATCCTGAATTCAGTCAGGACTCCACGTGTCAACAGAGACTACACCATTCCGCAGCTCCACTTCAACAAAAGCTTTCAGGTCTTCTTGGGAGGAAGGTATCGACTTGGAAAATGAAATGAATTCACTTCTACACAGACGGGTCGAAAACTGATGAAGGGGTTGGCGGAGGTGTCTTTTCGAAAATACTAAATCTAAGTCTCTCTTTCCATCTTCTTGGTCCTGTAGTGTTTTCCCAGTGCAATCATGGCTATTAAGGAAGCCTTGTCTTGGCTGAAGAGTAATGTCATATCTGTTAAGGATATCCACATTTTCTCGGATAGCCAGGCTGCTCTAAAGTCCATGGAATCGGTCTCCACAAATTCCATTCTAGCTCGGAATTGCCGATCGTCTCTTGAGGAGATGGCGGAGCAGTTCAACATTCCCCTGTGCTGGGTGTCGGGGCATAGAGACATTCCTGGTATTTGTATGGCTGATGAACTCGCCAAACATGGAACCACACTAGGCATGCCGATCGCTACGTGCAAACTCTTGTTTAAACAGAGCTATATTATAGAGAACTAATTATAGATGATCAAACGGCACAACTTGCATAGCAACGAAGCAGATCTGGTCCAAGCTAGATCCGAAACGCTCCAAGTTTTGATCTCTCTAAACAGACTGCACATTAGTGCCATTATAGGTGTCATAACTGGACACTGTCTCATAGGCAAGCATGCAGAAAGACCAGGAGTCTTTTTCAAGGATTTCTGCAGAAGCTGCATGGATGAGGAGGAGGAGGAAACCACTCTCCATCTACTTTGTACGTGCCCAGCCCTCTCGAATAGGCGAAAACTCCATCTGGGAGCGTTCTTTTTCAACGATCTCAACGATCTAACCCATAATGACATTAATAGTCTCTTGTGCTTCATACGAAGCTCCAAGTGGTTCAACGAGTAGGCGTGGATTTTCCTAGATCCTTGTGGTATCACAACGGACCTTCATGGTCTAAGTGAGTCGGTTTTGACTGACGGCCACTTCAACCTAATCTAACCTACCACAAGTGTCATGCCTATACACAGCTTTAGCAATTGGCATGCTATAAAGGTTTCTCATTGTGCAAGAAACAGTACAGTCCAGTGGTTTTCTTTTCTTTTTCTTGTCAAACGAAGCTGTTCGTGGAATTTCTTCTCAGTGTACTGTGCAGCCGGCCACAGCCGCTAGGTACAAATCATTTGAAACTGCAACTTAAAATCGTTTTCATCCACGACCATTCTCGTGGATTGCCAGCCAATAAACTTGAGGATGATGCGATTCTGATTCATATTTTTATAATATGAAACGTGCTCGATTGAGCTGACAAATTGCGTCCTCTCAACGGATACGCCGGCCAGCCATCATTTGAATTGGAATTGGTTGTTAATTTAAAATTTCCTCAATTGCATGTCAATCGTGTGTGCGAGAAAGAGTTGGAGAGCAACAACATTCACTCATGTGTTTACGTAGAATAGTAATAGAGGTAGATTAGCCAAAACGTTTAACAACATTGATCAGTATTGCCAACGCATTGGTTTTTTACTTAAGTGAGAGCAGTGGAAATTATATTGGCCGTCTTCGAAAATGTTTAGACGTTGGATCAATTTATTATTATTATTTTTAAGAAAGTTTCCCCTCTTCTTGACATTTCTTCAGGAGGGGACGTTTTTTTTGTATTCCCTTGCCCATATGGCTTACAATGCAACTTAAATAGATGTATTGTATCACGGGGGTGAGCCCGCAGCTCTTGTTTATATTCTAAACGTTAAATCAGGCTGTACGTCAAATAATCATGTGTTCAACAAGAAAAAGCGTTTTGTGTGTCATCTGCGACAGCTGTTTGGAAGAACAACCCTTTCCTATACTAGTTTTGTTAAGACCGAGGCACAATTGTGGCTAAAAAACATTATTACTCCTATTTGTCGATTCTTATTGGAAATAATTTTCTTTTTTATAAATTTTTTTTATTCAAGTGTGTGTGAGTGTGAGTTTTACAGAAAGAATAAACGTGAGAGTTTCTGTTCTTTGAAATTGGCAGCACTGCAACCAAAACCGGAACGATAATGATGGCGACGCGACGCACACCGTCTCGATTGCTTTTCCTTTGGACGACTTGATGTTAAATTATTCGCCGTCTGATTACCGACGAGAGAATGTGATTGTTGGTAATTTTTTGTTGTTTTGGCCATAGCTCAGTTTCGATTCGAAATCCAATTCCAATTTCGCATAAACGATTCGGATGTGTCGCTGAAGGGAAAGGAAGGCGATTGAAGTCTTTCAGTTAATAGGATTTAGCCCATCATTTCAATTTGCGGAAAACGTGTTATTACACGCTACACGAGCACGATCGGTGATCGGCCGAGCGACTGAGGGGCTGAGGCTGAAACGCCGATGATGACGGCAAGTACGAAAAGTGGTATAGAAGTTTACCATTTAATAATTGCCTTGATGAATACATATATAGACAATCAGGCAGATCAGATGAATAAACGACTTTTATCGCTCGCTCTTCGCAGCGGCGTATTTGAACCGAGATTGCATATCCGCTTTCATCGCGCTCTGTAGCACAGCGATTTTCTAGTTCCAATTGTTGGCGTCGTCTTCACCGCATCGTAATACGATCACGTTCGATAGTTTCATGACGCGGTGAAGTCTCTTGAAGCTGCTGATGAATCCAATCGGATCGCTGGAATCCTCTTGGCTGCAATGACACAGCTTCGCAGTCATGGATCATCGCTGATGAGTGCAACGATCTCGCGTCCAACACTCTGCAGTGAAGTCGGCTACGAGTATATCACGGTATTATATTAAAAATTTAAAAGTTTTCCAATTTGTTGAATAATGCGGCGCGTCGATGAAGCCAATTGTGATGATCGCCATCCCCATCGCCATCGCCATCGTGACCACAGAGGATAAAGAAACGCAATTACACTTCATCCAAGTGGCATTTATTTGAGCGAATTAATGCGTTATTCTCTTTTGTTTTCATTGAAGCGGAGTTGTTTCAGGTCAACATGATAATTTCTGCCATCTGTTAACTCAAAATGGGTTAAATGGCCAAATCGTTGCAGCATCTACGTACCTACATGCATTAATTTGCACGAAATCGTTGTTGGTATAAAAAAGTAAATTATTAATTTGAAATGGCAACTGACTGGGAATTTGCCCGTTAGGTGCGACAATGCATATTTTTACAGCTCTCTTGAGCTTTTAATTAAGTTCTTTCATACTTGGCCGTTTATTAGAAATCTTGCAATTCGATTTTGACCATTGTCCAATTGAGTTTAGGTTTTGCACAGAAGAATAAGAAGAAGAAGAAGACTGTGTCAAGCATCGTCAAGCCGAGAAGAACAAAAAGTCTTTGAGAAAAAAGAAAAACCCGATAAGTTTTTGCGACTAATTTTACTTTAATAATTAACTTTACTACGTAATAACGGGTCATTGTATACCTCCAGCATATCATTTTTGCGATCCCGAGCTATTTAACCTCACTGGAATAGTTTAAAGTAGTGCCTTGATATTGATAGGCTCTAGGCTAGTCTTCTTTGCGTAAAAGGTATTATTAGAAGGGTTTTGCAAGTATTGATGGAAAGTCCTTCTTTGCTGCACCATTCGCAGACGTGTAGTGAAGCACCTTGCATGACATTTAAAATGGTCGTGCTGTGCTTACCACTAATTAAAATCGTTAAGTCATCAGCATAAGCAATGGCGATGTAGCCTAATCTATGTAGATCGGGTAGAAGATTGTCAACGACTAGTACCATAGAAGAGAAGAAGGGACTCCTCCTTGCGAACAACCCTTAACTGCGGTCACTGACACAGACATTCCTCCGGTGGAGGAAAGTATCTCAACCGATACTTTCGTATAAAACATAAAAACGCCTACTCACAATTCGCTGGAATGAAAACTTCAAGACAAAAAGAGTAGCGAGTCGACACTATCCATCCAAAACAACCTTCTCATTTACAACCAAAAACTGAAACCAGTACACGGACATTGGAATCCAACTATGGGTTTGTGCTAAGCATACCACAAAGTATTAAGATGTATTGCGGATGCACCCTGGTATGTGTGAACACAATTGCAAATTATTCAGTGGCTCATGAGAAAAGACTGATGCTGCACACCAACGAAGAGGCATCAAGGTTCATTATTCAGACTGGAATAACTCAAAGACTTAAGCGCACGAAACCACATGAAATACTAGTCGTTAAAAATAATTAGGATGCATGTTTAGCTCCGGGAGGCCAGGACCGGAACCCAGTTGTAGAGACAAATATGATGATGATGATGTTTATCTGAACATAATCTCTGAATTTTATATTATTATTTATTGCCCATTGTAATTACAAGTCAAATGTAAACTGCCTGTTAATTTTCTGAAACTAGTTGTAATGAAATAAAATGTAGTTCAAATATTTTCTTGTGTTACAAAAAAAAATCCAAAATGAAATGAACGAAACTATCGCAGTGAACAGTCATTAAGTAGCTACTCGCAACCACACTCGCTGGTGTGGTTGATCAAATAAACAACGCGGGTACACTTCTACTTCAGTCACAGTCCGTTTCGTACAGTTAAGATAATCTTGTCTAGACTTTCAGAACAGAAAGTTAAAGAAATGCAGATGAGTAATGAAAAGGTGAGTAGCACTAGAAATAGAAATACCTTTATTATTTATTACATAACTATTAGGATTCTGGATCCCGGGAGCCCGAAGTAAAACTCCCAAAAACAAATCCCGGAATTTAAATGACTTAAGCCCGGGATTTCGCGACTCTATGACTGTCCTCTTACTCGTATATTAAACAATTGTTGATCTATATAGCGCCTCTTAACTATAATGTCTCATCCTAAGTTTAGTCTGCGTCGTATAATCAATATACAATCATACAATGAAGTTGATGCTATGTCTGCGATGTGTCAGAATATTTTAAAAATGGAACTCTGTAATTCTTTGGACTCTGAAATTTAAATTGGGAAAGATGTTTGTGAGGGTTTAGAGATCAAATTTAATGCTGCAATTTACGAGTAGCAAAATTTAACTCCAGTTCCGGAAAATCGTCAAAATAAGCGAAATATATATCAGCTTACTACAAAAGCGTGGTGGGGCGCCGCGGCTCAGTGGATTAGTGCATGGACTTCTGACCAGGAGGTTCGTGGCTCACTCAGTAACACTAAAAGTATTTTTCACGGTTCCACCTCTCACGAATGTCTGACAAACGTCCAAGAGTAATAACTTGTCACGGAAAGCTTCTCAATTCGCCGTTCGGATACGGCATTAAATTGTCACTTCCATTTGTGTGCAAAACTTTATATGCACAAGTGTCGCCAGTCTGAATGGCCGCTTTTGCGCAAAACGACTATGCGTACGGCCTGAATAAACACATGAAAGTCTGACAATTAGTGTGTTTCATATTTTATGACGTCAGCAGATTTAGGCCTAGTACTACAGACGAATTCGGTACGATTCACTGTCGATTTGTTGGAAGTTGCCAGACGACCAAATTGTACTAAAGAGGTTCCAAGAAATTTGAAGGCTCAATTAAATAATTATTTGTAATATTTTCTTGGTTTCTTGGTTTTGACATGGTAGGTGTGCACGCGAGTCCTACTTTATTGGTAGACCATGTAAAAATGTTAAAATTTTTAGGGCAAACCACTTTCTAACACGTCTTCTATATATAAAGGTCTTCACAATAAAAATGGCTTACCGAAATTTGGTACACTAAAACGGCGGGATCGGGTAACGCTGCGTTTTTTATAGTTAGCTTATTGCACATATACTATTTTTCTTGGTAGCTATCCTCGGTAATCAAAAGTTGAATAATTTCAGTACTAGGAATCGATGAGCATGCAAATAAGTGGGTTTGTCACTAAGGAAACAATTCATCTCCATGAAAATTGGTTGCCCGACACAGTTGTTGTCTTCCATTTGAGTTGTCGACCTTGTTCTTTGCAATGTACTTTATGCTGATCTCATGCTAGATTGGCTGTTTAAAACGTTTATCGTGATAATATTCATCAACAACTCCGAATTTGTAAATTTGTAAATTTTTAAACATAAAGGAAGTCTATATCTGCGTTTATTATGTTTTTGTAATTAGTGTTTCTAATACAAATGCTTCCATTCTTTGTTGCCATTATAAATTTTTACAATTCGGGTTTGTATTCCCTAGACTTCCATCAATTAGCTATAGGTGGTTTGGCTCCATATCAGGCTATCGTATGTAAGGACAAATTATACTACAAAGAGGTTAATATTAAGGCTAATCGATGGTTACCATATATATTATGACGAACAGCAGGGGTCATAGCACCGAGCCCTGAGGTTTTGTTGTCTCTTTTGGTGTTGTTTTTAAATAGCATTTAATAGATGGCTCTAAACCATTACATACATCCGTTTCTGTTCACTCAGTTAAAGCTAAAATTATCCATTTTGATCTTAGTTACCTCATCCCTTATAAGCTTTCTCGACCTTTTAGGTTTGTAAACAAAGTAAAGATATGCGGGTCAATATCAAGCCCAGTTAGAAATAACAGACGAAGAAAATCGTGTATTTACTCAAAAGTCAAATATTATTTTTTCGACTTAGGTATCAGTTGTTCCTTTTGTCCACAGAACATAACATTTCTAGACGAAATGGGAGAGAACGGACCGTGCCATTCATTAAAATTACCTTTCAATCAATTGTATGCGATTCGACTTCAACAACAATGTCATCACGTCAATTCCTTAGTCGTAATGCAATTCATAAATTATTACATGTCTACCTACGCTCACGTCGCTTCGGCGTCTGGCAAAGTCTCAACTGTCCATTTGTCCACATTTAATAGCAAAACAACACGCAACAACAGTCGCACTCGTCGAAACGCGGAGGACTGCGAGAAATCTGCTCGCGCAGCGCAGCATTAATTACCGCCTTGCGATAAACGACATTTAAATTTAATTCACACTTTGCAGCTTGCAGTGCTTGATGTTGGTGCTGGTGCGTAATCTGTCCGGCGATGTGGCATACCGCAGACAATCCATTACTCCCACGCTTCTTCATCTGCAACTCGCCAGCAGTTGGGGATTCCACATCGCCGCGTATTGCATTGATGGTTGGTGTTGTGTTGTCGAAACGACACTGCGACGACCGTATTTGTATGTGTGTGTGGCAAGAGAGATATCGCAAAAACCAAGATTACAATAAGTGATGGCTTTGTTTTCTCTCGCTCGCTCGGATTCGTCGGTCTCGGACTTCGACTTGGACAGACGGACTCATCGCCAGCATCACTCAACACCAACAGCAATCCACTTAAAATTCCTTAATGCATTTCGATTCAACAAATTAGTGCGCTGATGATGCTGAAAAGTGTCGCGGAGTTCGAGTTGTTGTTGTTATTATTGGTCTGATGGATTCTGTCGGGTTCTGGGCCGCAGCCGGCCTGGGTGACAAATCTGCCCTTTTTAATTTTGCTCTAAAATATCGCTCTCGCGCTTCGATCCGTACGATGGTCTTTTGTGGGTAGTAAGTAAGACGACTCCTGATTGATGATTCTCGCCGATTCTCGCAGAAAAATAATTTCCATTCTTTGGTAACGTCTGACCGCAATATCCTCGCATTAACAAATTGAGTCCAACTGATGCGGCGATGCATGCAGGTACTTTTGGCCGGGGCACAAGACTGATTAATTGCTGCCTATAATCGAACTCGGAAGAATTACGAAATTCGTGACCATGTTCTTAGTGAACTGCTGATGCTGGGCGCCACGCGATCATTTAGGCTGCGAAATTGACAACGCAGGTTGTTTCCCTGTAAAACAAATCGTATAAATGTTTTCCTCCCATTTCGTTGCTCTCCATTTGTTTCTCGATGGGACGCGACGATGCCCGCCATGAGACGAATTAAGGACAAAGAGCAATTACATATGTCATGGACCCATTTTATTCGCAGATGATTATGACGATATGTTATACGGCAACGCGGCTTTCATAAATAATACTTAAGTACTTAGTAATTTCTGGTTTATTTGGTGGAAGTTATTAAGTGCACTGAGTGCTACTTAGCCACGCAATCAGCCTGCAATGTGGAATGAAAGTGTCGCCAGTTTGAAAGGCCGCTTTTGCGCAAAACGACTATGCGTACGGCCTGGATGAACAAATGAAAGTCTAACAATTAGTGTGTTTCATATTTTATGCCAGCAGCAGTATTATATAGTGTTCCTTATCATTTAACACAAATGTCCATGCTTCATTGGATTATCTTTACACTCAACACTCACCAGTCACTATATATAGTCACCAGTTATAATGCCCCAAACAGACGACAAGTCATTTTTGAATCAATTGCGTTCAGTAATCGCTAATCCAGTTTTGTTTGCTTTCTTTTTTCAAAAAAGAATTAAAAACCGTCGATATATGTCTAAAAGTTAAAAATAAAATACAAATAATGGGTCATTGGACAATGGCAGTTAACAACATCGTTGATATTGTTGTCGACGTGGACATTTTGCTTCATCGTGTCTACCAATACTCAGGCTCATGTTATCGCAATGATATTTCATTCATCCTCTTCCTATACAATAACCATAAGGGCATTATGTTCCTGTCACAACGTTTGTACACACGTGCTGAGAGCAACAACCGTAGCTAGGCAAAGCATTGTCAATTCTTGTTACCTTTTACACTTAATAATTTGAAACATATGGGGGAATAATTTTAATAACCATCATGATATACCGCGCCTCCGTTTTTGTTAAAAGAATTTGATTTGGGTTACCAAATGAAAAGTTTACAGCCACACTAACAACGTTCTGATCTGACGCTTTGAGTGATAGAAACTACTGGCAATGTGGCAAACAAACAATTTCGTTTGCTATTTTTATGGATGAAATCCCAGATCAGACCAGACCATAATTATTTATCCAAACGAATATTGAACGTTTCCTTGTCTTTATGTCTCCACTCGCGCCCACTTCTGCACATTGACAAGAACACGAGCACATCAACACTAACAACGTACTCGTAAATACCTCAGACGAGGATTGGATTTAATGCTAAATTGTCGCCAACTTCCAACGTGTGCGAAGCAAATTGCCAGCGCCTCATTTGCCCGAGGCGTGGCAACACAGATGAGGGCAAAAGAGAAGGCCGTCCTTATCTTGATTGACCGTCATTAACATTTCAAAATGATGCACTCTGTATCTCAAAAGGTTTTTAGTTATAACATTGTGTTATTGCTCTCGAGGAGATTGCGAGAAGCGTTGTGTCGTTTCTTTTATATTTTCTTTTTACATTAACGTTTATTGTTGCTGTTCCACTATATGTTTCTGCAAGGTATTGGCTGCCATAAATGTTACAGAATCATGTCTCTTTACTTTTTATTGATATTGCTTTCAATACGTTCATGTTTTTTATAAAAAATGTTAAAAATATTCTAAATATAAATATATTTGAAATTAAATGTTATTTGTGCACTGAAATGCAATCAGTTTTAGGGTCAACAGCCACATATACATGACTTAACTTCGAAGATATTCGTAAGAGTCTAAGAGTGCGTTTTCGTTTATTCATTTCATGAAAGGAATAAGTGGAATAAAATATTGATCACTTGACCACGGAGTAGTCAGGACTAAAAAATTTAGAATGAAGAAAATAGTTTAGCATTCTTAAATTTAAATTTACAGTGGCAGCATATATTAATTTGCTCTCTGAAGGATATTCCAAATATGTAATTTGTATTCGAATTAGGGATCTTGTTCCAAAAAAAAAATACCCACAAAAATTCAAAACTTTCATGTAAATTCTCTAATCGGAGATACACTTATGTGCCCGGGTGCCCGGGCCCCGATCACCCCAAAATTTTTACAAAAAATGGAAGTGTGTTCACAACACGACTTTCTTTTACGTACGGGGCCGGAATTTTCAGCAAATATTAATTTTTTTTTCTCAGGGGCCTCAGGGCCATCGGAGATACACAGTTCTTTAACAGTTGGGCTAATTTTTACAAAATTTATATGGGAACCCTTCGGGTCTCAGAGCCCGATCACTCCAACATTTTTACAAAATGTTTTGTCAATCGGAGACACACAGGTGTTTAAAAATTGAAAAAAATCTGGTTAATTTTTTAAAATTTATACGGACACCCCTCGAGCCCGATCACTCTTAAAATTTTACAAAAAGTTTTGAACATCGGTAAATAGTAAGAAGCTATACACAATAAGTGTAAAGTTAATAAAAAAGAACAGCGGGTTTGATCTCGTTTATGATATTTATAAGCTGAAGATTAATCGACACACCTTAAGAATACTGTCATTAGTACTGCTGACTCCGTCTTAGGCAGGTCGTAGAGATCGGAGCGACTGATTCGATGACGAATGACATACTAGCGACTGTACCTAAGAACGTTGCGTACCAAGCAATGCAACAATCTCACGCGAAGAAGAATATAAAGAGCACAGAAGATATGAAAAAATGGTTTACCGGCGAAAGAAAGCAGAACGCAGTACATCAACAACTAGCTCAGATAAAGCGTTGCGTCATCTTCAATCTGGCATTGGAGGAAGTGATCCGAGTCTCGGATTTAACGGCGACAGGAACAATCTTCCATTCAGATACTGGCTTATGTCGACGATACTGACATCGGTAATTAGAACCAAAGAGCTGTACAGGAAAATTCCATCCAGACCAAGTGGGTGGCACCAAATCTGGGGACTGGGCTGCACATAAATGAGAGCAAAACCGAGTACATGGTCTGCCACGTCTGCGAGCCGAAGATCCAACATTGATCCCTTAATTACAATAGTGGAGCGAGAATTTGTAGTAGTACAATCCTTTAACTATCTCGGGTTAACTCTAGCAGCCGATAAAAACATGGAACCAGAAATAGGCGCACCGTTGCTTAAAGCCAACTTTAGTCTGTCAAGACTATTCAAATCCAGGAATCTAACTATAACATTCAAGAAAATATAAGATATTAAAAAAAATAACCGAAAGCGTATATCCAATCGGGTTCACACATTGCGTAGTTACTCAATACTGTAACTAGCAGGTTTTGGTAATATTTTGGATGTGAACAGACACCTGGATCAAGGGATCGCAATACAAAAAATTATGTTTTATTGATTCGTCCAGAATTTTTTAATATTTGCACATCTGTTTGGTATTTAAAAAAATCTAGAAAGACCTGAAAGGGTCGACCAATTGGATCGGAGTGCCACATAACACATTTTTTTTTTAAATTTAAGGTTTTCATTGTTTTTCTATTCTTTTTTTAAAAAACCATGTTTCCATGAATCTTCCTAATCTAGTTTAAAAAAGGTGCGCGAAATGATTTAAAGTTTTTTTCTTCAATTGCTAACTTTCTTAAGAAACTAACTAACTTAAGAAAATACACAAAAACCTTCAAACGGTGAACGCCAAACGGCATAGATACAAGACGCATAAAACATCTACAATAGAATAATTGAACACAAATTAAGGCAGCGCGCACTTTCAATAAATCGAATTGAAAATGAAATTAAACTGAGTAGCGGCTGCGTTATATTTACGTTTCGCTGAAGGTAATTGCAATAAACTATACGCCATTTACCAGATTGCGCATTTGCCACTTGCCTGCTCTGGATCTTATCTGGCCGGCAAGAGAGGTGCATTGCAGTAATAGCACGCGTTTATCTGGTTGAATGCCCATAGCCGCTATACAAGTGCATGAGTATTGCACATACATCAACTACTGCCTGCCAACTATGTTACGCCGCAGCCAAGGTAAGCGATGCGGTGTCAAAGTTTACGGTTTGTGCAATATCCCGTATAGACTTGTGTTTCTCAGGATTTAGTTTTCCAGTTGTTGCAATGAGTTACAGGTTTCAGGGACCCAAAGAAAAAGCTCTTTGATAATTTTAATTACTTGGTTTATTGTTTTGTACATACGCACCAGGCCGGCTGGTAAGGCCAGCCTCCTTCGCTTTTGCGAGCTCGTGTTCCATGGGATTGGCCAACAATCCAACTTTCAGTGACCTCTTCTTATTAACAATTTAACAATCATTGCAAGAGTGACTACAAAGTATTTTTGACTTATGTACATACGCACAATGGATAAGGATGTAACTTTAAATGTTGGGGATAGCATGGAAGTAAGGATTAGACATAGAAGATGCTATGCAAATACGACTTAAATGACGGCGGCTGCGGATCATATAGATCCGTAAACACAGAGTTCGGTAGATTATTCCACATTTAGAAGTGCGGAATTCCGTATTGATCGGTACGTCCAAACATGGGTTCTACGCTTCAGTTGTCTCACGACTAATGAGGATAGGTTGGAAGATGTAAGGGGTGTACATGGCTATTATCGATAAAACAGCGACAAGCAGGAAACATTTCAACGATTCGGTTGTGTTGGCGATATTCATAAATGCAAGATTGTCTTTATTTGTCTAGTAGATGCAAGGTGGTATTGTAACCACCTGACCAGCCAAAATTTTACGACCAAAGAACACCTTTCAAATAGTAGCTAACGTGGAAGTAGGAGCGTGTGTACCACAACGTACGAAGCACTCCATAAGTATTTCGTAAGTCTAAATAAATGTGAATATCTATCTGCGTTAAATATTAGAACGCTTCAATTCGACCACAGCACTTTATCTGTAAGATCCTCATTAATACAGCTCACGACATGCTTGATTAAGTCCAAATGATAACTTATGATGAGCTGAGCATCGTCAGCGTGCATATGAAATGAGCTCTGTTTAGCAATGGATGGGGCTTGAAGCGCCAAAACTTATGTTATATCATGTCCTTATTAAAAAACCCTTTATATGGCTTTTTTGGGCTTTATGATGCCAAAAACCAGATTTCTTATGTGCGTTAAGATGATTTGGTTGGAGCTACGTTGACTTATTTGCTTTTGTATATAGTTTTTCAAACATTTTCGACATAAATGAGAGAATGGATATTGGTCCATTGGAACAAAACACCCAAATTTTGGGGCAGTAGTGCTTTGGCATTAACCATTTTGCGGAAAATATACCTGTCGTAGACACTTTGTAAGACTTTCTATCCACGGAGAATAAACAATTCATCGTTTTATCGGGAAACTTTGCAGTCCATTCTCCGTTGTTGATTTCAGCGGTTTATATAGTGTCTTGAAAATATTTTTTGATTTTTTTTTTCCCAAATTGATATGCAGTCGTTTCTTGTTCTTTGTGTGCAAGTATCACAATTTAAATCAGCACACTAATTACGAGCTATAAGCATCATCATCAGCAGCAGGTTATATCAGTCATTTCCGTCGTCGTTAGCATATTGTGGAAATATTTACATGAAACATGACTACCCCAAATAAATTTCATACAATATTGCGAACAATTCAAAATAATTGAGCCATTTTCAGCCCGGACAAACTGGTAAATCGGCGGCACAACGATCTGTATCCAACATTTCAGAAGGGGTAAATGCAAAGTTGTTGGCAGTCAAGTAACTTGCGATAGCGTGCTTCGTGTCCTTGTGCAGCTTTATTAAAACCGGAGCTGGCACCCATTAACACGGACAATTTTCACAAAAGCACTTCTGTATAACCTTCAAAATGCCATAGAAACGCACGCGATGGAATTACATATTCGCGCCCACTTCAGACGGCAGTTATCAATGATTTTTATGTTGCCGCGCAATATGATGCCCCTTTTTTGTAGCCACCTTGCTGATTTGTTTAGGGCCATTAAATCCTTAAACATTAGGTTCTGATGTTTTTGTGTGGTTAACTCTTACACCGCCATATACCTACATACGGTAGAATACAAATTAAATATGAAAACTGGAATCGCACCCGCGAGGGTTCGTATTATTCGTAGGAGTATGTGCGAAGTGATATATGCGAGGGTGTGCTAACTGGTGCGCAATTCCTAAGTAATTTTTGGCTTTACAAAAGGAGGTTCTTGTTTGAGGGAAAACCTTATCAGAAGTCAATAAAATATTTACACAAAAGCAATTTTAACTGCAGACCTTAGGTAATTCGAGGTAATTCGAGCGAATTGAACAAAGTGTTGAGTATAAATGTACGCAGCATGAATTAATAGAATAGAGTCGATTCCGACAAATATCATAATGTGCAAAGTCTATTTAAGCTCAAATAATAATCGAATAAATCCTTCTGATTATTCTCCTCGAAAAGAAAATTATTATGAATTTCTTGACAGAGTATATTAATCTTGGGACAATAACACCTGATCAACCCATCAGTGATTAAAATGTCTGCGTGACATTTTAATCAGCTACAAGCAATCTGCAACGAAGGTATAGGCATTTACTAGCCATTCCCTAATATCTGCTAATGAAATCCAGCCCATCCGCCACCCGTTCTATGTCCGTGTTCAGTGACAAAGTAATTCGGAAAACGAACTGAAATTGACTATTCATTAATTACACATCATCACAGATGAGCGCGGCATGTGATAGTGTGCGACACACAAACACATTAACTCCCTTCTTGGGCCCTGATTTGATTAGCTAACTAACAAGAAAATCGCCCTTTAACGATGAGGCATCAGGCTACAGACAGCATTATTGCTTGATAGTCGCGCATATATGAGAGAGAATCGCTTCCTTGATTACCATTAAGAGCAACCATCTCAGCACAAAATGCCTCACAATGTTGCCTTATACCTGCACTTATGAAGGATATTAATGAATAAGTAAACCTCAAATATATTGCACACAAAATTGGATTCGCATTAAGTAGCAATTGCCGCATATTTCGGTCTGGAGGGATTTGAAAATGTAACCACAAAAGATGCCCTCATATAGACGTGTACGCTTCTCGTGGATAGATATTGCAGAATAAATGATTCCAACATCACTATCCATCGTATCCTTTTAGCAATCACAATTGCAATTACGATTAAATATTAAAATACTTCCTGTTGTTGGGTTTCTCGAAGATTTCAGATACGTTCGCTTAGCATCACACTTTTGTATTCGTGGCGCATCAAAGACGATGTGGCGTAAAATAATAGGTTTTGTCCTTTACACATAACGCTCTACCTCTAATGTGGTCTGCAAAATCGTGCTATAGTGGGGATAAACCAGGAGCATTAAGACAAAGACTGTGAAACAAGAGAATCTATATTCAGAGAGGTCTTTCCTGAATTCAATTTGAACAAAGCTGCACGCTATGAATTAAAAATTCAAAAACCTGAGTTTAATCTTATAAGAAATAGAAACAACCTATAAAAATTAAAATTTTTAATGTAAATTCTCTAAAAGGAGATACAAAGTTTGAACCGGGTTAATTTGGAAAAAATTAATATAAGAGCCCCTTTACTACAAAATATTTACGAAAAATTTTGTCACCGAAGATACAAATCCAAATTTCAATAGAAAGTGTTTTCATCTGAGATACACATGTGTTGAAAATTTGAAGAAAATAATTTTTAAAAAATTTATATGGACCTAAAGGCCCTCAGGGCCCGGTCACCCCAAAAATTGTACAGATGTGTTTAAAATTTGACAAAAATTGGGCTAATTTTGAAAAAAATTATATGGCCACACTTCGAGCCTCAGGGCCCGTTTACTCAAAAAACTTTACAAAAAGTTTTGTTCATCCGATATACATATGTGTATAAAATTTTAAAAAAATCGGGTAAATTTTGTAAAATATTTGTATGGATGGCCCCCGTCCCCGAGGCCCGAAGGGGCCAAAATTTTAATAGAATTTTTAACCCACATCCCAAAGCCCGATTTTATTAAAATTTTGCACACATGTATATTCCCGGTGACAATACGTTCTTTTAAAATATTTGGGGCACCTCGGGCCTCGGGGTCCCCCATACAAATGGGGTCGGGGGACACCCATACAAATTTTATAAAAAAAGTACCCGATTTTCTTCAAATTTTGTACGCATGTGTGTATCTCCGATGGACAAAACTTTTTGTAAAAATTTTGAAGTGGTCGGACCCCGGGGCTCCCTAACAAAATTTTTAAAAAATGTTCCCGATTTTATTCAAACTGCACATTGTGTATCCCCGATACGAGAATTAACACGAAAATTTTTATGGGTTTTTTTCGTTTTGTTGTACCGAAATAAGAAAATAATTCATTTTTAGAACTATCATCAGTAGAAAAAAAGGACTTTACAAACTTACACATAAACCAAAGGTTTCTTGAAAATAAAATCTGGTGATGATCAAACTCAAAATATAAAGGGAAAATATGTCAATAAATTTTCAGTAACATAACGGTAATTGAAGTTTCCAAATCACTTTGCTTGACCAAACAACGGACCATTTGAGTGCAATTGTTATGGAATGGCTATTTTATACATCAGGTCACCTCTGACAAGTCACAAGACAACAACAACGATATTTCTGTTTAGTTGGTTGTGTGCAACGCCCATTACGACGACAGCGGTGTATGGTCGGTCATGTGACAGAAATAAAAATGAATCCTTGATGTTGGCCAATCCACATTATTGCTATTGCATCTAAAGATTATGTCTTGGCCCACCTCATTCGGATAGGAACATGACTTGCTGTACAACAACGATGTGGGAGGCTGCACATATATCTCTTCGGTGTTGTGTCCCATCACGACCCCCTAGAGCAAGGAAAAGACGAATAGAAAAGGTTTTATTTTTGTCTTTTCTCCAGTGTAAAGGAGGAAAAGTTTAATATTCAATGTGTTGGTACTGAAACCTAATGCAGCATCCACTGTCCACAATAAATGGAGAAAAATCCTCCATATGATGAGGACCTTTTGGGAAACCTGGCTTCTTTTCCATGCCTCAGTTGAATGTGGATTTGCCGGATGGCAAAACAATAAGTTAACCAAAGAACTCTGTGCGACGTGCGACAAACTGACCAAAAAATCTCTTCACAGCATCGTCACCGTGGGTCGTTTCGCCACATGCATGCGGAGTCTAATTTCGTATTCATACCAAGTACCAATTGTGCTGTCTGATGTGAAATAAAATTTACTCGCGCCTTCGGTGTGAAGGAATCAGCAATAAAACTATAAACGCATCAGTTGCGATTGGAATCCAATTAGCTCGAAGCAAAGCATAAAATGTCCTTTTGGAATCGTGTATAGAATTATTTCTTGTAAGTAGCCTCCATTCGCGAAATTTACACTTAAAAGCACTCTAGCAGCTAAATAACAGTTGGGTTTCCTTCAGCATGGTCCATTGCCGCACTTCTGCTACGTGTAGTAAATTACTAAAATGGAATAAAATTTATTTTTATTTGCAACATAAAAGAAATAAACAACAAGAATTCACAGCTCCATTTGTTAATTCGAAAAAAAGAGCAAACAAACCATTTAATTAAATGAATTTAAATGCGAACGTTAAATCGCAATTAGCCTGATGAAACAATGCCGTTTTGTTAACGCTTACACTCAATGAGTTAACAGAAATTACCATCAATATCGTAAAACTTCAAACGCATCACGCTGTAAAACCATCCGCCACTCGCACGATCGTAAACGCGGTGGAACTCTGTTGGAGTACTCGTATACCTACCGGATTTTTACGACTTAGATGGAACACGGACTAGCACTGCACAGCATTACTCCTATTCCTATTAGTTGAGATCTACAGCATCGCCCATGCGCTTAAGTTATCACTTAATTTGTGTTCGCTTTGGATGAACTCTGATGGTAGCTCAACCAAAGATGGGTTTATGAGTTTATGAAGTGGTTCGACTAATTTCGTTGAGATCGCATGCGTGGGTAATCTAAACGCAATAAATTACTACTAGCGCACAAGTGCACATCAGGTCACACTCAAACGGAAATCAATTTGATCGTCATTTCTACGGCTTAAGTGATAAATGCATCCGCAGTACTTGCGCACTACCGAGCTGGATCTACCTGCGTAGCCGACGGCTAGGCACCCTCAAAAGTGCGTGCGGCAAGCCCAACGCATTCTGGTGACTCATTCGGATCTGCATATTTCCCGTCGCACTGTTGGCTAACTTTGTCTCCATTGTCTCCTCGTTATCAGGGCTCAGTAAATGGCTCTTAACAGGTTATTATACAAACTCACTCAGTATGTTGTTTGCCCAATCAATTAGGATTTAAATTGGACAAAGAACATCGTGGTACTTCGGAACCAATTCGGATCAGAGGAGTGTCACAAAAAAAAGTTAAAAGCCTTTCTTTTCTCGATAAACTATTTGAACCTAATGAGTAGTGTACAACAACAAAGCGATCATCGCTTTCTTTGTTCTTTCGGAAACAAAAAATATTTTTATTAAAACGGATGGAATCAGCTCGGTCGGTCGTGCGCTAGCCCAGCTGGACACTTTTACTCATATTGAAATGGGAGTCTTCCTTTCTGGAAGACGCGTGCTCAAGCGGCAAATTAATTCACTTTGTTAATTTTCAAACTCCGATTTGAAGAGTCACCATTCACCACCTGATTCGAAGAGACACATCAAACGAATCCGAGAAGCAACGCAGGACGTACTCATGACGAGCGATATTGGTGTTCTTGAAAAAAATGCAATAAGCCAAGACTTGAATATGCAAGGTCGAGACCAACAACAAGACTATGTCAGCTTGACTGCAAGACTTTTGCAAGAAGAAATACGAATAATAATAATATTTGACGCGACAGAGAGTTGTGGTCCAGGCTGTAGTTTCTCGCGACCGTTGTTCCTGTTGTGCGTGTTATATTTTTGGCCACAAATGGAAGGGACCTTCAATTAGAAGCCGTATCCAAAAGTAGAATTGAGAAGCTTTCTTATGACAGTTATTACTCTCGGGCGTTTGTCAGACATTCGCGAGAAGTATGACCGTAAAAAATCATATATTTTGTTTTTTTTTAACTTCGAACCTCTCGCTTAGTTGCTAACGTAGTAACCACTTAAAGCCACGTAGTGAGCCCCGTGGCTACCAATAAGTTGCGCGAATAACAAACTCTTAGTTCGTATTTGTTTTATACCCTGCACTACCCGCCAAGTGTGTTATAGTTGTGTCCATACTTTTGTGATATCCAAATGAAACCATATCTCTGGTATGAATGATAAAGACACAGGATCTAAAGATCAGTCGATTCAGCCAAGGCAGTCCGTATGTTCGTCTGGAAAAGTGACTCAGGTCAAACTGTTAGAGATAAAGCAATTAAATTTGGTAAAAAAATCCCCCATATTGTACATATACTGCAACGCTCCCTGGGTAGGTGGAGTTGTGGTGCGCGCCGCCTTAGAGAGGTCCTCAAATAGAGGTAGAGTGCGCCGTTTTGTATATCAACAGAACTCGAGAGACCCTATGCTGTGATAGGTATCTGGAAATAGTTATAACCAACCTTTAGCATTAAGGTACGAGATCAGGTCGTTGATCGGACACTCCGAAAGCTCCCTCATGTAGGCAAAGAAACGTTCCCCTAATCTTGAACTAAAATTCAACTTTTTGCAATATTTAGATACGAAAAGAGACTTCGTCTTGACCTGTATTTTAATTTACCATGCTTGTTTTTAATACCAGTGAATGCGTTAATTCGCAAATTAAAAATTCAACTAATGATACAATTGATTCAGATACAGTATTCCCGAAATTTGATTCGAAAACTTGCAGTCCAACGCATTTTACAATTTTCTTCTTTCAGGAGAAAGCTTAGAGAATAATTCGAACGGCAAAATATAATATTCAGTATTGAAATCTATATACATTTTCTAACCTCACAAAAGCTACCACGCTCTTTAAAATGGTCAAAAAGCTTTAATGCTATACAAAGTTCATTCAAATCAAAAATGAGAATTAAGAGGGGTATGAATTCTTTAAATTTTTAATGTTTTTTTCCTTTTTACAAGATGTAGTAAGTAGCTTCGGTGGTTAGAACATTGTATGTGGAGCTATTTAATGCGAGTTATGAGTTATAATTATAATTAATTACTTATTAATATTACAAGTAAGACCAAGACTAAAGGCACCAATGCTATACCAATAAGACTCAGCAAGGAAAACGAAGAAAAAGGTGCTGTGGTCATGGCTTTGCGTTTGCTCATCACTAATACATATGTACTTATGTTTTGAAAGAAGACTTACTAAAGTTCTTCGTATCTATAGTCCTTGAAGCGGAAAGTACACTTTACGCGAAGCGAGAAAGTTGCTATGAAGCACATGTGCACACACATACATCAAGTTCCTCTGAAAAACTGCAACATGTGCTGATCCAATTATCCCTAATGAGACGCAAATACAAACATCCATTAAAGCAGAACCGCCTCAATTAGGCTACCGTTCAAAATACATGTAGTCGTATATACTCACATATTTAAAAATCGATTTTTCATTGTTTAACACGATATATCCCTCATGGCCACTAACATGCGACGAGAAGCGATCAATTGATGATCCGATTCGACTTGAACTTAATGTCCTTCTGTCATCTTGTTTGGAACTTACTTGTATTTACGTAAAGAGAACGATCTCAAACGATCCGCAGGAAGTGACTGATACGACCAATTATTTTGCTGCTTAAATGTAGGGTGGTGAGATTTTTTGTACCATTTTTTTTTTAAATTCTGTCTGTTCACTCAGCACTTCCCTTGGTCTGTGAACAAATTACTAAAATTGGATTTTGTGGTAATTGCAAAATAAAGAGCGACTCATCTGATGGCAACAGGAGTTGTAAAAACTGACTCTGTTTGTGGTCAATGCACCGCAAGATCCTTTCTGTTGTATACTCGTACACGGAAGTGGCTATATAATAACTACAATTCATATATGTATATATAAGCGGTGGTAAAAGTATATGTTTTGTAGCAAGAGAAGAAGCACAAATCGAATCGAATTGAATATTTATTTTGTCATAAACACAAAGACAATGTCGGCCATCGATTGCAATTCCATCGAAAATGTTTATTTCTATTTGACAAACAAGTATCTGTCATCTGTGTTTTTATTTTCTAACATTTGGCAAATTTTGTAACAAATAAATATTTGTATCTACTTTTTAGTTCCAAACGCAGTACGATCCTGGTAAACACCCCAAACTAACTGAGGTTGTTGCAAAAAGCGAGTAAACAATGATAAATATTTGATTGTTGCAATAATCGAGGAGTTGCTTTAATTGAGGGTTGCGTAAACTAAGGTCTTACTGAAGCATTATTTGCAAATTTGCCAAATTTGTGACTTTTCCTTTTCTCGTTAAAAGTTTCTTACAAGTATTTCAAAAAATTCAAAAGTCTGTTTTCTTGTTAGACAAGATTATCTTATTTCTTAGCGTATATTTCAATGAGCAGTAAGCAACGAACTCCTACAAAAGTTTCTTAAGAAGTAACTATTCTGTAAGTAAGTCAAGTAAAGTAAAAAAATTAATTATAATAAATTATAAGGTTACTCCGATAGTAGATGAAGAACCAGAGAAAAGTATGAAAAAAAAAAAATTAACACGAGTTTGGGGGCATAATTTTAAACCCACATATAGGTACCCGTATAGGTACAACGAACAATTAGTGTGCATTTATATATTTTGTATAACCATTCGCACTGCGTGAATAGTTTTGTACGATTAACGTTTATTTTCAAGTTTTTGCTCATGTTGCAAGTATGGAGGCCTGGGCACGAATAAGTGAAGTGTGATTTTGTAAAAATTATTGTGTCAAACGAGCCGAGCCGTTGGAAGGTTCCGCGGTTTGCACCAAAAAGGCTGTGGGCCTAGGGGATCAACGCATCATTTGATAAACTGGATGGTCGATTTGAAGGCGGAGACCGACAATTTGCATTTACAGCAGCCCAATCAGCCCTATCAGCGAAACTGGCACTTGTTTACTCCTAGAAACTCGGTTGTCAAAAATATCGTTGAACTTATAGCAACGCGATCATATTGCTTGTTTTTGTATTGTTGAACAGTACCTAAACAAATTTAAAAATTTACATTTAAATTTAAAAATCAGAAAATACCATTTTCGAGTTCAACCATTGCCTTGTTCAGACTTTTAGCAAATTTTGTTGCGCTATGACGTTGATTTCTTTAAATTCGGGCTTTCACCTGTCTGGGTTATGCTGCTGTCTTTATATGTCTCCACGGCAGTTTGCTATACTGTCAACATCTTGGTAACCCTTAATAGTTCGATATACAAACAGTTTATTAACACGTAAATGTTGAAGCTCACGAACAATGGCTATGGCTTTGTTTTTATTGCCAAATACAAAGGAAACATTTATTTGCAACTCGACTTAGAAGAATATGACTCTGAAGGCTTCTTAGCTTTATATACTATACAATATGATCGCGCTGACACATCAGCTGTTCAGATTTTGCAGTAGCGTGAAGTTGGTAACACTTCGAGTGAAGGCTTGTATGCTGTATGTACATATTGGTACTATTACGGCCTCTATTAAGAGTGTAAAACAAGTTGATTGGTGGTGGATATATTTTTAAAAAAAATTACTGAAAACTAAAATGTAAAGATCTCCCGATATATCGACCCAGAAATGTACTCACTTGAAATCGTGTGGTGCTTCCAAAATAACCACACTACCAGTTACCAAATTCGCTGTTGTTTTGACGCTTTTCGGTAGATCGAAATTTGAATCTACAGCATCATAAAAAGTTAGGTGTATACTTCGAGATGCTTTGAATATATGCAAACTTTTAGAAAAACAAGCAATGACACCACAAAGACAAAGCTTTCGTCGATTTCAAGATGTTTGACTTTCGATCTAATGATTTGAAGGTGTTAATGTGATCGACGCATGATAGACTACTGTGAAAGCCCGGTTGGTGCTTCTTGAGCGTAGACTAGATACTGGACTTTATCCTTTCGAATATAATAGTTGCCATTAACTTCAGAAATATGGAGAGAACGGTGATACCATGGCAGTTATTGCAGTCGAGCACAGGATGGTTCATACTGCTACGCTTTACGACAATTTCTTTGGTGATTTTGTACACCAGTGTATCACATCGTCCAGCAGCATGTTCCGCACTCTTCGCAAGTTTGAAAGTGTGTCGCTTTGTTGCGGAGTGTGGTGGCAAAGTGTTGGCGTACGTTTGGGTCACTCAGAACGTTTGTATTGAAAAATAGACTCCTTGATATATACATTCTGAGCGACGCCGGACAGCAGCTGTTCGTAACCTCAGCATAGCCAACAGCAAGTGAGATCACTACCTGCGTCTGTCTCTCTTTTACTGCGAACATCACACAGTGATTTCCTCCATCTCTGATGTATGATGAAGTGGTCGATTTGATTTCTGGTTCAACCATCACGAGATTCCCAGGTAATTTTGTGTCAAGTCTTGTGTGGAAATAAAGATTCTCCAATTGCATGTTGACGAGCGTTACAAAAGTCGACAAGCATATCACCATTTTCGTTGTGTTGACCTAAGCCGTGTTTACCCATAACCTACCATAACGTAAGGTGTTTCGTTTTTCACAGTGGACAACTTTCCGATTCTTTCGAGGTCCGTCAAGCTGTGAGACAGGAAGATGTTCTGCCACCTATCCTGTTTATAGTGGCAATTGATGATTTGATGACTGCCACGGTGGGATCAAACGAGAGCCATGGTATTCAATGTTAACTGTTTGATAAGCTGAGCCATACAGACTATTCCGATGATATCTGTCTCCTGGCAAATAGAACTGCTGGCTTATATAAAATATGTCAATCACTGCCAGTTAATAGAGAGGTTAAAGGAAATAATAAAATAATGCACACAGGCCACAACAGCAGGTTATTCTAAGGCAGGGGACCATAGAAGAACTCACTCAGTTCAATTATCTATGCAGTTGCATAGCATAGCATTGCAATTAATGGAACAGATCTGGATGTGAACATCATAATAAATGAAGCTCGTTGTGCATTTGGAACCCTCTCTCCTGTATGGAATTCCAGTAAATTTTCTTACCCCGCTTATGACCTGAACGAAGGAGTGGCAGCGAGTAGTCTTTTCAGGCGAAAAAAAATTTAATTTGGAGGGTCCCGATAGCTATGCTTACTACTTTCATGATCTTCGAAAGGAAGAGCATACTTTAGATCGATTGCACAGGCGTGCTGATGGTGTCATGGTGTGGGGAGCTATTACGTACTATGGCACTTTTGAATTGCAATTTCTTACTCGTCGTATATGTATGCCACAGCATGCAACCAGTGAAGTTCGTAAATTCTTGGATTGAGCTCCAAAATTGGCACTTACTGACCTGGCCGCCATACTCGCCCGACCTTAACATTATAGAAAATATTTGGGGATGGTTAGCATGCAAAGTATATGAGTCTGGAAGGCAATATCCAACTGAATCGGAGCTCATTGACCGAATAAAACGAGCCTAGGAAACTATTTCACTTGATTATATAAAGAAATTATATGTCTCTGCCCATTTCTTATATTATTCGGCATTTTCAAGTGGGGGCTCTAATCAAACGGATTTTTCATATTAAATTCTTTAAATTTCTGTTAAAATGTTATTTGAGTTACTACTGTAACCTTCATTTCTTTTCGCCCATAATGTTATAAACTTTCATTGGATAAAAAATGCATTTCAAAAGTTTTATTTGATTGTCTGATATTAAGCTTCAAATACAAGAAGCATAGGGGCGCTAATCGGTTGTCGGGCAGTGTGTATGTTGACTTCGCAATATTTTCGTCACCGATAAGCTTTAACGCTCGCTGTTGTATTCTATCTAGCTGATGTAAGGTATTCTTAGGCGCACCATTAGTTTGTAGCGAATGAAAGCCTTGTAGATAGTAGCCATACGAGAGGGAGTAAAATTTTTCTTGCAACGCGATAGAAAACGTAAACATCTCTCAGAATTTTTAGCGACGGTGAATATGTGGTCATTCCAACGAAGCTTGTAGCTAACTCACATGCCGAGATGTGCGAGTTTTTTTATTTCCTCGATGCAAGTGCAATTCATGGTTAATGGCAATATTCGCTTGAAGTACAGGAGACAGCATTGGATTTTGGAAGCGTTAAATTCTACTCGATGGTTTTCTCCCCATTTTATTATGCTATACAGGTCAGACTTTAACGTGCTTGACCTGTAGAGTTGCACAAGAGAAATGGAGGGACGTTTTCAAGCTTATATGAGAAGTTGAACTGTTGTCAGCGAAACAATGAATTGGATTAGAAGTAATCGACAAGAGATCACTAATAAAAATGAGAAAGAGTGTCGGGGACAAAACTCTGGCTCTGGGGAACGCCAGCATTTTTCGAATGCATTTCAGACCTAAAACCGTCCAAGATTACTTGAATTGTGCTTTCCCAAAGAAAGCTTCTAATCCAATGAAGCAGTTTTTCATCGACTCCATAAGCGCATATTGTGGACAAAAGAGCTTGATGCTAAACTCTTTTAAATTCCTTGGAAAATCGATCACTAAGCATTCAAGAAGTTTCATAAGCTTATATTTGATAAGCGTTTCAATGACGTGTTGTTGTTGTGTTGTTTGCAAACAGAAATAAACTCATTTATTAAAAATAAATTCATAAAATAAGACAACAACAAGAGCGCAACAACAATCCCTTCCAATTACATTCTTATACACATAACCGTAATTAATGATACGCAATCCGCTATCCTTGGCGTTTTTTTGCTTAAATTTTTTTCTACTTGTGTCTAAATGAGTGAAGGCGCGACATGCAAATATATCGCTACCGGTGACGTTTTGCCTCTTGAGCCTACATTTGGGCGAACGAATCTGACAAGAAAGAAATTTAATAATAATTTGTAATAGAATATATATCTAAATGCAATAATACAAAAGATAACCAAAAAATTTCTGGGGTAATAGTTGCGACTAAAAACTTACTTCGTTGACCGAACCAGATCATTGCTTTAAGATGTTCAGAAGTTGTTTGATTTCATTAAGAGTAGATGACAGCGCCCTTCGCTTCGATTGCAACAGCAAACTATTTTCCTGTTTGCTGTTGTTTATTATCTAAACTACTTTGCAAATCCTGCAGAAGATGAATCCGATGGCCCGGCCGACAAAACGGCACTGGCACAATTCCATGTGAATGATTAAAGAACCTGTGCACGTTGGCGGATATTCCTTCTTTTTTAATTACAATTAAATAATGAAAAAAGTTCGAATCGTCGGAGTGCTGCATGATTTATGAGTATGAATTGAAAATTAAAAACTCAGTGAATCAGCAGGAGTCATTAATTTCCGATGAATATTCACGTACCTACCTACCTACTCTGCTCACTAAAGAGGAAGAGTGAAGTGGATTGTGCACTACACACTATACATGTATGCTACAGTGCAAGTCTCATCATCGTGCTTACCTTCGGGCAGCGTCTGGACAGACCACTAGTAGAGCCTTTTCCACTTACTCCAATGGCAATGCCAGATAGATTTCACCTCTGTCTGTTGCGGAAGCTGTGGCATTTTCGCTTCGTAAGGTGGCAACCGGCCCGTGTACAGAAAGATGCCAAAGAAAAAAGGAAGACATGGCAAATGCGAATGTAAAAAGTTGCTAAACCACCTTAAGAGCATCCAATCCGCGATGTAACAGAAAGCTTCAAAATGGCTGCAATTGAGTGCACATTGAATTTTAAGTTGACGCAACAACAAAAACGGATGGACACGAAAGAATATACCTCCCTCCAATCATGGGCTTATTATTATCTAAATAAGAAGGATTCTACAGAATTTCTATTTGAATTTAACAAAAAATCAATATCTTTATATATGTATGTGTGAATTACGTATACATGTAATTCTTCAAGAGATTATAATAACAGAATTTAAAAAAATTATACACTTGATTGAGGGCACATTTTCTGGAACACTTTTTCGACCTCTAGGTTTAGGAAATTTCTTATACGGAAATATTTGCAACTTGTGGTTGTGAGTAAGTAAATTTCTTCCAAAAGCAAAGCCATACAACTAAAGTGGAAATTAAGAAAATGAATAGGAATTTCCCAAATTTTCTTAATGTGCTGCTTAAAAAAGGGTATACATAATTGCGTTACTTGATTGAGGTCATTGCAAATTTTGCTTTCCAAGAGTTTGAATCGCGTTTTTTAAACAAAAGCTTTAATTATTTAACAAATAATTTAAAACATCATTTTGTATACATTTCTATTACAAATGACGTCTGAAAACACGTTCACGGCTACGGAAAACAGTAAAATAGATGCTTTCAATGAACTGGTACTCTCGGGCCGATAATAGAAGTAGGACCGTTGTAAAAACCTATAGAAAAAAACATAAAGAACGCACAGCCGATTAAAATTTGAAGAAAATCGGGCTAATTTTAAAAAAAAATTATATGGGCACCACTCTGGTCGTAGCGCCCGATCTCTACAACAAATTTACAAAAAGTTTTGTCCATCAGTGATACACATTTATTTAAAATTTGAAGAAAATCGAGCTTATTTTTAATAAATTACATGGACAACCCTCGGGCCTCAGGGCCTGGAAACTAAGACCAACCGGTCAAGATAAGTGAAGAATTTTTGTTTACAAGACAAAGAAACGTAAGGAAAACGTTTCGGGAACAATGCGGCTGCAGCTGCATGCCTATCGATCTCTGTGACCAGTTTGCGGTGAATTTTTCGCTAGATTTTGGGTCCGTGTGTTTATAAGAACTAATGTCGAATAATAGTCAGCTACGACGTAGCATCAATGATTGTATGAAAACGATCTCAATTTCTTATCAGATATGAAATATCTTTCTGGCTCAACGGTTTCGTTAATAAGCAGAATTGTCACATTTGGGAAAGTTAACGAACCGAAGGCATTCACAAAATGCAAAAGGAAACTTTTTGGTTTCATGGTTTAGGAATCGTTTTGGCTCATAGGTACTTCTTCGTCAATGGTGCTGGCAATGCAGTCATAGACAATGGAGATCTCTACCGGACCATGTTGACCAAATATTTTTGGGATAAATTGAAGGAGGTTAACTTGGAGCAGATGCAGTTTCAAGAAGACGTAGCCACATTCTTCACTGCTAGCAAAACTATTAAGTTTGACCCCAATGGTCGCAGTTAGGGTACGGATGTGTTTTTTCCAGAAATGGACTACGACTCTGGACTTCTTCTTTCTTCAACGTAGTAAATGGAAGTATAGTAATCATGAACATTTTCGAACTCGGAATTTTTGCAGATTTACCCATTTCCGTATATCCAGAGTCAGAAAAAGCGAAAAAAAGCTCTGTCTGTCTGGCTGTCTGTGTCCACTCTACAGCCCAGACGGCTGGATTGATGGGGACGAAAATTCATATATAAGTTTTTTAAATATATTGGGATGTTGATTTTGGCAGAAATCAGCCAACCAGAATTGGCAGATTAGATACTTTGAGTCTTTCGAGTTTTGGCAAATATTTAGTAAAAAAATAGCACTTATCTGGTAAGTGCAAAAGAAATTTAAAAATAAATAACAATAAAAAAAATGTTATATACATTTTCTGAAGATTTCGGCCCTGTCCCTTAAAGAAAGTAGTATTGTGTCCACGCCTCCATTTTTTTCTTTATGACAATTTAAAAACTGCATTCTATGCCAATAAGTCAGGTGAACCCTTTAACCTTTTCAAGGTAAACGATGTGAATGTGAATGACACCGCGTGCATCCCAAAAACTGTGGCCATGACCCTTTTTGACTGACAGACCCGCCGTGATGGCCTTCTCTGGTGCACGTTCACCCGGAGAAACCCACTGTCTTAATTGTTCGTTGGTCTCTGGTGTGTTGTGATGGATCTATGTTTCGTGACGCTGTTAATTGTTAAATGTTAATTAAAAACCCATTATTAATAAATATTTTTAATAACAATATATACACATGTGTAGGTAGGTATACATATTACATTAATAAGGGAAATTTATCAACCTGCTACAAAAAATTAGCTTAAAATAATATTTCAAACGAAATAAACCTTTCATGAACACTTTTGCAATATAAAAAACAAAACAAAATTCTAGGTGGGTACCTACCTACCAAATGGCAATATGTTCCAATTTTTTATAGGTAAGTAAAGGAAATCATTTTGAAGATTTTTTAAAATAACTCATGTTAGGTAGATTTTCCCAAAGGAATAATAGGAATAGTCTTTCCGCCTTCGAACACTTTCGGTATAAAGCATCTGCAATAAATCTGTCAATTAATAAAGTCAGAGACTCACACACTTCACGCTTCCAAGCTTCCAACATAACCACTCCATCCGATTTCCATAATAAAGTCAGAGACTAACTTCACGACCCCCAACCAAACCCCTCCATCCGTTTTCCATTTTTATATCGCACCTTTTACCTACACATGACATGACGTCCGCTCCAGAAAAGCGTTTTAAATTACAATTGCAATTTGGCCAAACCAAAATAAAACATCTCAGCTATTTGTAGCAATTCATAACGAAAATATCTCCTCAACCTCCTCGTAACTACAAAGAGAGCCAGAATTGCAACAAATCACTTTCGGCAAATGAAAGAGACGAAAAATGTGGTGCTCGCCAACCTACTGACAATTTCCTATTTTCGCCTGACAAGTGCAATGACACAACAAACAAAAAGAAAATGTTGTCCCGGAAAAAAGTCAGATTACTTCCATTATAGGTAATATGTATAGAAGTTACGCTAAAATAACGTGAAAGCTGGCCACTGCAGCTCAAGCAAACCCCACCCCTTTTTCTGTACTGGCTGCGTTACGCTTCAAGTAGATACTACTAAGCAACGTTGTTTTCCGCTGCCTTGCTATTAATATACCACATTTGCACATACAGTCGAACGAACAAAAAATCCAAAACAAAACGATTTCCATTTAAAATGTCGTCGCCGACGAAACAAACAGCACCGGCCAACAACCCCCGACTGCAATGCATTGGTTTTGTTATTTCTTGAGCCAACAACAATGCATTGAAAACAGCAGCTACAGAGCGCCTGCGCATGACAATAACAACATGGCTCCTCCCAGCAGCGTATCAAAGAAAAACCAAGTTTCGTTTTCCAACCAAAAGGAACACACAGAAAAAGCAATGTTCGTGGCGTACTGGGCGGAGCTACTTGAAAGATGTAGCAATCGCTGTTATTATTGTTGGTTATGTTCGTGAACAAAATGCACACACAGCACACACTGCATACCAGAAAAAGGAAGGAAGGAAAACTGGTTCCTGAAAGTGGAAACCGTTGCTGGCTCAATCACTTACTGGAGTAGAGTGAAACGCAGACAGAGCACGCGTAGGCTGACATTTAACCGGCGACACTGTTTAGTTAGCGTTAACACCTCAATTTGTCGAGTTGTCTGTTCGAATCGTTCTCGCTCGCAGACAATCTGTTCGCGGCGGTGGTGCTTCTTCCTTTGCGGCCGTCATTTACGTTCTAACAGTTATTTTTCCGCATTAATTCTGGATGCAATTTAACGCGTGATTTAAGAACATTTTACCTAAAAGAAAAAGATTTGGAAGTGGGCACTTAATGTGAGCTGCATCGGTTGTTCCGACGCGAAATTCGAATCCCAGGTCGGCAAACTGGCAAGTAAAAGTGGCTTTGTGATAATCGCTTGAACTGCTGACAGCTCGATTGTGTGAAAGTGACAGTTAAATCGATTAGCAAATTTGACAAGTGAGCCGTTTTTTGCCAGGAGACTCCGTAATCGAAAGTGATCGGTAAATGAGTGAAACATTTTTGTTAAATTCTATCAAGTAAAGGAGACAGACGACTTTTGTCACTTATATCCTAATTGGAAATTTTACGGAAACCGCACAAATATGTCTGGACACGAAGACGATGATCATGATGTGGACGAAGAGATTAACGTCGATGTTGATTCAGATTCGAGAATGTCATGTGGAACAGGATCTGATATTGATCTGGACGGCGGCAGCTGTTATGATGAATCGGAAACGCCTTTAAGGTGGGTGCAGATTGTATATTAATGAGGGACTACCTATCAACACGATTTAGATGATTGTTTCTCAACTGCCCTGCACTTTGCACCTAGATGTATCAAATGTATATAAGGAAGAGAATAAAGCTTTCTTAGGTGACAAGAAATAGTTAAGAAAAGTGGTAGATACATGATTGTATCAGAAGACCACCTATTATGGCTGTTTATGAATTTTTAGTTAGTGGATTAGTGCATATGAATACCTCATCTCAATGTTAGTAGTGCCTTCTCGTCACCCTAGTTATCCTTGCCTTCAATAGTGGCATAGAATATGGACAACGTATGTAGTTTTCTCTGAACACAAGTTCCGAGGAAGGAATTCCAACATTCCAAACAGGGATAGGTAATGGGAAATACAACTTTATGTTCTCACTGATTGAATCGCTATTTTGAATATCGGATATCGAGATAAATTAATGAATAGGCAATTAATCCATAGATATATCAATAAATCCATCAGTTTGAACCCATTTAGTATGCGCTAGCGGTAAACACTACACAATGGATCCCCGCACATGCTAGAAGGGAAACTTATTTGGCAATAATATATCTAAATTCAATTGAGGAACCATATACATTTTTAATTAATTATTTATTCATGAAATTTAATCATGAAAACATCCAATCTCATTAGCAGTTATAGTAAAGAATACTGTCGGCTTTCCCAATCATAGGGTATAGATCCTTTTTTAACTTAGCGCAGTACCAAGTTGTATTAAAAATTGAATGTCAAAATAAAAAATTACTTTCAGTACAATCCTGGGATATATTCTTCATATTGTGTTTCCTCTTTAGAAACATTAGTGTTACTTCCAAAATGTCCGAAAGCAACTGCAACCGATCGCAGTCTCATAATATTCATGGATCATGTCCGATACGGTGTTACACCTCGTCTATCAGCACGCGTCTTAATTCAGTGCTTGCTGAATTGAGCTTTATAAACCTACTAGCTGATATACCGTCCCTGCGCGCCTGCCCCACACACCAACTGACCCATTCCCAACTCTTGCCCCTACTGTTGATTCCCCCTATCCGGCACTGATACAAAACTGTAGCCTCTATAACCTCTGGACCTGCACAGTGGTGAAGACCTGACCTGAAAACCTGTCCTGTCCAGTAGTTTCCAAGATTAGCGTAGCCGATCAAAAGTGCAAATATACCTCTTTACTGTAATAGTATATATATAAATTAATGGAACGAGAGTTCATGTCGATGTCGATTCATGTCGCCATTCCACATAAATGTTTGTTGCTGGGCAAACAAATTGTATCTTCATTGATTTTTTCATCAAAACCCAAGATTCCCAAACTGAATCTATGAACTTTCTTTTAAATAAGATGACCATAACACTGGTGTCCGGCTCGACTCCCGAACAGCTTACGCCTTATCTATTGCACAGGAAACAAACTACCCTATATAAAGGATGCGGATAACATCTGAGTAGAGATGTCTATCAATTTGCACTGACTATTGACTATTGAGTACAACCTGGATAACCCTTTGGTACTATCGTGAATTGTGAACTTAACTAGCCCCATTACTATAGCCATAACTTTTAAGCCGAAGCTGATATCGTCATAACTTTACAGCGGATATGGCTCATGCAGCATTGATAAGCTTTTGCGACATCATTAAAAATCGTAAAATCAACATCCGATGAGGTGAGGATGAGGATGAGTATGCATTTAAATTGAATGTTTAGTGTAAGCTGGATAGCTGACCGTGACAGTTATTGTTCTCGGAAGTTTGTCAGACATTCAAGAAAGGTTTGACCGTGAAAAGCTTTTTGGTGTTTTTTTGTGATTCAAACTTCGAACCTCCCGCTCAGTAGTCCAACGCACTCATATCTAAAAACTATAAATGATGATAACGCGGAAGATAGGTAGGTAAGTAGAGTTGTGAACCTCGCTGTATTTGCGAGGTCTTCAATTACCATGCGCCGCTTGAGGGATGTAGCATGGATATTTAGGTGGTTTAAATCAAGCCTGTAGCGTTCAGATACGAGATAAATTCGATGATCCTGTAATTGGATCCTGTAATAAGGTTGGCAAAAATGGTTTACATAAAGTGCGGTGTCTTGACTCTGGTAGAGCCGGGCAACTGCAGAGGAAGTGTGTGAAAGTTTCTTTATCCTTTTCATCTTTGCAACTTCTGCAGAAGTTGTTATGCGGTATACCAAACTTGGCAGCAGATCTGCCCACTGGCCAGTGGTGTTCTAGATAACAACTCAGTGGTTTTCCTTTTGCTGTAGGATGGCCATATCAATCTTAATATGGCGCAGTTCGACAGACTGCCTCCAAAATTGCTAAGATCTCTGCCTGAAAGATACTTGCTGAATCGGGTAGCTTGTATGGACTTGACAGATTAAGTTCATCCGAGCAGATAACTGCACCGATTCCATCCTTCATCTTGGATCCGTCAGTGAATATTGTTGCGTCCAATTGCCTCGGTACTGCCCCATCATTCCAGTTTCCCCTGGTAGGAAACTCGACGCCGAATGATAAGTTGAAGCTAAGTTTAGCGATACAGTAGTCAGTAGAGGATGGAATCATGCCTTCAGGTACTGTTTACGGTATATTACCGGGCCCGTAAGGTCTAGTAGCAAACCACCCAGATTCTCTGAGTAGTACTGCACTGCACGTCGCAACATACTTGTTAAATATGTCGGGAGGTAATAGGTGCAAGATGGTGTGAAGGGCCTCGGTCGGGCATGACCGCAGAGCTCCTGTGATGCCGCTTGCTGTTGATCGCTGTAATCTGCTGAGTTTGGTGGCATTATACTTCTTCTTCATCGCTGGCCACCAGACTAGCGATCCATAAAAAATTGACCGTACAACAGCTGTGTAAGGCCAGAGAGCCATCCCTGGTTGAAGACCCTGTTACCTACCGAAGGTTTTACTGCTGGTTTTCTTAGCCCTGTTCTCTATGTTGCCTTCCAGCTAAGCTTTCTATCCAAGATTAGTCCGATATATTTGGCGCTGGGAGTAAGAGCAGCCCATTGAGTTTTGAAAGGACAAAGGCCGGTATTTTAGATTTAGTGGTACTGTACCTGTTTAATAGTCCCTGGGTTAACACCAAGGACACAGCTTATTGCCCAGGAGCTGACTTTACCCAGGGCCCTTTCCATAACTTCGCTGATCACAGAAAGGTGCTGGCCTGATACGAGTATCACCACGTCATCTGGGTACGCAACTACCCTCGTCCTATCCTCCTCAAATTTTAGTGGCATTTTATTAGTTACTATTAGTAAGGGAGAGATGACCCCTCCTTGTGGAGTGCCTCTGTCGACTAGTTTGGTAATATTCCAACTGCCAAGGTTGGCAATGTATAATCCTGCCACCGAGCATGGATGTGATCCATTCCGTATGGAAGGACTCCACTCCTGACTGGGTCAGAGGTTTCTGAATGGTCTCAATGCTAACATTGAACATAGGCCCTTGTATAACTAAGAAGGTGGCTAGCGTAAACTGCTTGTAATTAATCGTGTGCTCAATCGTTCGCACTACCTCATGAAGGGCCGTTTCCGAGAACCTGCCCTTGAGATCTCGATGCTTGCGGGACTTGAAATTGTTGCCTGATATGATGATCTAGAATGTGCTCCAGAGCCTTTAGCAAAAACGATAAGAGACTGAGAGGCCCAAAATCCATCGCTAATTCATGCCTTCTTCTGTCTGCTTTGGGTACGAAAACCACCCAAACTCTTCGCCAGTTTCAAGGGACATAGTTTAGTAGAATACAGGTTTTGAAAATCTTCGTTAGCAACGGAAAATAAAGGAAATTGTTTTGTCAAATGGAAGGTAACGTGTATACCAGAACCAATACGAACCACGAACTATTTATCTTTAGTTTCATATCAATCTAAAGAGCCTAAAGTAGTTCGGATGAGCCGTCTACTAAATTAGGGACTATCGCAAATTCGTTTTTTTTAAATTTAAATAAACAACCGAAAACTACTTTGCGCCTTCGCTGAGAATGGTATATGCCAACTCGTTAAATTAAATGACTTTGATTTAAAAAAAGCCATTCTTTTCTAAAGACGCCACATAAAGGTAGCTTTGTAAATCTGTACAAAATATCCATTTGCTATTGGCTTTAATTGCAACAATAACAATAAAACGTGTCATCCACCCAAATGCCAATAACGAGGTAAAAGCTCAACTTTATGTCGCTGGTCGCACGGAAATCCGAAATGTACGATCTGGTGCGGTAACCTACGGTCTGATTATTCACCAATTAAACTAAATCGAAATTTTATTTCCATTAATAGCGGCACAAATCGGTTTAATAGCACTTTCAGGTCGCATTTGTCGACCGACCAACCGAACTACCAAACAGATTTTCCTTAAAAATCAAAATCAAATTGCTTCGTTATTACAATAAAACGACGATCATTCATCGATCCGATAAGATATTTGATAAAAAATCGACAAAAAGGAAATTTAAATTAAATTAAGAAAAAAGCGATAGATTGGAGTAATTTGCATTTTAATTGCGTCGAACACCGAAGGTCAGACCAACTAAGTGATTTTCGAGCTTAAGATATTTTACTTCAAATCTTATCGCTGGCGAGACAACAGCAACTATGACAGCTACTATGGGAAAAGGGGCCTATGCCAACGATTCAACCTGTCATCGGGCGACTCTATGCTAAAGGAGAGGTGTCATCGGCGTCGCAATGCTGGTGGCTGAGATTGATTGGCGTTAATTAAGTCAGGTTTATATTTTTCGTTATAACCAATAAACTGAGAAAGACATTTGTCTCCCAGAATGGCTTTTCTAATTGATCGTTTGTTGCTCTTTCAATTGGATTAAAATTCGTTTGCCGCCAGCCTGCGATGCTTTGATGCGAATCTAATACAGCGGATAGTTTTTTTGTTTCTGGTTCTCACCGTCACTGGCTGATTAAAACTTATAATGCAAACGTGCGAATTATACAAATGCTAATTTATTTTGCAATAACTTATGTCAATTAATGAAGTGCTATTTTAAAAATTCCACGATACACTTAAAGACGTCGTCTGAGGCGGGTTTTTTGTTAGTATATTAATAAGAAATGCTGTACTGGCAATCCGTGCAAACAACATTGTAACAAAAATAATTTTTTGAGCCAAGGAACGACGATTTAGTCTTTTCTGTAATCTGAATCTCTTAAGAAATAAGTCCCACTACGATGTCGAGTTATCGATTTAGTTATTTATTTGTTTATTCGATATTTGACATTCGATAATTGAAATCAACAGAACCGCTTTAATATATAGTACATGGTGTCCGCCGTTAAGGTATACTAATTTGGATGTAATGGATCTAATGTTGATAAATGGTTTATTTAAAATTATTTATGGAAGACAATATCAGATAAATGTCCGCCCCTGTTATCCTCACAAGTGCGGGCTCTTTTCATTACATTTTGTCACATTTCACCCGGTATTTCGTTAATTTCATCACGAATATTTTGTTCGAGTTGCTCACGTGTTTCAGGTTTGTTGGCATAAATCTTGCTTTTCAGGCATCACTAGAAAAAAATCCAGGGAAGGCAATTAACATCACAATTTCTTGAAATAACTTGTTGTGGAAAGAGGTCTCGCAGTAAATCCATTCTAATTCTGGCTGTATGCGATGTGGCACCGTCTTGTTTGAACCACATGTTAATCAAACCGAAGGTACTCAGTTGTAGCCTGAAAGAGCTTTCAATCATGTCACGTTATCGTTCGCTATAGTTACAGTTACCGTTAAGCCGTTTTCTTTATTAAAGAAGTAAGGTCCAATGATTCCTGCTGAGCAAATAGCACACCATACTGTCACTTTTAATGGATGTAAAGTTGACTCATGCATAATTTTTGGGTTTTCACTGCAAAGAACCACAATGACATTCCAACTTTCAGACAAGGCTAATCTGGTTGCTTCACATTTCGCAGCTAGCTCCCACGCCAGATAGCGCGTTTTCGCCGCCAGTCGAATCCTCTATGGGACTGATTTTCCGAGGAATTGGAAAACAGCCTTTATCCAGCCCGTTGGATTGGAAACGCTGATCAATCTTACGCTGATCGAGCTAATCGACCGGCAGTACGGTTTTCGTAGACAACGTTCTACAGGTGATCATCTAATGGCCTATCTTACTGTAAAGTGGAATCAGTCTATTCACAAATTTGTCGAAAGCTAAGTTGTGTCACGATATTTCCAAGGCATTTGAGAGAGTATGGCATCAAGCTCTTTTGGTGAAATTGTGAAATTGAATGCCTTTGGAATTGATAAGGCCCTGCTTGATTAGACTAGTAACGACCTTTCTGAACGTTCAATCCAGGTCGTATTGGACGGCTTTAAATCCAATCTTCAACGCATAAACGCCGGTGTTCCCCAAGGCTCTGTTTTGACTCCGACACTCTTTCATATTTTCATTAATAATCTCCTATCCGCTACTTCTAATCCGATTCATTCGTTCGTTGACGACAGCACGCTTGCTGCACGACCCTCTACATTGCAAGTAAAACTCGAACAACAGCGTATGTTAGTCTTACATCGAAGAAACTGAAAAACTTGTCACGACCACATATTCACCATCGCTAAGATTGCTGCGATATTGGATTATTTTTTGTAAAGAATAGAGCTTTCTTTGACTTATTGGTTTTTGTGTTCTTTCCAGTTCAAGTTCAAAGTTGTTACTCTTCTTAGGCAAATTATCACTTTTGATCATAGTAATAAATTAGAAAAAAACATTTAAAACAAGCTCCTATTTAAATGTACTAAAATGTATCTATATTGAGTTGTGGTTCCAGCGAATACCACCACGTGGATACCACTAGTCTTATATTTGATGATATCAATGGGAGACAGCTTATCCAATTTTTAGCTCATTATATGTTGGGAAATTAATTTTTTTTATAAATTACAATTTGCTATTTTCCATTTCAGTGAGTCGCTGCAGTCCGAACAGACCCGCTCCTCGTCTAGTGAAAACCTGCCATTTAGTATATCGCGTCTCCTGTCGAATCCCTTCGAGAACAATAACAAAAGTTCCAACAAAGACCTGCATCCCAGTGACAGCGATTTGGCCGCATACAAGTTGGCAACTAGCATAGCATCGTCTACATACGGTAATGCCACATCTGCGCTCTACTCTTATCCACACTTGTATCCATCGGCGGCGGGTCATGTACTGCGAGTGCCACCACAAAGATCACCGCTGACATGGGCACTTCCGCCCTTACATCATGCAGCGCTTGCGCACCAGGCTGTCAAGGACAGATTGGCAGGTGAGTCGTTCAGAAGAGTTTTATTACCTAATTACTAAGTGAAGCAAAAAATTGTAAGAAGACACAACGTCGGTATTTTATACACATCACCCGATTTTACCGCAGCGACCGACGAACGTTAAATAAACAACAACATCAACAACGTTCCTTTTATAGAAATTATGTTCAGTACTATGCCGTAGTATTTAAGGTACCTTTGCGACATGAAAAGTCAGAAAGTCACCATCATCCGCTTTGGCGCTACTCACTACAACCATGGGGTCCACCCATCCCGAGTTAATGCCATCCAGTTGAACGAAAATTTAAAAAAATATTTTTATTTTGGTAGATTGTTCCTTGTAGAATAAAGTAATCTATTGTTGGCAAAAAGTTTGTAGTCGTGTTAGTATTTTAGTAATCTCTTTATTTTTTGTCATTCAAAATAGTTTGACAAGTATTGTATGGTTTGTTCGTCATGTTCTTGCAGACTTTGTAAAGATACATTTAACTCGATTGTGCAATTGCTGATGTTGCTTTTTGTTGCCGATACATTCCGCTTAGTTGTTGTTGATACACTCAGCATTTTGCCTACTCCGGTGTTGTTTTCCAGTTGATTTCAAACCGTTGATTGATTCTCCTATGCTCTGTTAACTCTGTTAATTTTGGCAACACGATTTCCGTACTTTAATCCAACTTAAAGCCAAGGTAGACTGAATTCTTTGTCAGGTCCAAGCTGTCAATTATTCGAAGAAGATTATTTTTTAGCCTGGTAAAATCAACTTCCTTTTGATCTCCAGTTTTTCTTTGATGGTGTCCTTGATTTCCAAATATCTTACCTCAAACTGACTGAAGTACTTTTTTGTGGAGTACACATGTTGCGGTTTTGCCTTCCTTCGCTCTTCCAAGTAGCCATTATTGATCTGAAAGTCAACTCAGAAATTTTCCAGGGCATCCAGCATACTTATTAGGTACTCTGGGGTGTATCGGGAATCCTCATCCTTTTTGAAATTGGTCCATAATCGATGTACCTCCTCCGTAATCCTCGTTTGATCCAACGCGATGTCCTCGAAGTCAACCATTGTGTTGGTTGTATTGTGAATATCAAAAGGACCTTTGCCTTTAGTCATTCAAAACTTTTTAAAAAAAACTTTAACATTTTCGGGAAAATCCGGCTCGAAGGATCTTTTTCCTTTAGGATTTTTTAACTGCACAACTACCTTACCACTGCTGGGGGATAGTTGCCTGTTGGATTTAGAATAAGAAGGTGGTTTATTTGATTTGGTAAACTGATTCAACATTCTAATTTATTTGCTATCTATTTATACCTTACATTCACTTAATTTAAACTTATTCCTAAGAAATTTAATCTTATTGCTAATGCAATTGCTATTTGTGCTGATTGTTACAAAATAATAATTGCATGGATGTGGTTCACTGGAAGTTGGGTGTTACGATCGATTTTGCAAACGCTGATGTTGCATTTTGTTGCCGATACGTTGAACTCGCTTCTGCATATGCTGATGTTGTTTTTTGTCGCCGAATGTATTTTGTTGATATACTCAACAGAATGGATGAATATAAGTCCGGGCTGTTAAAAATTAATTTGCATTCACAAGCTGAGAGTGTCGAGTCACTTCCAGCAATATTGAACCAGGTGTAGAGGTCGAAATGCGGTAAATGTGTTGATGAAAAGTGACGGTAAGATATTCCTAGGACCCCAAGAGCGATGCCTAAAAAATGGCTATGAAAGTTCATGCCAAGGCACAAAAATGGGGAATCTGTTTCCTTAATGAACCCAAAAACAGCTTCAATTATTATGAGACAAATCTTGCTGACGATCCAAAAAGTGCCTCTTCAAAAGAGGAATTAGAAGCTTAGAAAAGTAATTGGTGCTGCACACAAAATTGCAACATTTAATTTGTCTGCTTTTTGTCAAACACGACAGATATTTGCCAGCGACTGCCACTGTCGCCTTTTATGACCCGACGAATTTAGGACGAATAGAGCGTTAATGCTATTGAATGTAGTAGAATGAGTATCAAAATGCAATAGAAACAAAACCAAAAAAAACGTGCATGCGTCACTAACCACACAAATACACACACACACAATTTTCTATTTCTATTAACTTGCGGTAATTTTGACCTCATGCCTCATTTTGCGACCAAAAATGTTCTTGTAAAGAGTTCGATAACGAGTAATGGGAACTAAAATGAGCAATCTCACTGACGATTTAATTACAGATACCATAAAAGACGACCAACTATTAGGTTTTAATTGTTTTTCTGTAGTATCGGTAGAATCATAAATAAAGTTTTGTTACTACTTTAGCCACAAAATCGACGAATAGGCCACCCAAAAACTGACACACCATTTAGTTGGCATTCAAATAAGACTTAATCAGTGCTTGACGTATCACAGTAACTGATTAAGACAAAACGGTAGCCATACGAGCTTACGTATAAATAAAAAAAAAGCAACGTTCACCAATAATTGTCCAGGTGAAGCTCCAAAACACCGTTCGGCGGGCGATCGTTTTCCTCTTTTATGATGATGGCACTACTACCAATTTTGTTGAAAATAATCAATTTAAGGACTTATGCCATTAACTTTAAAACCTCTATCAAAGTGCACTTTACAAGAATAGAAATACATTGATCCAGTCAAATAGCCGACCAGAAGCAGTTGTGCTTTCGTAATTATTTGCTTGTTTGCATTTAAACAATGTTAACGGTTGTAAATCTTTAATTAAACGTGCGGCAAGATCGTCATGATCGCGACGTCGAATATCTCTTCAAGGCGAATTAAAGAAGAAACATATGAATCAGTTATCCCGTCAAAAGGCGCCATCTTATCAGCAAACCCAAACAAAAAGTGATAAAAATTTATTTTATTAAAACGAACAAAGAGAAAGTAAAATCAAGAACAACCTCGATGCCATAAGGAAGCCCGCCGATACCGTTTCCCATACGACATATCGGCTTTAATTAAAATTTTAACTAAAAGCCTTTTTATAGTACCTCCTTGATCGGTTGCGACACATGCAAACTTGATTCGTTAACATTTTGGAAGAGACGACGCATCAGTGCCACCGACCGCACTCCCGCTGTCGGTTGTCGGTCATCGCTTAAAGAGAGAATTAACAATTCATAAATTAAAAGAACCGATGCATCCGGTAGGTAATATGTCTTCGTCGAGGCACTTTAACAAACACACGAGACATCACTGGCTGATGGTTGCCATTTCAACTGCATTGAGACCTTATCAACATGCTTCGAACTGGGACGGACGGACGAACGGACGAACGGACAGACTACTATGATCACATAGGGACCATTCCGCACCAGCAATACTGCTTTAAGAGAGTGCGATTAAAATTGAAAGCCATGTCCGAATCGAACTAATCAAGCTGAGATATTCAAATTGGTTAAAAGTCGGCGGGCCAACGTCGGAATACCGCCGAATGCTGTGCCGACCGCCCAGAGAGTTATTAATTCCTTTCGCTAAAATTAAAAAGTCATGTTAACCACCTAATTAAAATGCCTTAAATATCTCTGACATGCACAGTCGATCGGGGCTGTGACTGACTCAGGTAAAAGGCGCAGCAAGGACAGCAGCAGCAGCAGTACCGATGAACTTGCGAAACTGAGATACTTAAAATTTAGGGATGAAGATAAGCAACAGTCGAAGCTGGCAGCCCCGCGATCAGCTTCAGCACCACCATTGCATTGGATCGGTATAGCCGGATGCGCCTGAAGAGTGTCCACCACCAAAAGAGACATGATCATAAAATCTTTTAAGTGGGACACAAAATTCCAGAAGCTTATTTGCAGGCTTGTCCCGTGTTTGTTTAGTGTCCTTCTGTGTGCCCTAATGGAGGGATTGAAGATCCACCCGACGATCGTTCGACACGCAGCTACGGTAGCCTGGAACGAGCCACATGCGCATCTGAGTTTAAATGGTTTGAGCGGCATACCGATTGATATCGAACGAAGGGAACAGCGGATGTGGAGGAGAAGTGTAGAGAGAGAGAGAGTACCTTTTTACTCGCCGGTTGTGCGGCGGACTAAGAACAAGTGAAGCTCAATGTAAACAAATTATTGTATGGAAGCTTCAAAGAGTGCACACGATCAGTTTCCCGCTGTGCTGTGATGATCGCTGCAGTCGTCAATGAGGTGATGGAGATGGTGCTGCGACCACATTGAAAAGGAACATGTTTTTATACTTTACCAGTTCCACACGAAGAATACCGAAGGTGATTATTTGCGAGGATCCAGCAGCAGCAGCCCAAAGGTCACAAAATTAACGATAGCTACTCGCCACAGTTGGCGGTCCTACATTGTGCGCTTTGCTCGGTCTGTCGCTCATTTAATATTCTTGATTACCTTCCAAATGGGGGGCTGTTCGCCGCAATGACATGCGGATAGTCGTGTTCCTTTAAAAGACTTCTCTGATCATCCTTATTAGTAGACTCCGACGACGACGACGACAGGATGAAAGTGAGTCGCTTCGGCCCCCGAAACAGAAGATGTTCTTTTGCAATTCCGTACACCCGACCTAAATGCAGAAGCTGTTGGCAAAACTTATGTACCGACTACCGATCCTGCACTGTGGAGAGGAGAGCATCGGTCAGATGTCCTGTTGCGTGCTTAATCCTAATCATGCATTCGAATAGACGGACGGACGGATGGCGTTGTTACTGACGAAGAAGGTATATAATTTTGAAAATGGGAAGCGCTAAATTCAGTAGCTGAGGAGCGTTCGCTTCGGCATGTTATGTCATGTGTGGACGTGACGGTGTGTTTGTCTGCAGTACAACGCTGCTGTGCGGCTGCATGAAGTTTTTGACATGTTGTCCTGTCCTCTTTGAAATAAGGATTGCGTTCAGCGTCTACTGGTTCATTGCTTGCAAGGTAGAAGCATGTTGTCTTCTTTCTTTGAATGCATGGTGTTGAGCGACTTAATTGGATGGCACGTAATGATTGACATCTCAGTTAATTGAATTCAATTCCAGTGCTGCTTTTAGCTCAGCTGACGATTGTAAGGTTTTCCACTTCTTGTCATTTACATTCCGCGACATCTATTCATTCGAAAAAAAATCCGTTTGTGAGGTAAATTAATTCCATTTTGAAGAGTGCTTCCTCTGTTGTCTTTTCTGTATTTTTCCTCCTATATAACTTTAAAACGAGAATCATTAAAGCGTTATAATGTGTTATGTTAGGTTAGTGTCCAGCTGCTAAACATTAATAGCAAATGATAATAAGAAGATAAATGTAATTTTTATGTCTATAGTGTGAAACTCTCTGTTTTCCACGTTATATACAAGCGTTAGCTGAGTTAGCGTTAGCGAGTTAAGTGTATAATGACAATTTTATCAGATAAAGTCGTTTATATAACTGCTTTTATTCTACCAATGCATTATTACTCGATGCACATTAGACAAAACTCAATGTAGAAGAATAGCTTACTTTTCATAAGCTCCTTGCACGTCTTGCAAAACGATAATTATGTTGACTGTATGTCAGCAGTTAAACCTAACCCAGCATAGACGATTATGGTTGGGAAGCTGTGAAATATGTTTTTGTGTAGCACATAGCTATCTGCAGATACCTGGACACGGATAGAAGAATGTAACCCACGAAAAGCTTAAAACAGCGTAGCGTAGAAGGAGCGACTACGATGACAAAGGAGCTCTTGGTGGTTCATGTTTCAAATCCAACGAATATATATGATAGGAGACAGATATTATCGGCATAGTCCAGGTCCAGGATTTCTAGAGAAAGATGGAAAATAGAAATAATTTTTTCACGTAAATTCTCTAATAAACAAAAGTATACTGAGTGTCACTATAAATGCTGAAATATTAAAACACTTACGAAGCACTCCAACCCCACAACAAAACAATCCCAATCGTAAGACAAACAGCGCTGCCCACAGCGCACAGCGCACAATGCACGCAGAACACATTATAGTATGAAATTATCCGATCCCGAGGAAAAAATTTGTACGGGAGCACCCCGATCCCACGGCTCGATTACTCTCAAAATTTTAATAGAAAGTATTGTCACCGGAAATATACATGTGTGCAAAATGTCAATAAAATCGGTCTTTGGGAATTGGGTTAAAAATTGATCACAAGATCTGAACAGCCAGCCAGCCAGCCACGGTCACGCGAAGTTAATATAGAGAATTTAAAAAGGGGTCATTTGTTGATGAAAATATTATGTACCTATTACGAAAGTTAAAAACAATTGAAGCTATTTTCCTTACCATGGAAATGACACCTTTTAAGATACAGACTCAAGGAAAAGTATGTTGTATTTTATATGAAATATTTTCATATATGGTTCAAATAAAGTACAACGGATATTTTTTTTGTCTACAACTCTAAATGGTAATGAAAACAACTTTAATTTCGTATTACTTTGTTAATTATAGTTTCATCACCAAAATACATATTTTTTGTGCGGTAGCGTAATTTTTTGAAGGTAGTTATATACAATTGGAAGCAGAGTTCACAAAAAAGACTGTTATGGAGTACTAATTTTTTATTTATTTAAGAATTTTTTATTAAAATGGGTTTAAATTTCAATTACATTTCTGTTTGTTTAATAAAACGTGAATAAAACTTGTTGTTGTGTGACTTTTTTAAATCTTCGAGGGCAGCCCAGCGCTATATGTGCTGAATATCGATGAGTTCTAAAGTAATAAATAATCGTTGTATAGTAGTTAACAACTGCGCATGTCATCGACAAAATGTTACTCTGAGAGCAATGTTCATTTCTTTACTATTTAAGTTTTAAGAATCATCAGCTGTAGCTTTGATGGCAACACGCTCAAAATAAACTCATAATTTGCTATGGGGCATACAGTGCCAAACATAATTTTCCCCACAAAATAGCTGAAAAACGTAGTTTTTTAAATGGCGTGAAGATATAAATGGGTTCATCTCTTGAATAGAAAATTTATACAAGAAATTTAAAATTAGGTTGCAAACAATTTCTTTAAAAGTTAAAAAGAGATTTTGAATGTAATATGTCATTTTCAAAGCTCCAAACTCGGTTCAAGAAGTAAATTCTCTCTGCGAGGAAAAAGAAAAACATAAGACGAAACAGTGGCAGTGGAAGTTGCGGCGCGTACGCCTTTTATTTATTATTTTTTAATAACTTCTACATAAATTCTATGTAATGTTCACAAAGTTGAGTCCTATAGTCTGTGCTTCCCCGTACTCTCATCTTTAATATATCCACACAAAACTACCAATGTCGATTTTTAGCAGTTAATTGGAAACAAATTCGTATAAGAAAGTCTAGACTTTTTCTTTTAAAAGAAGTTGGTCAATTTGAATATTTTAATTTTTAACTGACGCCATTGTCACACACGTCACTTTAAAAATGTGCTGCTGGGCAGACGTATTTACGTCTTTTATAAGTTCTCTATATTAACTTCGCGTGCCCTTGTGATCAATTAAAATTGCAAACGTATTGCAGAATTGTATGCATAGGCTCTCTTTAGGAGAAATCGAAAAAATTTAATATCGTCTTACAGCGCCATTATCATGAATCGAAGAAATGTTTCAGACAAATCCTATACGTACTGTAGAATCCAAATCTCCAATAAAAAATAGGAGATACTATTTAAATTCCAAAAGTTAACCCCACCAACATACAAGGAGGGGAAGGGGGTGGGTACTAATTTTAGTATATAATGTTTTTCCCCCGCGGAATGATTAAATTTTAATGTTGGATATTTTTTTCGTAGAAAGCTTATTTTCCGAAATATTTGAAAGTTTCAGCTTAAAAAATCAAACCCAAAATCAAAAAAAAAACTGAAAAAATTAAATTATCAGAAAATGGCATTACATATGTTCTATGTACATACATATGCCTGTAAATGCTTGAATTATAAATTATACTACAGAACTGACTCGCGTGAAGATCTGTCTGCGTTTTCTGTCTGGGTTTTTGAGTTTTGGTATTTCTATACGTACCTACTCGTATACAAATTAATATAAGATATATATTTATATATTTAGGTTTTAAAAACAAATATCAAGTGAGCAATTACGCATCTTAATATGAAAGAGTCTTGCAGATCTACATACATCGTCTTGGTTTTGCATACTCAGTTCTGGTCTTGGTCTTGCAATTGAATGATTGGCCTTGGTCCTACATTTACTGCATTTTACCAATTTACCAATTTCGCTCATACGTAGTAAAAGCGTGTTTCCAGACGTCCAAAATGATGAAAACGATGGAATGCAGGTGTTGGTAATGCCTTATTCCAGAATAGGAGTTACATGACATAATTTAAACAAAAATACAGCTATTCAGGGCACTTAGTTGATCTAGTCAAAGGTAAAGGCATTTAAAATATTAACTCTGCGGTCCATTTTCATAATTTTAGCTTCAATATTTCAAAATTTATTGCATCGGTTGATCAGAGTTCAGTTTTCGGTATACAAAGGAATACAGGACTTAAAACATTGGACCTAATGTTTAGTTCAAGTGCTTCTCGCTTCTATTAATGTACTGTGCTGTCATAAATTCACTCATAACATGGACATTATCACGTCGGATTACTAAGACTATGGCGATGATACTGAGATCGTCATTTCAGTCGGTAAGCTTCATCAATCTTAGCTGCTTCCAAGGTATCATTACTCGAGCTAACAATCTGCGGAATAACGTGTACCTAGGCGCGGTTGTGGTAAAAATGGTGACCGTGTGCGACGCGGGCAAATCATTTCTTATTCCGTTTTCAATTTGTCTAAATCTGGAATATATTTAAGTTACAGCCTCTGCCTGTACATGCACTATCGAATTTCACCCACATAGATATATGTATATTAGAAGGTCCTCCATACAGCCACATCCTACCCATAATTTATCCTGAGAGCTTTTCCGTTATTCGTTTTACGACTATATCCACATTTTATTTCCTCGCGTACCTGATAACAGGAGGGACAAACCCTTGAATATGCAAAGCAGTACTTGCCAACGAATTATTAATAAATGGCGTTTGTATTTTGAACCTTCCATGAAGTGCGCATTTTACACTTTATGGTTTTCACATAAAACGAATAATGTTATCCTTTTGTGGTTGCTTGCTGTGATACTATGGAAGACGTTTGCTGGCGTTCAATCTTAAGAGATAAAGTGGGAGTGTGATACTCCATATGTTATATATAGTCTAAGGTTAAAGGTAAAGCGGTGTGTGCGGTAAATGGCTCCTTATTGAAATTGATATTTGAAAAATTATTATCATCGCCGTCAATAAACATTTCGATGATATGGTGTGGCAGCCGCAAATAGATACTTTTTCTTACAGGTCAAAAACCAAAAACAGGTGGCAACCAAAGGGAATTTCGAAAAGTACATCGGGCATACATAAATCTTAAAAAGGATTCGCATGTTTGTACGTATGAGGGCTGGTTAACTGACACATAAAACCTATGATTTGCCAGTTTTTCACTTTATTTGTTTGAGGTTTTAGAAATATCGCATTTAGCTTTGAAGCCTTAATAAATTGATACGTGCGACCGTATTTTATATTCTGCCTGTTCTAGTAATAACGGGAATCCGAATTTAGCATTGCTCTGCGCTGCAATACAGTTGCATCACAATCCGAATGTCAAAATGCAAAGTAATATCCATTAAGTTGCCTGAGTTATATCCCCAATAGGAAATATATTTAATGCACTCAGAGTGCAACCAACGCAGAAGTAGTGGTTCAAAAAATGCACTGCAACAAAAGGTGGTTTGTTTTTGCAGATAAAATTAATTTTTATTATATTTTTTTTATTGAATCGTTATAAGGTTATTTATTTCAAATTTCCGGAATAGCGAACAGTTTTTATTTGACAAAATGAAATACACATAACAGTTTATGTTTAAGTACTGTACAGTTATGTACATATCCATACAATCGACACTTATGAAGAATTTCCAAAAATATAAACAAAATCTATTTAGAGTTAGTCAATCGCATATATAGTGTGATAGGATAAGCTTAAGTCTTCGGGTCTGTCCAGTGATATTCCTCTGCCTTACTGTTTCTTAGTTGACATGTTGTCGCAAAAAGTATATATAACACTGGTCCTAGAATGCTCCCTTGTGGAACTCCATCCTAGGGAGTAGGAAATACCCTGTCTGATTCTGCAGGGCTTTTCAGATGAAGGTAGAAGTTCGATGTATTTTCTTTTCATAAAAATGCTCAGCATTCTTATATGAGTACTTTTGGTGACTTTTATTTTGTCGTATTCGTTATTTGCTAAATTTAAAATAAAGAGACGCTGCATTCGCCGCTCGGAAAACTTATTTCGTTTGCCTCAATTAGCGATTATATTTTTACATTTTTTACAATGTTTTCCTTTTTCATAATTAAACATGAAATTTGTAAACTTCCCACTTAATACCAATTGATTTAACTTATGTTTGCTGTTCAGATACAACAGAAATTTCCGGACCTGAAAATCACATTTAAATTTCAATCGTTGGAAGAATTCTTACAGACAGAGTTGGAATAATTATTAATATTCGATTTTAAACGACGATCTGTGTACAGTTTGTTGAACAACATCCAAGCCATTAGGTGCGTGTGTGAATGTGTGTGACCACCAATTACTGTAAAATTAAGTGCATAATTTATTTGCATCTTCTGCCCACGTTATTGCGAACTGCGACAAGTCTTTCAGTGTAATCGCATTCGGCAACAGATTGTGGCATGGTTGTTTAAGAGGCCAGCTAACAAAGTGTTCTTACCACAGCGCGTGTGTGCTTGGAAAGAAATTCAAATTAATTGCCGCCTGTGTCAACGAGAAACATCGTTAGCCAACAAATGGAAAAAGTGGCTCAATATGTGAAACAACCGAGACCATCACTGTGTCCCAGCTGAGGTGCTCCCTCTGTTCGTTTCGACTCCATAAATTGTTTTCAAGAGGCGCCAATAATTGTACTTCTCCCAGGCTATTAAGATAACAACGAGAAGCAGCTAAACATTGAAAAGCATCGATCCCGCGCCGGTGCGGGTGGCTAAATTCCGCGTTGTTGTTGTTGTTCCCAAATAATACCCATCAATATGGTACCTTTATTGTAAGTAATGTTGTATTGATGTGTGAGTATGCTTTTTGAAATAAGATCAAGTTTTGAGCTGCTGAAATCCCCTCTGTCGTCGTTGACAGAGCACACCGCAGTGACCTCATCCAGAGTCGCGTGGTCGTCAGGGTAATTGTCTGGCCGACCGACGGCAACGCAATCGACGCGCCTGCGCTATCTTGTCTTCGTCGTTGTCGTCGACGGCGGACAGTCATTCATATCCAGTGTTTGGCTGCCTCCATACTGACGACAAGAAACGATCATGTTATCTGTCGAGAAGAACGCCAGGAATTTTAAAAGGTTTGCGTACGCCTGCGAGCATTATTATGGATGTCATAGCCGGCGAACACTGATGGAATCAGCCTTGAAAGGTACGACGACGCGGAAGTATAGAAGAATAGAGAGGTATACTGTTCCTTCAAAGTGAGTGAGATGACTCAACTTCCTATATACGAATAGTGGCTCGGACATGTATTGTTTTCGCGCACTTCATGCTGTGCCCGAGTTATCGTCTAGCTACCTTTTAAGAAAATGAGTGTCGCGGGTAATGAGAGCATGTTAATGATAACAACGCTTACCTATTATTTGGATATGTAATTAGGCTAAAGTGCGTGCTCATAAGTCATTTTTAAAAACAAACTAATTGTACATTTTGGCTTTTCGGCGACGCAGGTATAAGATCCGAATTGAGTGTGGTACCATCGCAGACACCGGATATGAGGATATTGCGGAAAAGAAAAAGGCATTGAGATGGTATATAAAACTTAGCAAGAAAGCAACGCAGACGGAATAATTGAAGGAAGGAAATTCCTGACACTTTGAATGCTTCATTGCTCTTCTTGTTAGATTTGGTTTAAATATGTTTCAAAATCTTAACTGAAATAAAAACTGAGAAGCTGATACATGCTCTAATTTGTCCACTTCATGCCAATCGTATAACATTTTGCGAATATTTTTTTCATTTCATTTTTTTTCTTTGATTATGTGGTGTATCTTCCTTCTCTCACTTCTGTGAAATTGCCCAACCACAATTCAATCCAATACTAATACTATTTAGCAATTTGTGATAGTCCTTCCAAGCACTGGCCAGGAAGAAAGCAGCGTAACTTAGCGCTAATGCATTTGACAACAGTGCATATTTCCTTATCTTGGGTCATAACATGTGTACGAGGAAACTTTTTTTGTAGGAATCCATAGTATTCCTTATGTCGTTATGGCTACGGCTATGTGCACTTTTTATGGCAAAAACAATGTTGTGCTGATGCCATGTTCACTCATATGCAACTGGTTGGGATGGCGCTATATCCTGTAGCAGGCTACTCAAGACTACTCCACTACACGAAAAATTAAGCTGAAAATTGATTTTTTAAAAACAAATCAGAAGAAGACCGCGACCAAAAAGTTTAACCAGTGATAACCAATGTTGGGTTCGTAACTATGTCCGGTTTAATTTGTATATTGGCCAGGAAACTAGGTAAACCACTATTTACTTGTCTCTCGCACAGGTCTGTCTCTCTTGTCGGTATAGATGGTTTTAGGATTTTGTCTAGCAAAAGCTTCCAAACAAACCACCCTCATAAACGCTGTATATTTGTATTTTTGACTTGTTGCGTTGTTGATTTGGGGCCCCTCGATCCTCGGGAGCCCCCACTCCCATACAAATGTTTTACAAAACTTACACGATTTTCTTCTAATTTTATACGCATGTGTATCTCCGATAAACACTTTTTAAAAAATTTTTGGTAGTGATCGGGTGCCGGGGTCGGGAGGCACCCATAGAAATTTTATAAAAAAAGTAAAAGATTTTCTTCAAATTTTATACACATGTGTATCGTTCACGAGTTTCCAGTTAACTGAGGATCATACTATGCTGCCGCCACCAAGCATAGACGAAGTTAGAGGAGCGATAAATCGGCTAAAAAATAATAAGGCCCCGGAATTTTAAGGGAATCCAAGCTGAGCTGATTAAAATATGGGGCCCCACATTACACCACAAGCAGTTCATGAAATAATAGTGCAAGTAGGGGAGGAAAAGATCCTGTGCCCCATGCATAAGAAGGGAGATATCACAAAATGCTCCTCTATCCATCAAAACAGGATAGCCCCATACGCTAAAGTCATCATTGCTCCATACCAGTGTGGCTTCATCCCAGGCAAACTAACAACTGATCAGATTACACACTTAGGCAGGTGATGGGAAAATGTCTAGAGTTTCAAAACTCACTACACGACTACACCATCATTTTATAGACTTTAAAGCCGCCTATGATAGCATAGCCAGAGTAGAACATTATAAAGCCATGAGAGAATTCGGCATCCCAAATAAACTGACACGACTATGTAGGTTGACCATGACCAATGTTATAAGCCAAGTAAAAATATCCGGATCACTATCAAGCCCATTCAACATCTATATAGGGCTCCGGCAAGGGGATGGACTGGTTTTTTTTAAGAAAGATAATCTGAGCAACTGTTTTAAGCTGCTTTTATCAATGTCCCAAAAAGACACAAAAGACAAAAAGTATCTTGATATAATTATTAACTGAAATTGTAACTCATGTAATTGCAAAGTAAAAATTGCATCGCTCTTTGCAACAATGTTGACACCTAAGTCTAATTATACACAGATTTTTTTAGTACTAATGATGAGTCTAATTTGCTTTGAACCTTGTACCTTTTTAAATAGATTTCTTCATTCCACTTATAGCTGCTTTCCCCATTGCTCGTCGCATTGGCCATCCGTACCAAAATCGAACTCCGCCAAAGAGGAAAAAGCCCAGGACCTCATTTACCCGAATTCAAGTTGCCGAGCTGGAAAAGAGGTTTCACAAACAGAAATACCTTGCCTCAGCGGAACGTGCAGCCCTGGCACGAGGTCTCAAAATGACAGATGCCCAGGTGAAGACTTGGTTCCAGAACCGACGAACGAAATGGAGGTGAGTTTTCAGTAATATTTGTTGTTTTGTTTATCCTCCAAAAACACCCTCCATGGAGATTTACTTTGTAGTAATCAAAGTAAAGGTCTCAGGCTTGAGAAGTTTCAGTCTATTCAAGTATCTAAATATTTATTGCATTGTATTTTTGTGCCCACCTTTGATGTATACACTTTGGAACGTCTTAACATGACTCTAAACTTAAACAGTTTCAAAATTATTTTAGACAAAATGACAAAACAGTCCAAAGCATTCAAAAGGTTTTCACTCAACCACACAGCCAGGAAATGAAACTCCGTCTTTGAGGCTTTGGGGAAAAACTTTTTCATTCCGTTAGAAATTTACAAAAAATCACCATTTTCATGATTCTGAACATTTCAACAGCAGCACAACTTTTTGTGTGGCAATTCGTTTTGTTTTTGTTTTGTCGTAAAAGACCGTTGGTTAAGGGAGCGGGAGATTTAAGGAGAAGATAAGTATGTACTCCACGTGATACGTTTTACCTTTTGAATGACAGCATTATCGCTCGTCGACGTTACTCCTGTCTCGTCGTCGTAATACAAACGCAAGCTAGCTCCAGGACAGGACGAAAAAGCCTCGTCTTTCCCTGTTTTCATAGGAAATGCATTTTAAAATATTATTAAATATTTATCCGAGTATAATGTTTGTCGTTTATGTGAATTGTAAGCTTACCGGAGGGGAGGGTGTAGTGAGAGCGAGCCGATTCAAAGCTCCCTTTCCGTCCGCTGGATTTCTGCAGTTTTTAGTTCTTGTAGTTGGGAATTAGGAGAAGGACTAAAACCGCGGCATTAAAAATACATGTGCAAAAGGCTGTGCCTGCAAACCGACATCAGTTGATAACTAAAATATTTTTTCTATTTCCTTAGCTTTGGTTTTTCTTTGTATCGCAATACACAATCGTTAAACCCTCATTGTGAGTAATTCCTGCAGAGCTAAAATTATATCGTTACATGTCAACCGCTAGAATTCCAAAAGCATCAAAGACCCCTCGTCACGAAGAAAGTATCCAAGCATTTATCGTTCCTCGTTTCAACTCAATTAGGTCGTAAAAAATAAAAATCAACTTGGTATTCCATTACCGCTAAGAACTGTAAAATGGCGGATAAACATTAAAGCAGTATTAGCATAGCATACAAGGCGGCAAGGCTTTGATGGCTTGGATGCCGTGCCGCGTTAGTTATTTGCATTTTAATATGGCTGTCACTTTATTTAAGCCAAATAGTTCCTTTTGCTTCAGTACCGCACGAATGTTTTGTGTGCGAATGTGCGATGTGCCGGAAGAAATTAATCAAAGAACATTTACAAAGGAAGTGATTTTATGCGATTAATTGAATTTGCATCCTTTTTCCAATAGATATTCGTATAATTGTTAGATTCCTTGTTTTTAGTTTTAATGTGCCCATGTGCAGCAGTGCTTCCAGTGTTGCAAATTTATACTTTTTCGTTTAGTGTTTACGTTTAGCAATTATTGATATTATTTTAATTATTACAAACTGTCAGGATGTAGAAAAATTATCAAATAAATTAAATACAAAGCCGACGTTATATATTTTTTATGGGAGTCCCAGGCCTTAAAAGAGCAACCAACAGAACAGTTTCATTTTAAAAAGATTGAAGATTTCTCTATAATTTAATGCAGTTAAATTCTTTTCTTTCTATCTTTATATTATATCTAGTGTCTATTTATAGAATGTAGTATATACATACTCGTACTTGAACTTTACACGCTACCTACAAAAGATTTGCAGAAAATCGTATATTGGGATTTATGATTGGTACACCCACGTCGCATGCCAGCCTGAAAAAGCAACAATACACAAAAAATCATCAGATATGAATTTGCAAGTATACATTCGCAACTAAACGCACAAACACACTGCTAAAAATTATCGTTTAAATCAGAATACCTACATGAAATATATTAATAGGGTTTTCATTAAGAACGACCCATTTAGTTTCATTAAATAAAATAGTTAGGGGATTGATAAAAATATCATATATGCCAATGTAACAGAAAATAATTCAAATAACTTCTCGTGAACGTCCGTGTTGTGTGTGAGCCTATACTTCGCAGCCATATCCGAATGATAAATTGAAAAGCATTCCATAGCAGTTATTAACTTCTATCGGACGTTTGTCAGACATTCGTGAGTGCTGGGACCGTGAACAAATTGTTTCGTGTTTTTTTTTTTTCGATTCAAACTGCGCTTAGTAGTCGAACATACCCACTTGTGCTTGTGGTCACCAAACATCTCTGATTTATTAGAATAGACTTGGCATAGCTCAAAAAAGTCCAGAGGAGCAACTCACCCGAACGAGGCGATCGATAATTGACTGGTGACGTGTTTCTGGAGATAACTTGGTCACTGAATTCCGCCTTCAATAACTCGATTTTTCGGTCAGATGTGTCGCATGTGGCACCATCTCGTTGAAACTACGAATGCACGATGTCAACCTCATCCTACTTATCCCAAAAATAGTTAGTTAACATGGTCCGGTAGCTATCTCCATTGACTATGTCTGCATTGTCAGCAACATTGAAGAAAATATACGGACGAATAATCTCTCCAGCACCAAACACTTAATTTTTCGGCATGCCGAAATGAGATTTTGATAATGGAGTTTGCTTATTAACGAAGTTCAATTATTCGTTTATCTAAAAGAGTAAAAGTTAGCGCACGTTAGAAATTTTGATAATTGGCAAACGTTGTAGCGTGTACTTTTTTATGTAAAGTATATGCGAATTGAAGCGTCAAACAATATTCGTAGCTAACTTCACGCCTTTTTATAAAAATGCAGCGTCCTAACTGAAAACCCCTTTATGAGGAAGTCATTCGTTACGAATAATAGCTACCTAGAAGTCCAAAAGATCTCATACCTATTAGTCTATCAGTCATCATTCCTTTTAAAAGCCTTAAAAAAACTGATTGATATCGATTTACGCAACAGTATTGGTAAGAAACTTTTGCCTATTGATCAACATGCTTATTGCAAAGGCCAATCTGTAGAAACATCTTGCATATTCACTTTATTATAAGCAGTTGGCGCCGTGGCTCAGTGGATAAGGGCAATACTTCTGAGCAGTAGGTTCGTGATTCAAATCCCAGTAACACCAAAGGTATTTTTTACGGTATCCCACCTCTCGCGAAAGTCTGACTTGTCACGGAAAACTTCTCAATTCGCCGTTCGGATCCGGCATTAAATTGTAGGTCCCCTCCATTTGTGTGCAAAAATATACATGTTCAATACAAATGGTTGCGAGAAGTTATATGCCTTGGACCGCAATGGTCTGTCGCGCCGAAAAGCTCCTCTGATAAAACTAAATATCTGCTTCTCATTCCAGACCTGTCTTGGCTGAAAAGAAACGTTATATACACTTTGGATATCTGCATCTTGTCGGATAGTCAAGCAGCTTTGAGATTCCTAAAATCATACTGCCGATCATCTCTCAGGGATATGGCGGAGCAGCACCTGTACTGGGTGCCAGGGCATACGGACATTTTGGGGAACTGCAGGGCTGATGAACTCGCCAATAATGGTACTACCCCTGCCCTTTCTACCTAAAAATGGTGCATTAGGCATACCGATTGCTACATGCAAACTCATGTAAAGGCAGGATGCTATTGATAAAACCAACCTTAGATGGTCAAATAGCTAACTTGTGTAACGACAGATCTGGCCAAAGCTGGATCCGAAACGCCCCAAGTGTTTAATCTCTCTATACATATTGCAGATAAGTGCTACAATTGGAGCACTGTCTTATAAGAATGTAGCAAGGCTTGGTGAATTTTTCAATGACTTCTGCAGAAGCTGCAAGAACGAGAAGGAGGAATAGGCCTTCTTTACCTTCTCTGCACATGCACAGCTCTTTCCCGAAAACGTAAGCACCAATTTGGATCCTTCTTTTCCAACGACCTTAACGATTTGTCAGGCACTGACAAAACAACACAAAATCGGAAGGCGGGAGTACTTTAAGTACAATACCACAATTGAAAAATTTTAATGTATAAATACGATATTAGATCAACTAGTACTTCAAACTAATGCTGCGTTTGATATGCTATGTGAGTGCAAATCGAACACGTCATAATAACTTTAACTAATTGCTGTTTCACGTTAAACTGTAAAACGCATGAGAATTAAAACCGGAGTTTAAACTCCCTGAATATATAATTAACCGGTAGTTTTAACTTTGACAGTAAAACCAGGCATAAGCAGTCTTAAAAAGAATATACGTCTTTATATATATTTAACAAATGTTATTAAAAGTACAATAACAATTTGAACTACAATCGAAAGCATTTCGATACTTAAAGGCTTATAGCAGATTTATTACCAATGCGCGTGTACTTCAACCTCTTGGTCAATTTATTCTTACGAATTTGGTGTCATTTTGGTTTACAAAAAAAAAACACTTATTGGTGTGTCAAGAGAACGATCTCTTAAATTATACCTTTGTGCGAAAAAAATCAACGCTACTTCGTAAACTTTGACTTTGTACCTACTCGCTATCAAAGCTCCTCCGCGTCAACGTGATGGCGACTAATGATGCAAATTTTCATTTATTTAAAAAAGTCAGTTGGTTTTTTCTTTAGATTAATTGAAAAATATTCGATTTATCTGAAACAAAAACAATTTCCTGTGCTATAACAAAGCTACACTAAAAAGACAACTTTGGTAAACGAAAACACCAAACAAGCCAATTTGTTACGGTTCGTTATTTTATTCGTTATTTCTTCAGAAATATAATTATACAACAACATCAGAAACCCGTCGTGTGCATTCCAAATGATTGTTATTACAACAAACATTAAACAATTTCTATATAAGAAACGTCCGCTTATCCCATAAATAATTACATTACATCTCGCAACTACTTCGTTCGTGCTGTAGCTACGACATCATGAATGTGTACTAGAAGTGTAATTTGCTTAAACGGCTTTCATACCTTCGTCACATGTGTGTCCAGGCATGACTTATGATGATTTTCTTAAGTGACTGCAATTAAATTAGAGTGGGGAAGAGGAAAGTTTCAGCATGGTGGATGAGGCAACTCAATGTCCCCACATTCTTATATATGGCGATAGGACGATAAATGGAAATGGAAATGCCGAAAAGAAATAGAAATCGCTGGTAATAAAATATAAGATACATATATACATTTTTTTCTATAACATTATATTCTACCATAGGCAACTAATATCACAAAAACATTTTCATGTTGGACATTGCGGAAGGTAGTAACAATGAACAATAAAATGGCTACCTTTGTGTCACAACATTATCAACGCTGGGTTGTAATGCAATGTAATAGATGTTTACCTGTGCGTTGCCTGAAAAACCCAACTATAATTTTAATTGCGACTCTGCGGTTGCTGTTTCATTATTGTCCTGCGGTGAACGATATTGTCGGCTGCTTAATATTTTATAGTTGCTTACATCTGCGCGCTATGAGATGAAAGATTTGAAAATGCGATACTTATCCGTATCTATGCTGTATAGCTTCGACATGACTTTCTTCCAAATGATTTATTGCGGAACAAGAACTTGGATTTATTGCTGCATAGTCTACGAGCGCTAACCTTGTCACATTTAATATGATATGACTTAAACGATATTGAAAGTGGTGCCTATACTCATCTTGTAAAGGCATTTGACGACATCAAGCATAGAATACTTTTACAAAAATTAAAAAACCCAGTATCTAACAAGCTACTGATAAAGTGCATAAATCTTATTTAACTGGAAGAATCCAATGTAAAATGTAAAAATTTCCAACTACTTTTCATCAAATCTAAAAAAAACTTCGGGAGTCCCACAAGGAAGAAATTTAGGTCTGCCGCTTTTTTGCTATTTGTGAATGACATCTTTATTGCTGACGATTTACAATTAGTCTGTAAGGTGGACTGTTACACAGATTAGCGCTTCAATTAAAATTCTAAGTCTTTTCGCATTGGTGTGAGGAAAACACTTTCGTGACCCTATATTCCGAAAGCAGTTTCTGTTCGACAACAGCGGGTTTGCTCACAATGCATATTCTGAACACTATTAGAGCCGAACATTTGCAAAGATAGAAATGTGCTAATGGTTATAACGATAGATTAAAATTTGAAGAAAAAAAAATCAAAGTCTGAAAGAATTTTAAATTTTGTTTCATCTAAAAGTACATTTTAGATGAAACAACATTTCTACAAAAAAACGTTTGAATGCTTCACCTAATTTTTTTTCAAATTTAAATTTGCGATTAAAATTGTACTGAGGAAAAAAATAAATTTATTTTAATTTAATTTTGCAAAATAATCGCCTAATTTTTATTTTATATTTAATAATATAATTGCCGTTGTCTGTTTTTATCTGTATGGACATAATGCACCATATGTTCGTTTGGTGCTGTGTATTAAAGGCCTAGGAGTATAATAGCGCTGCGATAGTACATGAAAATTTGTGATAAAAAATGGTGAAATGGTGAATCGTAAAATGGCAGAAAAAAAGGAATCTGTAATTTTTCACGGGATCTCAATAAAAATAACAGCCATCTTGGATCACTACAACAAGACTTCGTTTGTACTTCCATACGATTTGATGGCTACAAGCTACAAGAGTATTAGAAGAAGATATATTAAACATAATATTAAACCTTTCTAATATTCATCGCTTCGCACAAACAAAAATAATCTTTCTCATTATACACGAACGATATCCAGATACATCACAATAATAGATACACAGAAAATACCTGTAATTACAAGCATATACCTATAACTTTTGTTTATTTATTACACCAAAGTGAAAAAGACAAAGCAGATAATACTAAGCCCTGATTGCACAGAGCAACGATTAACTATAGATTTAAACACTATACATTTAAACACGGCGCGCAGTACGTAATCAATAATAATTTATTGTCGGTTGGCAATATTGGCAAACGATTTATAACCATCGATTAAACTGCCGCCGGATAATCAACTAATAAAAGTGCCTTTTATTTCGTTAGACACGCTTTTTTGTGGTTGACAAACGTACACGTCGTATACCTATGCGTCAAAGGAAATCCGTCAATTACCTGTCTAATATATCAAGCCGGACTCAAGAAACTTAACAAGTACACGAGTCTTTTGAATAATTAATTAAAAAGACGCTATAAAAAGTACAAGAAAAAGAGATACATATCTGCATCTGTGCCAATATCACTTTTCTCCAACTCTCAACTTCACCTCCGGAAAGCATTTAGATTCTTTTGTAACTTCACATGTTAACCACCGGTATAGAAGAATTGTTAATCCGAGAGAGTACAATGAACTGAACTTCAAGGATATCGCAAATTGCCTGACACAGAAACACGTGACGAATTGTTACCCTCATGCTATCATACCTACTGCAAAAAGAAAACAAAAATCTGCCATCATGTCAAAGAGTCGTAAAAAATCCGCGCATCAGGACTTCACAACCAAATCAAAAGTACAATAGGAACACAAGTCCTGACAACAAAAACATGGAATAGAATGACTCAATGTCTTCGAATTTCCGACGGCTGCTTCGAGTATGGTTATACGGTTCACCGGTAGAAGTGAACTTGCAGAGCTGAACGAAAACAGAATTAATTGACTTAAGTGAAAAACGGCATGATGCTGGAACAATCAAAAATTCACCGCACAAACTTTGTTGCCTCTTATTGGAGCAACAATATCAAGGGATTTTGTAGAACAGAGACGACTTTTGGCTGACTGGTGAATAAAAACAAATTGCTGGTACATTTTGTAAAAGTGTCGTATGACAATACAATCACATAACTGTTAAAAAACATACATAAATATTTCAACAACACCTATTACCACCATCACCATCAAAATGTATCAAAACTTGCTCTTGTCCTTCACAAAAATTTTATTAGTTAAACCTATAACGGTAATTAAAATCACCCGCCCCCACCTTAAACAACATTAATGGTGCAGGCAGGTTCTTTGGGGGTAATTATCTTTTAAGACATAACCATTTACACTCAAAATGACCACTTAAAATAATGGGGCTGATGTTTTCCGCATCGGAGGGCTTCCCTGTCCTTCCAGCACTGTGCCTTTGCTACTGTACATTATCCAGGCGGCGCGGGCGAATCCCCTGAGGCAAATTTGCTAACAAAAGTTTCGTTGGCAAAAATCTACATCATCAAGGATCTTCGCCGTAGAGCATATTGGCAAAGATTTAAATCTTACGCTGGCGCCACAAAAGGGTCTCTTGGTTATGGCTTATGGTTTCTATAGGTTTTCAGCAGTCCAAGTTGTTATTTGGTAAACATCCAAATTAGATGGGACAGCCAGTGGTGAAAAGAAAGCTGTTGTAATTAATTTCGTCCTTCTTTGGGGTAGAGGGTGATATTGATGGTGCCGGAACCTTTTAGAAATAATTTTCATGGAGATTTCGTAGAGGAGATTTGTTTAGACTTTGATTGAATTTGGTTTGCAGCTTTTTTCTGGAATGTCCGGCCAGGTTGTGAATTGAAAGTTTAGAAAACAAACTTCTCCTCAAACTTTCTCATATTATACGTACATGGTTGCAATTAATTGTTGGCATTTCAACAAAAGATACACCACACAATATTTAGTGGCAATGAACCTATTCATTACAATTGCAAGGAAGGAAAATCCTCAAAACTTCTATGCTGGTGCCATTAATCAATGTTCATTAGAAAACACCAGGAATTCAACAATGTCTCAACCAATTACTTTGTTCATTTGCAAAGGAGTTGTGTGTTGTTTGTATCTGTCTGTTGTTTAAGCCTTTTAGCTGCTTCTGTGATGCATCATAACTGCTACAATAACATACACGCACATAACCAAAAGTTTACAAAAAAACTTTGTGGCAATCACTTTGGGCCAAACTGAGCATCGGTCCTCGGTGCGCTTTACATCTTATCAAAAATTCGGAAAAACTTGTGTCGGTAAATAATTTACAAAGTTCCATGCAGCAAGCAGTCATCAAGTAATATCATTGCGTGCCTACTTGGAACGAATATTTGGCACAACTGCAGGGTTTTTGGTCTGGCAGTGATGTAGAGTGCTAGCCATCGTTCGAGCTTAAACACAAGTGTGAGGTGAAAAAGATAAATTGCCCATGCTGCCGAATTAAAATGGAATAAATTATAACATGTAGCGCGATACATTTGCACGAGTGGCGAGTGTAAGTTGTGCGGGCGGTGGTTGGCGGATTTGATGAAAAGGACGAACTTTTTGGGGTTTTTCGTTTTCGTGATTGTTGTTTCTATTTCACGGTGTATTGGTACGCTGATTATTTCCATACAAAACACAATCTCTCATTGTAACCCATTTCAAAAGTGTCTGCCATTAGATTTGATTGTTTACCGGTGATGCTGTGCAAATTGCAAAAGTTATTATTACGTTACGAAATGTTTAACCCCGAGGTAATAAATTTGTTCGCACTGAAATGTGGTAACCGCCGAGATACGAGTCGAGTATGTATTGGATGGTTAATAGATAAACAATGAAAGGCGTTGCGGCTATAAATATTTCAAATTGACGTGGATTTTTTACTTTACTGTGCCAACTAAATAATTTCAGCGTAATCTGGTCCATTTGTGTTTTCGCAGAACCATAAATTATTTATTAATTAGGTTTTTGTAAATACGTAGCTACTCTTGGTATATTCTTTAAATAAACAAAAAAAGAAATATATATTCATTTTTAGCTTTTTATCCGTAAACAGTCAGTTTGACTAATATTCTGTCAAAATAACAATTCGAATATCTTACTAATACATTAAGTCAAACATAGTGATAGACAGTTTATAAGCAAGCATTGTAAGATATTCAAGCGTATCTGAATATCTGTCTTCGCTACTGTCAATTATTATTAATTATTAATTATAATAAATTAGGATTTAAATAAAATGCAGTGGCTATCGATTCAATCAATTTAAGAGCGTTTTATTATGTTCTTTTCTGCTCAGTAATCCAAAATATAAAAGAACAACAAAAGTCATCTTGTTTTGAACGTTAATGTGGAATGTAGACTGTGGAAATTGAAGTTATATAAACATGATGGACTTCAAAATTCATAGTTCAAATTAATAAATAAAATAAAGTAATTCTTTCTGAAATGTTTATGAAATTTACATCAAAATCCCGCATGATATGATATCGCTCATGAAAGTCTTTGACTAGATTGGGTCAGAAAAACTATGCACATTTGATTCACTTTTGCAACTAACATATCGGCGAAGTGAACCTCTGCAACTAGCGCTGAGGGTGAGGGTGTTGCGGTGATACTAGCTCAACTGCTGTGGAATGTTGTATCTAGCAGAATAGCAACGAATTCGTTCCGACGATGGACGGAGTTACAACCAAATTCGCAATAGTTGTTTGTCTCCACCATCTACGAAGAGTTCCTTACGAATTTTGAAGAGTTTAGAAGATGTTGCCGTGGTCATGGATGTATTCACATAAAGTCGCATGGAACTTAGCCGTCAATCAAAAAGTAAACATAATATAGATAATAAATTAACAATAAACGATATAAAAGGGAAAAAACTATAATGAATGAATAATAAACAACAGGTTATAAAAATATAAGTAATAACGTTAACAATCTAAAATAAATAGCACCAATAAATTTCGATGAGGTGTGATGAACAATTAGATACACAGACTGTTAACGAGTGGAATTTAGAATTTACAAAATAATAACAAATGTCGGAGAAAGAACCGAGACTTCAACCATTATGTGGCTGATTTAAAAAAAAGGATGAAGAATAGGAATAATCAAGTGTAAAAAAATTTCGATCGATAGATGGTGAAGTGGTATCAGATAGATTTTTTTAGGCTATTCCCATGGAAATATTCTAATTAACTAAGTATTTTATTGAGACCTTAACAGAACGCCGACAGCCGGTCCAAACAGCTATAAAACAGAAATGTAATAGCGAATTATTTTCGACCTAAGCATGAGATGAACATAACATGAGAATAACAAAAAAGACCATAAAGACATAACAAGAATAACGAAAAATTTCCGGTGTTTGTATATCTTCCGATATCTATACATCTGCATATATACAGATATGTTCTCGTATATGCGGCATTTTTATACTTTAACAACACATCGTTACCGGTTTTGATAGATTGTGTTGTTTTGTAATAACACTCAACATCAATAACAGCATAAACATCTCCGCATCTCAACAAGTTAATGCTCTATTTAGACATTCCGCTGACGATGATGATGATGTTTCCATTTTAGGTGTAAATATTAAGTTTTTTAAAAACAATTAAATTAGCCAATTTATTGATGTTGCTGTGTACGTCACAGCAGATAAAAATGTTCCAAAATATGATAATTATTCACTGTGTGGCAGTGTACAGTGATGCATTATGACTGCCAGTTGTTGTTCTAAGGAGCCGCCGCCCGACGCGACGTAACAAATCTGCGATTGAATATTGATGCGACACAATCTTTGATTAAATTCGAATTTTATTGACTTTTACCACTTTTTTTTCAGCTCGATGACATACTCCGACCGAAGGTTCTTATCGAATTTATTTGATTTTAATAAAATTGAAAATACTTTGACATTGGTGCTGGAAAGAGAACTGGATTTCGATTTTTTGTTCGTCCTCAATTTGTTAGGCTTTTTATGATGAAAATAAATAAAATATTTTATTGTTATTTTATGCACGAAATGGGCACTTCTTGGAATAACACATTACATCAATGAATTAAAAAATGGTATATTTCAGGTACAACACCCATTCTGTCAGTTAGAAACATTGAGTCTTTTTCTACTTGTCCCTCAACCAAATCGGTTTGCGATTAACAGACAACTTATAGCACCAGAGCAAAGCTAAATCGATGGTTAATTGATTTTTAATTCCTAACCTAACGCTTCGTTTACATATAAGTATACGTATGGCGGCACTTAAGTTAAATACTCACATTGCAATTTATTCGCAAACAACATGACGGCATCACCACCAGTACCAGTCATCAACAGAAATTCCAATTGAATCTCACAACTCGATTCCATATCAAACAAAGAGCTGACAAAACACGAAATTAATTTCAAAATGATTATTAATTTAGTTAAATTACATTTGCAATTATTATGTCCTCACTGAGTGTGTGTGTATGCGAGTTTGTCTGTGTTTTGACTGCAAATGTTCCGGTTTCAGTTGTGCGGACACATTTATGTAATAAATGATTAATTGATTCGTCTGATGGTTACATACATACAATTGCACCACTATGTACTCGATTCGGTTTTGTGGACCGACAGCAACCCCTCATCCCTTAGATTAAATTCGAGAAATGGTGCTTAACGATGATTGTCTGATGCCACACGATTCCACCCTCTTGATATTTCCATACACCATTATGTACGAGAGCCTGCGCAATAGCAGCTACAAATTTCTCTTCTACGTTTTTCAGGAAAAGCGCCATATTGAATTGCCAAGTTTGAGGGATGTTATGTAAATAGCATTAATGTTTAATAGGAAATTAGTTTCAGGAGTCTTCGAGTTTTCCTAAATGCACTCATGAATTAGTTTAATGGAATCATGGAATGAGAAAAGTCTTTCAAACTTAACAACTATCTGTTACAATGAAAGTTGCTACCCTGTGTGCCTGCGTTGAAAAACACATCGTCATCATATCTGCAGTGTGGTAAGTTCAAGCATTTGCTATACTTGTACACGCATTGTCATGGGTACATAAACGATAAAAATTTGCCCCCCAATTATCCTTTCATCGCATATCATATCAAATTATTAGCCATTCACATAACTGTATTATTAAAGCGAAGCCACACATGGTGATGATTACGTTTTGATAGCTCCACTCATGAGGAGCATTAAATGGATCATTTGCGTACTGCGTTTATGCCGCATCTATGTGCTCTCGCAATGCGATAGTTTCACTGAACAACTTAATAATTCATAAGATACTCACAGAAGCGTAATTAGTCGAGAAGAGTTGTTTGGGGCCTCTTAAAATATCTGTAGGTACACTGCAAACTGGAAATGGAAATTGTACTTTTGTTAAGAGTCCTTAAAAGAAGTTTTGCGATTAATTTGTACACTGAACACTTTTGATTTATTTTGGGAATCAGGCACTTGTCATTTTCTCCACAACTATAGAATCAGGCCATCAATTTGGCTATTTTGGTGCTTTGCTATCAAATTAAATTTAAAAAAAAACTTTAAATTTCACAAATTTCGGCTCAATAGGTTAAAGGAAGCTTTGTTTTTTGGGTATATAACATTTTATTTGCACGTGTGAAAGCTCCTTCGTGGTGTTCCAACTAGAGGTGATGAAGACCTTCTTTCCATATTCTCCAACATTGATAAAGTCATCAGTTGCGGAGACAGCAAGCCGCTTAACATTTTTCGCGCCCTCACCAAAGTGAATACCAGAAGTAAAACCTCAAATAAGAGAGACTCTGCTGCCATCATAATTAAGCTGCAGAATCGTTTTGATCGGAAGCACTTCCTTACTAAATTCTTCTCGCACACTAGAAATATCAAACGCAGACTGTCTCTGCATGATTTGGGGATCAGCCGCTCTCCAACTACACACTTTCTCAATATAACGGAAAGTCTGTGCCCGCATCTAGGATTAGAGTATGCTTTCGGTTTTACAAAGTAAACATTGCTGAGGAAAACCGAAGAAATTTCAAACGAGCCAGAAATTATTGTAATGCCCATCTTCGGCGAGTTAAATTCACCAACGAACAAAAATAAAAATGAGGCAAAAAGTACAATAATCGTGAAAAGAATTAAAAATACAGCCTCGTCGTCGATTACAACTCTCAGTTATATTGACATTCCAGCTGTCAGCTCTAAGGACAAGGCCAATCTATTTGTTGCTTATTTTGCAGCTTCATGCTTCCAGCATGTGCATTTCTGACGCCTGCACCTCCAACTATTGAACACTCTATGGGACAGATTCACATTCGTAATCGTGCAGTTGCTAGAGTTTTAAACGATCTTAACACTCACAAAGCTGATGGGCCAGATGGTATTTCCCCATAAGTTCTGAAGAGGTGTTCTGCCAAGCTGGCATTACCATTGCGTAAGCTTTTGCATCTATCTATTTCTCTGGACTCTTCCCGAGGGCCTTTATCCAGCCCACATCCAAAAAAGCGAGCCGTCGTTTCATTCTTCGTACCGACTAATACATACTTACATCCATTCTTTTCAAGATCATGGAAACGCTGATCAATTTTCAGCTCATGATATACCTTGAAACTAAAGAAGTCTACTGGTGATTTGATGGTATACCCCACCGAACAGTGAAACAAATCTTTGCATCAATTTGATGAAAGTAAATCTGTTGTACTCGATATTTCCAAGGCACTTCACAGAGTTTGGCATCAAGCTCGTTTTTCTAAAATGCGAATGAGTCGTAAAAAACTGCTTCTTTGGATTAAAAAGCTATCTTATAGACGATCAAATCAAGTTCATCACATACATGCTGGCATTCTCCAGGGCTCTGTTTTGTCAAAAACACTATTTCTTATTTCAATTAATGATCACTTGTCTATTACTTCTCATCTTATTCACTCTTTCGCTGATGAAGACAGCACTCTCACCTTCTCATACGAGTTTGAGGAACGTCCCTCCACTTATCGTGTGAAACTTAAACAACAACGTATGTTAAGCACGTTATATTCTGACCTGGACAGCTTAATAAAATGGAGAGAAAATAACCGCGTGTCACCTGTACTTGAATTCAACCGCAATACTCGTGGAGCTCTAAATGCTCATCAGTTGACCCTCAAACATATCTTCGGACGTACAGTACAACATGTATGTAGAATGCTCTGCCAAGCTATGTCTTTCCACATCACTATGATTCACAGTCATTCAAAACACAAGCTCATAGACATCTACTTTTCCCCTCCTTTTCCTTAAACCCACGCTGGGCCAAGCATATAATAATATTCGGCGCGACAGATCATTGCGGTCCAAGGCCTGCTTCTGGCAACCATTTGTGTTTAGCATGTATATTTTTGCACACAAATGGAGGGGACCTACAATTTAATGCCGGATACGAATAGCGAATTGAGAAGCATTACGTGACAAGTTATTACTCTCGGAATGTTTGTCACCCATTCGTGAGAGGTGGGACAAATACTTTTGGTGTTACTGTGATTCGAAACACGAAATCCCCTACTCAGAAGTCCATTCTCTTATCCACTAAGCTTAAATGATGATGGTCTGTCGCGCCGAATATTATTATTATTATTATATTAACTTGACGTCCTTATGTGTTTGTTTGTGTTTGTTAGTATTTGTTTGTTTGAGTGTTTCTTTGTGTGTTTGTGGATGACCAAATCTTGTAATAAATTTTTAATCCTTTTCGTAAAACTCGATTTTATCCAAAGTTTTCACACATGTGTATCTCCGATGACAACACTTTCTGTAAAAATTTGGATGTTATAGGGCCCCAGAAGTTTTCATAAATTTTTTTTTAAAATTTACCCGACTTTATTAAAATTTTGTACACATGTGTATCTTCGATGACAATAAAATTTTAAATTAATTGCACTGCTTTTCTCTCTTCTTTCAGGCGACAAACCGCAGAAGAACGTGAAGCTGAAAGGCAAGCTGCTAATCGTCTCATGCTTTCGCTGCAAGCCGAAGCAATCAGTAAAGGATTCGCCCCACCTTCCGCTCCAATCTCATCGCACAATGGTCAAACAGTGAATGGAGCGCCGCTAGCCGCCCTGCACGGACTCCAACCGTGGGCAGAACAACACCCAGCGGGATGCTAATAATATGAACTACGAAATAAATAAATATTTAAAATAATTTCTAGAAAAAAATTAACTTTAAAAAATTATAAATATTTTGTGATATGGAAAATTCAAGACATTCCTTCCCCTAAATGCAGACAAAAAAAATTCCTATTATTGTACATATTCACCCGAAATTAAACAACAATTACAACCGAAAGTCTCGTAATCTAACATCATTGCAAATACATATAATAAACTTATATCTAAATATTAATAAAATAATCTAGAATAACATAAGCAATAAAAAGTGCGCGCTTGGAACTCATAGTTAGCTTAGTGAGCTGACGATGATTTAGTTAGCTTCTCTTTCGAATTAAAAAATAATTATGTTTTTAAATAAAAAATTAATTTCTGTTAAATCTGTTTTGTAAATAGAAATATTAATTTAAAATTTTACTGTAAATTTTAGTATCTAGGCTGCAGGATAGTGTAGCAATTCCAATCTCTAATAGTTCGCTAAAAGTTTCGTTTTTGTTCGAAGATTTTTAAATTTTGTTAATGTGATAAGATCGCAAACAGGGTTAACTTAATTTTTTGTACTATGCGTAGTTTGCTAGTTTTTTTTTATAATTAGAAATCCTCATTTGTTATACGTACATTTTTGTAGACAACTTGTGCTTTTTTAATAATAGCATTGACTAAGTATCTGAAATAAATATCCTTGGTTCTTGAAAAGAAAGGCAATGGAGCTGTGGCTCGTTTATTTCTTCGACTACGTTTTCTGAGTGCAAGTGTAACGCCCTTTAACACGTTCGCTGATATAGCACATTCCGACAAGACAACACTGTTTATCTGGACAAGTATGAAGACCGAGTTAGCACGTTAATTTGTCGCAATCGATTTCAAATGCTGATAAGAAATTTGGATAGCTTGCAAGTGATGTTGAGCGTGTAATTTTCCATATTTAAATATCAATTTTGGACCAGGTTAATAAGTTAAACAAACTCAGCTAGCCGGGATTAACTGAATAGCCGGAAAACTTTATTGGCAAAATGGGGTGTCTCAAATGCAAACCCCAAGTCTTAACGAAAGAAGAACATTCTCGTTGTTTGCACGTGATAGATAAATCGCATATATAATACATAACTTTATACGCAATGAATAATTAGGACTTCAATGCAGATATTTTAGGAACCGATATCTTCACAAGAGGGAAGAGAGAATAAAAATCTTGAGAGCGGATATTTATAAAAATAAGAAATGATTCATAAAAAAATATTATCTTGTACTTGAAATCACATTTGTGTACCTTCTCCACACACCAATCAATCTAAGATTTCTAAAAATTCTCACGTAGACATCTAAATATGCAGGGAAATCGAGGTAGGTCTTAGCGAGGGCCTCAAATAGCGCTTAAGCGTCGTTTTGTAACCTTCGGCGATCTCAGGCGAAAAAGATAGATAATTGTGTTGACTACATCCAACCTGTGGCATTCAGATACTATATTAGATCGGTGATGCCGCACTCCGAAAGCGCCCTCTAGTCGGAATAGAAGGGATTACTCAATTTGCGGAGTCGGGAGCCCGCCAAGGCCAGACAGTTGCAAAGATAATGCCAGAGTTTCTTTCTCATTTATATCCAAGCAACTGTGAAACATGTAAGAGGAATTATGAGGGATTCCCAGTTTGGCTGCTTGACTGCGTGATAACGGTAACATCCCTCCATGATGTGGAGATCAGCTGCTCGGTGGATTTTCCTTTGTTATAGGAACACTACATCGCTCACGATGTGGTACAATTGATCAAGTTATCCCACCTTAGCTGTGCTTTGGTGCTAAGGAAGGTGAGAACACGATATCTGACGGAGATCAAAGGACAGCTGACTACCTCAGTGTAGTCCATGTCCAGTGTGACACTCTTCTTTGCCAGTTCGTCTCCTTTCTCATTACTGTCAATGTCGCTGTGGCCCAGTACCCAAACTAGGGTTAAGTCTATGCTTTGCCTTATAAAAGCCAGTTTGACTTGGCACTGTGTAAAATGTTTAAAATCGTTGCTTGTCGCAATAATGGCTTTGATCGCAGATTGGCTGTCTACGCATATGCGAACCCTTCCAGTTATCGCGGTACTATAGGGCCCTGCATGCCTCCCTTATTGGCAAGATCTCCGCTTGGAAAATGCTAGCAGAGTCGGGTAGCTTGTAGGACCTTGAAAGATTAAGACTTTCAGAGAAAACTCCAGCACCGACTCTATTTCTCATCTTGGATACAGGATTCTCTGAGACGGATCGCGCTGCATGTTGTAACGGGTCGGTAGTTAATATGTATTTAGGATTACATTTAGAGCTCCCCTTACGCTAACAGCTGCCGATCTTTATAATATACTAAGCTTGCTGGCATTTCTGATTACCGGTCATCAGACCAGCGATTCATAAGTGAGATCAGGGCGCACTACCGCTGTGTACAGCCAAAGAGCCATTGTCGGCTGCAGTCCTCATTTCTTACCAATGGTTTTGTTGCTAGCTTGCTTTCTAAGCACTACATTCTACATATATTCGACCTACAGCTCAGTTTCCTGTCTAGTATTATGCCGGGATATTTTGCTTCAGAGGTAAGCGCGAGTGTCGGAGGCGGAGTGTCGAAAATTCGGTATTTTAGACTTGGCAGTGAAAAGTACCTTTTGAGTTTTGCCAGAGTTAACCCACAGGCCACGGCTAGTCACCCAAGAGCTAACCCTGGGAAGTCATATTCGGCAACAATTTCGATTTGGGTAACAACTTTTGTGTTCTGATAGATAAATAGCAGCAAACGTGTTAATGCTAAATCTTTAAATTATCCTGTTGTGAATGATTTTCCAAGTAATTTATTTTTCTATTAAAAAAACTAATTGGAACGGCTGTCTAAATTGTGTTAGTTAACAACCCTAATTTGTTAATTTAAAAAAAATTATTATATTAACTAATTAGGTAATATGTTTTTGCCATAAAAAATTAGCTTGTTCATGTTTCATAACAAGACATGAACAATTACAATAGAAGTAGCTGTAGAGATCGACATGCCACAGAATTCTATTACTCCCTAATTAGCTTATCTTGTTTCTACTTAAATGAAGACCGATCTCTATCAAAGTTGTTGTGCAAGTGTGCTGATTGTGTCCAGATAAATGACGGTAAGATGCGCGAAGGTATCACTTCAAAAGAGCAGATATCATCACATCAAAGGCGCATTTAATTTCTCTTTTATTCACTTTTATTGCTGTGCTTGCAGCTAAGCTCTGACCAAACCAGTTACAAAGAGCATCCGGGCATCCACTCATCAGCTATTCCGTAAAGAGTTCCTATAAATTGCTTGAAGACCACCAGGAAGTATACACCCATCGCGATGATATGGCAGCCGTTGTCACTAATGGGCCAGTAATCCGTCCGCCTTCCTGTTCTTCTGATGCCAATTTGTTCATCGTTACCCAAACCAAAAATAAACAACCCAATGACATTATCAAAAGGGGCACCGCACCGCGCTTCAGTCGACCGAACTACAAATGCATCGAAGGTGTGCAAGGTGTAGGAGGTCGGCTAATATGACACGGCTACGTGGCTACGCGGCGCTCTGGATAATGAATGGCCGGCCAGCACATACTGACTGATCTGTCGGAGAAAATAATTTATCCATTTATCCTTCTACCTGGACAACACCACCACCGGCAACAACGATGCGGTTCATTGAATGAGTCATTTGATGTGTTTGTGTGTCGCCGCATATTAAATACAGATCGCTTCGAAACAAGGGCTGGCTGAAATCCTTCTGGGCAAGAGGGGAATAGCAGACTTCAAAATAATGATATCAAAATTGATCTTAAGTGATGCTAGTTTGGTTGGCGCTGGAACTCCCTTCATATTTTTTTATACTTTCCTGAGTTTGTTTTTTTTTAGTTGTGTTGCCCGTTGTGTTGTCCTTATATTGTTCTCTGTTTTCGGATATGGAATTGCTCTGTCGCCACCTTGCTTGATCGATGTTTTAGTCGGAGTTCTTCCGTTTGGTTGTTTATCGACCTGTGCTGTGGTACTTATATGAAAGGACATCCAACACACGGATGTCTTTTTTATGCCCTCTCTCCATTTGATAATCGACAGTCGGGTATTTCGGTAAAATTTTGTAGTAAGGAAGATATAATTACAACAAATATGGAGTTTCCTGTTTGTTTGTTTTTTGTCCCTTCTTTGATTTCCACAAAATCCATCATTGGCAACTATATCCGTATGAGGAAACAATTAATTTGATGGGAAAAAGGAAACAAGACGCGGTTCCGCTTTGTATACCTTTGTACCTACATCGATGAAAATTTGTCGAAATTAATTACTTTTTCAAACAGGTCTACAAACCTCCTAGGTTTTTCCCACTATCAAAATCGAAGTACACTCCAAACAAATTCTGGTGACTGACCATCAAGCTCTCATCACACAAAACATAATCCCTCTGTCCACATCCTTATTGATCCCAGGCATCACGTGCGGAGCATTTTCCTCTTTAAATCAAATTGATTTTCCAAAACGGTCATTCTGATTGATTATCCGACAAACTTGTGGACAGCCAATTGGCTGCCCAATCTCTTATATCCTTTTAATGGATCATGTTATAGCTTAGCACTTCTTCCATTAATCCATACACAACACAACATCAAAGAGTACTCACCGGACGCACGTCTTTATATACCTTTAGTGTGTTATATGTGCTGGTTGGAGACGGTGTCCAGTCGACCAGGCGGCTGCCCTCTCTAACCATAATAACTGACTGCCATCACGACCGACCGCCAATGGACACCGTGTAGATGGAAATCTGTCTAAGGGGCTGATTATATTTTATGTTTTCTCTATGCAGACTTCACCATTTTATGGATTATATTATGTACTCGTACTTTCTGCCATCATGCGTCAAATGAAATTACTAAGAAATTCTGAAAGAGGACATGGATTTTGGCAGTATACGCTCACGGTAACTTTATCCGTACAATCCTGATAAGGTACCTCACATCAAAAAGGAATTTAATTTTCATATGGATCCAAAGGTACTTCCAGCCTGATTGGAATCGAAACTGCCTGGATACTGTTTCCTTTCATTTTTAATTTTAACATTAATCTAAGCATAGACTCCATTTGGACATTTAAAACGAAATTTGTTGTGAAGGAAATTTCAGTGCAGAATCAACTATCAGAGTTCATTGGATATTTTGTTTCAAGAGAAATAAAAAATGTTTCCACCAAGTAAGTCACAAAAGAGACCACTTTTCTCTATGAGTGGACAGTGGAAATTAATTGAAAATGAGAAGATAAAACAGAAGAAGACCACGAAGAAGGGTTAGTATGCTGAAGTATTATTGACATTAGTGTTCTTTAAGTGACTTTCAAGGGCAAGTAAGTCACCAAAAAATAGAGATCACGTAATGTTATACGGCAACGGTCTGTCGCTCTGAATATTATATTGATAAAAATTGCGGGAGGCTAGCACCGAACCCCGGTTGTAGAGCCAAATTTAATAATGATGATTGATCAAAATTGCGACGCCGCCAACTCGTCTCCATATTTCTATCGACTAACGGCTAGTACTGGTACTGCATCAGGTTTCAGATAACCATCGAAGATTCATTTAAACTCAACTAGATGTGGTAATGCTTTGAGCATTTCTATGACAAACAGAAAGACCACGGTTTCTTCCACGTTCAACATGGTTAATGATGGTTCTTTTTGCATTTAGATGCTCAGTTTTGAACGGCGATTTAAAAAACAAAAAAAAAGGGTTGACTTCAGAAGTTAACAATACTGATATGTTTTGAAATCTCACTGAAAAAATTCCTCCTTGATGTCTCCACTGAAATATCATGGACGATCTGTAAAGAGATGAGAAATCTTTGTCTAGCTTGATTTTGCTAAAGCAAACACATTCAGCCCCAACTTGTATATTGATGGAAAATTTCCCGCACACCTGTTAAAGGCACATCAAAGAATAATTCCAATTCGTTTTGAATGTGAATTTTTATTTTTAAATGAAATTGCTTGACATGCGATATCGTCTTAATAGTAAGAGAAGACTTTGCACGCAAGAACTACTTTGATTCGTCTTCAACTGATGCGAAGACAGACAGCAGGTGCCTTAGCCCACCATGATATCGCATTATTTTGAATAGTGGACAGGGATTAACAAACCTTCCACTTATACATCCAAACAAGACAAACGGATAACATTGGTGTAATTTATCAAATTTCCTAATTAAAGGAACGCAATAACTACAACAAAAAGTCGACGGCGACGCAACTAGTCGTCGTTGGCCGTACCTGTCTTTTATCTCACTCGCAGTCAATTACTTTCAAACAATTCACTTAAGCAATCATACTTAATAGAGAGACTTCAGGGGACCAGCGACACCGACTACCAAGGACATATAACAAATATGTCTGTTTTATTTAATGTTATGTTTTCCCATAAGAAAATGAATAAGCACGGAATTCGCATTACATTTATCATAAATGCGCAATCACCCTATTGTACTGCCCGTTCCTATGAGCAACCCTCAACATTCCCGGTAATTCTGTGCATATTCTATAAACCTTATGGCGTGGTCTCGGCTATAGTTGTGAATGAATAAATGGAAAACAATTTGCACACTCCGCTTTGTACGCACTCAACCCGCCATCAGAAAAACACAACAGCTACTATACGAGAACTTTTTACCTTTCGACGTCCCCGAACACGAGCTCAAACCCCAGCACACAAACACCAAACACAAGTATATCGAAATGCAGAGCATATGAAATTAATCAAGAAAACCGAATATGTTCGTTGAACTCGTCAATTGAGACAATAGATACATATCTGCAAATGCATATCAACATTTTACACTGAAAAAAATGCAGAGTTTCCAGATGTATGTGATAATTTGTATGAAATGTACGAGTAGTTCTGACATCTGACATTTGCATTGAAATATTTATATGAAAATATCAACATCTTCAACGGCCTACGACACGGAATTGCCTCCTCTTTAAGCTGCCATTTGAGAAATGGTGTTTTAATACCCTGGAAGTCGTAATTCAAAACATTGGCATAGGTATGCAGACGATGTTGATGGCATCGATAAAATTCTAATGTTTGTGCTGAACAAGAAGCTTCTATCCAAATCGAAAAGGTGGAACGAAATATGAAGCTTAACATACGTGAAAGCAAAGTACACGCATAGAGTGGGCACCTCCGTTAGCAAAAAATCCAACAATTTGATAATCCCTAAATTAGAGAAGCAGGAGTACTAGGGAGCGCCAGCATTTTTGCTGTGAGTTTTTGGTTTGAAACCGTCCAAGAGATCTCTACCAAACGAACTAATTGGGAATACCTTCTAGTCTAGTTAGTAGTTAAGACCACTTAACACTCTTGCAACTGTACGAGCCTGAAATTCGAGCTGTACGATAGAGTGTCCAATACTCGGAGGTGCAGGCGGGAGAAACCCATAATATGAAAGCGTAGAGCTGGCAGCAAAATTCGCAGTAAGTAGATTGATTAACAGCTGGTATGTCATTATTTATTGAAGTTTGTGTTGACAACGAGCCTATTTTTTATTCTTTCAAAATCACCATTGGGAAATTGTAGATTTTTTACCTCAACTTTTGGTATTAAGCCAAAGTTGACTTCTCGAAAGTTGACATTGCAAGCATTTTTGACTCGTCTAAACGTTGCTCTGTTTTCCACCATACGATTTCCTTTATAAAACGGAAAGCATACCTCTCTAAATCCAGATGCATCTTTTAATCTCAAATCATCTTTCATTGGCTTGGTAGATTTATTTCTGGGATTTTTTTCTCATACCAATAAAGATGATGTTTGTGATCGCATCAGCGGCAGGGCATCCATGTCGCCATAACGGAACAATAGCGACCGTTGATCTGTTGACTTAAGAAGCAGTTCGGAAGGTTCGGAGAAAAGTTTACTTAAAAAATATTTAAAGCTCTTTACGAAGCTCTATTTGCCTGCAGATACACTTCGCACAAAGAATTTGGCCTTGCATCAGTGTCATAGGAAGCGATGCCGGTAAAAGATTGATTATATCAGAGCACCCATAGTTAATGGATGTCAGATTAATGGATGTCGGAGTAAAGAAGAGTGTATAATATTTATTTGACATATAAGTCTTTCGTGTATTGATAGATAAAAGGCCAGTAGCATAATAATAATATGGTTATTCAATTTCAAGAAGATGTCATATAACTCCAGTTAAAGAGCCAAAAGTGATGAATTTAATATAAAATATGAATATGTGAAGATCACAGAGATGGCCTATGCAATATATTGCACATACTTTTCGCTCAGTGTAATTATTGCATTTAATTATTGCTTCACAAAACTTTTCGCCATGTACATTTGCCAGCACGCAATAGACCACCACCATCCCGTTCACTGGCTTATCGCTTTTCCTATTTAGGAATCGCTTATATATAGAGATACACAAATTCACGCAGTCACATCCATCTACCAGTGTACAGAGATCCTTCCGGTTATATTCGAGTTCATAACAAGATAATCGATCCTTTGGGAGAGGCTGAACGCTGAAGAGTGTATATGGCATCGTGCCAGAATCCATTGTCGCGCCGGTCGGTGTGTTGTGGGAATTGGGAATATGAATTTATATCTTTTAATCTGCAAGCAAAGAGCGCAGCACAGTAGCAGTAGTTCGCGCGCGCCTTGTATTTGTTGGTCCATGTTGGGCGAGTAGCAGTCGTACTATATTCATTTGGAACAACTTGCGAACAGGCGAACACAATTGTAATTGCATTAAAATGCAATTACACATTAGGAACAGTTGTGTGATGCTGCTCGTGCCTGGAAATCCTCATACCAAGTTATGACAAGTCAATATCAAGAATTTGAAGGAAAACAATGACAGTTCCCAGGCAGGGTGCGATGCACGTGCGCTTGTAAATGGTGCAACAATTCGAGTTTTGCATGAAATGAAATGAATTTTTCAGAGTGGTTCGGATGCGCTGGCGAAATGGATTAATGGATATCGAACGTTACGATACAAGTGCATTGTTGTATCTACTACGAGTGTCAGTGTATAGATGATGAGTCCTGTCAATAGACCGTTCAACGCCTTTAATGAAATGAACTCCAAATTCCTACGCCTGCAGATTGTTTGTCGTTGTGAAGTAAAGTTGAACGTCGACGATGAATGACTGAATGACGACATCGCATTGGGTACTTTTGTCATAAACATTATCATCATATCTTCGCATAGGTTATTATGACGATTGTTAGATGGCTGCTTCGTTCGTACGTTTTCCGCTTTCCATTCTAAGAAGCAGGAAGACGATTGGAAGAAATGTTAGTGGCTTAATTGTTGTTAATTATTAATTTATTGATTTATTATTGATGATTATTTGAATACGAAATTTTTGGAGGAAATTAAATTTATTCATTCTTGAATGGCGATAATTATAATTAGCTATTTTTAAAGCGCTAAGCAAGGGATGGAATAATGTCTAGAGCTTCAAAACTCACTACACCATTGTTTGTTTGTAGACACTTTAGTTTAGACACCTATGATAGCAAAGCCAGTATATAGAACTTTATAAAGCAAAGCGAGAGCTGGACTATTTAATAATCAGCCAAGTAAAGATATTCTGGTCCGATAAAAAGATGGAGTGACAAGCGTACTCCCACGCACTGGCATTGGAGAAAGTGTTCCGAGACTGTGATGTAATGGCGATATTATAACAATACTCGATAAGTCCATCCGCAGGTAATGTTTTACGCAGTCTACAATGACACGGATGGTAGAAAACCAAGAGCTGTTAAGCTTTTATCATGAACGAGCTGGCAGCAAAAGATGCATAAGTGGTCCCACAATCAAGATAGTGGAGCGCAAATTTAAAGCAGTGCAATCTTTAACTATCTCGGGCAAATTATGTGTAACAACTCATTGACCAGAAAGATGCGCTTACTTAAAGGCAACAAAGCCTACTTTAGTCTTACAAGACTATTTGAATCCCCGAATTTATCCATTACATTAATTTTTTGCTATAAAACAATGGTCATTTTAGTATATTACATATGGACCTGAATGTACAAAACAATGGTCATACTAGTACATTATATATAGACCTAAAAGTGCTTACCAAAAAGTAACCTAACCTCATAGCTGCGTCCACGGATAAAATTTTACGGATGTAAGGAAGTACGATTCCAGAGACTTTTAATTGTTGACATCTACCAAAGCGCAGTTGACATCGTGTAGGGGATCAGGCTCGTAAAGCTCTGAACTGGTTGACATCTAAATTAGGACCGGTAGCGAGAGTTTTTCGCAGGAGGCCAATACGAACCTCAGTTGAAGAGCCAAATATGATGATGATTCTTATAGTCTACTCCAAAATACAGATGCAATCTATGTCAAGACAAGTTATGAAAATACACTCAAGCAATCAAAAGGAGCAAAAAGCTTGCACATTACCACAAAAACTTATTTTATTGCATAGGTTACTTTTTTTTATAATTTACACAAGCCAAGGACCAGTTATTAACGCTTGACAAATCTTCGTTCATTAGATGAATAGTGTCATCAATCTCATTCATAGGACAACTCATGAAAATTTGAACATCGTCCGCATATATGTCAACTGATTAAGGTAGTTCATTCACATATAACCAGAAGAGTATTGGGCCTATGCCTGCTCGATCTGGGTGAAAACTTTCTGTACAGCTCTTCGGTTTCTACCAATGATGTCAATATCATCTGCGTACGCCAGTTCTGAATGGACTTATAGGAGATTGTTCCTCTCGCCGTTACGTCAGAGTCTCGGATCATTTTCTCCAACGTCAGGTTGAAGAGGACGTAGGCCAGTCCATCCCCTTGTCGGAGCCCGGTATAGATGTGGAATGGGCTTGAGAGTGATCCGCATATTTTATTACTTGGCTAATAACATTAGTCATGGTCTTGTCCGTTTATTTGGGATGCCGAATTCTCTCATGGCTTTATAAAGTTCTACTCTGGCTATGCTATCATAGGCGGTTTTAAAGTCTATAAAAAGATGGTATAGTGGGTTTTGAAACCCTAGACATTTTTCCATTACCTGCCTAATGGTGTAGATCTGATCAGTTGTTGATTTGCCTGGGATGAAGCCACACTGGTATGGACCAATGATGTGTTTAGCGTATGGGACTATCCTGTCTTGAAGGATAGAGGAGAAAATCTTATACGCTGCACTCAACAACGTTATACCACGATAATTGCTGCAGGTTGTTATATCTCCCTTCTTATGTATGGGGCACAGGATGCCTCTTCGCCAGTTTTCTGACCTCGCTTCTTCCTCCTATACTGGCACTATTAGTTCATGAATTGCTTGGTGTATTGCGGTGCCTCCTTAATATAATAATAATAATACGACAAATATGTAATCCGTCGTTTTGCGATCTAAGCACCCGTATTATATCAAAAAAACGTTATTATTATTGTTCTGCCGTTCGGTCTACTACCCGAGTTCATAACTAACATATGAGTATAGCAAAAACCTGGAAGGACATTAGAAAGACAAACAGATTGTACAACTTTGCTTACTTACTTATGTCCTCTATACCATTTTGGGTCCTAAGGCCACTACGCCTACGTCCATCGCGTCCGGTTCCTGGCAATGAGCTTCAGCTCTCTCCAACTCTACGCGATGGCGCGTTGGACCTGAGACCCTAGAACCCACAAGGGGATATATGACATATGTAAGAAAGTCAGTAGTATCGAAAGAACTCTCATAAAATGCGTCAACAAAAACACTTAGCCCATCAGTAATTATGTGAACAGTGTGAACCTGAATATAAATCAATGATCTCTTAACACAACCCTATCAAATTGCTATTTAACAGCAATTCAATTGTCATATGATTTTGAAACAGGATACTCGTGTAACCACCGAGAAGTGCCTGCGGAAACATCAAGTAAATACGAGTGCAAATAAATGGAACATACGAGTAGTATACAGCAAGCGGCAGCAGCAAGTGCAAGCATCATGTGTAGTGTATCTGTCACACGCCAATTTCCTAAATACGCGACGGACGCCCTCTCAATTAGTTTGTGTTCAGCACAAAGTGCTTGACGCGTTATTCAAGACCCTCTGCAGAGTTTGTAAAAGCCAAACAAACATTTTACGCCTCTTGTTGAAATGAATGGGGTTGAACCGGAGCGACGTCAAACAGCTCTTCAAATGGTGATAGACAAACACACAACCCCTCGTAAAGCATTCAAATTGAACTCAATTGAAATTGCAAAAAGGACATTTAGCCTGCCACCGGGCAACAGAAACAAGTTAATCTTTTAACAATGATTTAAACAAGCGACGTATCTGAGGGTTTTCCAGGGTTCCGGTGGCGGCTGTCTCCAGGGAATCTGCGCGCTAACATCGATAAACGTGTTTCCTAAAGTAACAAAAAACACGCCGCCCGTCCCCCGTCATCCAGCCTGTTTATTGTTTGCATTGCGAATGTCATTTACTTTTACAACATCGCATTTGTTAAAACCAAATTAGCTTTATAGGTAGATTTACGGGTGTATCTATGTACACATGGTGTGGTTTTTATGCAGTCAAAACGAAGATAAAACATTTTAACATTCTTCTGGGAGAGATCCGCTTTCTCACCTTTTTTTTTGTTTTTATAAATAAATAAGACTTCAATTAGGTTATAAAAGCAAATAAAAACGAAACGAATAAAGGACGAATGCCCATTGCCATTTTAGCCATTCGCACAGAGAGTTTATTAGAAATGCAAGAGATTTAAGGCAGAATGTCCGCTATTAGGTGCGTGGTGATATGAAATTCTTAAAAATACGTTAACCGATCTTCTGGTCGTCGGTATTTCTACACCACATTACCATAACTTTCTCGTTAATAAAAGCATTGCTAGTAATTCCGATACGTTGCCAATTAGACATTCCATGGTTGTTATACCCTATCGATAGCAACGAACAATAAAAACCCTGAGACAATAAAAACAACAGAACAACAAAAATAAAAAGATTGACCTCATCAGGTAAACACACACACACACACACAAACCCTATAGAATAACGGAACCTTTTCTAAGTGCCACTTAAGAATCCTTAAGGATATGCAAAACACCATTTAGATATTAGATGGACAGTCGAGAGTGCCTGGTGGTTGTTTGATGTTCGGTGTACGGGGTGTGGCGCGGTGGTAGAAAGCGTTTTTCTTTAACAAAATAAAATGAAACTTTTTCTTTGAATGCAACATTTGAATTTGTATTCGTATCCTTGAACAAAGCGAGCAGGAATCATGGACGAAGAACGTTTTCATTTTCTGCGAATAGACATGAATATGAAATGAAATGGAAACGGCAGGTAAATGGCAGGCGAGGTGTTTTAATTTGAAAAATTTGATTTCCAACAAAAGAGGATTCCCCGTGTCTGAATGAATTATTAAGTGAGTGAGAGGAACAATGGGAGGGAGTGTACCTATATTATTTAGCTCTGATAACTTCATGTTGAACGAATTTATTTTTCTTGTTAAATTTGATATCGCAAGATTGTCCGTTGGCAAGCGAATTGATTGACGAAACATAAACAGTTCATAACAACGTAGACAAATTAAAATATTGAATTAAGATTTCCATTTGTAGGGTATCACCTTTGTTTTTTTTTTGGCAATAACTTTACAATTTTCAAGGGCCGAATTTTCGTCCGTAGTTACTTACATCCGCTTAGGGAACTCACAACAGCGGCGAACATTCATGTTTCATAAAAGTATTTGAGATTAGTGACAGACTGGTGCAAGTGAATTTTTACAAAAAAGGAAAAACTAATAACCATTGAAGCCAAGTGATTATAGCCCCAGCGACTATAAACCTGTTATATACTATAATACAATACAAAGGCAAAACTTGGTTTAAGCCGCGCTGAACACAACCTAAATTCACCTGTCAAATCAGAACTCCGGGGAATGCTGCCAAAAGAAAAAAGAATACCGAACGAATCAAAAAAATGCGTCTTAGTTTTAATTTAATAAAATAAAATTTAAATTTTTATTAACTAAGGTACTATTCTATTTATTTACAAACATAACACAAACTAAATTCGTATTCATTTTAATAATAATTTAAGCCACGATTCTTTAAAAAACTGCGAAGACCGCAAAGCAACCGGGATGGATGGTATACCAGTTGAATTTTACAAATATGCAAATAACGATCTGATTTAACTTCTCGCAAAAGAATATAACCGAATTTTTGAAAAAGAGGTCATTCTAAATCATTTCAAGCAATCTGTGATCTTCCTCATTCTCAAGAAAGGTGACCCCAATCTGGCAGAAAACATCTGGCATTGCACTTTTAAATTCTTCCGAGAATCGATTCGACCCCTAAGTGACCATTCCATCATGGTACTGTTCACTAATATCTGATGTAAACAAATGTAGAATAAAATTATGTTACAGTAAGAAGAGACAATCTATGTATCTTTTGTCCTACATTGAATCTTATATATATATATATAGTAGATTTTCATAGGACTAGCCTACAAATAGATGATAAGTGTATTGAAATTTTTGTAATGAAAACTTAAAACCGGTCGAACTAAAAATGGACACCGATCCCAGAATAAATAAAAATACAAATCAGACGTGAAGCGCTCTTGTTCCTCTCATAAACATCTTCTTCTGCATAAGGCGAAAATAAGCAAAGCAGGATCGGTTGCAGTTTACTGCAGGTCCAAAACCTAATACTGAAACATATTGGTTTTTATATGGTAAGTAAGACCTGGAGTTCAAAACTTACAACATTGGACTGAAAAACATGCTCTATTTTGCTTTATAGCGGAACCAACGAAATGGGATGATTTAAAATAACTTCCTTCACTTATTTTGTTTATTTTTAATTAGCCCACCACTCTTCAAGGGACTTGCTCCTTTGTAATTCCTTGGCAAAACGTGGGCGTTAAATATTGGAATAAACGAAGGAAAGAAAGAAAGTTGTGGTGGATGGAATTGAAAGATCACAGCCGACAACTCACAAACTAGAATATTATGCTCACAGGTTCACAGGGTGCTCTATATCTAAAACTTATCGCTAACTTAGCCGGACATGTGAAAACAGCAGCTATACGGAAACTCTGGAAACTCACCAGTATTCCTAACCTAGATCAGTGCTGAGTGAGACTTTGTATGGGTTGTTTTTTTTTACTGATGCTGTATGTAAGCCTATTCAATTTCCTACAAATATTGAAGTATATAATATACAGCGTTTGTGCTTTTGGTCAACAGGAGCAGGGCTAAAATCAAAAGTTTGTAAAATGTAATTTGGCGGCTTACATCTCCCCTTTCCATGTCGTAAAATTTTCATTATCGTATTTGCTCTAAATGTATCTATACGGACATGACAGTCTGTAGAAGTGTAGAGCAATGCGTTGGCAGTGAGTGAAGTGCAATAAATATAAAACCGATTGCGAACTCATTACACCACATGACTCGCAAACAGATTTAGCCATAAATTTGCGGTTTAATATTTAATGAACTTTTTGTGTGCTGCCGCACATAAAACTTGAAAATCGCAGCGCAATCAGGCCGAGGGTTAAAACCGATTCACACTCACTCACTTGACTGACCATTGGCAGCTCTTAATACGATTTCGCACTCAATTGAGAGATGATTAAATTTTATATTTTGTAAATATGTGCGTGCGAAAGCTTCCTGGGTGGGTTTCTCCGTGTTTGTTTGTAAGCAGTTAAGAGTTAAGAGTCAGCCAGTACACATAACGAGCTGCAATTTATTTTTAGAAAGCGTTTTGTCGTATTGCGAAGTACTTAGAATTCTGGCAAGGGTGGAACAATGCCAAGGTGAACCTTAGTATTTGATCTCCTTAGTGGGTTAATAGCAGGATGGTTTCTATCCTACGAAGAAATTATAAAACGCTTACGATCGTAACTAATCGGTTGAATATTTCAAATTATAACGCTCTCCCTGCAAATTGTCATTTATACTTGATCATTAAGAACACTGGCCTAAGCTGACGGACATTTGGAACGCATGCCTACTTTCTACACGATTATTAACCTTATGTGTAACTTGCTTCATTTAACTTCAAAGATCGGATTGGTGTAATACACCTCCCGATTAGAAAGAAACGCGTTGTTACCTGCAGTTTCCAACTGGCAGAACAGGGGTTATGTTTACTAACGGAAACAACCAAAATGACATGTCGTTCAGCATATACTCGTAATGTAGTTACGGTCTTAAGCAGTCGCCTAATTCAAATTCATTGCGACAGTACGATTCCATTTTGAATTTCTTTATTCAGGCAACCGCATGGCTGGCTGTGTTCATACGGCAACTCATCAGCAATTAATTTGTTGTTGTTGTGTTGGCCTACGTTGTAAGCCATATTTGTGTTTTCTGGTTGTTCCACTATTCGCTATCGCCATCCGTCACCACAACAGTTGACGTCTTGTAAATTGTCTTTAACTCCCCGCAGCAGGGCCATCATAACAACAACAGGGCGCTAGCCTTTTGGGGGCGGCAGCTTTTATTGGTGTTGTATTTTTTTATTATTATTAGTTATTTAATTTTCAGTTATTTCTGTATTCTTGTACTACAATTCTCTTATCTGGTAACTCTATCTGCTTGCAAGTACTTTTCAACCTGTCTGGCTGAAATCCAAGCAAATAATGACTCCTGCGGCAAAACCCCGTACTATGTATTTATAGTAATTCAAAAGCTTTGCGAAGGTTCTAATCTATTCTACTGTAGTGTGCCAGATCACTCTGGTAAGTTCCTTATTTACAACTCAACATACTCGCAAGTGTGGGCGCCGTAGCTCAGTGGTTAAGTGCATGGATTTAAGTGCAGGGGTTCGTAGTTTATACATTTAGTTTGGTAATAAATATTTGTGTTCTTAGAATTTCCCCGGTCGCTTATGCTAGTATCAAATGTATCATGAAAAACGTACAACGAACAATATTGCAATTTACGTGCCCTGTGGAGCACATTCCTTAAATGCCTGCAGATTCGGCGCAGGAATGCTGCGTACAAGCAACTTACTAATAACGAATTCCGTGGTTGGGTTCGATTCCCGGCGCGACCAAAAAAAAACACACCAATTTTTCTTACCGCCCTGATCATCTACATTACCAGTACACATGCTCATCTTACAATGCTGTCATGTAATATACAGTTGCCGTGTACTATACATGTACGGTTGAGTTAAAGTATAAAGTAATCAAGATGTTCAGAGCCATCACCACTATTTACAACTCTTTGTTTCTTTACTTTTATCAAAATATTTTCAGGCACACGCACACAAAACGAAAACCGCAATTTTGCACTTTCGTGCCCGTGTGTTTGTGGCTGGGTGGCTGGCGGACCAAATCTTATGATCAATTTTTAACCCACTTTCTAAGGATTTTATTCTAAATTTGTACACATGTGTATCACCGATGACAACACTTTCTATTAAAAATTGGGTCTCCTCGGGCCTCGGGATCGGGGGACTCCCATACAAACTTTTTACAAAATTTACCCGATTTTCTTCAAAAGTTATACACATGTGTATCTCCGATGGAAGCACTTTTCATAAACATTTCGGAGTTTTCCGTGATATATACGTGTGATATATCCTTAATCAATCTGCAAAAGAAAAACATCGAAAATAAATATATTGAAGTTACTTTACTTTTTTGTTTACTATAAACTTTGTTTATGTTCATATAGGTTTTTTTTTAATTTTGTATGAATTGTATGTCTTTGTTTAGTGTATTAAGTAATTAACTGCCATATCCTAGTTCTGAAACATTTGTATAACTTTGCCGGTCACCACGCAGCCGCTGTCCTTTTGGTGTATTGTCTTATGAAGAGGGGGAATTATTTTTAATAGCCCACGGGCGTCTAATATTTTATGAGGACGGCCCTGCTCTGCTGTGAATAAAAATGTTAATATAAATTGGATTGCATTGTTGTTGGCATTATTACCGTCAGCCAGCGAGCGACAGATTATTCTGTTGTTTGTGATTTGTATCTGTGGTTTACTTATCAGCATTAGGTTTATAGTTTTTGTGTACTGAGCCGGGCATAATTGAGTTGCAAGCGATGTAAAAGTGAGCGCATAGCGTGACTTCAACGGTAGTTGGAAGCGTATTCATTCCATGTGCAAATGCACAAGTGAAGTTGTTTGGCGTTGTGAAAAGGGAAATGGAAGATGAACTTTCCTGCTATACAACATCTTACAAAATACATGTCTACATATCGGATTGGATGGAAAAGTCAATTCACAAAAACATCACATTCCTTGCGCGAATGATGCATCTCATTTTTTCTCTCCTCATCAAAATTGGTTTAGTTTTGATAATAACTAAGTCGCAAGCACGTTGCACCTCCTGACCTCTTAGTTATTTTATTTCCAAATTTTATTGAACTCTCTTAGCCTGGAACGTCGGATCGTGGGGATTAAATCTGAACCCTACTACAGGTTAATTTCCCTGGTTCGTCTACTCCTGCACTATACACGTACCCGAACGCATCTGACCAAAGGGTCTGTATTAATAGTAGGGAAAATAGTTTATACGGTACAATCCTCATTCCGGATAAGGTTGAATGGGCAGTACGCTCTTTTAAGCCATTCAAAGCTCCCGGCGGTGATGGGATCTTTCCAGTGCATCTACAGAAGGCATTCGATATCATTCTACCAAGTATGATTTACTGAGGTACATTCCTTCTATCTGGAGATATGTAAATTTGATATTAATCCCCATACCAGGCAAAAGGCCTAGTGAGCTGCCTAAATCATGTGAACCTATACGTCTAACATCATTAGTCCTCAAAACCATGCAGAGACTAATTAATGTTCATCTTAGAGGCCGGTTAGAATTGTCTACTCCTCTGCACTCAAGTCAGTTTGCGTACAGGAAAGGCAAAAGCACAGATTATGATACCCTTCACTATCTTGTAAAGAAGATAGAAGAAACATTTCGTTCCAAGGAAGTGGCCATGTGGCAATCAGTAGCAGGGGTATCGAAGACTCGACCAATCATTGGATAAGGGCCGTGCTTGAAAGACGAGATAATATTTCCTCCTCTGTATCTGTGTCTTTGAATGCAGTTAAGAGATGCCCCCAAGGAGGAGTGCTTTCTCATCATCGGATTAAACATAATGTGTGTATAAATATGAAAAAAATCGAGCACATTTTTTGAAAAATTTATATGGGAGCCCGCCGACCCCGGGGCCCGATCACAACTAAATTTTAATAGAAAGTGTTGTCATCGAAAATACACAATTCTGCAAAGTTCCAATAAAATCGGGCTATGGAAGTGGGATGAAAATTGTTCGCAAGATTCCACGACAAACAAACAGACAAACACACGGGCACGCGAACTAAATATATAGAGAATTTAAAAAATACTAATTTAATAAATACGAAAAATACTTATTAAATGTCATTTCGATTTATTATCGTTCTTGTGAGTATAATTGATAAATTGGAAAGTAGGAAAAAAGTACACTTTTGTCAACAACGATAAGGATAACGTTATATGTGACATCTAATTAACTAAGAACAGTCTATTTTTTTGTTTTTTTTTGTATATTTGGGCTAAATATTAATTTTATAAAATTGGTAAAATTCTAATTATAGGTATGTACTACAGAAAGATGGGAATTACGAGCACGCCATCAATATGCATCATCGTCGTCCTTCTCATTATCGCAGATGAATCATAATTATTACCCAAAGTTGATATTTATTGGTGTTTGATGGTGAAGTCTCTCGGCTCCGGCGCTGATCCCAAATCGTTAAAATTTTCACTTGATAGATGATTGCTTAAGTAGAGCCCATCAGTAGAGGTTCCATCATTGCCCAAAGTGCCGGAGGAAAACAAGTTGTTGTTGTAGTTATTGTTTTTCATATTTTCGCCGATGCCAGCCGCACGGATTAGCAGGGGATTGCGAACAAAGCGATGTAATTGCACAAGACACCTAAAGGATTCGGAAGAAGAGGCAACTTGTTAGGTCAACTGCTATGAGTATTGGTGTTGTTTTAATTCGTGTGAGTACAGGCGCTTAGGCAGACACACATTTACACTCACCTTTCTAATCGCCTGTCAGTGTTTTGCATTTCAAGGAGTTCCGGAAAATTACTATCGGCGTGAAAGTGAGCACCAGAAGAACGCTTGCCGTTTGTCCAACCGCGAGAGTATTGAAACGTCTGTGCCATACAACAGACAACGACGACAAACAATACCACTGACAAGATGGATAAACGGAACATTTCGGTTGGTTGGTTTGTTGATTAATATACTCTGCGGGAAAAATTAAAAAAAAAAGTTGGAGAACTGACGTTTTTTTCATTTTCCATAACATAATTCCGCTGCCATCTATAGGAAAAAAGAAATGGTGGTTGTTTCTGCTTAACCCATGTGGGAAAGACTTTCTTGTCAAACTGTACTGACAAGAAATCATCAAACTGTTGTCCAGTTAAAAGTTTCTAATATATCAAGCGGTTCGAGAATCGAAATCTCGAAATGATCGAATACTGTAAATTCAAAAATTCTGCTGCCATCATAACCAAAAAAGAAGGTTGTTGTCTCTGCTTTCACATTCATTTAAAGCTGTTTACCAGACAACATCAAAATGTTCAGATCAAAATACACGAAACTGTTTGAAAACCAATATCGAAATTCTCGAATAATGTAAATTTAAACTTGCTGATTTCAACCATTTGCTGCAGTTTCGGAAACATTGGCAAGCATTTTGTTTAATTTTGACTTTTTACTGTTGTCATGCACGCGAAAGTTTATAACAATAAACTATTATGTTTTCATGTTTGCATGGAAACGCTAACTGGATCTGATTCGTTAACCTCAAATAAACAACTGTCGAAGTAACTATTTTCTGTTCATGGAAACGCTACTAGTTATCTTAAATCGACGAAAATGTAGCTCGACTCATGCTCTATCATGGAAACGTGGTAAATGTGTGGGATGGCAGCAGCAATTAGGAGTTAACAGAGTTTTGAAAACAAATCCATTTAACTAATAAGTCTATCAGAAGTAGAAGCAGGTAAGTTCAGGTCCAATTTAATACTTTTAATATTAATATATGAGGGACTTATACAGATTAAAAGCCAAAAACTAATTGATTTGCTTAAGTAACATATTTGTTTCTCTTCGTGCATATTCTTTATTCGCTAATTCTTACCAAATAGTACCAAACCAACAAAAAAGAAAAACAAAAATTTTAATTTGTTTTTCACGTTAGGCTCTTTCAACCTTTTCTTTGTATCACACAGGAAACCGATTAAAAAAATCACCTGTTTTCCAAATTTGTCAGATAAACCTTTACACTTTACTTAAAACAATAACTAGCTATGAACACTTGTAGCTCCGGATCAGACTCGTAGTGTCAATAGTCAAAAGCACCTTCTCAATACCGGTAAAGGCAACGACTACGACACTTCAACTGCGGCTGCAACCTTTTATAATCGAAGAGAATTGGAGTCAACCCGTTTCGAAAAAGGAGGAAGGAAATCTTTCCCAACCATCAACCCCTAAGATTAACTGATATTATTAGGGCCAATTGTTTTACGAAGCGCCAAAGTTGTATTTACACCAACGTGGTATACGTTCGAGTGAACCCAATCAATGCATTTGCTGATTAAAATTGCCACTTTCGCGTCTAAAGGGTATCAAAGCACAACACACATGTATAGTATAGTCCGTCTGTATGTATACTCACATCCTCGTGTTTCCGTAGATATTGGTTCTTTTGTTGGCAATTCAAGAACTAAAAGGCTTACTAAATTGATTTGAATAAAGTTGGAAAATCAGAAGTAAAATTCATTAATGTGGGATGTGCCACTGTGCTCACACCACTTACTAACACATGCACGAAGCAACAAGTTGGTATGAATGTAAAATTAAATTGTTTCGCAAGTCGGGAAAAATGTGAAAACATCGTCTGAGGCAGGGGTGGGCAACAATTTATAGTTATCTTTAAAAAGTTATATTCTTAATTTATTTGATGGTTTTTTGTCGAGCGAATTGCTGATGTTTTGGGAGATCTTTTTAGGTCAAAATATTTCTCCACATATCTGTAACCACTTTAGGTTATCCCGCAAAAAAATCGACACATATAGCCTACCTCTGTCTGGAGCATCTTAGAGTCAATGCATTTTTTAAATTCTCTATATTAACTTCACTTGCCCGTGGGTCGTCGGTCGGTCGGTCGTCTGTCGTGGATTCTTGCGATCAATTTTTAACCCACTTCCCATGGCCCGATTTTATTGAAATTTTGCACACATGCGTATTTCCGGAGACAACACTTTCTATTAAATTTTGAGGCCCCTCGGGCTGCGGGGTCGGGGGGCTCCCAAACAAAAATTTTAAAAAATTTACCCGATTTTCTTCAAATTTTACACACATGTGTATACCCAATAAACAATACTTTTTCGAAAATTTGGTAGTGATCGGGTCCCGGGTTCGGCCGCAAGGCCCTTATACATTTTTTAAATATCTGTACTGGCATCAGATATTCGTCGCCCTTTATGGACTTTGTGCGGTGTGTGCTGCGCAGTCGGCTGCGCTGCATGGTTTTGTTGGTGGTGGAGAGAGAGAGAGAAATCTTAGCGCACGCACAAATGAACCCAGCAAATGAAACGAGACATAAATGTTTTATGCTTACTTCAACTTACATTTTTATTATATACTGAATTGTATTTTTATTGATGTCGTTTTTTTTGTTGTCGATATCAACTTACAGATAGAACAACAAGTTTTCACAATATTCTGTCATTTGTCGTTTTCATAAATTAGTTCAGAGCAGTCAAAGAGTTCTCAAGATAAATGTTCGTGTTTCTTATTTGCTCAGAGTATGAGCGTGCTCTAAGTGCTCAGAATAAAATGATCTGAGCTTTTTCAATTTTAACATCTGATGTCAAATGTTTGTTTCGATGATTTTCTTCTACAATAAAAAAAAATGGCCCAGGATCGAGGGGCTCCCATATCAATTTCTGCGATCAGAGAATTTAGATGAAAAATTTTAATTTTTATGGGTTGTTTTTTTTTCTTCCTTATGGCTTATACATGGAATGCTATAGAAGTCTGAAAATTGTCTATTCCCTTTATGTTCATAAATAATATTCGTCGCGACAGACCATTGCGGCTCAAGGCCTAGCTTCTCGCAACCATATATTCTTGCACACAAAAGGAGGGGCCTACAATTTAATGCCCGATCCGAACGGCGAATTGAGAAGCTTTCTGTGACAAGTTTGTCAGATTTTCGCTAGAGGTGGGACACCGTGAAAAATACTTTTTGGTGTTACTGGGATTCGAACCACAAACGACCTGCTCAGAAGTAGTCCATGCTCTTGTCCACTGAGCCACGGCGCCCACCCTATAGGTTCATGTTCAGATATTTAATCGCGCTGTACTTCTCGTATATAAGAATAAGCATTGTGTTGATTTGTACATTCGAATTAAGAAATTACAAAAAACAATGGTTTAAATTTAGGCTGAGTATAAGTAGTATTGTATATAAAAGTATATTGTGAATTTTATATAAGACTAGCTGTTCCCGGGTGCCTCAATACCTGCTCACATAAACTGCCGCCTTTCTCTTACCATCGTGGTATCTAATATTAACATTTTACATTTTCTATAGTCTACAATCAAGAAATACAACCAAAATAAGTTCACAACACTGTTTGTGTAAAATGAAATTGTAACTAATAAACAAACTAAAAAAACAACTCATAAAAATCAAAATTTTTCGTGTAAATTCTCTAATCGGGGATACACAATGTGCAGTTTGAATAAAATCCTTGGGAGCACCCCCTATCCCTATAACTCCGAATTTTTTACAGAAAGTGTTTCCAATGGAGATACACATGATACACATTGATGACATCTCGACTCCAGAGCCACCTAGCGGGCGCAAAAAAGTGATAAACTTATAGGAGCATCAAAGGAACATTTTGTGTGAATCAACACATCAACATTCAACACATCCAGTGGTTTAGGCGTTCTGCGTTTACATACAAACCCACAATCATTTATATATGTAAAGATTATACCAGTTCGTTCTGGTATAAACAGAACAGAATAGAATAGAAAAGAGTAGAATCTTCTCAAAACTGTTGATTGGGTATAAATAGCCCATACTTTATCACACTAAGTTAGTTATTGCTTAGATTTGTGCCAGAGAACTTGCAAGTAGGTAGAGCAGCGTTTGTTTGAATAAAGTTGTGAATAATAGGTAATCACCAGTGGGAATTTGTGAACTCTTGCAATTTGTTATAAGCGATTTTGTGTAGTGTTTTTGTTTGCAAAATCCATTAGGAACTCTAGAAAGCCTAAATCTATAAGTATTATTACTTACTTTTACATAAAGTTGTTGCTGCTTCCGAAGCGGGTGATGCAGATCCGACTGTCGCCAAGTAAATGGAAGTATAGTATTCATGAAAATTTTCGAACTCGGGATTTTTGCAGATTTACCCATTACCGTATCTCCTCAGTCAGAAAAAGCGAAAATAAAAAAATTTCTGTCTGTCTGTGTCCACTCTACAGCCCAGACGGCTGAACTTATCGCGATGAAAATTTATATATAAGCTTTTTACATAAATTGTGAGGGGTCAGATGATTTTGACGGAAATCTTACAGCCGGAAGTGATAGTTTACTTATAAATCTTAGAAATCTGTTAAGCGAAAAAGAAATTTAAACAAAAAATAAAAAATAAAAAAAAATTGAAAAAAAAATTTGGAAAAAATTGAATATGCATTTACTGAAGATTCCGGCTCCGTCCGTAAAAGAAACTCGTGCTGTGCCCACACCTCAACTTTTTTAAGAGGACAAAGTACTAATTTCAAAGCTTCGACACTGGTAGAGCCATCTCCTACTTGTTACTTTTGGGCCCACCCTCGTATTAAACTCTTCTCTGTACCTATATCCTGCTTTGCTAATACTTACTACCGTTCTTGACATGAAACAATATTGAGACATTTGGCAATGAAAAACCTTAAGATATTTATTATTTTCTTAAATTGTATTTACAATATAAGGTAACCGTAACAAAGTGCCAGTTCTTTTAATAACTCAGGTACCTGCAAAATTATTATAACATCACGATAAAGGAAAACAAAGGAAAACGTCCGTAAATACGTCCGTAAATACCTATATATGAAAACTACGCTACAAACTGGTGACTTCACATTCAGGATCAATGCTCTCATTAGTGATTCCATTTTTCCCATTTTCAGCGGTATTGGCAGGATTTTTCATCTTAGTCTTTCGGAGAAGGATGTAACACAGACTGTTTGCAGAGATAAAAGTTAATACAGCCATTACTCTGCCAAGTAGTAGAAGTTGACAACTCACATGAAAACAACAACATTGGGAACGTAAAATATTTCACCAAATACGAAAATCGCCCCTGGGAATGTGTCCACGGTGTTTTGGTAAATATAACTGAACAAAGGTGGGAAAATGAACTGTCCAATGGGTTCACTTATGCCGAATATGGCAAACATTTTACCTGTGGTAAGGGCCAATATGATTATGGGTAAAAATTTAAATATTTTCAGTGGCAGCTTACTCAACTCCTCGCCGTCCACTATACTCGAACCGATCGTTTTAATCGCAATGACACGCAAACTGACGAACATCTCAACGGCTGCCCCCACATAGAATACGGCTGTACTCTTGGCTAAAGCCTATTGAAGTTGTAGAAATGTAAAATGAATTAAATCGTTCACGCCTATTGTGAAATGGAAAGTTGTCTTACGAATATAGGCCGTGAAACCACTATACACAGGGCGGACATGATACCAATTGTTGAGTCGTTTAATTTGAATAATTTACTCAAGACCGCTGTTCCAAGGAAGGTGCCTGAGAATGAGATCAACATTTATAACTACTTGCATTAAATTCTGTCCGACTCACCAACAACTGCCATGGCCGACGAAAATGTGGAATAGAAGCTGAAGTCGTTTCCATTCCAGTTCAGCTTGATCAACGTGTAGCGGTACCAGTAGTCATTTTCTCCTGTAAGGGGTGAACATTTCAATATTTGCCCCACCATGAGACAATAAGACAGAAAAAAAACTTACCAGCCGCTGGTCCAAGCGTCAAGAAGTATGCCAGAATCAGAAGAATTAACAAAACCTGCCCGTATTCATCACGTTTTTTCAATGGCAATTTAATGCAATCGACGACCAATGTGGGATCGAAAAATTCGCGCAAGAGGGCGCACTTCTTGGGCGGCCCAGCAATTACCTTTGTCTGTTCGAAAGTAACCACTTTGCTTGGATTGCCAGTCAATTCATTTGGGTCGATAGTGTCGTAGGCAAGATTTGAACTCCCTTCCATTTTAGCAGGTTGTGTGGAAACATCATCCAGTTTAGGCGCCGCTTTCACTTCGTCAATGAAGAAGATGATATACGTAACCGCAATCACTTGAAAAGCTGTACCCATTGCAAAGGAAACTGTTTGTCGGAAAACGGCAATTGTCATTTATAATTCGATGAAAATACTTAATGAAGAACTTACGAACATATCCCAATTGTAGGAACAAATATCCACTTATTGGCTGACCAATGAACGGCACCGCAGTGACAAACATCGCAAAAATTCCGAACCTTTGGTCAGAGGGACGTAATCAGAACTATACTGATGTTAACTTAAAAATGTTACCGTCGTCGTACCTACCTAAAAACTCGATCATCCGCATGTGTTGATATTGTCAAGTAGCTGTAGACGGCCATTAAGCAGAAAGTGATACCACCAAACATCGCTGGTACAATTGCTTCCAGATAAGCGCCGAATTCCATCGGTAGTTCGTCGAAGAATATTGCCGATGTGAGAAGACCTTTTAGGGAATTAGAGCATAAATATTGCTCGATAACGACTGCCGCTCTTACTATATACTATATACGCTATACTTACATGCGAAAGAAATTCCTTCACCTATAACCGGCACTATCATGCAGGGTTTCCGTTTGTTGTAGCGATCACTCCATCCGCCCGCGAAAAGGATAACAATAAGCGGAAAAATAGCAGCTGCAATAAAGCGAATAATGAGGCAAAAAACTAATGCACTAGGAACGTCTGACGTGTATCTTAAAGCTCTTTTTGGCAAATATTTGGAATATCGGTTTCTTCTTGCCTTTTTGGTTACAAAGTCCTAACAAATCCAATCAATCTACAGTTAGGATAGTACGGACTGACTCTAGGACACTTTTAAAATGCTAGCATACCTTCAATTAAACCTTTTACCGGTTAAGGCCCCTTGTACACTGCAAATAAGCTTAGCGATATAACATAACATAACATAGCTTACCATAGCTTAGCTTAGTTCGCTAGTTCTCTACGTTCAAATTGGATACTCTTCTGGTTCTGCACTAGTGCGCTAGTTCTCTGCGTTGGACATTTCAGCTAATAGCCTTGCTCACACATACATAGATTTAGCTCAATTTTATTTTTGACGCACACGTAAAGTTTTTGTAAACAAAGTTGGTTGATATTCGCACGACGAAGACACTTATAATTAGTTACTTTGCAACGCTAACACAAAAAAGCAAAAGCTCACATAGCTAGTTTCATCGATGCAAGTGCCATTATTGGATAATGGCATTAGATTTAAGATTCGCTTGGATGACAAGAAGCATTAAATTCTACTCGACGGTTTGCTCCCCATTTAATATGCTGTCCAGTTCAGAATTTAACGAGCTTAACATATGTAGTTGGTTGAGTTCCACATGAGAAGTGGATGGACGTTCCTCCAACTTATATGAGAAGCTGAAAGTGCTGTCATCAGCGAAAGAGTGAATTGGATTCGAAGTAATGGACAAGAGATCATTAATAAAAATTATAAATTATAGAGAGCCCTGGTGAACGCCAGCATTTATCTCATGGATTTTAGACTTGAAACCGTTCTTGAAATTAAATGCCATTGATGAATGTGATTGGTAATAAATTTTGTCATTGCTAATCACAGAAACCAGACACACCACCAAGTTGTCCCATTCCTCATTTTTGTTACTTTTATGCAAATGCTGAAAATCTTTTGTTTATTTACTAATATATATATATATAGCTTTTCGAGTTACTATTTCCACAATAAATGATTGAAGCCGGAAATGTACTAAACTTCTACTACTGAGATCACGTTTATGTATAGCATCTACAGAACTTCATCATCATCGTATTTTGACCAAACTATTAATTTCATTCATATTCTGACATTTTCCTGTGGCTGGGCAAATTTTTGGTAGTCACTAAGACGCATATTCTGTGGGTCCGCTTGTTTCATTAGCGAAACTTCATACAGAGGAAGCGCAGGCTAAAACAAGTTTTTTTCTTTATTGTTCCGAAATTCTTGAATACTCGTATCTTATAGACATTAACAACAAATCTGACAAACTGGAAATATTGCGTCAGATAAATTCGTATTTTTCTTGAACAAAGTGGACATAATAAATAGAAGACCTTGGAAGCCCTGAGCTATGTTATCAACAAACTTACCGACTGGCGCTCGTTTGCCGGAAACATCGGCTGCCAATTTCTGCGCCTCACGTTCGGCCTTGCACACAGTAAAATTGAAGCTCGACGATTGTATGGTCACATTGAACAAATCAGGAGTCCCGCCGATGGTTGCATTATCGAACATGAAACTGTCGCATTCGATTCCCAATTCGGACTTATCCAGTGTAGTTTGGCAAACAAGTTGGCTGTAACCTAAATTAACGCGACAGGCCTATGGGCAAAATGAAATGCAAAAAGGACAATTAGCTTCCGAAACCGGAACACAATCAATCAAACGAAACCAAACGAGACGACACCTTGTCCAGTGGAAAGTTCTGCAATGCCACCGAATTGAAGACACTCGCCATCAAATAGAAAAAGAAAAACGGCTCGATAACCAGGTATTTCCGGTATTGCCAAACTTTTTTCAATGCGCTAAGCTTCCCAGTTTCATTTCCTTCCGGTTGCCCACTTCCGTTAGCTTCCATTGTGTTTGTTTACTTGGAACTTGTCGAACTCTCAGCTACACTCCGATGTACATAACTTTCACGGAATTTTAAATTTGCTCACGTATAAGATTCCCGCGCCACTATGTGTAAACGAAATTTCAGCTACCTCATCGGCGAAGATCTCTCGTAGAACTGACCGTGTGGCTTCTCCTCGCCTCGTCAGGGAGCTGAAGCTGCGGAGATTTTGTGTTTTGCTCACAGTCGGCGATAAAGCGTGTTGACAGATCACTTTTGGATTAAATATTTGAATTCAAATTCTTTGCAAACTAAGTTGATAAAACGCGTTTGACCAAACCTGTTCCAGCTGGCTCTACCCCTTCTGAGAAGGCAATTGAGGGCTCTTATAAAAAATAAATTATTAATGATATTGCTTTGGTTCTCAGTGTGTCATCGCGAAGGTCGACTGACTCCATCTTCTTGAATTGAATTTTATTCTATCAATAGAGGAATGCGATAACAACGCATGACCTCTTGACGAAGGAGGCACAAGTGTTTCGTCATATGCGTCGCGTAGTTCTCGCTGCCACAAGGGGTGTAATTCTTTCTATGATAAGCACCAAATAATTCAATTCAGTAATTGTTGTTGTTGTTGTAGCTTTTTTTTCATGCGAATGATTTGTTGTTAGACATCAGTGCTTGTAGTTGAGTAAAAAAGTCAAAGTATAGCAACTCAGTAGAAGTTCAATTAAAAAAATCTGGAGTTCAAAAAGCTGCCTAAATAACAATCCCTGGCATGGATGTGTTGTCTACGATAAGGGAGCTTTTGTATATTCTTTCTTTGTGAAAGATGTTATTCAGGATAAAAATGTCTTTAAATAACATTTGTAGTGGGTATTTTTTGAATGTTTTGATCGTCAGATAATCGCGCACTCTTCTCCCATCAGTTCATGTAATATGAATGAAACAAGTAAATGTAAAAAAAAAGTCATTTATTGGTTAGAAACTTTTATGTATACATCGCGCGTGTGACGCGTGTAGCGTGTGTGAAGCTCATATGATCGCCAAATTATCTATTTTTGAGGTGGGGCCTTTTTTTACAATTAGCCCACTATTCCAGGCCTTACACGCGACTCATGACACGCGTCACACGCCAGATCTCAGAAATGACGCATTATACTGAGCTTCTTACAAAATGTCAACTCTATAGGTTGTGTGAATGGATAGAAACTACCTCAAAGAAGTCCAAAAAAGCCGAAAAAATCACTTTTCCACACATCACACGCGCCAGACGCGACTTTGGACACGCGAGATCTCAGAAATGTCCCATGACACTGAACTGCTCACATAGGCCACGTGAAAAGAGGTTAGAAAGGACCTCAAAGAAGTCGACAAAACAAACAGACAAAGTCATGTTAAATAACATTTTTTAAAAACAAAGAAACGCCAAAACAATAAACATTTATAGTTATTACTGTGTTCAAAGTTTAAATTCCTCCTAGGTACCATAGAGGTGCTTCTGGCTTCGAATGGATTACTTCTCATTAGAGTACGTTGACCAAAGTGTGTGTCAAAACGTGTTGTGGGTAACTAAGGTAGTTTAGGTTAGGTTAGGTTAGGATAGGTTAGGTTAGGTTAAGTTAAGGTGGCTGTGGGTCGAAAGCCCGACACACTTAGACAAGTAATGTTTCATTGGGTACCACATGAATCTAGAAAATTTTCTTACCTACTCGTTGAACCAGTTGGAGCTTCGTAAGAAGCGAAAAAGACTACTTATGTCAGTATACTCGTATGTTAGATATCATTAAGGTCGTTATAAAAGAAAGCTCCTAGATGGAGAATGGGGTCCTCCTCCTCCTCGGCCATGCATCTTCTACAGAAGTCGTTCACGATGACGCCAAGCCTTTCTGCATGCTTGCCTATGAGACGGTGTCCAGTGATGACACCTATAACAGCACCGATGTGCAATCTTTATTGAGAGATCAAACATTTGGAGCGTTATTGCGTTTGACACCGTACGGTTATTTTTTTTCGTTAACATCCCTTTTTAACATTTGCATGTAGCGATTGGCATGCCTAGAGAACCATTTTTAGGTAAAATGGGTAGTGTAGTCCGTGTTTGGGGAGTTCGTCAGCTCTGCAGTTTCCTGGAACGTCTCTTTGCCCCGGCACCAAACATAGTCGAATGTTGAACTGCTCCGCCATCTCCGTGAGATAGATGGGCTATACTAGAATTCGTAGACTGATTCCAGGTATTTCAGCGCCGCTTGGCTATCCTATCAAGATGCGAATATCCTTAGCCTGTATATTCTCTGCAGCCTGCATATGATATGACTTCATTAATCGCCATAATTTCAGTCTGAAGACGAAAAAAGAGACTAATATTTAGCCTTTTTGAGAAAACACCTCTTCCAACCCCGTTATCAATTTTTGACCAGTCTGTCTAAAAATCTATGTCCTTATTTTCCAAATGAGTACCTTCTTCCCAGAATGATCTGGAGACTATGCTGACTTGGAAGTTTTTGTTGAGCTGGTGAGTCTAAGTTGCGAGGAATTCTAACTAAAGTCAGGATAGAGGAGTGACTGATTTCACTTTCGGTCCACTGGGAGACTGTATGTAGGCGAATAGCCGCTCTAGCGGCTACTTGTCTACAGAAAATATCTAGTGCTGTATGGTTGAATGTCAAGTGCGTCGGAGGGAGTTGTACGAAGTGCTCCGCTCATACATAAACAAGATCTTTGGACTTTGCTTAGTTTGCCACGATTTACTGCTTTATCTAAGATAGTCCACCATATAGTCAAACTGTATAGAAGTGAAGCTCTTACTACCGTTACCGTTGTATATAGCAAAAATGTTTCCAATGGCTGTTTTGTAAGAGAAGATTGCTACTGTGGATTTACGAACTCTTTTTTGTATGTTTAGTTTCCAGCCGAACTTTCTGTCCAGAATTAGACCCACAGAAAGTTAAGCTTGTACTGTTAATAGAAGAAGGGTCAACATGTGGGATTTTGTATTTCCTAGTGAAGAGGACATGTTCAGTTTTGTGGGGGTTTACTCCTAAACTACAACGATCTGCCCAACCTGTTAGCTTGTTGAGAGCATATTGTAGGAGCTCTTTGAAGGTGTTAGGGTGCTTTCCCGAGACGGCAATAGCAACGTCATCCGCATCAGCGATCACTACGCAGCCATCCCTTTCAGACATACCAGCAGCTCATTAACCCCTAAGTTCCATAAAAGAGGGGACAGAACTCAACCTTGCAGGGTTCCTCTGTAGACAGATCTTTTGGCAGACGGCACACCCAGTTTTGAATTAACAATCCGACTTTTGAGCAGAAGGTGAATCAATTCGCCAAGTGAGTCGTCTACCCTCAAGGTCGGCAGTGTATCAGTGATCGCAGAAGTGTCGACGTTGTTAAAAGCGTCTTCAATGTATAGGAATGCTACCATTGTGTACTCTTTGTAGTGAAGGGAATATTCAATAGAACGTACTAGCGTATGCAGAGCTGTAAGTAACGTAAATGAGTTCCTTCGCTCGCACAACAAAAGATGTTGTGAAAACCAATACTTACAGTAGTGGCTGCCATATGGAATCTTTTGTTTTGGTATTATCTGAACAAAATTTGGATCATTTATACTTTATTTCGATTTGGCCTCGTGTTTCTATTTTTCTTCAATTTCGGACTCCTCCTGGAGCTCATTATATTTACATTAGCGTTGTTAGTTCGGTATCTGTTGGACGACTACCTGCCTCCTAATTCCGTTTTCCTCCTTCCCACATTAGGCGTATTTTATTTGCCGAGGAATAAAGAAATAGAATTTGAAAACCAACAAAACAACAGGTTTTTTTTCCAAAGGAGGAATAAGATAGTGCAATTGTTGTTGTAATTCTTTATTTTAATTTCTTTCTCTCTTGTCGAGTTTTTTTTTGTTTTAGCAATCTGCGGTGGAGCGTAGATTTTTTCTCGAAAAAACGAACACGAAAGCCGAGAATCTTTTGTTTACATTGTTTTGTTGCATGTGTGTGTGATGTGTTTTACCTAAACCAAATGACATCAGTTGTTGGTGTTAGTAAAAGAGGGGTAAATCTTCCAAAATATCAAGATCTGTTTGAGGGGAAATCCAATCTACCGTAGATTGGTTTTTTGAAATAAACGAACAACTTGACAGCCAAAAAAGCACTCTACGGCAGATTTTAAAAAAAAAAAAAATCGACAACTCTGACGTCTGACAACTTTGATATTTCATACACTTTCTCTTAATCGATGCTTACACGGGACAAAATAATTGCTGTTAATAAAGTTACGCATTTACGTCGACAGTCAACTGTACGTACATTTTGTTTGGATGGCTGTTTTTGTAAATGGTTTGTTGTGACAACACACCGCAACTTGCACATTTATGCATGTCCATTGTATTTAGTAATCTTATTTGAGCGTGCATGACACCAATATCTCATTTATTTTTGTTAGATTAGCAGTCTTGGTTGAGTGAGTAAAAGAAGAAGGTGCAGGCATTTTTAACTTCACTTTTGATTTATTGAGTAGTGCGCATAAAGTCCTCCTGCAAAAGAAGAATTTCTTATTTTGTGTAATTTCCATTAACGCAAACAAAATTTTGATAAATTTATTTAGTTTGTTTTGTGTAATATTGGTGATAAAAAGTAAATGGAGTCAGAATTTCGGAAGTAATCACTTTTATAATTGGTACTACCATAGGTTAAAAACCGCGTAAAAAGTTAAATTGTTGACACTAAATACACCACAAATATTTTTTGTAGTCTACGACCAGTTAAATTTATTCGTCTTTCTTTCTACAAAATCCCGTGGGTTATGTCAAGGGTAGTAGTGATAGTGATTACTTGCTGTATTCCATTAGACAAAACCACTACTCGAAATAACTTGTCTCCTTACATTAACATTTTTACATTATTTATTATTTGTACTAATATGATGTAAAAATACTATTACTACTTTTATTATACAGTTTACTTTATAATTTCTCTATTTCTTGTGAATAAATAAACTTTGGTTTTGTCTTTTTTATGGGGAAGATGTATAATCCGTAAAATCATACATAAAAACTTCGTTAACTGGATAATTAGTAATAAATAAATACTTAAAATAACAGTCCTTTTTTTTACATTTAATTATTTGGTAATAATCGCCACATTAGTTGTTTTTGAATGACAGTCTGTCAATTTCAAAGCTATTAAGAGTGTACCTAAAATGTATCCTCGGTTTTATACCACAATATCGATGGATAAGACCCGTAGTAGCATATTTTCGAAAATTCGATGTTAAGCACAAAACAATAAAGGTTTTATATATAATTGCTTGGTTGCACTAGTATGAAAACAACTCACTGTAATAGCTTTTGTTTATCTGTAATTATACTTTGTTATGCAATCTAAAACCTTCACTTGATTTCTACACACAAGTCCTTAATTGTACATAAATAGAATATAGCAATTTAGGCTGTGTTACGCTCAATATCCGCATAGCCTAATTGCTATGAGTTGCACTGGCTTTTCATTTTAAACTTGTATATAACGTAGCAATTGGGACAAAAATATAAAATAAAAAGTTGTTGTTACAAACGGTTTTTAGTCCGAATGGATTTGTTCATCTAATTAAAAAAAATTACTTATTGACTTATTTGCCGCCATATTAAATGTGTCAGTAAAATCGTTCGAATGGTATCACTAACTTATTTTGACATGACAATGATTTGATTTAGATTTTCGTGCAAGACTGCGATAGAAAATAAATCACTTCGCGAGGAGACTTATTGGAATAAGTCAGGTTCTACAAATGAGTCTTCGTTTCGAAAACAGCCTAAGTAATATATTTGCAAACTCATCAAAACGGAATCGATAACGTAAAACTTTTTCGATAACATCGTCGTAAGACGCCATTCCAGCACATCGTGTAACTACATACTCAACGAACAAAAAAACAAATATGCCTTTCTTTCGTTGGTATTAACTTGTCTCTCTGCCTTCGCGTGCGAAAGAGTGACAACTATCTGTACCGACACCACTTTATGACAAGAATTCTACGAGTATTGAATGTAATTTCACTCATTCAAGTTTTTAATCAACGAAGAATAACGACAGCCCGAGCCCAACATCGCCTTCGCCATTCGCTTCCACGAGCACATTCGTGAATTGCGTTTTGTTTCGATCGGCTGTTGGTATGGTAGACGGGTAACTTTAGCCTTTAGCGAGGTTCTGTGGTCTTATCAAAGTGCTGAAGTTATTTATATAGAATCAAAACAAAAATATATTGAAAAAAGAGAGATAATCTGTTTTTCGTGTGCGAAACAATAAAATTACATTCGATATTTGTGGTATTTGTGCTTTGTGCAATTTTTTTGATTATTAGACGGACGATGATGATTAATGGGGTTGAATGAGAAGTGAAAAAACTGTTCTGTCGATTTGACGAAAAAGAAGAAATATTTAAATTTTACATATATTATGTGTCTACATGGCTGCAATTCATTATTCCAGTGATAATAATTTTTCGAATGGTATAACAAAGAAGTGTAGTGAGCACAATGTTAACAAATTAAATTTGCGAAAAAACCTGTAAAAATCGACAGCAGGGCACAACACAAAGTGAGTGAGTGTGTAATGGCCGTTGTTTTGTTTTTTTCTTTATTTTTTGTTTGTTACAAAGTCATCCAGTGAGCATAAGCAGCAACACTAACACCACTATTGTGAATTGCGTTGCAAAAGTCACAACACAAGCAAGACGAGTTGAGTCGATTGCAGTTTGCAGCGCGGTATCCGCAGCCGCAGAAACCACACAAAATGGATACGTTTCGGAAGTGGTTAAATAAGCCAAAGGTAAGCTAACTGAATGAATAATTATTAAATAGCCGATTTTTCTCACAACCCAATTTAATTTAACACAAAGTCCACAAAACAATGAAAACATTGTTCTCTTATCAAATTGAACTTCTACTTCGACGCGCACCAAGTCATGTACACACTCAATACCTACCTAGGCATATATAGATAAAGTAAAATATAAATCGAATGGAATGCATGAGGAGCTTCACAAGGACGGCTGACGGCCTGTGTCGTTGCGTTACACAGATTGCAGTTAAATAAACTTCGTGGATTTGTTAAACAGATTAGTTAATTTAATCAGTCTCCAGTACTCTTCTGTTAAACAAACCTTTATCCTTTGCATGCAAACAAAAACAAATGTTTATTTTGTGTTTTGTATATCCAGGAGGTATGTTTGTAATTAAGCTGCTCAGAAGAATCATTGCCCTTTATCATTTGTTTTGTCTGTTGTTTGGTTGATAGGGACTTCGATTCAATATGTATGAATGGACGAGATGATTGGTCGTGTTCTCTTTTGTCTCTTTCCAACGCATATTTCGCTGAGTTCAGTGTGGTTCAGTGCATGACCTCAAGGTGGTCGTCGTTGTTTTTTATGCCCGAACTAAAAATGATGTCAACGTTTTGTTTGTTGGGATTTAATTATAAAACTTTTAAATTAAGATTTGAATATTTCAACAATATACAAAAATGCAAACATATCAAACACAGCTAACGCAAAGACAGCGAAGGGAATTGAAGTATGTCTCTTTCCTCGCTTTGTTTATGGTTTGTTTGTTTGGTATGCATGCGGCTGTGAAAGTCACAATCACTCACTATGCGAAATAAAAATTCCCTTTTAAATTTAATTCCACAACAGTGTGTTGCAATAAAATTACGTCATTTACCTACCTGTGCATATACCAAACGCAAACGAGAAACGCACTGACAGCCCACTTGCGACGGTTACTTTTGACTTAAATTTTCTCCAATTATTTTTTTTAGGTAAAATTTTGGTTAATCTTTTGTCGTGTTTTTTTATTTGATTGATATTTGATTTTTTTGCTGTCAAGTTGTTGGTTTTTCCCAAAAAAAAAACAATCTACGGTAGATCGGATTTACCCTCTAACAGATCTTGCTATTTTGGGAGATTACCCCTCTTTTCATTAACTGCAACAACAACATATGCAAAAGATTCTCGGCGTTCGTTTCTTCGAGATATATTCTGAGCTCGAGCGCAGATTTCTAAAACAAATAAGTCAAGTTTGGTATAACGCACAACAAATTCTGCAGAAGTTACAAGGATCCACCAAGTTGTTATCTAGAACCCGGAAGGATATTGCCAGAGTTGTGGATATCAGCACGGGCCACTGGCCAGTGGACAACCATTTTGTCAAGTTTGGTATAATGCACAACAATAATAATAATAATAATAATAATAGGCGCGACAGACCGTTGCGGTCCAAGGCCTGTCTTCCCGCGACCATTTGTGGTGTGCATGTAGATTTTTGCACACAAATGGAAGGGATATACAATTTAATGCCGTATCCGAACGAGTTATTAAAAACGTTTCAAAAAGGACCTAACTATTTGTTTGGCGGAATTTATTATCATTAGAATAACTACGCAATAATGCTACTCGCAATTGATTGATATTTTAATGGTTCTGATGCGAGGTCACCGTACTTTACATTGACATTCTCATACGATTAATTGAATGAACAGATTGGGATGCACAATTCAGCTGTCTATACTCGTATTTAAATACGAGAGAGGTGGAATTGCATAAGTGAAAAAGTAAGTGCACTGCGAATACGTTACTTTTGTAATTGCTTTCGCAGAGGTAGACTATAGCCGTCCGCTTCCAGCGGTACAAAGACAATAGAACGGTGGTACTTGCTTTCTTTTTTTTAATTTCTAGCTGTGATTTAATTACGTTTCCAGTGAGCGGCTAGCGTTTATTTCTCGTGTCAGAAGATACCGCAGACGGACAATTCCAAATAATGAAAGTCCCAACACAATCAACAACACACAATTGCTATTTGTGCTGTAGTGTTTTACGTCGTCGTCTTCAAGGTTGATTGCCACCCAAAGCAACTAACAACATACTGAATGCCAGTTGAAGAGGTTTGGAAATTAAGATCTCTTGGACGAACTTGTCTGGCCGTGTGCTTTAGTCATCGATAACTATTTATACAATAAGAGTACACACAAGTTAGACGGCATGACACGAAACGGGATAAATAGGTAGCATCTACAAGTACATAGAAGTGCAAAATATACTAAACATTTTACTTTTGAAAGCATTGTTAGTAGACGAGGGCTTTAAGAACACGCATTTTTGTATCGGAGAGATTGGCTCACGTTTTTATTAGTTTTTGATTCGTCGCTCTACGTAGTACGACGTAGTTTGTCGTGATTGTTCCTTTGATTACGTGGATGCAGGATGCAGTTGGCTTGTTGCACATGTTTTGCAAAGAGACCGCTTCCTCCACCTCCACCATTGCCATCTTCGTCACCATCGTAACTTCATGTTTGGATTCGCTACATTTACTCGTTTACTCGTAGGAACACATCGACATCGAGTAAGTTGTGTGTTGCTTGTCGCAGTCATTCGGTGGAAGAAAAAGGGAGCTCCATCCAATGGGGAAGTGGCAATTACTTACTGGAAAATGTGGGTATTGTATATTCAGAATACATATATGATGAAGATGATCATTACGTCGACGGATGTTTGCAAAAATTGGGTCAAGTTGGGTAGAATGTGTGAGTTGTGACGGTTGCTTCTGATGCCCCCCCCCCCCATGTCTTTGTCATCAGACTTGTCAAATATTAACTGGTTCTTGTGTTTGTGCGGCATACGCAAAGGTATCCCCTTACACACATACCTGTTGGTTTACAAAGGAATTTCTTCAGTTGTAAATAAAAATGTACTCTTTTTTGCTATTGTCGCTGTTTTTAGAAGGACATCAAGCGAAATTTTAACTTTGTTTTGTCTTACCTACTGGTTTAAAGTCACCACGCGATCGCACAAAGATTCGGTGAACAATATCGCAAATACTGATCGCTTTCGATGTTTTTGTTACAGAAGTTAAAGTAAATAAAGCATAGAATCCTTGAGTTAGCTGTGGACTGTAGTTCCAGAAATTTTTTGCCTCATGAAATAAGCGTATTAGTAGAGTAAACGAGTGTTTCCGCGCTCGAGGTTTCTACTTCAAGTACACACCAATACACTTATTAATGGGTATTATGTTGAATTTGAAATGTCATTTTGAACATTAATTTATAATTATCAAAAAATTATCAGCAGATGTTCGAGAGAAAGTGATTTCCAAATTAAATTTTTGTTTTTTTAAATATTACTCATCATTTTTGCATCCGGCTCAGTTCTCCCAACTCTGAGTTCGACATCTTTGTCGATGCGTATACTCGTACTATTTTTTTACACACGAATTCTAACTCGAAGAAGAATTTGTTTACTGATGGTTGTTTAATCAAACCATATTGCCCAGGTCATGAAGATGTGTTGGGGGACTGGAAAACAAACAACAAACCCAAAACAAATTTGTGTAGAAATAAGCGAATCCTGAGAGGAAATCGAAACAAAACTTACTGGAAGCAAATGGGCGTTGTTTCTTCACGAAAACCGGTCATGTGGCTACTGTGGCTCTTAATTCAGCTTGGTATACGACCATTTGTTTGCCTGAGGTTTTCAACAAATTGAGAGAAAATCACCCAAAACGGCGAATCATATTGCATGAGGATAATGCGAGCTCACACACATCGCATCAAACAAGCGAGTATTTGAGCACTCAAACGATCGAATTGATGGGTCATCTGCCTTACAGCCCTGACTTGGCACCCAATGACATCTTCCTGTTCCCAACAATCAAAGATAAGATGCGTGGACAACGGTTTTATCGCCTGAAGAGACGGTTGAATTTTGGAGCTATCATCTTCGGACTGGAAAAAGTGTTTCGATAAATGGTTGAGCGTAGCCAAAAGTGTATAGATCTTAAAGGCGAATATTTTGAAAAGTAATAAAGCCATTTTTGATGAAAAATTTTAATTTTCTATTTCTATGAACTTTTACGGCACCCCTCGTAGTGAAGCACGAATTAAATTAAGACAATCCTTTAACTATCCTCGTTCAAGTCTAGTAGCCGAAAATAACAGAATTAAATCATAACATCCAAGCTAGGTATATAAGACAATGGTCATACCAGTACTTAAATATGGATCTGAGACATGGTGCTTAGCAAAAAGCATTCTGACATCTAAGCTTCGGTTGAGAGAAAGGTCTTACGGAGTATTGTTGGCCCCCGTATGTGAGAAAGGACGATTTCCGATAATTTACGAAAGTTACCGCGATGTCGACATCTTTAAGAAAATTAAGCTAGGTGGGCTCCGGTGGGCAGGAAATCACCATGAATGGCGCTTACTCCTCTCTAAAACGAAATCTGACAGATACTTTAAATAGCCAAGAAGGTGTGTTACACACAAAGTATATGTAGAAAAAATACTTTAAACGCGCTTATATCTCAAAAGTTACTTTTTGTTACATTTCTGCTTCATCAGGTCAGCCCTAACTTTTTCCCATTCTTTACATGACAAACTTGTTATCAAATGGTCAGAGGGACAAAACAGTAGGTAAAACAACCTATGACCTGCTTTTTGTCTCTTGCCCGAAATATTTCGCCATTATCTATGTCCAATTTTCAGTAAATATTCCTGTAGGCGTCGTCGTTGTATTGACAGATGACAATAATGCCAAATGCTTGACAAATTCGTTGAAGGTACTTCAAATAACGTTTTCAAGATCATGACAGGTGACGAGTCATGGATATTTGCGTATGAGGTATGAGCAGGAAAGCCTCTTGCCTGAAATATTTCGCCATTATCTATGTCCAAGGTTCAGTAAATGTTCCTGTAGGCGTCGTCAGCGTTGTATTGTCATCTGTCAACGATTAATGTTTTTTTAGAGAAACCTAACAGTGCTTACTTATCAAAACCCGTCCCAATTTTAGCACTTTATAGGTAGCAGCGTGGCAAAGAATACATCACTATCATCGATGATCAATTAAAATCACAATTAAGCGCCATAAGGTTCTACAATTACTTGAAATTGAAATTATATTTTAATTCCATGTTAATTCCGCGAAATTGTTGATTGCCCTGCCTTCATCGTTAATACCAAATAAATTATTTCACCGCTCATTCAAGGCTATGCAGCCGGTATAAAACATCACTGGATTCGCAAAAAATCTAATGGCACCAATAGAAACATCACAGAGAAAGTAATCGAACCAAACAGCAAGTTTGTGAAACTTAACCAACTTAATGCATAAAAAAATCGATTTGTTGTTGTTGCTTGTTTTTTTGGCAGTTTAATCAAAAGCGAATCATACCCGCGTGGGTGCAATCTAAACCACATTCTGCTTGATTCTAAATTTGGCACAAGATACACGGGAGAAGCACAGAAGGAACCACTGGTACAGAATCATCTACCCAGATAGTCTGTGTGCCTGGGTAGTTGCCAACAACGATTTTATTAAAAAAAAAAGTGTAACGTGTAACCATAATCTGGTCGATCGACGTCTAACGATAGTATCACTCAACAGATGGTGCAGCCGATACTCACTTAGTCCTCGTTTCATTCCAATGACAACCGATGCCAAATGTAAAAATTTCAATGGCCCAGGGAGACTATACATTTTAATCTTCGCGCTATGTATTGTCTGGTACTAACACATTAATGCATTTTAGCTAATTCAGTCTGTCTGATGCTCCTGAAATTTCTTTTTTTTAAACACGAATTCTCACTCAAAGAAGAATTTGTATACTGATGGTTGCTTAATCAAACCATATTGCCCTGGTCATGAAGGTGTGTTGGGGGACTGGAAAACAAACAACAAAGCAAAAACAAATTTGTGTAGAATTTAGCAAATCCTGAGAGGAATTCGAAGCAAAACTTACTGGATGCACTTACATTATTTTGTTTTGTTTTATGAGCTCTTTGCTCATAGAATGCAACAATTTTGTAATATGAGGGAAACACTGAGTCTTGATTTAATGCGGAAAGATTTATAATTTGATGAAAGTTTATTTTTGGAACTAAAGATATCAACGATGCGCACGCTGATGACGATGATTTTGTAGTACCGATTCTTATTTTTAAACATTTAACAGTTTTACGGAACATTCATGTAGTGATGAATGCGCAGCATTTAGTATCAGCTCTCCACTTCGGTTTTTTGGGTGGCTGGTAGGGGGTTGCATTGTAGTACATATTTTCGAAAGCTGTTAAGGCTAACATTAAACAAAATACTTTACCCACAGACCTCAGCAGTGAGCTGCTTGAGAGGTTAACTGCAGCTGTCAGCTTGAAATTGAGACAAAAGAGCCGCACGCATAAAGACAATGCATTTCATAGTCTTCCTTTCACTTTGGCTGCGCCTCCGATTTTCAATTTCAATGGAGGGAAACGACTGAAGGCAACTTGCCATATGAAAAGACAGTGGAAATTTATAGAAATTAATGTGACAACTTCGTTTTTAACTTTTACTTTTTACGATGATGGAGCGTGTTGTTAGTGTGAAAAATGAGAATGCGATTGAACATTTTAACTTGACAATGAATACTATTTCTTTTATTAGAATTGCTTGTCAATCTTTTTTTTTAAAGTACGGAAAAGCACGTCTAGGAATATCTGCTAAAAGTTTGTCGCGAAACAGAGCAAGAAGTTCGGATCGTGATAAACATTCTGAATCTGAATAAAGTGACAAAGAGCTGGAGGTATTTCTAGACAGTAGTTGTTTTCATTGCAATTAATTAGCAATAACTTGTTAATTAGTTAACTAGCGCATTAGTTCGATTATTTAAGTGAGCTTTTGGTCTCTGTGCTGTTTGCTGGTTACCGTTTTAGGTTTTAGCTGCTGAGCTTCCAATGGCACGTGTATGTTCGTTTCTCGTGCACAAGTTTTACATACACGAAATGTAATTTGTTTGTTCACAAAACCACCAAAATCCAATATAATCGATCAGAGTCCGTCAGATAGTTCGTCTGTCTGCCTATTAATAATAATAATGTTTGGCGCGACAGACCGTTGCGGTCTAAGGCCAAGCTTCTCGCGACCAATTGTGTTGTGCATGTATATTTTTGAACACAAATTCAACTTTTATAAAAAAAAATACTCGATTGTTTTCAAATTTTGTACGCATGTGTATCCCCGATGGACAACAATTTTTGTAAACATTTTGTAGCGATCGTGGCCCGTGGTCGGGCGGCACCCATACAAATTTTATAAAAAAAGTACCCGATTTTCTTCAAATTTTATACGCATGTGTATCTTGATGGACAACACTTTTTTTAACACAATTTTGAAGTAATTGCGGGCCTCTGCGTCGGGTGCACAAATTTTATAAAAAAGTACTCGATTTTCTTTAAGTTTTATACACATGTGTCCATCGGAGTGACAAAAATTTGGGTGCGCTGTGAGCCACGGTTCTTGCTTTACGGTTGGGGTTGTTTTGTTGCTTGGTTACAGTGCTTCGCATGTTTGTTTTTTAAGCATTTATAGTGGTATTCAGTTATTGGAGAATTAACCTGAACATAATTTTATGGGTTGTTTTTTTTTTAAGTGAAAATATCAAACTCAGTTGCAAGATTGGTTTTATTTCAACGGATTTTAGCGCAAACAGTTTTACTGCAGATAATATACGCAGTTTCACCACAGTCTGACTTCTACTTGTTGTTTTTTTTTTCAGATTCCTCAAAAAAGAAAACGGCTATACTTTCCCTAGAATAAGCTACATTGAGAAAGTAAATTACAGCATCAACTACATAAATTGTGTACGTGATTTAAAATGTGTATACAGAAAGTGTAACTGTAATTAGAAACAAGCTAGAATATTGTTACATTACCTACTTCGAAATGGGTCGCATGAAATACGGAAGTGAAATTTAAGAACAACATTCTCTAGCGACGTCTGCACTGCATTTACTTCTCTTTGGAAGCCATTTGTCTGTCTGTTTGCTTTGGTTTTCTGTGATTTTAGAAAATCTTTAATATATCTCGTTAACAATTTTGATGTTAAAAGTACTGTTCATTACTACAGATACACTGGAATATTAAAAGCAATGCACAATGTCAATTCCTAGAATGCTTTTATAACCAACGGACCTACACCAAGTTGTCAAGTTGTTGGGAAACTTTCGTCATTATTCGCACCGTAATTTGGCTTCACTTAAGTTTTATGTACATACGAGTATATAACTCACTTCTTTATGATTTTAGTTTAATGAGATCTCGGTACTTCAGCGGTGGAAATTACTACTACTGGTCGTGTTGGGTTAGCCCTATACCTATATATTTAGTAGACAGTTCATTCTGTTATGTGATTAAACCAAAACGCTGCGTTGGGGTTTTTAACCTTGTTTAGTATGTAGACCACACAGATACAAATATTGCGCTGTCTGTTGCATGTCGTCTGACGATTAAGAAGAAGAAGAGGTGCACTGCTAGAATGAAATTCATCACAATGTGGCTGTTTTTCTGTTGTGTGTCTGCATGTATGTGTTTTCTGGGTTTACACCTCTCTGCAACTTTGTGATTAAATGGAATACATATTTACTACTTAGCTCTTTTGTTCTGTCATGTGTTTGACTCTGTTTTTTTTATACAAAAGCTCTTCATTGCTTGCCATAGTTATTGTGTTCTACTCATGATGAGTTTTCCACATTTTAGTTTCGCAATGCATATGACAGTGAAGAAAAAAGCGAAAATGTTTGTTAGCATTTCGCAATTCATTTACAGTCATGTAAAAAGGATTGCCTCCAGTAGCACCGAACAAAATTAATAAAAGAGTTAAATTCTTTATCAATTAGACAAATAAGCCATAAGCAAGTTACCTAAACCTAAAGGAAAAGTCTTCAATTATGTCAGGAAGATTGGACCAAGTCACTAGTCACAATCGTGAGCAACTACCTCTCCGATACAGGGAGACAACTACAAACTATTTTTATGTACTATGGCTTCAACTCTTCAGGACCTACGAATCATTCCTTCAGAATCCTCTATCACTAATTATGCACATAGTACATAATTTTGTTATTTCGTTAATACACATATACATTTATACTTATAGGGCTTATATTAACATTTGTTGAAAAAAATTTCTTATATATTTTTACATAGGTTATTATAAAACAGCTATGCTACATAACAACATCTAGGTTTCGTAGCCAGACTAGCACAGTTATGTTGTTGTTAATATCCGCAAAATCTTGAATGTCACCAGTATAGGAACGCTTGTTGCATTCCGCAACAATATGGTGAATGGTTTGTCGTTGGGCCACGCATTCGTAAGCTGAAGAACTGACGCTTCCCCATCAGAACAAAGAGTCTGCACAGTTTCCATGATTTTTTCGGATTCTGTTAAAGCGGCTGACAGGCTATCAAACCTGACTGTAAATAATAACTGATATCAGTTTTGACTGCTGCGCCTTGCGGTTAGATTAGTAGGATGGTCAAGCTCTAATTTTCGAAGATGAAAGATGTACAACCAAGAAAAAGCTTGTTTGTTGCTCGTGCTTGCAATCCGCCGTGGTTGTCTTGTATTTTTTCATAATTCCCACCAATTTGGGATATCCATAATTTTTTTTCCACTTATGACGTCGACCCCCAATAATTAAGTAACTTTTGTATTCGTATTGTGCAGGTACAAGCAAGCAAGCACACAAGACACAAATGAAAGTTTGCCACGTGCCGTCACTGTGACAGTTTTTGTCTTGCAAGCATTTGTGGATTCTTGTCCAATTATGGTTATTATCCAAAACTGAAAATGAAGTACTTTATGGAACGTATGCAAATATTTTTGATCTGATAATATAGGGGAACTTGCCACAAACAACCTTCATATTTGTTCAATGTGAACATTTCATTCGGAATGTTGCAGAGAACTGCTGAATAAACTGACCGCATGTTGTGGTTACGTGGCAGTAACCGCAATCGATTCTTGAGGCTTTTTCCCATTGCTGAGGAAAAATTTATAATAAGAGTAAATTAAATACTTACCTTGAGCCTGGAGCCGGATGTAAAGACTTGTGCAATCGACTCGAGACTATTGTGCGTTTCGGTCTGAAAGTCGGAAAGTAATTAGTTCACTGCCGCTGCTCACAACAACAAGCTAATTTAATAACTCAATTAACGAATGAATTCATTTTTGTATAGGAAGCAACATTCAACAAATACTTACCACAACTATGAATTAGGCAACGGTGAAATGTGAGCAGACTCAGACAGACAGACAGACGCTTGCCCATCAAAGATCTGCGCATTAATCAATTATTTCATCATTCCATCATAACAAAATCGCTTAGCGGCGTGTTTACCAACATTCATTCAATTGATGAAGTAGAGCGATGTAGCGAGGTGTAATAGTTGCAGACGGATACACCACGTCTCACCACGCAACAACACGCAGACAAACAGGCAACACTCTCCTATGAACGGGTAATTGAATATTCCGCAAGTGTAACAATATTTTACGCCTTATCCATTTGTTTTTTGCGTTGTGTTGTAGTTGTAACGAGCTGTAATGCACAATTAAGCCCCCGATAGACGTAGGTATCGTTTCAGCAGCAAGCCGCGCAACTCTAATTTCCGACCAATACTTGCGGTGGTGGCACTACCGCTTTCACTTTCACTGTCTTTTTTTTTCTCTCCTACTTGGCGGCTTAGTTACCAAAAGTTGTAAGTCAAGTCAAGACTTAAAGTTGTTGACATTAAAGTTTAAAGAGTTACGCCAGCCAGCCAACAAGAAATTTGAGCAAGTCTTATCATATTACGGATCTCACTTAATATTTTTGTCGGTTGGCGAATTTAGAATTTGTCTATCCCTGGCTTTAAATCTCTTAATTCAAAGAGACAAAGAGTCAAGTAATAAAAAAAAGCATCCTACAGTTTAGGTTACGCATTGTTTTGCACCGCACGCCGACCGTCTGCTGGTTCGTTCCGCTTTCAAGCAAGTGAGCTTGAGTTTGCACGCCGTAAGACTACACCAACCAGTTGTGGGTTTCGACTTTTTTTTAACTGCTGTTGCTCATATTGTGTTTAAATAAATTGTTGCATCATGCAGTGAGCAACAACAAACAGACACAAAGAGAAATTAAAAATCCAATCACTTTACTCGAGGTACCTACAAAACTTTTTTGTGTTACGTCGATTGCTAAATATTTTCCGTGGAACTCGTGGCTTACTCGTAGTACGAATAGTATGTGTTACAATTGTTATTAATTTAACGTGTGACCAATTTCCGAGTATCTGAGTAGTTGCGTTGTAATTTTTTTCCCTAATGACTTTTTTTGTATTTTACTCAACCAATTGAGAGTAGGTAGTTATTTAGTTTGGATATCTTTTTTTTTTAATTTCGTAGAGTTTTAACTAAAGGTTTACTGGGCCAGGAATCTATGGCTCTTTTCGAAAAGGTCATCTGCCTAAAAAATGCGTTTGTAAAATGTTCTTAACACAAAATGCAAAAGTCAATTGTTCATAAACACAATCACGGATACTTTTTTCATAAATTGTTTTTTATTTAATTTTTCTTTCCAAAAAACGTAACAATAAGTATTCATATCTTACAAAACAAAGTTTTACATTAACTTTTGCCAGTGCTCAAAATAAGTTTTTTTTAAAGAATTTATATATTTAAATTTGTATATCTATGCTTGTTATATATAAGTTTTGCATTAATTTTTTTGTTGTACACCTACTACCGTGGTTCTGTAGGAAAGCGCATGGCTACTTAGCAGGAGGTTCGTGGTTCGAATCCCAGTAACACTAAAATTATTTTTCACGGTGTCCCACCTCTCGCCAATAGGTGACAAACGTTCCGAGAGTAATAACTTTGTCACGGAAAGCTTCTCAATTCGCCGTTCGGATCCGGCCTTAAATTGTAGGTCCCATCTATTTGTGTCCAAAAATATACATAAACAACACAAATGGTATAGCGACGATTAAGCAAGTTAGTTAAACTATCGAGACTTCCCAAGACTCGGCCAGAATTTGCATGATTCTGTCCAAAGAAAACTCCTGTCGAACCATTATCAAAAGATCGGATCGATTCTGTGATTAGTAAACTCATGGAAAGGGCTCTAGGAAAGGTTAGCTCCTGGGCTACCATTTGTGGACTAGGAGTTAACTCTAGAAAAACTGAAATGCTAAATGTCAGGATAGTGATTATGCAGGGAGAGTGATACGAAGTGTGTTGTAGGTAAATTTCTGTTTACAACATACAAACGGATAAAAAACGTAATTCACACACAGTGGTGCGACGAACTGGGAGAATTTTAAGGAACTCGACTCTATTTGTGGATCTAAGACTTTCATACTTGCACCAATCGCGAATATTGTAGAAATTCAATGAAGAAAAAACATTGGGGTGTAGAAGGAAAGTGCTTGAATTTTTAGAGAAAAACAGGAAAAAGTCGAAGAAAGAATAAATTTGTGTATGATATAATTTGTGTGAGATAGATTTTGTTTACGTGTTGTTCCAAAACCTCAGTTGCTCTTGAATAGGAAAAAAATGTAAATTCTTCCTTAAAAGATATTTAAAAGACCCCCAAAAGGTTGCTAAAAGACCCTCAAAAGACGTCCAAGAGACCCAAAAGACCATCAGAAGATCGTAGTTCAAGAGATTGGAAATGTTTTTAAATTTTTGTATGTTTTTAAATTTGTTTTAATTATTTGGTACACACTGTAATGAGCAGAATCATTTGCAGTCAAATACCAGGAGGCAAAGGTCACTGAACGCATCAGTCATTTGCAAATCGAGCATCCTCTACCATCCGGCATTCATCCAAGTTCTTACACGTCTGTCAGTAGTTATCAATTGAAATTTTTTTTATTAATTCTGCCTAATTAACTGTTGAAAATGTTGTAAATTAATCAGCTGACTAAGGAATTGCGATCAGTGATCCGTTTCGCACGGACGGACGGCCTTTCTGAATCGAATAGCTAACAGAAATGTTTTGATTTCTCGTGCCAATATCTACACTGGCCGGGTTGCCAGCCAAGAGGGCCAGGGGCAACAGAGAGCAGCAGTGTTATCAGGTGGTTGCTGGTGGTTTCTGTCGATGAATATTTTTGGTTTGTACTGCAAATGTTTGATTAACGAGTGAATAATAATATCACTAAAATTAATAATAATAAAATCACACAAAAGAATGCATGGTGTTCAGTACACTTGTGAATATACTGTGTACTCTCTGGGTAATTAACCCTCGATATATGTAAAAAGTTGTCACTTTAACGATCAGTTCATTCTTAACATAAATTAAGTTATATGTATGTGCGTGTATATATGGTGCCTCAACAAAACCCATCTGTTGACATGTCTGCACTCAAAACATGAAGTAAATAAAATTTGAACAGAAACAAAAACAAACGTAAATCTTGAAATATAACTTCAGATCAGAAAAAATTTCCGTCGCGATTCTCTCCAACTTTATCAACTTTTAGTTCGATCACAAGCAAAGAAAGGAGAAATTACCTTCCTCGCTAATTATTTTCATTTACACAATATTTGCAAGTTGATTTGGAGGAGCGATCGTTAATGGGATCAACTCTGAAAATATGTTTCACATCTGCGCAGATCATTCATTGCTAATTATTTAAATTTAAATTTTAAACTTGCTGCAACTGTATTGAGGACATAGTCTCATTTTCGATAACATTACAAGCGACGAGTGTCTGGCACGACTAGACGAGTTCGCCAGACCGACGACTTAAAAATATTTATAAAGCGGGTCGACAGTTGTTGCTGGTATATATAAATAGGTATAAACTGTTTGGGGGAGAACTGTGAGATATTTTCACCATAGCTAGAGTGCTAGATTCTGCCCTTAGATTGGATGTGATTCGCTTTGCGGTGTCATTTGAGATAAAAATATTTTTCAGTTATCAAATTCTCGACTCTAATTTTATCTTAAATTGAAAACCTTGGCAAAGTTTATGAAGCGGAAGTGTTAACCAGACCAATCCTTCGCTGGAGCAATGGCAAAGATTAGGGTTCCTAAAGATTAGGGATGCCAAACTGACTGATTACAACGCCGTGACATCTGGATCGTATGCTGTTTTTTGTAAAATTTAACGATTATTGATTGAAATAATTACTATCCTATGCTCTTTTTAAATTCTCTATATTAACTTCGTTCGTTTGTTCGTTCGGTGGTGGAATTTTGCGATTAATTTACAACCCACTTCCCAAAGCCCGATTTTATTGAAACTTAGCACACATGTATATTTCCGGTGACAACACTTTCTATTAAAATTTGGAAGTGATCGAGCCCTGGGGTCCGGGTGCTCCCATACAAATTTTAGAAAAAATCATGCTATATAGCGGCATCAGATCTCTCCGTACTATAATGACTGTGAGCGGTGCTTTACGATTGGGTGGATGTTTTTAAGCACAAAAGTGGATATCGGCCACTTTTCAGTCGAGTCGTGTTTGTTTGAGTTTAAACGTTGAGTGTTTGTTCTGGCTTTCTTAGGTATGTAAATGCAGTATCTCCAGCATTCATTTCCATTTTCATCAACATTTTTTGTCGTTCGTTTGTGGTAGATTATCGGTATGATAGCCGTATGATAGCCCATTGCATCAAGATATAGGAATGCCTCCGGTGGATCATTTTGGCACTGAAGTACTAAGTATTCGGATAGAATGCTACCGAAAAAAGATCGTTCTCTAAGTCCGCTAACCGAACGAATTGGTTCCTAATACTAGTTCCTATACTGTGCCCCGATTACCTGATGCACGGCGTATATTTGTGTTATTCGCGGATATTACTCAAGGCAGCGTTTAAACAACCCAAATATTACATGGCGATCCTGCCAGACATTGAATAAAATATTCCTACCAGCTTTCCTTATATAGTTAACATATTTTACAAAACAATTTGTAACGATCTTTGGCCGTATTAATATAATTGAATATAGGAAAACAACAAACAGCCATAATCACAGATAAAAAATGTATAACAATTTGGCGCAGCCGGTAGGATCTTATCAGGTCCTTATAACATTATAACAACTTTTCTCGGTTATATTATTTGATTTTTGGACATGTCTTACTTTATCCGTGTATCTTAGGGAGGTGGGGTAGAAGGTTTTCAATCTCCATGAAAGATATAATCCCCTGGGGGGTGGAGGATCCACTGGTAGGTGTACTAATGTCCGAGTGGGACGTAGAGTGGGATCCAAATTCGAGCATCAAGAGAGTAATCTTATCGAGTCATGCGACTCCTTGGCTGAATTCGAAAAGAATCATGGCGTGTGGGAGCTCAAGTGAGTATGGATCAGAGATGCTTCTGATGTATATAAAAAATGTTACATCAATTTAATGGGAGTTAAGCTGTAAATATTGGGATTAAATTTTACAGTTGGTACTCATCGTGTTTGTAGCTGTAGTTGAAACAGAAAATAAGTATAGCGTATAGCGTATTTTTGACAGATTTTGCATTGCCCGTTTTGGCAGCCTTTATCATAGATGTAGGTTTTTAATTTATGATTTACATAAAGTTTAGCATTTTGCAGTGAGTTTAGGCCAGGTTGGTGGAAAACCAAATATCTCAAGGGGAGATGTCTCAAATCGTTTGTAAGAAAATTATGAGATTTTCAGTTTTTAAAATGAGCAAAAAGTCGTAGGAATTAAGAGTACTAGACGTTACGGACACTTCACCGACTTTCACATGACTGGAAAGAAAGTTTTCGATCGCTTTCGCGTCTGATAATAGCCCAGACCAAAGCGATTCGAATTGGAAAAGTCGAATTAAATTGAATGCGATCCGCTGCGTATTTGGTAATTGAGGTACAAATTGTGATCAAGTACAACTTTAAATGTGGGAGTCAAAACCTTAATCGCTTAGACTTTTTTTTATAGTTTACTGTGATTTAGTTTTATGGTTTACTGCAGTGTGTCATACAACAACGCATGGGGTTTTTAAATTCTCTATATTAACTTCGCGTGCACGTGGCTGGCTGGGTGGCTGGCTGGTCAGATTTTCTGATCAATTTTTAACCCACTTCCCATAGCCCGATTTTATAGAAAATTTGAGGGCCCTAGGACCTCGGGTTCGGGGGGCTCCCATACAAATATTTTACAAAATGTTATCCGATTTTCTTTAAATTTTGTACACATGTGTGTCTTCGATGGAAAACACTTTTGGAGTGATCGGCCCACTAGGGACCCCCATATAAAATTTTTAAATATCGCTATAACGCATCAGATCACGGTAAAGTCTGAGCTCTGTGCTTTGTGTGCAGCGTAGTTCGCTTCCGCTGCGTCATTTGGTGGATGATTTTGCCACAAAACGAGCACGCAGTGTGTGTGTGTGTGTGTGTATCGCCGATTAGAGAATTTAGAAGAAAAATTTTAATTTTTATGGGTTGTTTTTTATTTCCTCACAATATTCTCTGAACAGGAATAAAAATGAATATCAACTATTTTTGAATACCCACAAGAGACCAGACCAGAATACAAGTCTACTGAATAAAATAACACTCTACCAATTAGATACAACACTAGAAAGTGTATATGAACAGCAAAGAATCTTCAGTCGGCGTATACAGTCTTATTTGCGTTTGCATCGGTAAATAAATATTGTTATTATTGTCGACTTGTTCATTGTGCAGTGCAATTGAAGTGTAGCTCAGAGTTACCAGTATGAGTATTGGTCTGGATTGATTGTCAGTTGAAATTACAAACTGTAGTTGAAGTGCTTTAGCGTCCGGTGCTTCCCTGTTTCCATATGCGTCTTAAATTTCATTATCACTTTATAATAAATTCCTAATAGTTGGTGGTTGAGTTTGCATTTGTTTCTGTCGTGATTTGAATTTTATTTGCAAATGCGTTTGTTGTTGCAGGGGCAGTAGTACCTATGTATATAAAAATGAAATGTATGCTCGATTATCATTATTACATATATTACATATGTGCATCGTTTTGCAAAATGTACCCTTAGTTGATTATTCTAGACGCCGACTATACTCTATAGTCAGCTGTTTCAAAAAAGCTTGAAAGCTAGAATCTGTCAAAAGCTTTGGAAATATCGAGTGCAACAACTTTGCTTCCACCAAATTTGTGAATAGACTGGTTCCACTTTTCAGTGTGATGAGCCATCAGGTTACCTGTTGCATGTTGCCTTCGAAAACCGTACTGCTGGCCGCTTAGGATTGCACATGATTCAATGTATTACATAAGCGAACGATTAATCAGCGATTCCATGAATGTTAGCGCATTGAGTCGGTACAAGGAAGGAGATGACGGTTCGGCTTTTTTAGGAACAGGCTGGTTAAACGCTGTTTTCCATTTCCTTGGGACAACTCCGGAAGAATAAGAGAAATGGGAAAGCCTGCGCAATGCAAACGTTGAAGAAGACCTCTTCAAAACTATAGCGGGTATACCATCAAGCTCAGCAGATTTATGTACGTTGAGATCATTTAATACTCTAGCTCGTACTACTCGTATTTGAGTACGAAAGTAAATTAGTTCCATAGAGGACTCTACTCTCGCAAGCACAGGCGGCGATAAGGCGATATCAGGTAGCGTAGAGCTAGCTACGAAATGATAAGCAAGCAGATTGGCCTTGTCTATACAGTTGACACTTGGAATGTCATTGTGAATGAGCGTTGGAATTGAAGACGAGGCAGTATTTTTAATTCGTTTCACGAATGATCAAAAATGTTTACTTCTTTTGCGACATTGAAGTTTTTTTTTTGTATCTGATTCTGGTCATAGTCGAATTTGGCTCGTCTACAGGAGTTAAAAAATCTGAATCTAATTTCAATAAAGTGATCTACTTACAAATAAATAAGTAATAATGGTCCGGAAGACGGACGAAACAGGCAACACCGAATTCAATCCAGACGAGTTGCAGCTAAATGATTCGAAGTGTGCACTCGCGCTCCCCTAAAGATGAACATGGTATTTAAGATCAAATTTAGGCGATTCGGTTCAAAATTTGACTTGCGGGGTTAATGATATTGCAGTTAAAAAGTTAAAAATAACTCTTCCCTTCCAAGATTCGATCGTGCTGCACTGCACGCACGTGCCTTCTTCCATCGCGGAGACATTGCGGAAATGCAAAACGATAACTGATTAAATTTATTACGAATGGCTGTTGATATCATCAAATCACAGGATTTCCGATGTGTGGAATAAACCGAAATACTTGGAGTTTAAAAATAACCCAAGAGATGTTGAAAACAAAAAACAATTGTGTCCGTCAACAACAAAAACACAAATTGTAATCGAGCCAACCTAATGCGGAAATATTTTTTTTCTGAAGTTTTATGACCACTTGAGCGGATATTTATCAAAATACAATCTGTCATCGTATTGTTTATAATAACAAATAGCAAATACAAATTGCATTACACACGGATAAGTAAGAACGTAAACTTTTTAGGTATGTTGTGAAGGTAGCAGATAAAATATTGCGGTGGATGGAATTGATTTTTTAAACACCTTCTGGCATAAGTTTATAAAAACATACACATTCTTTCTTCTATACGATTAGTAACTTGATTTAGTAACTGAGTTTTGTGGATTGAAAATATTGTATAGTTTATTTTGCTATAAAATAGAAATCTGTAAAATAAAAGGTGGAAGTGATCTAGAGCGTGTTATTTTTTTTTCCTTTGATGAGACTCACGATGCGCTATGTTCTTTGGAAACGATGAAATATTGAATACTCGTTACTCGTTGGCTTTGAACATTTTCCACAAGTTTTTCTTCACCAATTGCAAAAAATGTCGACTATATTATTACAGAAAAAACCTTTTTGTAAGAAAAGTGAAAAAACCCGATAACTTGAATGATAGAGAGAGTAACAGCAATAATTTATAGCATCTATATATAAAACCATTAGAAGAAAACTTAGAAACTCCCTTACATTTGCAAAAGCCTCAGTTATTCAGTTATTGGTTTACATGGCCTGGTTATTACTTTTCTTATGCTCAGTAGTTTCCTATTGCCATCTGATGGAAGGTTTTAGTTAAAAATGTTTTTAGAATGTTTTATAAAGACTTTTCAAAAGAACGTTTATAGAAAAGGGATACTCTGTTGTGTTGCATGCAGAGTTGTCTTCTTGCAACCTAATTAGAAAAAAAACCCAAACACAGTTCTTTTTCATAATTACCAGGTTAAAAAGTAGTTTTATGCTTCATCTTTACCTTGTTGTAAAGCTTTTTCATCAGTTCCTTGCAAATAATTATTGACATGTACAGTCGTTGTTGTTATTGGGTTTCTTGGTAAACTGCTATTCCAAAACTTATCGCATGGACTGATTTGCTGCCTGAATAATTTGCAATAATTAAGTAACAAATAAATTATTTTCACACTTCCTGATCTCCGAGTTTGCGTCTACTTAACATCGTTTTTTCTTCTTTTGACTCGCAAACCAATTAACTTTGCGTGTTGGAGGAAAAAAACCTAAAACTCGTTGAAGTTCTGTAAAAAATGGACACAAGTTTGATTGGCAATCAGTGAATTTCCATGGAATCGACTGTACATTATTTCGAGACACTGATAACAACCAGCAGAACCGCTACACAGCACATCACATCAGACAACAGAGCCTGTAATACTAGACTGGACCCTTGCTGTGTTACATTTTTGCAGAGATAATGGTGACCATGACTCACTTTTTGTTAATCCAATAAATAAAGACACACATACACACACAGACAGCATACGAATGTAATGATAATAACGAAGTACTAGGAACTGATTTAGCTGATTCCGGCAGGATTCGAGTGTAGTCGCTTGATCGCGTTTTTCTAAATTGCGATTAAAGTGGAAAAGCAATTTTGTTGCTGCAATCCGCTGTTTATCACATAACTTATAATAGAACTTATAATAGAACTTTAAAGATTATGATAATATTCGGAAGGCATTAGCCTTATTATAGATAATATGGACGCGCAAGTCAATACGAGTGTGTTGTAGGTGTTATAGAAAAGTTACACAGATACGCTTTCTTCCTTCATGCTGAGTCAACGCGGCACGCATAGAAAGTGAGTTTTTTTAAATTCTCTATATTAACTTCACTTGCCCGTGGCTGGCTGGCTGGCTGGCTGGCTGGCTGGCTGGCCAAATCTTGTGATCAATTTTTAACCCACTTCCTACAGCCCGATTTTATTGAAATTTTGCACACATGTATATCTCCCAAGACAACACTTTCTATTTCTAATTTGAGGCCCCTCGGGCCGCGGGGTCGGGGGGCTCTCATACAAATATTTTACAAAATTTACCCGATTTTCTTTAAATTTTGTACACATGTGTGTCTTTTTGTAAAAATTTGGAGCGATCGGCCGCTTGGGGACCCCAATATACAATTTTTAAATATCGCTATATCGCATCAGATCACGGCAAAGTCTGAGCTCTGTGCTTTGTGAGCAGCGCTGTTCGCTGCCGCTGCGTCATTTGTGAATGATTTTGCCACAAAACGAGCACGCAGTGTGTGTGTGTGTGTGTGTGTGTGTGTGTGTATCCCCGATTAGAGAATTTACAAGAAAAATTTAAATTTTTATGGGTTTTTTTTTTTTTCAGTTGTATATAATCCTTGCCTTAGGATCTAACTGAAAAATATACGAGGGCGGGTTAATAAGTCCGTGACTTTTTGAATAAAACACAGGTTTTTGGATAAAAAAGCATTTTATTATTCAGCATAGTCTCCATTGAGCTCTATACACTTAGTCCAACGTTTCTACAATTTGTTTTATGCCTTCCAAAAAATAAGATTTGTCGAGGTCATCAAAGTAGGTATTTTATTGTGAGATGATTTCATCGTTGGAGTCAAATCTATTTCCGTCGATCCATTTCTTCAGGTTTGGAAACAAGAAATAGTCACTCGGGGCTAAATCCGGAGAATCGGGCGGATGTGGGAGCAATTCGTTTAAGGATTTTTGCCATGTAACTACACACGTGTGCACCGCACTGTCTTGATGGAACATAGTTTTTTTCTTCTGTCGTTTTTCATCAATATCGTTTTACTCTTTTCAAGTCAATCCATGTGAATGACACTGTATGCATCCAAAAAAAAACTCTGTCCATGACCTTGTTGGCCGACACACCCACGTTGGCCTTCCTTCACGCAGGTTCACCCAGAGAAACTCACTGTCTTGATTGTTCCTTGGTCTCTGGTGTGTTGTGATAGATCCACGATTTGTCCACGATTACGAAACTGCATAAAAACTCGTTCGGATTGCGGCTGAGCATCGGCAAACACACGAAATTCACTTTTTTCCATTTTCGTTAAAATTCACGAGGTTGTCTGCTTTCAATGGCTGTCAAACACAAACTAAATGACGCAGCTTTAAATTTTGACAGAAATCAACTGACAGATGCCTGTTGACAGTACAGGTACTATAAGTTTTATCGAAATGGCCCTTTAGATTAAATTAGATATTTTTGACAGTTCCAATACGAGTGTGCTTATTTAAGAACCCATTTAACCAAAAATTAGATTAATTTCATTATTTGGATGTTATTGAATTTTTGTTGGGAACCAATTTCAATTCATTTTCGCATTTTCAGTGGGGGACTAATATCGGATCCTTGAGACGATTGATTTGGTTTATCGCACACACTTTGATTCACAGCATTTTCTTAAGTCATACACGTGTTTGAGCTGTAGACTCTTCTCAACACAAACAGTACCAGTTGACGCAAATTTATTGATCAAATTATAAATATAAGGCTCCGAAGAAAGTTGGATTATATTGACTGAAACTTTCAAACTTTCTTTGTAAAAAATTTTAACAATTTCTGTAGGCTTTGTAACTGTATCTTCCGGTTGAAGCTAACAAAAGCCAAAAGTTATATGTAGGGCTATATAGATGGGAAACTGAAAGTGTGTTCACGTTTTCTTTTTGCTGCATAAACAGTCATAGATTTTGGAAGAAATCATTTACATCAGAGTTATAGGTTCTCATATGATATAAATATTACGCATACGCCTATCTTACCTATGTTGAAAAATTTGCACAAATTATTATTATTTTAATTAATTATTGATTTTTTAGCCAATACGTTTTCCTAAGAGACCTAAATGACTTTTGATCTATTTATATATTTGTCAGATATTTCCACCCAAGTTAGCGTTGATACAATGGCTTGAAGACTATTTTTGCTGTGTTACTTTTTTAGATCAAGACATTTTTATGATATGCTACTTTAAATGTGTGTTAGTGGTACAATTGCTTTGTACAATTACTATGTTGTAATTGTGCTGACGTATGAAGAAATGCCGTGCTGTGTTCATCGCGAGCAACTTGAGCTTACGTCGGAACCTGAACTCATATAAATCAAGGTTCTGTAGAGTAAACATTTTTTCATTAAGGTAAATATAAGATCATGAATATATGTATGTATTAGTATTTAATTTTTTTTTTGAATATCAGATCGGGTATAAATACCGATGCTGATCAATAAAGAATTAAAATCTGTCTTGAAATCAACGTATCTCATCGTATCTCTTTATCGCTTTATCTTGATGTCTGCTACACATTAAATAGCAAACATTAGGGCATATAGGGAAGTTGATTGTTAAATCCAACTTCCATACTGAACTGTCAGTTCCGTCACCGTTTTTGTATATGACAATGTAAGGGATACATTTATTTACCGTATTGAGTGCCTTCTTATACAAGGTGTGGCAAAAGTAATGCTATATAGTAATATAATATAGTAATATAGTAATGTCATTGTGCTTTGACTTTTATGTTGTAGACAGATAGAGAATAAATGACAACAAGAAATAGGAGCGATACGCACCTGAAGAACGCGGAATTATTGTTACTGCCCATTTTTTTTCAGTTCTAACAAAATGACAGCCAGTCGTCACATTACGACATTACTTTTGCTCTACCTGTTACCATTATCAGTGCTCCTATGAAAATTTGCAAAATACTTTTGAAGTACGAACAATGTGCGTTAACCATTTTTACTTATGCATACGTACGTACTCATTTATGTGCGTATGTATTCATTAATGAATAATAATTGAAAGACCGAGGTCGATATTATTTCCCCGAGATACACTAAAGCAACGATAAAAACAACCAAACCAATGTCAGTGTCTTGACATTGTGTCGTTCCTTGGTTTTAATTTAAATTAGATATTTTTTTTTATCTGTTGGTGCAAGTCAGCAATTGATTGAGAGAAGACATTTTATGAAATAATTATTACACCATCAGGCGCCTCTCGCTGTTCCCCTAATATGCTTATCAAATGAACGGCCAGCATCCGACCCGCTGGTAACCTTCAATCGAATCAGGTGTCATAAAATTTTAACAAAGGCCAACAGCCACAATAATAGCAAAAACCGTTTGATCGTTGACTTGGGAACTTTTGTCTTTGCCACCGTACCGCACCACGGCACACCAGACGATCAAAGTGGTTAGCACCACCAGCCCAGCCACCAGCGTTCAGCTGAGTTCTGCTTACATTGCTACGTTAATGGCTGGCTGTGTCTGTAAAAAGACGCTCGATCGGTCGAGTTTCGTTCAATTGAATTCAAATAAAAGCAAACTGCGCACATTGTTCTCAATCTAATTTACTGGCGAGTGATGTATCTCGACACCAGTGTGTCTATTTGTGGTTGGTTCCAGACAATTTTTGTTCCCTACAAGTTTCAATAGCACTGATTTCAGTTCATAGACAGTAATCTGGATCCACTTAGAAATATTCATACGGAGAATAACGGACTTAGCAACTCAATTATACGTTTGGAGTCAAGTAAACGTTTTATGATAAGAGGTCGTTGTATTATACCCAGCCAAACTATGCCTTGAGATTGGCTCTTCGCACATTTCATTGTATCTATCTATATAAAGAAAAATGAAGTTTTGTGCGGTTGTTATTTATGGAAACTTACATTTACAAACTGATTTTTATGAAATTTTGAATGTATATTGTAGGCAGGTTGAGGAAGGGTAAAGGCTATAGGTTATAGGTTATAGAAGGTACACCACACACCCCCGACATATTTTTATAAAATTTTCAATGCATATTGGCAGGTTGAGGAAGGTTTAAGAATGTAGAGTGGCCACACCATCATGGGAATGAAAGTCATGTCCAGCGAAACAGTTTGGTTTTCAGTGAGCTGGAAAGATAAAGCTTGATTCCACCGAGAATTCACCGAAAGTCAACTACAAAGGATGACTTTCGGCGCAAGCATGAACGTTCTATACGGCGAAACAGCAACAAATGACAAACATACACACAAACACCCGCAAATGCTTTGCTAAGCGTAGCCAGAACGTTCATTGACATGGCTTTTATTTCCATGGCTGTGTAGCCACGCTCTTAGCTGTAGTACACCCAAACTCCGTGGTGGTAACAGGAAGGCGGGGGTTCATGTGTGCGGGTAGCGAAGCGCCCGGGATCAGCTAGTAAAAAAACGTTGACAACATAAAATATTTAACCCGCAAATGATTTAGTGAAGAATTCATTGGAACTTAAGAAATAAAACTCAAATACACACTGGAAAACAATAATGTAATTAATGTACTATGATAATTTTGGATGCAATTGGCCAAGATTCGTCTTTCCCTTTTCAACTATTATTAATATAACGGTTATAACAATAATGTATAGCTGTCTTATAGCAAGACTGTTGTAAGCTAAGACCGCTTTCTGTTGGTGTTCTCCCACTCTACAGCCAAGACGACTGCATTGATGGGGATGAAAATTCATACTTAAGCTTTTTACATATATTTGAGGTCCCAATTGATTTTGGCGGAAATCGGCCAGCCAGAAGTGGCAGTTTATTTTGACAGCATTTCGAGTTTTTGCAAGTATCTCAAAAAGTATAGCACTTTTAAAAATCTGTAAAGTGCAAAAGAAATTATAAAAAATCAAAAATTTAAAAAAATACCAAAAAAATCAAAAAAAATAACAAAAAAATAAAAAAAAAATTTCAAAAAAATAAATATACATTTACTGCAGTTTCCGGCCCGTCCGTAAAAGAAAGTTGTTTTGTGGTCTTACCTCCATTTTTTAGATTATTTAAAAGGGCTTTTCAATTGAGACGTCACATTTTTCTAATAGGTTATCTCGGATATGCGTGAAGTTAGTTGTGGTTTGTTTGATGTTTCAACTGGTCGAATGCTTGCCATTTATTCATGGAAAATTACACGTTTCAACAACGAATGTAAATTGTCGAACATTTTCTATCGAAGCGTTGAAGACTATTTCTGACTCAACGGCTTCGTATTTGGGCAAGCCAGCGACCCGAAGCCATTCACAAAATGTCATTACACTGATTGACTGTGCGAGTTTCATGTTGGATTGGCCCATACTTCTTCAGTCATGCTGGCAATGCAGTCAAAATCAACAAATACAAAAGTGGGAATACAGCGCCACCTATCAGAAATAAACATAATTATAATAATAATAATAATATTCGGCGCGACAGACCATTGCGGTATAACCACTGCTCAGAAGCCATGCATATATTTACTGAGCTAATGCGCCCAGCCATTGAACCATTGAACATTTAAAAAAAAAACTAAAAAAAAACTTTACAATCTTAAAGTTAATACAACAAGGAACAAATAAAAATAAATTAATTATTACCCTATGTTGCACGCCGGTCTCATAGACCGATTGTTGCCAAATACGAGTACTAAGCCGCGTGATCTTCGCACAAACACTAAGGCCGCAGTAAATTGAAGTTTAAGATTGAGACTAATTACGAAGCTACCAGGAAGCACACTGCACTAACAACACTCTTCTTTAATAAAAAATAATCAAATACGTAATCCTTCGGTCTGATATACCAGTGTACGGCTAGGAAGGTTAATAAAAAACAGTAACTGGAAATAAATCCCTATATGTGGAATTTATTTGTCAAATAATTAGAATTCTCTTTGTGACAGATATTCCCATGGGGAAATTTCCACCAAATTCAAGAATAAGGCCCTTTGGTTTTTAAATTTGAATATAAATCAACGAACTGAAGGAAAGCCAGTTAACACTAAACCCTAATGTATGCATTAATGTTTTAATTCAAGATCAATTACATATTCAAGTATTTCTTAAGAATAAGTAATCTGAATATGTAATTAGCATCTGTCTGTCCCATTATTGTAGTTTTCGTTAAAAATTGACCATAAATTGCTCCGATCGTAAGAAGCAACCTGCGAGACTGGTGCACACACTTTTTGCCAGCTACACGCAACATTACGACACGAGCCACATAAATCAACTACTGGAATATGCATTATTGTAAACTTTTACCAGACCCCCCCCTTGCCGTAGAAAGGCAACAGCAAAGAAACTAGCAACGTTTTTTCTGAAAATTATTGTTTTTTTTTCCTTCCTGTTTAGCAGGGGAGGTAGTAAAGCTATTGAAATTGGTTTACTATGCTTCTAAATAGTGAGAATGGAGCATTTACAAATGTACTAACCTTCGAATTACATAATTATTTAACCGGCTGTGGGGCGACTACAAAAACAAAACTTTAACTACAAGGACGGAAATAATATTTAATGTTGTTTTAATACGTAGACTGACGTCATGTTGTTCCATGTTACACATGCGTGTATGAGACTTATAATTGCTTGTACTTATTGTACGGACTACGGATATGTATTAACTGTTGTGTCTTTTGCTTTGTCAGGCGTATTCGCTGCACGTATTCGGCTGCTGACAAAGCAGGCAGCCTTCAAAAGTCAGGTTACTAGGCTACACTACGAGTGGTGATAAGCTGGCTAGAAGGGGTTCTCTAATATCAACATAAACACTCTAGCACAGTCAAACACTTGGTTACTTTTTTGTTGTGATCAGCCGGCGTGATGTTGTGAGTTGTGACTATGCATTGCATATACATCAGACTAACACTTAAAACTATTAAGAAGCAATGCAATGATTTTAGCAGCAGAAGGAAGGCAAGGTAAACTATTTGTGCCTGTATTCTCTATGTTTGTCAACGAGCTCGGCAGCGACTTTTTGTGCCTTCTCTGTGTTTGTCGACGAGCTCGTCAGCGAAGGTTCCTAATTGCCAAAGTCTTAACTTTACTTCATAGTGGATAGGTTTTTTTTCGGGTTTATTATAAGGGCTGTTTGTCGTAAACTTAAATTTTTTGTATCTGAAGGTAGCAAATGTTTGAAAGATATTTACTACATACTAGCTGACCCGACAGACGTTGTCCTGTCCCACTTTCAATAAATTTGTTTGTGATCGTTTTGTGAACTTGTGAAAAGCTATTTGTTTTGCGATATCACGTCACAGTATTAGTCACATCAGTATTAGCAGAAATACCCGGCATTTCCCGGCTGTCCCATCCCACTGACCCCCGCCCACTGACCTCCCGCCCTCTGACCTCCCGCCCACTGACGCCATGCCCACTTACACCCGCGTTTCCCGGCTGACCCATCCCACTGACCCCCGCCCACTGACGCCACACCCACTTACACCCCACTAACTAACCAACTCACCAATCCAGAAAACTATAGAATCGACACTTATACAGGCAAAAAATGTACACTTGTTGGAATATTCTTTATATGCCGATCATATACAGGGAAAACTACATTTTCCACCCCAGCGCCACCTATCGGGTCCAAATTTTGTCAACGTCTTTCTTTTTATTTAAATATTATATGGTGTGAATTTGAGCCAAATCGTTCCATAAATAACAATACACTAATTGAAGGAATAAATATCTATTTTTTGGTTGCAACACAATTGACAACATAAATGCAAACTAGGAGCCCGTTTATTGGTGTAACAGGTGGGTTTCTTTTGTTTATTGTAAAGTCAGGCACCCAAATATCGTCTTGCCACTATCTTTTTTAATTTAGCTATTACCCTTTTCCTTTTTTAGTCTAAAAAATCATTACACCCAAACAATCAGACTCCATTGGATCAGTGTTCTAATCCTCAAGTTGTTGATTGGGCTAAATATCTAGAATACTTTATATTGAGATTCTAGATGACCATAGAGATGAGAAACAACTGTATGGTGGGTAAATAAAAGTACCAGCTGTCGAACCCGGGTCCTACGGGTGTTCGCTGGAACTCAACAACCTTAACTATTCAGCAATGCTAAAATAGCATTCATAATAAATCTTAAAACAACAAATGAGGTAGTACATAGGTGTGTGTACGAGAGCCGACTTAATCGTTGAATCATTAAACAATTGCGACTAAACAAACTACAGGAGTATCCAAAAAGATGTTACCACGCTATGGTACATATACCTACGGAAATGTGTGAACGAGCTATGGCCAGTATGGGGAAAAGACTTTACACATACATTGAGAACCAAGGAGTTCAGCTCGAAGGAGTGCAGTAGCTTCATTTGGACTTGTGTCTTATAATAAATAAATGAGTCAATCCCATATAAGTGGTAACATATTTTTGGACTACCCTGTATTGTTTCATTATTTCAATTTTATTTCGTATGCTGTCGTCAGTTTCAGGTCTCCTCTATCCTTTCTAACTCCACAATGACTAGCGAATGTCAGTGATGCGATGCCGGATAGAAGAAAACAATAAATCAACCAGCAGAGAGACATATAGCGGTGTTCGGGCCAATTAAAGCTTTCCAGTGATAAGCGTCGTAGTAGAAGCAAATGAGTATCGCCAACAAATGACCCCTTCAAATGTAGTAAAAGCAGTTAAACCCGTTTTGCTGTGTTTTTTTTTCTGAGTGTAAATTTTAGCGAAACTGCGCCGTTTTAAGCGAATGGCGCCGAGCTCACCTGACTGAAGTTGGTGAGTTGCTTGCGTTGCAGTGCATTTGCACCATCTACCGTTCTCCCTCCCGCTGTCATTCGCTTTTATTTGTTTATAAGTTTTATCATTATTATTATTAATATTTGTACTTGATTTCTGCTTGAGCAAGACAATAGCGCTTTAAAGTAATTAAGGTTGTTTCTTGGGGGATTTTGCAATAAACAATTCAAGCAAATACGAGTACCTAGATACGTACCTAGATACGAGAACACACTGACTAATTGAAGAATTCCATGAGGTTCGGTACGGAACGTGCATTGTATTCGGATTAGGTAAATCTTTTTTATCTAGAGTTTCTTTGTGCAAGTACACTCGCCAATAACTAGCAGTAACAATACTGATCATTTAGTTTTAAATTCTTTCTTTAAAGTCGCATCTTAGACCTACATATCGAATTTCATACGAATCGCTTCAGAAATTGCTTGGTCCACAAAATTTCAGACCCTATTGGCCAGATCCCAAAATTTTCATAGGAACAAGTCTTATAGTCGCATCTTAGTCCTACATACCGACTTTCATACGAATCGCTTGAGAAATTTCTTGGTCCACAAAATTCCAGATCCTATTTGCCAGATCCCATAATTTCCATATGAACAAGGGTTATAGTTGCATCTTAGTCCTAGATACCGAATTTTGTTCGAATCGCTTAAGAAATTGCTTGGTCCACGAAATTCCAGACCCTGTTGGCCAGATCCAAGAAGTATTGCGGTATCCAGCAACCCCAGAGCGATATCCAGAGTAAGTCTTACTACAATGGCTCCAATGGCTTTCTGTAAAGACTCGCAACAGCTCCTTCGCGTATAAAATAAATAGTTAAGGATCCAATTTTGACCCCTGCGGTACACCGTATTCTACAGAAATTCAGTAAATTTTAAAATATTCTAATTTTTAGTTTTTTTTTTTTTTGATAAATTCCAGATTTAACCATTTAAAGCCTATTTAAAAAAAAGGTACTGCCAGAATGGGTTGAAATTTTTAACATATAGCTAATGTTATAGAAAATCGCTGGTAATAATTAAAAGTTAAAACATACCAAACGGTTTTACAAAGATCACTAATTAAACATTTTATTTTTCTTGATTTTTACGTTTACTTAATAGTAAAAAAAAGTTTGAAGACACCGGAAGCATTGGAGACAGGTTTTTTTATATGTATTGTTGGGCTGGTAAACCTTGAGCACTGCGACCTTTAGGTCTATTGTGAATCCCAGATGTCTACCTTAGTCCTTTTATGAATGCCAATATATCTGCCATAGAACTGTTTGAGCCTTGAGGTATTGAAGTCTTTTTTGGGTGAGGGCATCACATATAAAAAGTATGTGTTCTGGCGTTTCTTCTGCCTCGCCACAAAAGCGGCAGCAATCTATTTGGGATTTCCCCATTTTTTGTTAGATGGCCATTAAATGCGCCATGTCCCGTCATGTACCAGACAAGGGATCTGAGTGCATATCGGTTTAACTTGATTGCTTTGTTTGTGTTTTTAATGTTGTATTTGAGAAGCTTTTTGGTTTGATTCCTCGTAGTTGATGATTCCAGTACAGCCTCGATGGCGTTATTTGCCCATTCTTTTATCTTGTTTTTGAGGTGGCTCTTGCTGTAGGCAAAGGATATTCAAGCTTATTAGGTTGAGGCAGGATAACAGGATTATTCCAAGAAAGACCACGAAGAGCAAATCGAAGAAAACGACGTTGTATGCTCTCGATTCTGGACACATGAAATGGTTGAAGGGGAGTGTGGTCCCTCACTTGACCAGCGAACTCGTGGAAAGGGCAGACAAAAGTGATGTAGAGGAATCGGCTCACATAAGGTTTGGTCTTTGGACCCCCGTCATGTGAGAAATTTAGCTCGAATATATTGAACGCAGGAACGTGGGTCGACCATTATGAAGAAAATGTTAGGGTGGGGAAGAAAGGTTTAGAAGAAAATACTGCTGCTGTAAGTGTCTCGAAAAGCCGGTATTAACGATTCGTCGGCGTTCCAGGTTTTTGGGCTTTTCTTATGGCTCCCTTTGGAGACTTTTTCATCATAGCTGCAGTAAATGTACGCAACATTTTTTATGTAATAGAGCTTTGCCGCCGGCACAACTGACCTAATTGACGGTAATAATTTTTAAACAGAATATCTCTACCAGGCTGTCAGTGTTCTGTAGAAAACATATCAATGGAGGATTTAATTGCATTGTCTTTATATTGTATATTAGAATTTGTATTTATAAAAATATTAACGAACTCGTGATTTTCCAGGCAGACGACAAATCATTGCTGGCACGCTTCTACCATGCCGATCGATCGCTTACAGCAGTCGCCAGTGAATTGGATAGTTTCGATGGGCGCGCCGAGCCCGATCGATGTTCCCGTTTAGTCAGTCGCTTGCGGCAGGGTCAGGTGAGTCGAGAGTTGAGATTGCAATTTAACAAATATCTAAATACTTACTGATATTTTTAAACATCATTAGGACAAAGTGCTCTCCATTACGAATCTGATAATGGAGGAGCTCATCGGAGACGACCGTGACCCACGTGCCTTCCGAGCGAAATTTCCCGAAGAAGTTCTGCAAGAGAATCTCGCCGGACAGTTATGGTTCGGCGCCGAATGCCTAGCTGCAGGCTCGTCGATCATGAACCGCGAACAGGAGAGCAAAGAAATGCGTCCCTTAGCACAGGCGGTGACCAAGAGTCTGGGCAATGTGCGAAACCTTCTGCGTGACCAGTGCCTTCGAAACAACGTTCCAAACAGCAAGACTTTGCATTTAAACATCAACGACTCAGCCACTGAGCAGCTGTACGAGAGTTTGAAGATCTTCGATCGGCTGTTTGCCGAATTCGAGCTGCGTTACGTCAGTGCAATGGTCCAAGTCAAGACGAAACACGAGTATGAAATGCAAGAGTACATCTGTGTGCTGTTCTCGGAGACGCTGCAGCGAGCGCTGAAGATTGGCCTGCTCGAGCAGGACAAAGTCGATGCGTTCGATCCGGCGCTGATGTTCTCCATTCCGCGATTGGCAATTATTTGCGGTCTAGTCATCTACCAAAAGGGTCCGCTAAACATGGACATGTCGGCGGATAAGCTCTCGGAGATGTTTCGTCCGTTTCGAACGATTCTGATCAAGATTCGTGACCTGTTGAGAGCGTTGGATAAGAATGAGTTGCACCAGTTGGAGAAGTTGTTGTGCACAAACGAAGATATTCATTTGAAGTCAGCTGTGGACAATAGCATAGATGCGCCACCGCCGCCGCCTCAGAACAATAACAAATGCGGCGAAGTATGGAATCACAACAACAATAATAATAATAATAGCAACAACAATAATAGCTGTGATGATGACGATGATGATGATGATGATGATGCGAAAAAGACTGTAACTGAGATGGAGCAGCCATTGCAGAGGGCAGGATCCACTTTAATGACACTGGAGAACAATAATGTTGTGAGTGCAGGAGAGGAACCACTACTTATAAACGGTTTAACAGACGGCTGCGGCGCCACAGCTGCTACCACCTCCTGCTCTTCCAGTAGCATTTGTGCGAAAGACGTCTTCAGCGGTGACCGCGAATATACAATGTACATTTCCTCAACGTCGTCCTCTTCCTCGTCGTCGAAGGCTTCGTCAACGACATCATCGCCATTAGTTTCTCCATCGCCGTCGCCAACGCCATCTGATTCAATAACATCCTCATCACCGCTTTCAACGTCTGTACCATCCTCGCCCGATTGGACAAACGATGAAACGAGGAGCCATCTGGCCAAGGAGCTGAACATCGTGTCAGCAGACTGTGCTACGGGTTATCTCATACCCAATACGAATTTCGGCAATTTGCTGCAGCCGAATGAGGTTCCCCTAACAGATAATTTCGTAGCGAGCGAAGATGATGAGTTTGGCAGTTGTAATGAGTCGTCGTCTGGTGGCAGCGGTCGGCCAATCGCGGCCCACGACGATGAGACTGTTGCTTCTTGCTTGCTGCAACACGCATCACCGCTCACACGTAGTTCCACAAATAGTTCACCGCGGCCCAGCTGCAGCCGAATGCACACCACCGACTCCTCCGAGGAGAGCGAACAGCTGACAATCAAAGCGTCATCAAAATCGCTGGATAGCTGTGACGGTACCGTTTCGAACAGTCAATACACGAAACTAGAGAAAAGTTCCAGCACTTGTAGTGCCGGAAACGGTTCTGCACGACGTTACCACCGTCACCATCATCCCCATCATCATCATCATCGGCATCACCATCAGCATCATTCCACGACGGCAAGCAGTGGTAGTGGCAGCAGCAGTAATAGTAGTTCTGCAGGCAGTCAGAGCACAAGCAGTGATCGTCATCAATACAACCACCACCACCATCATCTTCATCATCATTCCAGCAAGAAGCGTTCCAGCTTGGGTAGCAATACCAGCGGCAACGACAATAGTTGCGAAAAACAACAAACTCATCACGACACCTCGACTGGCGATACATTATCCTCACTGTCCGACGGTGATCCGCATGAAGTGACGTTGGCATTACGCGCCGCTGGACGATTGAAGTTCAAGTAAGTGGCAAGCTCCTTAGCGCAGATAAATTGGTTTATAAAGTTTTTTTTTCACCTTTCCTTCTTCCTTCTGCAGAAGTACGGAGAATCTCCTGCATCGCCTATTCGTGTGTATAGCTGGCGTAGCCGATCAACTTCAAACGAATTTCGCCTCAGATCTGCGGCAGATTTTACGTAGCGTGTTTCTCATGAACATGTCGCCGCCCCAGGAAGAAATCACAATTCCAGAGAAGACAAAAGACTCGGAGCTCTTCGAATTTCGTGCATCGGAAAACGATGTGATCCAGCAGAGCGCCGGATCGAATCAAAGCATTTACTCGGCGGAGGAAGTCAATCCAGAGTTGGACAATGTCTTTAACAATAGCAGCAGCAGTGCTAGCGGTGGTGATAGACAAAGAACGGTTGTGGCTGGCATCCAGCGGGGACACACAATCGACTTGGGAACAGTAGCAACAACAACAGCGACAACTTTGACGACGACACCGACGAACCGTAGCAATATCAGTCGAAGTCGTAGTCTTGGCGAACAAGAGTCATCCACACCAACGGCAGGAAATCGTTGCCTATCGTCGTATATTCGAGAAAGACGTCTTTCGTCGCCGCAACGTAACTCCCATCGCGATGACAACTCTGTGGGCAGCAACAGCCCACCAAATTCTTCAGCCAGCAACTCGCCGATCAGTGATAGATTAGCGACAGCACAGATTCCACATCATATCCACAACGATGATATCGTCGATCGCAACCACCACAATTATCATCATCATCTTCATCAGCACCAGCATCAGCATCTCCACCACCAAAGCACCACTGCCGTTTCCAACAATAGTTTCAGTCAATCAAGCAATAACAGTGATGGAGGTACCACCACACCTCCAACTCACCAATCAGCAATAAGATTGTCACCGCCAGCTTGGATACCCGACGATAAGGCGCCGCGTTGCATGTCCTGCACGACGCCATTCACAGCATTCCGACGAAGACATCACTGCCGAAATTGTGGGGGTGTATTCTGTGGCGTGTGTTCGAACTCATCAGCCCCGCTGCCCAAGTATGGTCTCACCAAAGCAGTTCGTGTGTGTCGCGATTGTCTTGTGCATCACCTCACGACAACAGTCACGTCGTAGTGTGTGCGTGGCTATAGCGGCGGACACATTGGGAACAGTCAAACACGCAACAGGAGAGTTACGCACAATTTCTGTGCCCTCCACTCCACATGAAAAGATATCCTTTTTTTTTTTTTTTTTTTTATTGTACACCTTCCTTACAAGGCACCTTTGTAAAAAATCAAATTTTCATCCCCAAGACAATTACATCTTGAGTATGTAGACTTCCCCCATTGTACATATATACACAAAAATTAAAATTCAACATTTAATTCACAAGAAGTGAGGAGTATATTTTTAGCAAAAAAACAATCTACACAACATAAATAGCTAACTGTCTAAGTAACTTGCTAACTAACTAAATAATGAAATTCAGTGGAATTATTTCACTTAACTGGAGTCGAGAACCTTTTACATTCATTAACCAGATATTGTTTTGTTTTTAGCGCTGCTAGGTTCTTTTTTGTTGTTTTTTTTTTAACTCATAGTCAAACAACTATAGTACATATATACATGTATAAATATTCTTATTATTTTCCTTTTATCTTAACAGACGAATAAAAAATACCTTCTAAATAATTTCTATTTTTTTTCTGCAGAAAAACAAATTTTAGTTCCAATAAGTGGAGTGTTTGTTGCCGAAGCTTTGGTCTCTGGAATTTTTTGATTTTTATGAGATCATTTTTAAAGTATGTGTGGGTGTTTTCTATATTATATATTTCTGTGTATTACATGTTAAGGCCGCTAACGGCTGTAATATTCACAGTAACGTGAAGTGGGTTTGTGCCCGGCAGTGACGGCTTACTTTCTAATATCAGTTTGCGTAACAGATCAATAACTGATCGTATCAGAAATAACAGTCAATCACCTACACCAAGGGTTGTACCATAATACAAGCTCTAACAAGCATAAAACCTAAACCCTTTGAATTGAAGAATAATTCGAGGGTGAAAGTTTAATTCCAGTACCTTTTTAGAGTCCGACATTCATTCGAGGGAATACGTAAAAAGTTTATTTTTGTGTAACTTCATCAAAAGTTGCTTACTTGTCTCAATCAATCGTTTTGTGTTTTGATCAGCCACTTGCCATGTTGACCTTAAATCCTGACATTTTTCTCCTATCATTGTCAATCATTTTCGACGCTATACTCCATTTTCATAGTTTCCATCCTACGGTGGCAGATTTTGCTTCCATTTTGCGCATCTCCGCCTTCATTATGTGATATCTTATAGCACAGAATGGTTCTGACCCTACAAACGGAGTTTCTGTTCTTTTGTTCATAGGCTCAACCGCTGATTCCTTGCCTCCTATGTCGATATGTCCCAGCACCCAGTACAAATATACTTTGTTGTCCTTGACAAGACTATTCAGTTTTGCCCTGAAGTGGCTGTCCGTCTTGATAGCTATTCTCTGCCTCATGGTTTTCTTTACCAGATTGCAGTAAGCACATCTTTCGATGGCATGCAATTTAGCTTGGACTTTGTATATAACCTCGTGGCTCGTAGATGTATTTGGTATTCCGTTTCAGACCTGAATTTCTTCTTGGGGTTTTAGTGTGAATTCAAAAATGTTCCAAAATTCATGCTGTTATTGCGCGGCATGCTTGCTAGAGGAATCTGCCTCTCAAGTAAATCCACTTCTCTTCCTATCATGACGGTCGTTATGCTGCCTACCATGCCTTAACGCACACACCAAGGGGTTTAAACCCTTATGATCTGTGGATAGTGATTCTGGAATACAGAGCTTAGTAAAGCATACCACATTCGTGTTGTAAGACTTCAGAAAGAATTTCTAAACTTCACTTGATGATAAATGGGGTGTAGTAGCACTGCGACATTACTTGAGTTCCAATGTTAACTCTTCTCTGTTGGATCGTTGTTCCGCATTCGTTGAGAAGATGCCACGGGGTCTCCTCCGCTCCCCACAGAGTCTGCAGCTGCCATCCTCTACTAGTTTTATTTTCTTTAGATGCCCTTTCAGTGAGCAATGTCTTGTTAGGAAATCCGTAATGATTCTTACATTACTTCTACTTAGTCCCAATATCATGCGAGTCCTCTTAGAGTTATAGTTCCCAATCATTTCCTGTGGTTGCCGTAGACCTGGAAGATTATCCCATCTTACGGAAGCGGCTGCCTTACCTATACTGCGTAACTCCTCCCGCATTATGCTGTACCCTGACCACAGAACGGTTCTGGCCCTACTAGCTTCGTTGCCTTCTATGCCAGTGTGTCCAACCACCCAGTACAAGAGCACTTTGTTGAGTTCTCCAAGCATATTTAGCTTCGCCCTGCAATCCTCCACAAGTTTATATGTGATGTGGAATGCATCGAGGGCTCTTAGCACGGATTGGCTGTTGGCCCACTCCAAGACCCACCTTTAGATACCCCAAACCCACTCCCCCCACGTATATTACCACTATCTATCAAATGCACGGTCTTCGAGTCAATCTCATACAAACTATACCAAATCACCCACCAAGTCAACACCATCATTATACTAACCTCCTACTCGAATATCGCTCATCCGATATAGTTGAAACTTTGTGATGTGATGACGGTTGGTCTGGATGTTTGTATGGGGTTAGTATGGTTATGGTGTTGAGGAGGTTGACGTGGTGGGTGGATTGACTCGAAGAAGGGTCTTGAAGGGCCTTGGTGGTCAGTTGGCCGGAGGTTAGTGTGGTGGGGGCAGCCAGGCAACGCTGGGTCCTTCAGCTAGTATGTATATAAAAATCAATGTCTGTTGGTTAGTAATACGACACTAAAACTCAAAAACTAGACAGCCGATTGAGTCGAAACTTTCACAGAGTATGTGTCTTAACAAAATCTCGGTAAACCACATAGTGCGAAAACGATCCCGTGGTAGTGATGGCAAGGCGGGTGGCGGAGCGCCGGAAAAAGCTAGTTTTTATAAATATTGACATAGTATTACTGACTTTATTTCGTTATAAATGTTAGAATAATAATCAATGTATGTTAGTCTATATTGGTTTGGTCCCAGGTCGTCTACTAATGACTGTGTCTACCATTAAGACTATACTTTACAGCAGGATCATTTCTGTAGTCGATCTTCTTGACTTTTAATTACATACTGTTGTTTATTTTTTGCCAATTCTTTTAACGAATAATTGTTTGGGAATTTACAACAGAAAATACACCATGAAAACAACAAAAACCCTGATACTTTGCAAGCTTTTGGTGGTTACTGGTCTGGGTTGTAGTAAGCAATAGGAAAAATATTATTCTTTTAAGAAATTATTATAAGTTCGGCACCAAAGGTCGACTCAAAATGAAGCATTTAAAACTGTGAAGCGATCATACTCGTATAATCAAAATTATTTATACCCAATGTTAATGTTAAGGTCACCGCTGCGTAATCAAAAATCAAAAATGGAAAGTATTATAAAAAATGCATGTTATGTGTATACATAGTTATTAGCACTACCCTTGTTTTGTGTTTGTATTTTTCTAATAGTTAGGTTGTCAGTTTGTAGTGTAACGTCAACCCACTTCTCCAAATAAAGTTCCATCAACTAGTACTGCGTTTCATTTTCCTCGTTAATGTTTATGTTTTATACCGCATGCACTACAAATAATGACTAAGTTGATGTTGGGGGCAGTTGGAGGTCTGCATATACTCTGTGTATTAAATATTTTCATCATCTATCAGATGTGTCTTTTAGAGACACCAGGGAAACGTGTCTATCATGTCACATTCCTCATTCATCCATGGTGATATTCCGGAATTTTAAAAAAAGGTTACATTCCCCCTTGATCCACTTAGCTCTTCAATTGCTATTGATTTGATATCAACAAATAGAGACAACATTTGGATACATAAATAATACACAAATACACACGACGCATTCTGTATTCTAAAAACACACTTATCTTGTTTAATGTTAAAGTAAAAGTAAAAATCTTTTCAACAACTATTAGTAAAAATTATCAAAAAACAAAAAAAAAAACTTTTTTATGTGATTTTAATTGATTTTTATTTATATGTACTATTTAGGCAACTGCTGAGAATTGTATACACTTTGATAATATGAACGTAATATATTAATATGTATATATGCATATACCAGAGAGTAAGAAACACAGATAACAAATGAAATATTATATAAATATACTCTATATATTGGAAAATCGAATTGATTTGTTTTTGTTGTCGAAACATACGCGTACGCTGGTTGCCCTTTGTATTTCAAAATATTCCCCATTAGGATCAATACACATTGTTGCCTGCGTTTGTACCAATTTTCGACGAAGCACTTTTTCCACTACGATTGAGGTACCTCCAAAACATGCAACTGCTTCTTCGGGTTTCGAAAAACGTTAACGTCGCAATTTATTTTTTATTTGCAGAAATAAAAATAAGTCTGGGTGCCAAATCAGGACTATAGGGCGGATGACAATATTTGACCGCTCAAATTATACAATTGCTTGCGCCGATGCATTGTCGTGGTGGAAATTGATCCGTCGTCGTCGGTTCGCCGAAGACTTCTGGCAAACAAATAGTTGTGTACCAATCAGAATCGACCATTCTACGTTGCACCAATGGTACGGTTGCGGCACATGTCCAGTTTTTTCGAAAAAACGGGCGACCATTTGCTTCGAAGCGATTCTTGCGCGACCTACTTTTGTTGGATTTGGCTCATATTGAAACACCCATACCCAAAACTCATATTTATTGAACATTTGTTTCGACCAATTGATATGAGTCGTTTTTTGAGCGATTGTGTGATCCAACGCAAACAAATCTTTTTGATGGCCAAATGTTCATGCAATAGCGACTGTATGCTGGTCCCACTAACCCCCAAGGATGCCTCAATCTCACGATAAGTCACATGACATGATCTTGCAGTATCAGTTCATGCACAGCGTCAATGTTTTTGTTGTTGATTTTGGACGACCTTCACGAAATTCGTCGTTAAGCGAACTACGACTACGATTATATTTTGTAAACAATCGATTAACACAGATCCTTGATGGTGCTTCATCACTAAAAGTCGAATTAAGTTCATCAATGCACTGTTGTTGAGTTAATCCACGTCGAAAGTTGTAAAAAATATTCGCACGCAATCGCAAATGTTCACGGTTTATAACAAGAACATTGACTGATTCCTGGTTTCTCAGTGTGTGTGTGTGTGATTTTTATTTTAATTTTTTTTAAATACCCTAGCTCATGTGTATGACACTGCGACTGTTGGGTTCAGGTCCTATGAATGCAGATTGCGAGCCAGCCCTGACTAGTTCATTTACAGATCCGTCTCCTGTAATTTTTCATGACCAGGGACCTATCCGAGTTTCACCTTGTTGTGTCTGGCAACGGATCGCAGTGCATCGTTGCATCATTAAAGTGATAAAGGGTCCATTAAGTGCTGCTTGTTCTCTGAAAAGATATAAATTCTCGCCCCCTAATTCCATTACTAAGGTTAATCTTGGCACAGATCTCAATGGCATGGACTTCCACCTGAAATACCGTGGGACTAATTCCCATTGGTATCGAGGCTTTGGTGCTGGGTCCAAGCTCCAACTCCAGATACCATCTTCGGTCCATCTGTGTACCAGACCAGACCTCTAGCGTCCAGTGCCAGAATGCCATTAGATCAGTCTGCACGGTCCAATATTCCTGCCTCAAATAAGCTGTCGAAACGGTACTCCCTGATCCAGTGTATCATTTTAAGATTTAGACCCCAAGCTCTGCCGTAAAGTCGTCTACCTGCACACACGACCCTACTGGCGCGTTAGTTGGCGGACTTGATGTGAGAATTCCAGGTAAGTCGTTTATCAAGGATAACACCGACATACTTGAGCTCACTGGAATTAGCTAAAGCCGTGTTGCCTTTGATAGTGATAGGTCCTAGATTGACCAGTCTTCTTTTCGTGAAAGGCACCTTCTCTGCTGCACCATTTTAAATCGTGTAGTAAAGAGTTAGTTGTGCAGTTTTCAACCATGAACTGTTCAAACAAATGGCTACCACGGTTCTAGGCCTAAAAAAACTACAATCGCTTGGTGCCAATATTCGTATTAGTCTCAGTTAGGTTAGTTGCACGTGTCCCGCCCGAACACTCCTGATTTTTCCATCCAAAATGTTCACCCAGCAACATTGGGATTGGTGGAGGGGACAATGGCTCCCTGCCTAGGTATATGGATTACCCTACTGGGAATGCATTGCCTTTAGCAACACACATCCAGCACCAGGAAAAACTCAACGGTTTAAGCTGTCGAAAGTCAATCAACGATTGAATTTTCGAAAGAAACAATGCAATGATGTATTTCATGGCAGAACCATGTCAAAGTGTGTGTGTATTTAAAATCCGGTTTAACTCTTAACTCTCGGTTAGAGTAAAATATGTTCCTCAGTGCAACTTGAACGTCACAGAGAGTTAAAATTTAATGACGCACAGTTATGGGTTTCGCTAATTAGAAATTTTTATTTTCCGTCTGAGCAAACAAACTGCAAAAGTGACTTTGGATCAAGTACAAGTTAGAGTTGGGTTGCAAGCTTACATTTTACACTTTTTTTTTAACTTCTTCTTGTTAAGGTTCAGTCAGACATCATTTCATTTCAATGTGTAACAGCACTAACAGTAGGTAATGCAGTGACGAACATGATCTTCTAAAAATGATGGCCTAAAGAAGAGTGTCTTTAAACGCTGTAGCGTGGTCGATACGAAATAAGGGATGTGTTCATATGCGTATTGATGCTTGTGGATCATTATTAATGGGGAGGCACACAGAAGTTGGTAATTTGTTCATCATTATTGATTGATCTCTGAAATGATAGGTGCGTCCGAAAATGGACTTAAGGGTATACTTGTGGACTTAAGGCCACGAAATGGAATCTGCTTATTTCTACTGAACAGTGCTCGTTGTATAAGCGATGAAACAGTGGTAAGCAGGAAGCATTCCTGCATTGCTCTAGCAAATCGATTGCCTTCGCAATATTTACATCACCAATAGAGCGATTTATTATCAGGAAACCCTGCAATACGACGACTGTAATGAACAAGCTTAGGATGTCGTCGACTTTTCTTACGATGAGTCAACAGGTTACATACAAAACACTTTAGTATCTGGCTTTATTGGAGATCGTCGATAAAGAGGAGTAGCCGCGACAACAACAATTAATTAACTGGATTCTATGACGTAACAACGACAATGAGAGTGGTAATATCATTTTGCAAACTCAAGACAAACAATACTCCGTTAATCCTCACATCATCAATTTTAACGCATTTCTGCAGGTTCGCTGAATAGCAAATCTAATCTCTAAGATCACGATAGACTAGAAATAGTATAAAAATAGATCGTGCTTACTGGAAAGGCACTGTGAGGTAGCTCAGACCTAAGGAAATTCAAAAAAATTAAGCTCCGCATTCTTGCCTGATAGCATATATGTTGTAGGATCACGATCGACTTAAAATAGGTAAAGATCGTGCCAACTGGAGAGGCACGTTAACTGCGACCCAAAAAATCTTTCTTCTTTTTTTTTACTTTCGCATTCTTGCGTGCTAGTGGATGGCTTGAATGTCATGCTTTCATCACTTTTTCACTATCCTTTCAGTCTGTAGGTCTACATAAAAAAAAGACGCGTTCCAAAATAAAATAAAAACTGTTAACAGTTTTCTTTCAGCCATTAGTACATGACTTACTATGATCCTTCTCTCACTACAGATAGAGAAAAACGAAATTAAGGCTTTTGAGTTCCTAATGGATTTTGCAAATAAAAACACAACATAAGTTTATTAATTCACAAATAACAACTTTAATTAACAAAAAGCAAAAATAGCTAAAGTTCAAAAATGTGCACTGGTGATTACTTATTATGCACACAAAACATTAATATTCACTTTTCAAGTACTTCTTATGAAGCAGTCGGGTTCACTTCCAAATAATATCTAAATTAACTGCGGTAAGACTTTGTGGTATTGAAAGCAAATCAACAGTTTCGCGAAGGTTCTGTTCTAGAGAAGTATCTAGTATCATTCCAATTGGCCAACAAGTCGCACACCTACAACTTTCAATACTACTGAGCCTAATTGTATAACACGATTTTTATTAATTTCTCAATTCTATTACAATTTAATACTTAGCTTTTACATACGAGCATGATGTACATTGTGTACATTCTATTTACAGTTTCGTAACAATAATTTAAAAAACACGTAAGCTTGAAAAACTTGAGTAAACAAAACATTTCAGTGCAAAACTGAGACATTTTTAGATTCGGAGAAACTTCTATTTTCAAAAAAAAAAATCCCCTTCTGAAACGTCGTTACAATGCCGCCCAAAAATAAAAAGCAAAAAAAGACTAAAAAGGAACCCCCACCACCACCAATGGAAGTGGTCGAGGAGCCGTCCAAAGATTCTCTGCTTGATAGGGAAATCGACTTGGTTACGGATTTGAACGAAGATTTCTTCAATTCTTACAACAAAGTGCGACTTTGCACCATATCGCTAAATTCTACTCATTTTCATTACTTTGTAGCGGGTTCAAAGCTTGATGCAGAACAATCGGGCCTCGGAAGCGGCTTACATGACAAAATTCGGTACCATTTTGCGTAATTTGCACAAAAGATACATAGCCGAACTGAAGGAGAATGAGGAATTGAAGCCACAGGTGGAACGTGCAAACATACAATTGCGAATTGCGCTCGAATTAACGGGGAACTCACAAGAGGCCATGGACCGGCTTAAGGGAATATTAGGTAAGCCAATGCCCGATTATCAATGTCAGCTCCATTGTTGCCGAAAAACGAAACTTTTTAGGAGACGCTTGGAAGGAATCTGATGCTTCACAATTGCGCGAACAGGACATCCAGACAAAGCTTCAAGAGCTCTTAGTAAAATGCGAATCCTTTGAGGCGAAAGACTCCAGGCAGCAGGATGACACGGCAGAGTAAGTAGGGGTTTGAGAAACGTCCGGTCGCAAGTCATAAGCGAATTTCGTTGATTTCTTCTGAAGATTTGGTCACCTGGCCAAGCACAAGGCGATTATTTTGCGTGAACGAGATCGCATCAATGGGGAGGTTATGGATTTGGAGAAACGTCTTCAGTTGCAACGGTACTATGCGGAGACTCTCGAGTATGTCAACAAGAATGCCGAGGAAGCAAACAGCAAACTGAATAAGAGTGTTAAGGTTGGTAATCTTGAGGCTCTCGATTGTAAATGCGTTATTTGCATTCATTCTGTTTCAGGTTCTTTCGTCGGAGAAGAACAATCTGGAAATCAAGTGTAGAGCCCTGACACTAAACTTGGACGAGCAAAAGGAGTTCAATTTGAAAACTTTGAACAAACTGGATGCCGTAACCAAAGAGGTTCGTTGTAGTTTTGGTTATGAGTTTATTTTTTGGATTGTTTCCCAATTCCAGCAGTTTCGTTTTGTGAATAACAAAAGCTCTTTCTCGTATTGAAGATCCGCTGTTTTTTTTTCCACTGCAGCTCCAAGATGTACAACATAAGTTTAGCCAAAAGTCAAGCGACTACGATAGGCAGAGAATCGTTCTGGATAAAATGCGCAACGAAAACTTATCGTACTCCCGGCAATTGGCTAAGAACAGTGACGAGTTGGCGGCTAATCAGTTACAGAGGCGTGAAATGGAGGACACCATAAAAGCACTCAGGTCTGAGGATAAGGTGTGGCTGCATTTTCGTTTATAGTATTTGGGATTCCCTCTCTTGAATTGACATCGCATCTTAATTTTTAGATAAAAGCCGACACAATAAATCAGCTGACGAAGAAGTACAAGAAATCCATTCAGGACCACAATATGCTATCCTCGAAGTTGTACAAAATGGATCGCCTGAATAATTCGCTTGGTGAAGACATCGTCAAAAAGAAGTGCGTCGCAGTACATTCAGATACTTAAATGCAAATTATTTCTAACTGAGTTGGTTTGCAGCAATCAGATGAATGCACTGGAAAAGGATCTGATAACATCGGCATTCAAGTTTGAGGATCTGCGTCGCTTGAAGGACTATGTCACGCGTGAGCGTGATGGCCTTCGTAGCGACATTGCAAAGATGAACAATCAAATGAGCGACTTGAGGCACACGATTATGATGCAGAGTAATAACATTGACAACCTGAACTTGGACATTCAGAAACTTAACGTCAAGTTGGATGAGGCAAAGATAAATATCGCAAAAGCGGAGAGAGAACGGGACGAAATGGCTCAGGAGGTGGAATCATTGCACGAGCGTATTGAGTATTTGAATGGTAAGCAGAGGAGGAGGTTCTTTTGGTGTCGACTAAAGCTACACACGCACACTGTTCTCTTCCTTCCGCAGAACAAATCCAGCTGAAGACAGACCAAGTTATCGATCTTACCGAGAACCTCAAGCTGAAACATGCGTCCCTGATTAACGTTAAAAAACAACTCGAACATGTACACTCTGAGAAGATGGTACTGCAGCGATCGCTGGAGACGTGCACACAGGAGCGAGATAACTTTCGGGTTTTGCAAACGGTTGGCTACCATTCAGACATTGGCATTAACAATATGTTATACCGATTCTCACTAATCACTAATAACGTCCTATTAGAAATCTGCCCATCAAATGGCACAACTCTCGGCCGAGATCAATGCAAACCAGAACAAGATCAGTTTGCTGAATTTGAAAATCGAGCGTTTGAACACCGAAAAGAAGGAGTTGCAGACCGAACTGCGAAACACCGAAGCGATCTTAGTCAATGTCCGCAGCGACTTGAAGGAGATGAAAGTTAAAAACGACCGCTTGTTGAAGACTATCGCGGTGAGTGTAAAGCATTGCACACAACGACGAGACGGCTGGTTTTTATACATACACATAAGTAAAAAAATATTATAGACTACGTTTTTTTTTATATAATTTGCGCACGCGTAAAGGGGTTCTTACTCTTATAATTAGTGTTTTCAATGCCTGTGGATCATAGCGATGTGGAAAGACAGAGCTTGATAGAGCATTTCAGATACGGCTGAAGAACGAATCTCTGATCTTAACTGTACGTCCGAAGAAGGGGCTTGATGGTAAACTGATGAGCATTTAGAGCGCCACTATTTATCTTGAGCACCGCTGGTCGTAAAAGCGATAATACAGTGACAAGAAGGAAACTTTCCTGCGGTGTTCAAGGGAATTCATTGATGCAAGGTGGTCCTATGTGCATCTGACTTGATACGACAATTGTATTCATGTTCGGTGCGAATAAACGCCTTCTAGATAGTAGCGATATCAGAGGGAGTTAAATATTTCTTGCATCGTGTTAGGAAACCATACATTTCTCAGCATTTCTGGCGACGGTGAATTTGTGGTCATTCCAACGAAACTTGTCGTTAACGCACATAACGAGAATTGCTAGTTTTTTAGTTTCCTCGATGCAAGTGCCATACGTAGATAATGATAGTGGGTTTAAGATTCGCTTAGACGACAGGAGACAGCATTGGCGTTTGGAAGCATTAAATTCTACTCGATTGTGTTTTTTTCCCACTTTATTATGATGTCCAGGTCAGAATTTAACATAAGTTGTGGTTTGAGTTTCACATGAGAAGTGGAGGGACGTTTCTCAAGCTTATATGAGAAGCTGAGGGTACTGTCGTCAGCGAAAGAATGAATGGGATTGGAAGTAATGGACAAGAGTTCATTCATAAAATTACAAAGTATCTAAATAACTAACTAAATAAATAACTAAATAAATAACGAACAAGGAACAGTTCGGGACAAGTAACTTAAAAAATTCAAAACGTCGATTTTTTCTTATTTTTACTAACACCAACGCAATGTGTTAATTCGCAAGTGTAATCAGAATAGTATACGCGAGAGAGAGAGAGAGGTAACATAACATCAAAACAACATATATCTCGTTTCCATGGTGGGTTCAACCTGGGTTGAACCGAGGTAAGCGCTCATGTAGGTAGTTTCCATGGCTGAGTTAACCCAGGGTTAACTCGGGTCTATATGCATGGAAACGCAAATTCGAGTTAGTTTCGTTAAACCCAAATTAACTCCACGAAGCTATAGCGGTTGAGTTAGGTTTTGCTAAAATTTCACAAACAACAACAACGACTACGCATCTGTCAAATAAACCCTATTCAGTTCGTGGAAACGCAACGAGTTAGCGTCGCCATGTTATTAACTCGACGGAAACCTAACTTGACGGTTGAGTTGAGTTTTCGTCAACTCAGTTTGACCTCAACGAAAATATTGGGTTGAGTAGAGTTGAAATTGAAAATAGTGATTTTTTTGTTAAGTATTCTTTGGATTTTGTATTATGTTGTTCAAATTTCAACTCAGGTTTAACCTGACATGGAAACGCGTGGAGCTATTTTGCATTTGACCAAAAAAAATTTCAACTGGGCCCAACTCAACCCAGGTTCATGGTAACGTAGTAATAGTTTGAGCGCTCTAATTTCAGTTCAACAACACTTAAGCCTTAACTGTAATAAGTAGCTTATTCCTTAAGTTACTTATAATGACCTTAAGTTACTTATAGTCTGATGCCATTTGCAGCAGCTGTCAAATTTCTGTACCGAATGTCCCACATTATAGACACCTTGCTTACTCCCACGTAAGTTAACGAACATTTGACGAAACTGACAAAATTGACATTATGGTCACTTCATACGATTTGCGTTAATGGGCCGTTCACATCAGCCTGGTAAATCTCACTTTATTAATATTTGACGTTTAATTGATGATCGACTTTTGCCAGGGAATATATTCTCAATATTTCATATAAATCTTCTTGGGCGATGGCATAGTACGAATACTACTTCCTTTATCACGATATAAAGTCAAAACCCACAAATAAAATTCTCTATATTAACTTCGCGTGCCCGTAGCTGGCTGGCTGCCTTGTCATAAATTTTTAACCCACTTCCTAAAGGCCGATTTTATTCAAACTTTGCACACATGTGTATCTCCGATAAAAAAAACTTTCGGGGGGCTCCAATAAAAATATTTTACAAATTTAATGGATGGAGAAATCTTTTTGTAAAAATTTGAAAGTGGTCGGCCCCTTTAGCCGGGGGGCACCCATACAAATTTTATAAAAAAACTACCCGATTTTCTTCAAATTTTATACACAGATTTTATATAGAGATAAGAGAAATTTAAATTTTTATGGGCTGTTTTTTTTTAAATTCAAATCGACATAAAACCCAATTTGTCCTTAACGCACTGCTTTACATTTCAAAGCAGCCAGAACCTGCCGTACGTAACATTTTAATGAGTACTTCTAATGAGCCTGCAACAATGAGAAATAGTTAGACAACTAATTGTTGTACAGTTTTACTCCTTAATCGAGTGCCGACTAAAAATTTACTAGTCAGCGATTGTAAATTTATATATACTCGCATTAAATCGATGATTTGCTTCATGATACCAATGATACTCTTCGGGAAGCAAAATTTTTTTGAATTTGTATGTATTTCTATTTTTCTAACTAGGACGATGAGCTGCGCTTCATGAAACTTTCACATAACCTGGACGACACCCGCAAGGAGAAAAATCTAATTGGTCTTCAGATGGTTCGTCGAAACGACGAAATAGTTTTGCTCAAAGAACAACTCCACATCGTACAAACGGCTTTGGATCAAGGTTAGTAAATGTGTAACGGGAAGAACTGTTTGAGCAAGTGCAAAGTGTGCATATATCCACCTTTCAGGGCAGGCGCAATACAATCAACGCATCGAGGACATTCGTCTGTTAAAGGTCGAAATAACAAATCTTCAAACGGAACGAGACTGTCTGTCACGTGCAATTAAGAGCACAGCCGATATGCGGGAGGAAATCATCCGACTGCAGAGGTCCCTCAATCAGGAGCGTGTCAAGTGTCGCGCTTTAACCGAGGACGCTCGCACGCCAGCAACAGTCCACAGGTGGCGCGTTCTTAAGGGTTCAGATCCGAATAAATATCAGCTGCTTCAGAAGGTGCAATTCTTACAGCGGTTCGTTGCAATCTATTTTTACAGTTATACTTCTTGAGGCGCGTGTGGAGTAAATTTTTACCATGCAACGAAAACTGTTATTGTAGTAAATGGCTTAAAGGTTTTAAAGCTTTAACTAGAGTGCAGTTTTCTTTATATAATTTGGGGGTCCTTTGAGGGTCTTTTTGGAGTCTCTTGGAAATGTTTTCGCAGTCATTAAGTGGTCTTTTTTTTGGGTGGTGGGGGGTGCCTTTTGAGGGCCTTTTTGGAGTCTTTTGGGAATGTTATCGGAGTCATTTAATGGTCCTTTTGGAGTCTTTTGGAATCTTTTCGCAGTCATTCAATGGTCTTTTTGGAGGTCTTTTGGGGATCTTTTGAGAACCTTTTGGGAATCTTTTCGGAGTCATTTAATGGTCTTTTTTTTGGGATGGTGTCTTTCAAGGGGTCTTTTAGGTATATTTTTTGGAAGTCAACCCAATATAGGTCTAACTAACCATATTTCTATAGAGCGTTCTTATTTATCCAGTTGTGAAATTTTGTAGCGTAGTAAACTCAACCATTGTGCTGTGTTATATATCGTCTTGTGTGATTAAATTTCATCATGCTATCTCACTTCACTCCTCTTATCAGTATACTCGTATGGATTTTTAGCGTGCATATTAATCTTTAATCTTTCAATCACGCCAAAGAAGTATAACTTCTAACGTGCGAACACAAGTCCACATTTTTCTGCACACTTAACGCGCCGTTGGGATTAAATACTATAACTATCGCTTGCACATTCCAGTCGCAATTTGAAGCAAGAGATTGACAAAACCAATTTGGAGCAGAAACTCAAAGAAACTGAAAAGGTTTGCGATTCTCTTAAGAAAATTGTCGACAACTTACCAACATCTGATGTTAAGTTGCGGTTGGCCGAAAGTCAGGTGAGTAATGCGGTCACGATCGATTACCAACTCGTCATCTCGCAGTTCTAACTTTACAGAGAATTCTAAGGGAGCGTGAAAAGAAACTTAAGGCATTAGTTGCTGAACTGTCAGTCAGTGAGATAGAAGTGCAAGCCCGAGATTGCATCATCGAAGAATTCAAGACTACGCTGAAGCTGACCAAGGAATCTATGTGTCAGGATGGGAAGCAAGAAATCGAAAGAGCTGAGTTAATGGCTTTGGAGTTCTCGAGAGATGAGAAGAAGGAAATTTAAAATTTGAAAAAAAAACAGCACTTTTTATTTGAAATATAAAGATTTTCAAAAACCTAAATTTATGAGAGCAACTTAAATCCTCCACCCAAAACTGCCGTCCTTTGCATGTTGGGTGGTGCTGAGAAGCAGTGCACTTGCATTTGCGCTAAAATATGGCGTTCCTCCAGGAGTTTCTGTTTCTTTTTCTTCTCAGCAAGCAGGTTCACCTTAGCGCTGGCCAGATTTGTCTTCAATTCGTCTATCATGGAGTCCTTAGACTTTTGGTCGGCATCTTTACTATTAAGTTCGGCAGTGAGAGCTTTGACTTTTTTCTCCTTAGAGCAGAGGTTGGCCTGTTGAGGAGAGGAAATTATTACTTTAGGGCACTGCACTTAAAGATAACTTTTCTTCAACTGCACCACCTTCACTTCGTTGAGTTCCTGCTTGACTTTGTAGCTGGGCAACTTTAGCATAAATTCCCTGAGAGCTTCATACAGCCTCTGGTATTCGTCCAGCGCCCGTTCATTTTCTATTGCAGATACGTCCTGTGCGAGGATTTTTCTGTGACATAGGAATCGTTGAAAGGTAGTAGGTAGGGACGGCAGTTAACAACTCCTTGATACTCACTTCCTTAAAAGCTGAATCCGATGAATGAGATCCATTTTCTCGGGGTCTTTGCCGCGTAAATTGCGCCACCTGTGGATGTTCATTGGTGTGAGCATCTCGTCCTGCAGTGCGCGAGCCTTGATTCGCTCCTGGTTAAGAACCCGATGCGTTTGCAACAGTTCCCGCCTCAAATCAGCAGAACATTCACGATCTTTTCGCAGCACGTCTCTTTCGGTGCGGAGATTTTTAATCTCAATCTTCATCAGGCGCATATCGTCCTGGCATTGTCCGTACTGCTTCTCTGTCTGATCGTAGGCAGCTTGAAGATTCTCTAAGCAGTTTTTCAGCTGAGCGAAGTCATCGTTTCGCTTTGTCAGCTGAGCGCTAACTGCGTTCTTCTCCTGAAGCACATTATCGAGTTCCCTCTTGATGCGTGAGAATTTGTGTGCATCCTCCTGGAAAAGAGACTCTCTAATATTTACATAACAAAGCGCGGTATAATAAATCTAGCACAGACCTGCAATGATTTAGAAAATCGATCGTTTTCCATTCGCTTCTCGAGTAACTCCGACCGTGTATGGTGGTGTCCCATTTGGATGTTGCGAATTTCGCTTTTAAGCATACGCCGCTCCTTTTCCAATCTATCGATTTGTGACTGCAATTTACCAATATCAGTCTCCTTGGTTGCGATTCTTTCCTTCAGTTTGTCCACGTCCTGTTCTGTCTCTGTGATTTGGTTTTTCAATCTTGATTTTTCGTCATCAACTGAGTGCAGAGTTCGCAGTAAAGCGTTTTTCTCATTCGCAAGGACATCGTGCTGCGCCTGAAACTTGGAACATTTCGTTTCAGTCTCATTGATTGTCCGCTTTAGCTCGATGATAAAGTTTTCCTTTAGGTGAATTTCATCTGTAAATTGTTTCAGGGGAGTGGGGCAACACATCTTATAATTAGAAATAATCCTTCAATTGTCAGTGTATGGTGTGGCTTTAACTCACTCTGCAGTGCATCGGTTTTATCACCCAAGTTTTGAATTTCCTCAAGCTTTTTGTCCCTGTCCTGTGACATCTTGGAGAGTTCATTTCGGAGTTTTTTCTGTTTGACTTCAAGTATGTTGGTGGTGTCCCTAAAAGAACGAATCTCATGTTGCGACTCTTGCAAAAGTGCTTCGCGCTTCTCCGCTGCCGCTTGTTCTAAAATCATGTCACGTTTAAGAACATCCCGCTCGCTTATGAGGTTCGTATTCTGCTTCTCAAAGTGATGCACAAGCAGACGCATCGAGCTGAGCTCCTTCTCTTGGGTGGTAAGTTGGTTCCTGCAGAGTTATTTTTTTTAGAAAATATAAAAATTTTAAATGGTTGCAAATGCTTCTAACTTTAGTCGAGTGTTCTCCTCCTCGGCCTTCCGTTTGGCCTCGTGGAGCGTGGAATACTTTCTAGCTGTGCTGTCTTGAGATTTTGTCAGTTTCGCACTTTCCTGCTTCAGCTTAATAATTTCTTCTTCTCTAATCTACAATTTGACAGTGAAAACACTTCATCATAATGATTACATCGCAGCGCACCTTTAAAAGCTGCTCTCTCTGTTCCAGGTTTCTCTTATTCTTGTCTTTCTCTTGAATGGCATACTCCAGGTCGACGGCTATTTTGGCCAGCTTATTGCAAACAGTATTATGCTGGGTATTAAGTTGTTGCAGATTGGATTTCAGCGAGAGGACTTGCAAGTTTAGTTTAACTCTGGTTTTGGTCAGGTGCTCGTTCTGGAATTGAATAGAACAGAGGATAGAAAGAAAAAATCTGATAGCATTGCCCACCTGTGATTTGATTTGACCAATCTGCTCCAAAAGCTTTTGTTCTTCCTTTGTTACCGAGGTCAAATCATTGACGAGCACATCAATCCTCTTCTTACTGTTGTAGGCTTCAGTCGAAGTTTCCTGGTGGATAACTTGTCAATTAGAAGTGGCCAAAAGTTGATGTCGTAATATCTGAATTTATATCTCACGTCTAAAAGTTTAACTAATTCTTTGTTTTTCTCTTCCAGCGTTTGGTTCATGATCTCCACCTCGGTCGTGTAGAGACGCTGAGTTTGCAATTGTTTGTTAATATCTCGAACTTGGCAGGTCAACTTTTCACGTTGGTTGGATTCATCGACTTTTTTCCTGCACTCAAAAACATTTTTATTTTAAATTTTGGCGTAAGAGCGCAATTATTGCATAAAATCCCCTTACTGGCTTAAGCCGCTTTTCTTTTCACTCAAACTCTGCACAACGGCTGCCATATTTTCCAGTTTTTCATGCAATTTGATGACCTCTTCCTGCGCAACTTGTTCACGGTCTTGTGCAATATCCCTCTGTTTCCAGGCACTCTCTTAAGGGGTAGAAAATCACAAGTAATCACAAGGAGCAGTCAAACCCAAAAACACCAATACCAATGACAGCCCTCAGTTCACCGATGGTGTCCTGATCCAATCGCGACATCTGGACTGTTGCTTCTAGTCGTTCTTTCATTTTAGCCAAATCGTCAACCAGTTCTTGGCAACGCATTTGTTCCATGTGAAAATCCGACTTGTATCGATTGCAACAGATGAACATTCTTTGGACATTCTCGGCGTTTTCTTGGCCATCTTTTTGTCGGACTACTTTTGTTATCTAAAAGAGGAAAGTGATAAAATATCTGACGGCCGCAAATTTCACTAACAACACCTCTGCAATTTTTCCCGAAAGAGTTGTGTAAAATTCATCGTCGATAATATCTGGCACTAAAGGTTCATCTTCGGAACCAGATCTTTGGGACTCGTCACCGCTTTCATCCATTCTTAAATGGTAACTAGGTAAGATGAGTCCAGCTGTGGCTACTGACAAAAACTGGCAAAATTACGACGTTTTCTTTTTCTTTCTACCTGAAGATATTGACAAAACATTCTCGTTTTCAGCTTTGCAACGGCATGTTATCCTTACATAGCAACTGCATACTGTCAGTCGGCTGTGCAAGAATTTATGTTATGGAACACAATTAGCCTGTCATGCACTATACTGGCATCGGCTTGTCAAAATGTAACACAACGGCAAACTCCATATAAGTGAATGATTCTAGTTCACACACAAACTTGCACACCCGCCATCACTTGGTACGTACAAACTGAGCTTTTGTTTGAATACATTTCCGGTTGGGGATGTTCATTTTCCTGCCCATGCAGTGGGAAGAACATCAAAAGTTGCTAGCAATAATCCAACCTGAGCAGTCGGTTGGTGCTATGGTGGTGGTATTTCGTGGTAAAAAGCTCTCACGCTCAGAAAGCACATTCATACTATACACTGGCACTTGTACTGGGTATTATAATTACGCCCATCTAACACCAAGGCAATTCAAGCTTTCTTCCTGCCCGCTTTGTTTTGATGGTGTGTTGTGTGTTTGTGTTGATGGTGTTTGTATTCTCAGCAATGCAATTAAGACTTACAAGATTGTTTGGATTTGCAGCATACGAGTAAAAATTTGTTTTGCCAAAATCAAGTCTTAAGTATTAAGGTTTTCCATTGTAAGAGCTCTCTAACAAATTTAATTTTTGCGATATTTTTGGAAGAATTACTCTGCGCTGTTTAGGCGATATTACGTTCACTAAATAACTCACACACTCACTAATTTTACAGTTTACTCAGTTGTCAAGTAACAAGCGAGCGTTTCTTTTTTTGTTGCTTATTTCATTGTAACTACTATACAGGGTGTATCCGTTAAGGTGGCAAATACCTAAATGGCTGATTCCTTTATTAATTTCGTGAAAGAATTCATATGGGTGTACGTCCCCTGCGGTTTAAATGCGAAGAGACGTACTTTTGTCCTTACATCACTTCACACCCTATAACTCTTGTAGGCTTTTAGTTACAAGGTCATTGTTGATCTTTTTTGAAAATAAAATTTTTTAAAAAAAATTTTGTTTTTGAATTTAACGACGTTCATATCGGTCTTAAGAATTTAAAAAAATGTACATTGTTTGACCTTAAGAATTTAATTTTCTTTCCAAAAAGATCAACAATGACTTTGTAGCTGTAAGCTTGCAAGAGTTACAGAGTGTTAGGTGATGTGATGTCGAAAATACATCTCTTCGCATTAAAACTCTACGTACACCGCAGGGGTTGAACATAGACTCTCCCATACGATCTTTTTTCACAAAATTATCCAAGGAATCACCCCTTTAAGTATTTGCTACCTTAACGGATACACCCTGTATAACGTCCATGAAAGTATGGCTTGTGCTCCAACTGGGAAGTGCATTAAAGAGAAATATAGAAAAATCATTGGGTAACGTTGATATCTGACTGGTTGCAAGATTTGTGCCATGTAATTGTAAACTTAACCATATTTATACGCATGAGTGAGATTATCACAGAAAAATTAATTAAATTAAACACAATCATGTATAATATGGCAATGGCGTGTAAAACAGCTAGCTAATAAAATGCCAACAAATGCCACGCAATGCAACTGAAATTGATGCCCTCGCCATCAAAGAAAATTTTTTTTTTCAGCACAATATAAAATTCGAAAAAAATAATAATAACAGGTAATTTATTGTGTAATGAAAATCACAATAAATACCTAAGTAGATGTAATTATGTAATGACTCAAATAACATTTTAACTTTCAATTGTATCGCATACTTACAAATAGCAAAGGGAAATAAAGGACATTATTATTTTGGTTCAAAAAAACCAATGTAGTAAAATTACCGAAAAAATTCTAGGTACCCCTTACCGCCGGCACCTTAATTTTTTAATTTTTTTGACGCAATTTTGGCAATTTGAAGTCTAAAAAAGCAGCACAAACATATTCACCGGGGTGAATATGGGATGTTTTCGGCATTCTTCAAGAACCGAATGTTCGATTTCAAAATTTATTTCGCTTAAATGATTTTTATAAAAATAAATTATTAGATTATTAGAATGGGCTGATATGCAGCTGCATACAAACTGACCCCAATTATCCCACTCTGCTCTAAATTTTCTCACAGGAATCTCTTATGTGAGTTGTGTAGTGCTAGGGCCGAACATTTGACACTTTTTTTGGGTGTGTATGTCAATGATGTCTGATGGTACTTCCAATATAGTTGAAATGTTGTTCCAAGAAAATGTAGACAGTTTAATTCTTAGTTATTCAAGATATTAACAAAAAATTTTATTACCTTCCGTTCCGATCCGTTCTTAAGGTACCCTACCTGAAAAATTCGTTATATATACCTAGTAGTGAAAAATTAATTTTTTTTTGGTTTTTATTTAAGCGAATGAACTTATACAACATCATCAATATTAAAATACCAAGTGATTTATGACAAATCATTTCTCGAAGGGGAGTTAATAGAAGAACGATACCAATCGTCAATAGCTTCTTTGTTTTTTTTTTTTTTTTTATATATATAGAGTGCGATGAGAAACTTAATCTCATTGGAAACGGTGCACCAAATAGGACGTCTCACAAGTGATTCTGCGCATTTGGTGAACGAGGAATTGCAAAATTATTCGGAAGCTCTTGTACGCTTCTCAATGACATGAAAGCGGACGAACTAACGCAAGACCAAACAAATAACTACTTCTCGACAATGACTGAACTTACGAATATTTTCAGGAAACTAAATAACAAACCCTCGACAGGTTAAGATAATATTCCCAATATCGTATTAAACCACCTTCCGGTCGTTATCATAAGAAAATACTGCGTAGTTTTTAATAATCATAATTTCAATAATCACTACTTCCCGAGTTGTTGGAAAACATCGAAGGTGTGGTGGAACATCAATCCGTCATGCATGGAAAAATTCAGCGTCCTCGAGAGGAAATGTTTAAGAGTGTGTTTAAACATGTTTAAGAGTGAACATTCTGATTACAGGCATTATGTATCGAATAAGAACTCCTGGATGCTTCAGGAGTGTCAAGAATCGATAATGTCATTTTAGATCTTACTAGAAACCATTTCGCTGGGTCAGTTTTTGTGGCAAATGACTTAATTTCGGGAGTTTTTTTTTTATCCTAATCCTCAGTACTTCGAGAAAGCACTGGAGAATGGATTGATACCACCTGAGGCACTCTTGTATCTGGATGCACTGGGCTATTTGTCGGACTCATGCAACGAGCCCGTGATTTACCATGCTGCTAGAAGGCAACTGAAGAACGATGCCAGAAGCCTGCGAAGAGGCATCCTGTGCCCATGAAAGAAGATATCACAACATCCAGCAATTTTCGTGGTATAGCGTTGTTGAGTACCGCGTTTACGATTTTCTCTTCTATCTTTCAAGACAGAATAGCTCCATACGCTAAAGCCATCATTGGCCCATACCAGTAAGGCTTGATCCAAGGCAAATCAACAACTGATCAGATTTACACCCTTAGGCAAGTGATGGAAAAATGTCTAAAGTTTCAAAATTATCTACATCATCTTTTTATGGACTTGAAAAGCGCCTATAGCATAGCCAGAGTAGAACTTTACAAAGCCACGAGAGAATTAGGCATCCCAAATTAACTGACACGATTATGGAGGTTGACCATGGCCAATGTAATAGGCCAAGTAAAAATATCCGGATCACTATTAAGCCGATTCAACATTTATCGCTCCGAAAAGGGGATGTACTGGCCTGCGTCCTCTTCAACCTGGCGTTGAAGAAAGTGTTCCGAGACTTTGACGTAACGGCGAGAGGAACAATCCCCTATAAGTTCATTTAGATACTGGCTTACGCAGACGACACTGAAATCGTTTGTAGACCAAAGAGCTGTACAGGAATGCTTTCATCAAGATCCAGTTCCTCAATTAAAATAGTGGAGAGCGAATTTGAAGTGGTGCAATACTTTACCTATCTCGTGTCAACTGTAGCAGCCGATAACAGCATGGAGCCAGAAATACGTGCGTAAAATTCTTACGGAGAATTGTTGGCCCCGTATGTGAGGAAGGACGACTTCGGAGACTCTATAATGATGAGATCTACGAGCGTTACCGCGATGTCGACATCGTGAAGAGAATTAAGCTCGGTAGGCTCCGGTGGGCATGACACCTAGCTCCCATGAGCGAAGAGGATCCTGCTCGGAAAGTGATTTGCGGTAGGATATATGGAACACTAGAACGAGGCCGGCGAAGGCTACGCTGGGAGGATGGCGTGGACCAGGGACGCTATGAGTTTAGGGATGCCAAACTGGATGACATCGGCTCGAAATCAGGACTAGTGGAGAGATTTTTTGCGGGAGGCCAGGACCGGATCCCGGTTGTAAAACCTACTATGATGATGATGAAATTGAAGTTTTGGAATTTTAAGATCCCCAGTATACAGCTGTTAAAGTATTACATTCATATATATATGCGACTTACTGAATAACTATAGAACTTCGAAGAGAACTACAAGTCGTACAGTTATGATTGAAATGTATCGATATAAAATGTATTTCCCAAATTGCTTTTAAAAATTTAAGCTTCAGAAAACGTAAGTTTGAAAACAATTTATGTTTAAAAACTACGAAAATGCCGTAGTTCAGCTTAATTGTTATCTATAGTAACAAAAGACTTAGAAAACAAACTTTGTTTTACCGCTTCAATTCGCACCAACAAAATGAAGTTTATATACGAGTACGAGTATTTGCGTTAAAAGGGTTAAATGTGAAAAATTGAAAAGAAATAATAGTAAAAAAGTAAATAAAAATAAATTTTACTTTTTGCTCAACATCAGTTTCGTTCCGCTGCGAAGTTCCTTATTTTTACTAAATTTTTATGCACTATCAAGACGTCAAAATTATCGAAAATTAAAATCACTACGCATACATGTACATATATATCTAGCCCGTTCTCTCGATTATACCATTTATATTTATCAGTATACGAAGCAAATTCACAAAATACAATCTACCCGTGTAGTTTATTAGTCAAGTCATGGGAAAATCTCTTATTACAAGCAGTCCAGTCATTAATGCTGGTTGGAGAGTTTTCAAAAGCTTATCAATCTCATCATTAAAAAATAACCTCTAGGATTAAGTGCTGCTTTTTCACAACAACGACGAATTGCTATAGGAATAGCCAATCATGGTTTCGACCTGAAAGCCAAGTTCATTGTTCGGAGTTTCTTTCTTCGACTTTGCTATTTGGCAGTAGTCAAAGTCATTCGTGGACAACGTGGTGAACAGAGCAGGCACAGACGGATGCGGACGGTCGTTGTTGGAGAGGAAAATGGAAAATCTGCAGAGAGCTGACATCATTGCTTATAATTTCCAAAAGTACATTTGATAGAATTTGGTTGTATTTTTGTGTTGTCGCGTGTAAAGGAGTTTGTGCGCTTTTTAATAATTTTCTGTGAAATGCTAATTTGCATTATTAGTCATCACTCTTATCGCACTCAATACAGTTAGTGCTGAAGTCGATACAGTTAGTGCTAATTTGTTATGTGAGTGAGAAACCAATTAAATTGTCATTTGGCATTTACTCAGGCAACTAAAAGCTACTACACTGAGGCAAAGAAGAATGAGGAAAAACAATTCAATCCTAGCAAAGTGAAGTGAACTGAAGTGAAGTTGAGTTGGAAGGCAGTGACTATGAGATGTGCGGAAACAACCTACTTCACCGGTTTTAACATTGCCGGTTGTGTTGTACATTTCGGGTTTTTTCCTTTTTGCCTTGAATCTAAGTGATTAGCAAAAGGCGTAGAGCATAGAGTTTTCTTTAAGGGGCACATAGAGCTTGCAGCGATTGATATTAAGAATGTGTTTCCATCGTCATACCCGGCCTAAAGCACAAAAGTTTCAAAATCTTTTAAATTTTTTCAAAATTCAAATTTAAGTTGATTCAAAAATATGGGTAAGAAATGCGGTTTACAATAAATGTTAGACGTCTCCTAATCGTCTTGTACCTATCGTGTATCGTGTCTCAAACTGGCCTGCAAAAATCCGCTTACTCCGCCGCTGCACTCCATCGGCAATTACGCGATCAACTCGAATGAAACCAAATGTGTTGATTTTATGCCATTTGCTTTCATCTTCATCTATACGTTCACACATCCAGTCAAACGATATTCGTAGCTTCAGTGGAGGTCGTCGTTGTTGTTGTTGTTTAATTTTTTATTTTATTTTCTGGTAAGTTTTGTGGCGTGCTTTTCATAGATGCGAGTGCTCCTCGGATTGTTAAAGTGCGGCTGTTTAGTACCAACTAGACGATAGCACAATGCGCTCGCGAGAATTTTCGACTTAAGGTGGTGGAGTTAAGCGAAAAGTCGTTAAGGTGTTTTACTCACTTGGACCTTTCGGTGTTTTCATTTTCATTTCGGCTTTTCACTGGTGTGCTGAAACTCTTTGGCGTTATTTTTGCATCGCGGAATATCGTTGGTAACTGCTTTGTATAGTGGTGATCGATGTATTTAAATTCTTCTTCTCAGGTCAGCTTCTCAGTGATAATTGCTATTACATCTGAATTTGATAACTGCAACCTGTCACTGTGTAACTGCGTGAGCTTACAATAAAACAAAATTTTTAAAAAAAAATATATTGGTATTGCGTTTCGTATATTGCCCTGCCAGACAGTTGTGTTTTCGAAAGAAAAAAAATAGCACTCAGTGGTGATTGATTTATTGTTGTTTTGTTACTAAAAGTTAGCGGCTTTGTCGTATATCAACAGAAATGGCACCAAAGCAAGATCGCAGCAAACAATCTGGATTAGATGTAGAGAAGATTAAACGCCACTTTAGCTGGTCTGACTCGAATTCTATGTAAGTGAATCATGTTGAGAATTAACACAAAAACATTTCCATTTCATTGTAGAACAACTGCGAGTGTAAATGTAGGCAGGTAACAGCGATTTAGAAAATCGACAAATTGTGTTGAGTTTATTCGATGGGAAAAATTCTTTGAACCAATTTTGAACTCATACTTCTCATAGTATTTGTGTGCTGGGACATATGTATTCACCGATGTATCAAGTTGATCAAGTGTTTCGTTTTTCTACTAAAAATATTCCAATAACTATATACCGGTCTGTCTAAAGTTCGACCAGACGCTTTTAAATGTAAATTAAAGTTGTTTTTTAATATTGAATATTTTTTAAAATTTTTACATTCTAATTATAGTCAAAAGTGAATATAAACGACAACATATATTCAGTTTTGACTATAAATTACTTGAACAATTAAGAAACTAACACATTAACAGGTTTTAATTGCAGTAGTTGTATGTATACTGAAGATGTTTGGCTGAGTCTGATCCTTCGATCTCTATTTGTCGCGAGATCCTCCTTTAGACAGAATTTAAAATCGATTTTTTATTTTTTGACCACCAAACACTTGCTTCGCAAGCAATGTAATTGAACATTCGGTTTAAACTTTAAGCTCACACTGGTATTCCCCAATAATTCATAATGCTCTCTCTCCCTTCCAAATGGATTTGTTTGCCTTCTATAGACACATATATACACCTTATATTCAGAGATGCTAAAGTCATAGTCATTGTTATTCAGAAAATCTTCAATTTTTCAAATCAAAACACCCTAAAATGAAACATCATCGTGACATGTGTAAGACAATAATTGATACTTTCAATGACAAAAAAAAATTAATTACGAATGTCTCGTATTTTAACATGGACTTTTGTTGTATGTGGAGGTAGACTTAAAAGGCAGTCTCAAAAGAAATTGGAAACTAGAAAGTATTTTTTGTGATACTCAGGCCAAGACTCGATTTATTATAAAATCTGTACTATATGCAAGAAACAAGTTTAAGACATTTTATTTTCATTAGGCTCTGTCCATTCTATTTAACATGCGGTGGAATTCCTTAATAATAATAAATTAAATTTTTGGCGTGACAGACCGTTGTGGTCAAAAGCCGATGCAGTTTGGTATTCCTAAACACTGGGCGTCCTTGTCTACGCCATCCTTCCAACGTAGGGTTGGCCGGCTTATACCTATCGTGTATCGTGTCTCAAACTGGCCTGCAAAAATCCACTTAGTCCGCCGCTCATGCGAGCTAGGTTCCTGTCCACCGGAGCCTACCGAGCTTAATTCTGATGAAGCCACACTGGTATGGACCAATGATGACTTTAGCGTATGGGGCTATCCTGTCTTGAAGGATAGAGGAGAAAAACTTATACGCGGTACACAACAACGTTATACCACGATAATTGCTGCATTTTGTGATATCTCCCTTCTTATGTATGGGGCACAGGATGCCTCTTCGCCAGTCTTATGGCATAGCTTCTTCTTCCCATACTTGCACTATTATTTCATGAATTGCTTGGTGTAATGTGGGGCATCCTATTTTTATCAGTTCCGCTGGGATCCCATCAGATCCCGGGGCCTTATTATTTTTGAGCCGATTTATCGCTCTGTTAACTTCGTCTATGCTTGGTGGCGGCAGCATAGTATGATCTTCGGTCATTGGTGGAGCCTCCAATTCCACAGTTAGCTGGCCATTTAGCGACTCATGAAAGTGCTCTTCCCATCGCTCTAAGATGCCTTTAAGATCGGCGATCAGATTACCCTCTTTGTCCTTGCAGTATGTGCAACGCGGTGTATATTGCGTCATAACGCGGACCCTTTGGCAGAAATTCCGCGCCTGGTGCGGTCCTTGCTCTCTGTACTGTTCCAGTTCACGGACGAGATTCTTCTCCCAGGCTGCTTTCTATCGCCGGTGAACTGTTTTTTAAATTCTCTATATTAACTTCATTTGCCCGTGGGTCGTCGGTCGTCGGTCGGTCGTCGGTCGGTCGTCTGTCGTGGATTCTTGCGATCAATTTTTAATCCACTTCCCATGGCCCGATTTTATTGAAATTTTGCACACATGCGTATTTCCGGAGACAACACTTTCTATTAAATTTTGAGGCCCCTCAGGCTGCGGGGTCGGGGGGCTCCCAAACAAAAATTTTAAAAAATTTACCCGATTTTCTTCAAATTTTACACACATGTGTATACCCAATAAACAATACTTTGGTAGTGATCGGGTCCCGGGTTCGGCCGCAAGGCCCTTATACATTTTTTAAATATCTGTACTGGCATCAGATATTCGTCGCCCTTTATGGACTTTGTGCGGTGTGTGCTGCGCAGTCGGCTGCGCTGCATGGTTTTGTTGGTGGTGGAGAGAGAGAGAGAAATCTTAGCGCACGCACAAATGAACCCAGCAAATGAAACGAGACATACATGTTTTATGCTTACTTCAACTTACATTTTTATTATATACTGAATTGTATTTTTATTGATGTCGTTTTTTTTGTTGTCGATATCAACTTACAGATAGAACAACAAGTTTTCACAATATTCTGTCATTTGGCGTTTTCATAAATTAGTTCAGAGCAGTCAAAGAGTTCTCAAGATAAATGTTCGTGTTTCTTATTTGCTCAGAGTATGAGCGTGCTCTAAGTGCTCAGAATAAAATGATCTGAGCTTTTTCAATTTTAACATCTGATGTCAAATGTTTGTTTCGATGATTTTCTTCTACAATAAAAAAAATGGCCCAGGATCGAGGGGCTCCCATATCAATTTCTGCGATTAGAGAATTTAGATGAAAAATTTTAATTTTTATGGGTTGTTTTTTATATTTTCTGAGCTCTTTATATTCATCTTCGCGTGCCCGCGTTCTATGAGATTATTGCATTGCTCGGTACGCAACATTCTTACGTTCAGTCGCTAGCTTACATTCGTCATCGAACCAGTCGTTTCGATCTCTACGACTACTGCCTAAGATGGAGTCAGCAGTACTAATGACAGTATTCTTAAGGCGTGTCCATTTCTCTTCTACGCCCGACATCTCAGCCCCAGGATTTACTCTCCCTGCATTTAGGGCGAGTCCTATCTCTTGACCGTAGTTGTTTCTGGTCTCTTCATTGTTGACTCAAATCAGATTCGCGGATGCAGTCTTTCGTCTTCCGCGCTCGGAGCACCATACCAACAAGATAGTGGTTCAAGTCGACGTTGGCACCTCGGTACGTTCGTACCGTCATCAGGTTCGGGTTGTGGCGGCGGTCTATCAACACGTGGTCTATCTGGTTGCGAGTGGCTCCATCGGGAGATACCCAGATGGCTTTGTGGATACTTTTACACGCAAACCCTGTACTCGAAACGACAAAATTATTGCATGCTGCCATCTCTATGACTCGTTGTCCATTGCCATTAGTGTTCTCGTGTAAGCAATGGGTGCCAATGTACTGCCTGAATACTGGCTCCCTACCTATTTTAGAATTTATAGCCAACCTTTTCCTGTATTTGGAGGAAATTTACCGGTGCCGACCACGTAGAGGCTTGATCGCACTTTCACCAGTCAGAGATAGTTACAGCCACCAGCAATTGTAGAGCATTCTGTACTATTCCCCCTATTCTGCTGATGGCTGACCGCCATCATTATTAGTCTCGGACGTGCGGTGGGATGTAAAACAGCTTGTTGGTGTTTTTTTTAGATTCAACCTTCGAACCTACCGCTCAGAAGTCTAACACACTACCACTATAGGCACTGCGCCCACATTCCTTTATAACTTGATAAAACGCTATCTTCTTTTTGAGGAAAAGGGAGACAAGCAAAAATACAAATACCGGAAAGCTACATAGCTATCTGGAAATCGCCGCTATAGAAACTGCAGGAAAGGACTTAAGTAAAAGTCCAGAATACTTTCTTTAAAATAAATTTAGTTATCAAAGAAAATGTGTGGGTAGTTCTTAAAACTTAACTCAATATAACATTTGCGGTAATAAACGCTGCCCAGATGCTCTTCTTCTATTTACAATTAGTGTAAGTACGCCACATCATAAGAGAAAAGACTTTTGTTGATTAATAATAATAATAAGCTTGGTATATAAATATTAGGTCTTTACACTTGTAGTTGAAGTCTTAGCAATGTGTAATAATATCACGGTATTATACAAACTCAACCCACATATCTTCTAGTCGTATTCCAAGATGTTTTCCATTTTTTGGATTTTTGCTGTGTCTCGTATATGGTTGTGCCTCATACCGATTTCAAATGGTAATGGAGGATGTAAAACATGTCAGACGTGTAAATGTTGCGTGAAATGTCTAAATATTGACTGACAACATCGCAGGTTCCGACATGTACTTTTTCATTCGTAGTTTCAGCACCAGCATCTGCAGCGTTCATTAAAAAGCCACTAATAGATAGGCAGATCTTGACAATTGTACGGTTAGTATGTAGTTGGAGAATGTACGAGATGCTTGAACTTAATTAAATATTTTAATAGGTGGAATGTGTTTTTTTTCTACGAATATAAAATTCATTAGCAGTTAGCTTCAATTAGAACAAGTTAGTGCGTTGGACTTCAGAGTAGAAGGAATCCAAGAAAACACCTCCCTTCTATTTGTGTGATAAAATATAACACGCACAACACGAATGGTCGCGAGAAGCTAGGTCTAGGCTAATTAATGGCCCAACGTTACAGAATAGCAACGCTAACTGTGTACATGAATGCCTTTGATGTTTAAGGTCTCTTAACAATTTGTATAGGTAAATTGTAATTCATAATTGCGAAATTTAAAGCTATCGTTAGGACCAATGCACGTTAAATGAAACATAATGTTATCTTCCCAACTAATCTTTTGTTAACAAAGGAAATGATCTTTGATCTTTTTGACGTGAATCGTCTTTAAAATCAAAACATGGTACATGAACAAAAATAGTAGCGTAACGAAATGGGTTATATCGTTTTGCCTAAATAACTCTCTAACTATTAGTCTCAGAGACGTAAGTGTGGTATCGTTATTTAACGTATATGGTCAGCTCACGGATAAGACCTAGAGTTTGCGTCATAGATGGGCGAATTGACGGGAAAGGGGAAACGCGCAGATTCGACAAAGCCGGCTATCTCGCTTTTTTCTATTTAGTGTAGCTCACGACTCAGACGTGCAAGCGCGGGGCAGGCCTATGCATAAGTAACACCAGCGTATATACGATCTTATATGAACATTTAAAGGTGCGGACGCTATGTGCACGTTGGATTCCACATTTTTTAACAGACGCACAATAAAAGGTTCGTGTCGATTGGTGCCACCAAATGCTTGAAAATACGTTGAAGGTATACTTTTAAAAACGCATACAAGATCGTGACAGGTGACGAGTAATGGATATTTGCGTATGAGCCGGAACGAAAAGGCTAATCCGCCTTACAGCCCCGACTTGGCACCCAATGACTTCTTCCTGTTCCAAACAATCAAAAATAAGATGCGTGGACAATGATTTTTACCGCCTGAAGAACCGGTTGAAGCGTTCAAAAACCATGTTTTGGAGCTATCATCTTCGGGCTGCATAAAGTGTTTCGATAAATGGTTTGATCGTAGGCAAAAGTGTATAGATCTAAAGGCGAATGTTTTGAAAAGCAATGAAGCAATTTTCGATGAAAAATTTTAATTTTTTATTACTTTTACTAAAAACATTTACGGCACCCCTCGTATCACAGGCACAATTCGAAACAAAATTGTCGTCGAAATGTTTCGTTTTTATTTCAATCCATTACACTAAAAGAGACTCGTTGAAATAGACGTTTCACGTCAAACCAAGGGCTGTGCGCCCCGACACAGCCTCGCCCGATCTTTTTTTTTTTTTTTGGTACCATTTAACCATTTTACTTTAAAGCCACTCCAGGAAGTGAGTGAACTAAATGCCAAACGTAAATTTTTTATATGCAGATTTCTCTCTCAAGTTAATTGTGCTAATTACGAATATGGCTTATATACTGCACGTAAACAAGTACGAGTATTTTTGAAGGGCGTTAAATGAAAGGTAATGGAGATACTTAAAAATAAAAAGAATCTTAGATTTGCGTTGTTTAAAGTAAAGAATTATTTTTAAAGAGAAAAACTGTGAGTAAACAACAAGCACTCTGTGAAGTCCCAAAAATAAATACAATTATTAATAGCAATAAAAATTAAGTTTTTATAAATACATAAGAGATTTAAATGATAAGCCACAAGTCATCACTTTTGTCAAATTATCAAGAAAGAAAACAACATTTTACGATCTTAGATCGGAAGTTTAGTAAAAAAAACATTCAAAAAAATAATTACGGAGATTGTGGGTAGTTATAGCACCGTCATAAAAGACACACATATGTAAAAGTCATGTGATATTAAGAGATTAAGATTTATATGAGTTTGTGGTTAAGGTAAGTAACATAAGTTTATTTTTCAAACCATTTATTTAACTTGACTTGACCCCTTTCTTTTAGGTTCTTTTTAAGCGCCTTCCACACGACCTAGAGACCTGAAATTTCGTAAGTGTCTAAGTTCAAAGTAGCATTTTTTAGGCTCTGCGTATGTCGCGTGCAGCGCGTGTGATGGGTTGAACTCTTTTTTTCGACTTTTTTGAGGTTTTTGACCTTTTTAACCGCCTTCCACATGACCTAGAGAGCTGAAATTTTGTGAGTGTCTAAGTCCAAAATAGCGTTTTTTATATTCCGAATATGACGCTAGTCGCGTGTGGCGCGTGTGATGGGTTGAAATCTTTAAGGTCCTTTTTAACCACATTGCATACGACCTAAAGTGTTGAAATTTTGTGAGTATCTAAGTCCAAAATAGCATTTTTTATATTCCGCGTATGACGCGAGTCGCGCTTCGTGTGGTCCGTGTGACGGGTTGAAATCGCGCCATTTTCCCCGGTTTTTGAGCTCTTTTTTAACCACGTTTTGCACGACCTAGAGGACTGAAATTTTGTGAGCTGGCCAATGTCATGGGTCAATTATGATATACCGCGTTTGACGCGTGTGGCGCATGTGAAGGGTGGAAAAAAAAAATAATAAGAAATAGCCCCGCCCCGACCTCAAAAACAGATATTTTGACGATTATTACCAAATAATTAAGGACTGAGTGGCGTGTTTCGGTGTATACATAGAAGTTTGTATCAGATTTACTGAAGATTTTAGAATTTTGCTTATGCCCCGTTTTTTATATTTTGCCTCCTAGAAAAATCTCAAAAACCACCGCACGCCGAGTGCAATAAAATTGTTTTAAAATAAGTCCCATAAAATGTTGACAGGTAGAAGTCGAGATATAGGAGTTGACAAACAAACAGATACACGCACGCTGAAAAAAAATTAATTTGTCCTTATTATTAGCTTCGCTCTTTGGGCTCGCAATAAGAGGATTGTGAACGGTTTCGGGTCGATTTAAATAATATTTCATGTTGGTGTTATAGAGACTAAATTTCTGTTCAAACCTTTCTATATTTTCGGTTTGTAATTTAAATATCTTGTATATTCTTTTAAGAGATGAACCATTTAAGGATCTTAAAGTAATATTTTCTTTCAACGAGGATATTAATTATGTTTGTAAATCCTGGAATCATTGAATCCTTTATTTTATATTCCTGTCCGTCCTATTTTTGAATTTTGTAGCGTTATCGGGAGTCCACATACGCTTCTTAGCTCCTCGAGCATTGAGAAAATGCAGAGAACATTTTTCCATTTTGCTATTAGACATACTCTATATGGTTATTACCATAATTTTTCACCGTATATAGGACATCTAAGTCTCCTTTCAGCCCTTAAGTCTTTTAGCCTTCGTTGTAAAATTTAGTCTATAGTCTTTAACCGCGACTTGATGTGGTACTGTGAACTTTTGTAATAACTATTCATTTACATTTAATGATGTGTGCTTCTGATGCTAGAAATATTTAAATACATGTGTGTGATCCACTCTGCCGGTCTTCTGCTATATTTTTATAATTTCTATGACATACCTCTACCTAGAGATAAGTTCTAATAGATTTTTCTTATACATTTACACTCTCCATCTAAGATTATATATATAGGCGTTTCTCTTGATTACACTATGTGTCTATCAAATTATCATCATAGGCTTTGCCTTCCTTTTCGCCGACGTCCAACGCTGCCATTTCCATGATTCACAAAGTTATGAATGGTTTATATTTTCTGATGAAATTGGCCGTGTCTATTTGTCTTTTAGTTTTTTGTACTAAATGCACCATTCGGCAAGGTTTGCATCAATTACTCGTACACCTTAGTTTCCTATAGTTAGCGGCTGTGGACTGGTAAAGTGTGACATAATTATGTGCTCAAAAAGAAAAACCATATCCTTGTGTTGTGCTGTTTGCACGCAGCCATAGTGTTACCGCAAAATCTGGAAGTTAAGAGTGAAAAGTAAACATTTCCCAGTTGTGAGCATAAACAATTTAAATTAATTTTTTTTGCATGTCTGGCAAATTATAGTTTACATGCAATTTCAACCTTAACGCTTGTTCAGTGAACAAACTGCACAACTCGAAATTGCATGCTTCACATAAAATTGCATGGAGTTTTTTTCCTTTTTTGAATTTGTCAAGAAAAAGTGTTTTCTTGTCTTATTATACCAACTCCTACATTAAATTTAATATAAAATATTAAAAACTAAAAAGTAAAACTAAAAATATAATGCTTCAATCGAGTTAGATAAGCAAAAGCTAATTAACAAGAAGAGCATACTCTGATGTTAATGTAATTAAATCTGCTTAAATAATTAACTCAGTGGCGATATTGTATTACACGTACCACTATGAATACTCGCTTTACCATAAAAACATTGCGAGTGCACAGCTAAAATCATTTATAATAATAATAAAAACATTGTATTTACTCGTATAATTATACTTAATAGTTGTATTTAATATTAATTATTCAGATCAATTACCATAATTGATTAATATATAATATTAATGTTCCAACTGCTATAGCAATTATAACATAGTAGAGCGGAGCTTCTCAGCTCGCGTTATATATAGTAGTAATTCAGGTTAAAGACTGAATTAGCTTTTAGTTTCATGAAACCCCCCTTTTTGTATACTTTTCCTCCTAAAACTACCCCTATAAGTAAAGCTAATTTCAAAATTTCTTTATCGCAAGCCGAGCGCCAAGCAATTGGTTAAAAACAAGTCCCATCCAATTCTGAGTGGTAGGATTCGAGTTATACGAGTGGACAAACAAGCAAACACACGCACGCTGAAAAAGAATCCTTCGCCCTGATTATAAGCATCGTTCTTCGGGATCGCAATAAGAAAAAGTAAAGGAGTGGTACAAAGAGGTCGACCTCAATGTAAGCCCAGTGTAAGCCCGCACCTTGCTCACAAAAGAATAGAAAATATTATTTCCCGCACTACGTTTTCGAGGAAAGCTCCTTCGAATAGTGCCGGGAGCTATGTTCGGAAGTTTACTCCATCTATCAACGAATGATAAAAACAACTAATTTCTGGATAAAAATACCCGAACGAGATCAAGTTGCGAATAATATATCCTTCTTTCCATGAATCTGTCTGGTATACAGACGGATCAAAAAGAAATACAAGAACCCCAGCAGAGGTATTCGGGTCTAAGTTCACACTCTGCATACACTTAGGATAATCCCCAACCGTCTTCCAGGCATAAACACTGGCAATAGAGACCTGCAACATTTACTGAGAGGCTCAAGTTTAACTCTCACATCGACAAAACAATGAAAAAAGCGAACTACGCTTTTCATTTGGTGCTTTTCATTTGGTGCACCCGCTACTTAAAAGACGAAACGGTCTGTCCAACAACACCAGGCTGCTTATCTACAAGCAACTCATCAGGCCAGTGATTACCTATGGCTACCCCATATGGTTCACCGTCTCACCAACAACGATGAAGAAGATCTCCCTATTTGAAAGGAAGGTACTAAGGATCTGTACAGGACTCTGGAGGGTGACAAACAGCTATAAGTTTGTGTCGACTACAAAACTATACGAAGCAGCAGGTCTGCTGCCAATAACTGACCACTTGTTCCGAATGGCGAGGAAATTCGTCGACGCATTGGAAACACATCCAAGTCCTGAGATGCAATGACTGCGAATCGAGGAAATCGAGCCAAGTCACCGGTACATACACATAAGAGGATTCACTGATGCTAGATTCGATGACATCTTTAACAATCAAGACGTCTCCTTCTACGAGAAGGCGGGCAACCAATATTACAGAGGCTGAAGTTCGCCCTGTTTATACGCCGCTTAATATTTTCATTCTTATTTTATTTTAAAATTATTGTTTAAAATTTAATTACCTTAAAAATTATGTTAATTTTAGTAGATTAAGTAGTAAAAAATATTGTTTAAAAATAAACAATACCAAAAAAAAGACAATGTAAATACGTCGGGCCCCTATTGTTGAGCCGACACATATTAATATTAGTTATAAGTTTAGTTTTAAATCAAAATTGTATATTACTTTAATGTTTAATAAAAATATCTTAATCTTAATCTGAGACCTGCAACAAAGGAAGGTACAGGAAAACTAAGATCTTTTCATGATCTCTGACAATCAGGCAGCATTGGTAGCCTTAGCAGGCCCGGTCGTCCACTCAAAGATAGCGAAAACTAGGAATAACAAAATTACCCTAATGTGTTCTTGCGGTCACTATGGAATTACAGAAAACGAAGCAGCCAATCTCTGCGCGAAAGAAGGTGCAGATACCATCTTTACTGGCCTCGAACCCAGCACGACCTATTATTACTGCTACCCAAAATTAAAATTATTACCAAGTATGGTATATGACAGGACGTGGCTCATTCAACGGACCGCTGCAGATTCTGCAAACGAGGCGAAGAAAACTCCTGAGCATTTACTTTTCTCATGTGACGCGCTCATCCTTAAAAAGTTCCAATACCTCAAGCCCCACATAGTTCTATGGTCAAATGCCTGGGCGTTCTCTTTGAATGATAAATTGGCATTCATAAAAGAACTATGTTTCTGCGTCATGGCACTTGTATGAGGTATATACTCATCCTCAATTTGCTTCTTCTCCCGAAAAGCAATCACCGCTTAAGAAAAATAATATATATAATTTAATCCAGATGTAAGATTGTTCCGTCAAGATTAAAAAAAAAATTAATAGAAACTATCGTTAAGACTGTTGTAAGCAGCACCTTATAGTTGAGCTGAGAGCTTCGCTACTCACCACACAAAAAATTCAAAAGCTTATTTTGCTTTTACCAAAAGCGTCTACCTTTATCGGTAAACAAATATCAGCTTTAGCGACGTTAGGTTGTTGTACTGAATAACCGGCTAATGTTGTAAGTTTACTTCCAACGACGGCAGACGTAACATATGTTGTGGTCACATTTATGTTTTTCTTATTCTGTTACTATATTGTTGTTATGGTGATACTAAAAATAGCACATACATATATTAATTCATAATAATTAATTGGCGTAAATAAACTTTTAAGTTAACGTCTGCACTCTGCATCTTTAGACCAACTAAACCGGTTTATTTTTATTTAAAATGAGGACATATTTCGATGTTGCTCAGTAGACCCGGTGACAAAATGTGTAATTTATACAGGCTAAGCCTGGCTTAGTTGTAAACTGCAAAAGTCACATACTGATGTAGAGTCTGTACTGGACCCTAGAACAAACTATCATAGTTGCTGTTTTGTAGGGTGTGGCAAAGCGCCGCTTACATTGCATTGCGTTAAGATTTATGTTACGAGTAGTGTACAACGCTGACTGGTTATTTAAGAAGTTTTTGCACGATTTCTTGTCAATTTGGTTTATTACCAACATTAAACATTTTCAGTAGAATTTTATTTCTATACACACTTGTTTTGTATGTGTGTACAGGCTATCTGCCTTTAACAAAAAAACTACTGAGGTCAATGAATGAACGGAGTGTACGCAAAGTGTCTAGCACAAGTTGGAATGGCTCTTTACTTCCTGCTTCTCTTTAATTTTTTTTATTTTCCCTAAAAAGATAATTATCTTTTTTTAACACTCCGTCACCTTGAAGATTAGTTAATGGACAAAAATACAGCAGTCGGTAGCGCATTAATTGCAATTACATCATCCTAATCAATTATTAGTTTGAAGGTCGAAACTTGAACTTAATGTAATACTTGACAGCGCAAACTTAACTGGTTCTGCCCAAAGCACTTTATTTACGTTGCGTATTGCATTTGATTACAACGTGAGATTACTTCGCAGAAGCTCATTACAAGCATTACACTGCTCTCAACAACCTTCCAAAACCATGGTGACACGTCAACGATTAACAACTAAGGACTACAGCACACCACATTGCGTTATTTTGTTGAGTCCTGTTCTATAAAAGTCACAACTGTCCATCAAATCGGATGCACTTTGAATACTTAAATTTGATTCCAAGTTGCAGACCAATGAATCATGTGGTGTACAGCGACCGAGTCAAGAAATCTCGTTTCGTATTCAGCGCTGGGCTAAGCACAAGAAATGCAAACTTATCCGAATGATATCCAATCGCTTCAGAGCAATAAAAATGTGTTATGCATTACGCAATTGCTGTATCCTTTTGCTACACCGCCGCGACGTAAGTTTTCCAGTACACGTTCGCAATGCCGATAGCGTTTTCAGCATGACAACAACGTATATAGTAGTCCAATATTGAATATTGTATATATGGTGATAATGCTCTCTAATTCCCCACTCCCACCCATCCTCTGCAGATGGTATCACAGAAAAATTCTTCATGAGACAGTGATGAGTGGATGTGGTCGAGAACTGGGCATCTACAATTCGTGTGAACGTGTCAGACACATTCCATTCTCAGAAATAGTAGTCTTCGGACTAGGAGCTAGAAAGATGTCCGATAAAGCATAACGTTAGCTTAATGAGAAGGTTATTTTACACGACAGTTGAACGATGTACTTATTTGACTTATTGATCGCACGATGATCAAGTGTGGTTTCCTACTTCTCTATATATTGAACATCATTTTTTGTCCTTATGATGCTACAATGCGCTGTGGTTGGATGGAACATACTCCTATAAGAAGTGTAACAGAAACTGATCAATGGATCATGCATATTTACAATGGATATAGGTGATGGTTTTTTACGGTCCAACCTCTCGCGAATATCTGACACACGTCCGTCCGAGAGTATTAACTTGTCATGGAAAGTTCCTTTCCATTTGTGTACAAAAATGCAAAAGTGCGAGAAGCTAGACCTTGGACCGCAACGGTGTGTCGCGTCAAATATTATTACATAGGGGATGTCTATTAAGTGTGTATTGAGTATTTTGGGAGCCTACGCGATTTTATATTCTGATCGGCATTCTCAGAATCCACTCCATAACATTAGGTTATTAAAAGAAATCGATACGGAAGGGGTTCTACAGCTATAAGGTATACACTCTCCTAAAAGTCGGGGGAAGCAAAATAGATCCACGTGAATCGCAGCTCTAGCAAACAATTAATCAATAACGATTGTTTATGTTTATATTTATTTATATGCCAAATTTGTCGAGAAAAGATGACTCAGTTAAATTCTTGTATATAATTAGACTTTAGTCACTAACATGAAACATGTTTCATGTGACCTCTCAATGATCATCATCCAGTAAACTCTAAACTCCAAGTATTGCAATTGCTTCTGTTGAGGATTGGATGTGAACATTGAAACCTTCGAAAGATCCATGAATGTGCCTTTAAGAACTTCATATTCAGTGTAGCAAGAAAATTCATTCCCCGTGGTGAAGTGGAGATCTATAGGTAACTAGATCAGTCTGGAATATTAGCTTAAAAAAAGCATCCTATAAAAATACACATGTGTGCAAAGTTTGAATAAAATCGACTTCAGAAAGTTGGTTAAAAGTTGATCATAAAATTATAACAGCCAGCCAGCCACGGGCACGCGAAGTTGATATAGAGAATTTAAAAACATGCAAAGATTGCTTGAAAATCTATAAGAAAGCTATCAAAGAAGCCAAGCGGATGAATGGATTTTTGCTAGTCCATTGAAACTACCAACCGGACCCCGGTTATAGAGCCAAATATGATGATGATGATTGAAACTACCAAGGATTCTACTAGAATATGCACGCTTCTTTTCAAGGAAAGCACCTGTCAGGTTTTCATTAAAAGATCAGCGAAATCATCATCAGAATCCTAATACCCACTTTCTTAGATTTAGATACTCTTGAAACATCGGAATTCTCGGCATGTGCTTCGCAACAAGCTTCGTTGGAACGACCACATACTTACCATCACTCAGAATGCTGCAAAATGTTAAGTTTTTGAAAACGGTGAAAAATGTACTTCACTCCTCAGACTTTGCTACTATTTATAAGGTATATATTCGGCCTAAACTTGAATTGTCTGGGCAGGTGCTCCCAAGACCACATTACATCTACTAGGCAGAATTCAGAACCGAGCGTTAAAACTTATTGGTGACGTACATATCGCGAAAACAATCGAATCACTTGAACATCGTAGGAATGTTTTCCGCTTTCACTGATTTATCGCTTTTCCACAAGCGGTGTTCAAAAGAAATATTCAGGTGCATCCCGCCCATTCTCTGGACTTAGCTAATTAAAAAAACCAATAAAGGCGCTCCATTAAGCAGTGCGTCTCATTGAGCACTCGATCAACTACAAACAATGTACGTAGAAACTTTCCTAGTAGATATTGAAGGCGCATTTAACAATTTTCACGTTGGGGTCTTACCCAGCCAGGTGTGGAGCACTTTCTAAAGCAATGGTACATATCAATGTTTGGTAGCTGAGTAATTCATGTTAATCTTTGCAGGCAACTGCAACCAATTGGCCTTATTGTGGCTAATGGTCATAAACAAGATCCTGAAAAGACCCGATTGTAATGAGAAAGCGGAATCAGCGAAGAAAGGCTTCGCTTTGAACACCGGCTCGATGGAAAGAATCAGCTTAGTTCCGTCAAGGAATGAATTCTTCCGTTCCGTTCTGCAAAATCACAACTAAGGTAAGACTACGTCATATCAGCGTGGGCGTTAGGAAATAAGGGAGAGGAAAAAATGAGATATCTATGCACGCGTGTCTTAAATGACTGCAGTTCATACAAATGCGGAAACACAGAATCAGGCAATTCATTCCTACAATTAAAGGCGATCACCATCGAGCTGATCTTTAGATCACTGCAGAATATTACTACTGCTGTGGCGGATCAGTGGCCAGTGGGCAACCACGCAGCTTAACTGGATATTCCACATAACACCTTTTGCAGAAGCTGTAAGGAGCTAAATGAGAAAGAAACTGTGATTCAGTCTTTGCAAATGTCCGGCCCTAGCAGGGTCGAAACTCCGCATACTGAACAAATCATTCCCTGACGACCTGAATTAGCTTTCGGAGTACATGATCATATAACATGATAATAGAACTGATACCTGAACACTATTTGTTGGATTTAGGAACCATTAATAAAAAAAACCGTTCCTATCGCGTCGACCACCATACCCTACCTGCCTATCTAAAAGACCCAATATTTGAAATCGATCGCCTGGAGTTAATATTAGTTAACGGAAACGACCTACTGGAGGAGATAATCACAAAATCAGTTTCTCATTGGGATCCCATGTGAGAGACGTGCTGTCAGCTAAGTGAATTTGCAGCAAACTTTTCACCAAACCGATGCTATGATTGGATCAAAGTTACATCACACAAAGTACACGATAGCTGACAAATAAATATAATATTTGTAAATAAATCGAGCTAATCAAGCGCTAGATTCATTAGTCAGGAATTAATTTTTTGATTTCGGTACCTAGGGTTGCAATTTCAGCGTTTGTGTTAGTCATATTAGTTAGAGTACAGGAAACAGAAACCTCATTTACTGTTTTAACAGCTGCTGGGTAGCTGTTATATTACAACTGCGACCAGCTCTCTTCTGGACTCTTCCCGAGAAGTTGGAAAACAGCATTTGTCCAGCCCATACCCAAAAAAGGCGAACCGTCGTCTCCTTCTTCGTACCGACCCATAGCACTTACATCCATTCTTTCCAAGGTCATGGAAACGCTGATCAATTATCAGCTTAAGAAATATCTTGAAACCAACGTAATCCTTAGTGACCGGCAGTATGGGTTTCGTGGGCAACGTTCTACTGGTGATTTGATGGTTTATCTCACCGAACAGTGGAACCGATCTTTGCATCATTTTGGAGAAAGCAAAGCTGTTGCACTCGATATTTCAAAGGCATTTGACAGAGTTTGGCATCAAGCTCTTTTGTCTAAAATGCGTGCTTATGGTGTCGATGATAAACTGCTTCAATGGATTAGAAGCTATCTTTTGGACCGCTCAATTCAAGTTGTTTTAGACGGTTTCAAATCTGAAATACACCACATAAATGCTGGCGTTCCCCAGGGCTCTGTTCTGTCCCCGACACTCTTCCTCATTTTTATTAATGATCTCTTATCTGTGACTTCTAATCCAATTCACTCTTTCGCTGACGACAGCACTCTCAGCTTCTCATATAAGTTTGAGGAACGTCCCTCCACCTCTGATGTGGAACTCAAACAACATCGTATGTTAAGCACGTTAAATTCTGACCTTGACAGCATAATACAATGGGGAGAAAACAATCGAGTAGAATTTAACGCTTCCAAAACCCAATGCTGTCTCCTGTCGTCCAAGCGAATCCTAAACCCCATGCCATTATCCATGAATGGCACTTGCATCGAGGAAACTGAAAAACTCGCAATTCTCGGTATGTGCGTTAACGACAAGCTTCGTTGGAATGACCACATATTTACCGTCGCTAAAAATGCTGCGAAATGTTTAGGTTTTCTAGCCCGGTGCAAGAAATATTTCACTCCCTCTGATCTGGCTACCATTTACAAGGCTTTTATTCGCCCAAAACTTGAGTACAATTGCCATATCTGGTCTGGTGCGCCTAAGACTACTTTGCATCAGCTAGATAGAATACAAAACCGCGCGATAAAACTTATCGGTGACGAAAATATAGCGAAATCGATTGATTCGCTTGAACACCGCAGGAACGTTTCTTGCTTGTCACTATTTTATCGCTTCTTCTACCAGCGGTGCTCAAGAGAAATAACCAGCTGCATGCCACCTCTCCTTGAATTCAACCGCAATACTCGTGGCGCTCTAAATGCTCATCACTTTACCCTTAAGCCCATCTTCGGACGTACAGTTAAGATCAGAGATTCGTTCTTCAGCCGTACAACTCGTATGTGGAATGCTCTGCCAAGCTCTGTCTTCCCACATCACTATGATCCACAGGCATTCAAAACACAAGCTCATAGACATCTCCTCTTTTCTCCTCCTCTTCCTTAACGCCCACGCTGTGCCAAGCATATAGCCGAGCATTATAAGGGTGCGAACCCCTTGAAGCGTGCGCGAATTATAAAAAAAAAAAAAAAAAAAAAGGATCATAGTCAGCAGATCTTCCTTACTTTACACCGGGTAGTCTCTTCCTGGGTTTCATTTTGTGAAATAATCATTGAGATGAAGTTGATACAAGACAGAAAAGCAACTTTATAAAAGTCAGCGTCATCTTTTTAATGGTGAAACTACATCAATAAACTGAAACTGAGAAAAAAGAGCCAAAATTATTGTGTCAAGGTCTTCCGTACGCTCTGCATAAGCATAAGCGTTAACCAATTTGCAGTTTAATATAATTTTCTGGTTATCGCATTGTATGAATTTGATGGCCATGAAAATCCGTTTACAGCTTCGTGCCAGTGCAATTGCAAAAATAATGAGTATAATAATAATATTTGGCACGACAATCCGTTGCGGTCCAAGGCCTAGCCTCTCGCGACCATTCGTGTTGTGCGTGTTATTTTTTGCACACATGGAAGGGACCTACAACTTATTGTTGTGTTTTAAAGGCGAGTTGGTTGAGAAGCTTTCCGTGACACATTATTACTCTCTGACGTTTATCAAACATTCGGGAGAGGTGGGACCGTGAAAAGTACTTTCTGGGATTCGAACCTCCTACCTCCTGCTCAGAAGTCCAACGCACTAACCACTAGAGTCAAACCGTCACAGTCTATGGAGATCGCCACCGAATCATGTTATCTAACTATTCTTGTGACAATTTGGAGGAGGTTGACTTCGAGCATATGTAGGTTCAACAAGACGGTGCCACATGACACAAAGTTGGCAAAACAATCGAGTTATTAGAATTCGAAGTTCGGTGACCGTGTTAGCTCAATGGTCGTGTGATTTGACTCCTCTGGACTTTTGTCTATGGGGCTATGTTTGCAAATAAGACAAAGACGACTTCACGACTAACATTGATTGGCATTAAGCCAATTTATGCGAAAATTATGTCATAAGAAATGGTTATAAGAAAGTATGGGCAGAAGTCTTACTTTGTTAATTAATCCGAAAAATCGTTCGTATTGCAAAGCCGAAATTTTTCAAATTATGTATAACATAGAGTTCATAAAATTATAAAATCATAATCACCACATAACCACCACGAGTATCCGCTCCGTTAGCCGTTTTTATTTCTAACCATTTAGACCCATGCCGATAACACAAGACGGCCAAACTTAGCGTCTTACATTTACATACGAGTGAGTCAATTAACTGACCCATCCGAGTAAAGGAGCTCTGCGCAAGTTGTTGGCTTACTGAGAGAGGGGAAAAACAGGTGTGGAAGCTTATCATATTATTGCATAATACGGTAAATATTGACGAAACACGTTGTATTGGTAGGTAGTTGGTTGGTTGGGGTTTGCTGCTTTGGTTAGTCGTTGCTCGCATATACGAATATCAGGAAAACGTGTTTGCATCTTAGTGTATGTCTACCATTTACTTTTTCAAGTTGCATGAGTCGAGGAGAATTTAATGTCATTAATCTAAATAGGAAAAAAAAATTAAAATGAAAATGAAAATTAATTAAAACTTAATATTTGCGTAATCGTGTTATGTATATAGTATATAGTAAAGTGGGAAAGTTATTGTTGGAAATATTCAATCTATGAATCCAAAATTAGTTATTTCTCTTGCATTAGTGTTGTAAGTTTATGTACAGTCCAAATATTTGTAAAATGCAGAACCGAAGAGTTCATTTAAAGGTGTTCCTTATACTAACTCCTGAGCATTTTAAAGTGCGCGTGAGGTACGTAGAAATTATGTACCGATCCGTGGTTAAAAAATTTTCACCAGGCCGGCATATTGTCTTTTGTTTTCAAATGCACAAAAAATCATTGGGTTAATAACTAAATGCTCTAATTGATTTGTTTATTACCTTTTGTGTCTGCATTGTTTCACCAACAGCAGCTTCCGTATTCGAATTCGACCTTGTTCCCAATAAGATAACCATCGAGAGTAAAGAAAACCAAAATCACAAAACGAAATCAAACCAAACTAATTGGATGCATCGCAGTTCGCGACATAAGCCAGCTCAGCGTAAGTTCGTGATGTATAAATATGCAAATGGTTTTGGTTTTGTCAACATGGCTCGTGTCGTGTATTTTGGAGGTGTACACTGAATGATGTTTTAAGATGCTGCTGATGAGTTACTAAAAAGGTGGAAATCTATTTTTTGCAACAGCAACGGAAATGTTGTCAAAACGCGAAGCACCTGCTTGCTTAGCGGTGCATTTTTCTTATATCGGTCATTGAAGATGGATGCTGGCTGGACCAGTTTTCGTTCCTTATGTCTTATGGATGCGGGTTGCAGTGATGGACTGAGCTTAGCTGCTGTTATTAATTACATATAAAAGAAACGAGGTTTATATGGCATCAGACACGCCGAAACGACTTTCACCTCTGATGCAATCAGTTACGGCACAAATGTGACGATGACGATCAGACTGCAACACGGCTGGCGAGTCGACAACGACCGACCGACCAACAACAATATCAACATGATGCGGCGTTGGTGATGGTTTTGGCGATGTTCATTTGAAGCAAACAAACAAATTGTTTAGCTCTGCGGGTTCGCCTTACGATGCTGATGGGTTTTACTACAGAAACAGACTAACTGGACAAGAAGTTAGCGCTTTTCACTAAGCTTAGTTGTCTTAGAGTAGTAGCTAATGTAATGGCAAGTCTGCTGGGTAAACTCGTTTTATACCAAACGACAATTTGGCAATACCTGGCAGTTGGTGCAGTTGGTTTCGGTTATACTTATGCCGCGCTTCTAATGCAGATGGGCAAAACCGTAGACAGCGTTTCGTTGTTCAGCGAAAAAGTGCAAGACAACTCAACCCGTTTGGACTTAAATGATGTGTTAGTTAACTAATGACATAATTAACATTTCAATATACAACCGTCGAGATAATTAGTTGACTAATCCGTGACAAATTTCTTGGGAATCCGAGAGAGTAGAGAGAGTTCAAAGGTAACATTTTCTTCCGCAAACAGTTAAAAGTTTCCTCAAACTCGTTAATAACTGTGGTGGTTGCCTGTTATAAAAGTAGTTTTCCCTGCATTAACAAAAAAAGAATAATACTCAGCTCTAATCTCAATTAAATTTACTAATAAGCAACTAGCTTTGCTTTTAAAATAATCAAAATTGAGAAACCTTTTGAAGGCCAAAACACCGGACACCGATCGAAATGATGCTGACCTATTGGAGTAAAATATTGTGGGGTTCCTTCCTGGTAGACTTTTACTGATAGAAACGATGATGACCTATTGGAATAAAATATTGTGGGATTCCTTCCTGATAGCTGTTCCAGCAGACGCCTCCTGTTATTGAATTTAACGCACTCTTGCAATACATGTTCTGCATTCTCTACACTGCCCATGCAGTAAAAACTAAATGTTTCGTTCGCGTGTTTGAACTTTTTAAGATACTCACGAAAACATCCGCGCCGCAACAAGAACTGCATCAGGTTGTAATCGAACTGTCCATATTTTTTCGCTACCCACACTTGGATGTCTTGGATCAGTGTATGTGTCCACCGGAATTTTGTAAACGCTTCCATCTACGATGTCACTTTATTTGGCTACGATTTCCTATGTCATCTCTTGCACACTGACCACACCTTGATTGTTGGTTTGTGACTGGCATCCTTCCGAAATTCAAAGCATATTCTGAGCGACGGCAGCCTGTACGCTGCTGTGGCTCTTTTCATGTATATGGTGCAAGAAATCGCCGTATGCAATATAGCATAAATTTCTCACCAGAAAGCTGATTGAAAGATACATGCTCTTAAAAAGTAACAAAACTAAATGTATTGCTAATCGACAAAAGAGCAAAATTTAAAAAAAAAATTTCTGTTTATCACTACATCTTAAGTTTCTCACTCTTTTCAATGGCACCAGTTAGCGCGTTTCATAAATGCGTTTGTTTATTTATTCTACACTGTATTCACATCTCACAAATACATTCAATTTTGTTATATAGTATGTGTATAGTAGGTCTTTCTATAAAGAAGGTTTGCATATAGGCGCCGTATACATTAATATCGATGTATTGACCCTTGCTACAAGTTCTCTTATCGGCTGCTTAGGCCCACCGATACTTGGGCAAAATCCTCGCAAGAGCTATCCTTGCACTCGAGAATCAGAAATGTGCATGCAAGCGTGCGAGATTTACTAATGTGTGTGCGTGTGGACTTTAGACAAGCAGCTAGGTTGATTTTCTTGTAGTTGTTGTGCAATAACCATAATACTAACCGCACTCAAGTTGTGCTTAAGTTGGATTTATGTAAGATCTGTTAATCGCTTGAGGATTATTATATCAACTGATCAAGTTTAGTTAGAATTAGAAAGGGGTAATAAGATGCATAATTGCCCTAATTATATCTGGAAACTATTTCTAAGTAAACACAGTAATTATTCTAGATTAGGTACGAGTACGAGTATAATGCTACCGCATTTCAAAGTCTACCACGTCGCATGGGATGGAAAAAATGGAACCAATTAACCTTTTTAACTGCAAAGAACAGATAATGACAATTGCGTTGGCTCAAGATCTGAAGTTCAATGCTGAAACGAAAATACAAAACTTTATGCAATTTGCATATTGATCTTAGCTGCAGTGCAGAGCGGGCACTTGAGCGTTTTATAGCGATGTCGTTATTATCGGACAAAAAAAGTACTTGAGTAACTCGCAACTGTCATTATTTGTAATTATAATTTCAATACTGGTTGATTTATTTCAATTATTGTTTGTTAAACATAAACGAGGATGCCTTTGCACATTCCATTGCTTAACTATGTAAAGTATGTCAAGTTTACTTAAGCGACGGAAAAAAGGGATTTTTTTCTTCATATTTACAGCAGCAATTTGGTAACTGACTATTTATATCTGATGGCAGAGTTTACGGCACGAAGCTACACGGAATCAAAACGGAAAGGCAGAGTGAAAAGTCAAATCATTTATGGTATGACAACTTTTTTTTTACTTCAATCTATTTCTTTTCATAAATCCAAAAAATATGGGTAGGCCTCACTCTCGCACCGATGACCTCGCCTTGTTCGGTGTGAACCGTTTTTCTTCGAGTCATCTTTTTATGTTTGGAATTAGAGAGAAGCTGCACGAGGCCAAATTTAGTGAAGAGAGACTTTAATTTAGGGGCTTTAATTTATAGCGAAATTGGATAAATTTGGCGTCGCCATCTCGCTAACAACGAGTGAGGATACATCTCTCTTATAGATTTCGTATGTCCAACTATTTGTGTAGGATGTTTCGTACGCAATTGTTGGAGATTTTTACCTTCTTAACAATCTTATAATCAGTCGGGGATAAGTAAACTCCTTTGGAACTACCTTGTAATATAGAGTTCAGGTGCGTGGAATGCCAGAATCCACATGAACCGGGCAAGTGCTCAGGTCAAAGAGATACATGAAAGGAGAAGCTGTTCTGTGTGCTCTGCGGCCAAGCTAGGCATTCAGCATACTGGCTATAAATTGCTTTTTTTAAATAATTACATATTTAATTCTAGCGGGAGATTTAAACGCGAAACATAAGAGTTGGTTGGGTTCAACAGCAAACGGGAGATGTAGCTTTCTTAAGCGTTTTGTTGATGATAACCAAATCAGATATAAATTGCCACTGTACAGCCCGGTGACGGCGAGTTATCCTTCCGTGAATTCATATATTGACTTGTGTATTGCAGATGCGCGACTGTGCAAATAGAAACGGTTCACGACGATAAGATCTCACTGTTGCCGTATGAAAGCGACCACAACGTAATATTAATAGTAGCTTCGTTTGCTGACGAATCCTTATTTGCCTTCGCATTCGCAGGAATACCTAAATTAATTTTAGGAAAGCCGGGAATTTTGACGATTATTGATTCGACAGTCCCGAAAATCAAGAGCAAAAATTCTACGGAGTGTTATCTAAACCGTAAAATATGAACTCTCCAGAGACACAAGAGTTTTTTAATCACGCAGATTAACAGAATATGATGGAATTTTCTTGATGTGCCGAGCAATAACGAATTAATATAGGGCTGGAATCCCTCTTGAGGAATCTTTTCTCTTTTAAACAGCACTTCCGAAACAGCGTCGACAACAACTGGGGGCTGAAAAAGTAATAAAGGCAGATTCGGGGAACATGTTTCCTAAAATAAATAGATTTTCGATTTTAAGCACCATAGTGTTGTTGCTGTCCCGGAATTAAAGATTCATGGTATTGAAAGCCGAACGACACCAATCATTAACAAGAACTTTGTTGTTGGGGACAATGTTGAAAATCTCAGTCTTATTGGATAACACTTTAAAACGATGCATCAAATAGGGACTCGCTCAAGTAGTTCTGCTAAGTCAGTGAGCGAATAACTAGGAGGATTCCGTAATCAGGAATAATTTTTCGGAAACTGCTGTGATTTTCTCTGACGACTTGAAATCTGAAGAACTGACTAAAGAACAGACTAATGAATACGCTGACCGTCATTTTTAAGAAACTCAACACTAAACGCTCGACAGGTTTAAATAACATTCCGAATATCATGTTGAAACGTCTACTGGTCGAAGTTAGATGGCAATACTGCGTAATTCTCAATATAGAAGGTTTTTCCAATAATCCAAGAAACAGAAAGATCCTTCTGATCCGACAAATTACAGGCCAATCAGTCTCATGCCTAACATTGTGAAAGTACTTGAAGTGGTTATTAGTAAGTCAATTTTGACCGCGTTCGAAACAAATGAGATAATTCCACGGAACCGATCGACAGTGCACGTTGTGACCAAATTGATTTCAGATGTCAACTTGCACCGGAATGATAAGAGGAATATGGCTGCCTGCCTAGTGGATATCGTAAAAGCGTTTAAAACGGTTTGGACCGACGCGCTTATTTATAAAATTATTAGATATGAGTTCCCACACGGTATATACGGGAAGAAATTTGTGGTAACAGATAAAAAAATACGACAATCAAACTATTCAATATCGTTAACGGTCTGCCAAAGGCTACAGTAACGGCGCTAATCCTATTCAATATACAATATATTTCCGAAGTACTAAACTAGCATATGCACACGGTTCGAAGAGATTCAATGAAAGCTACAAAGCAAATTCGACGAATTTCGGACATACTGCGAAACATGGAAACTTAGATAAGCTAATCAAAGTGCGAAGTTATACTGTTTCATTCCCCTCTTAAGCGAGCAAATCACGCTCTGCAACGTAATTGGAAGAATCTTCGGATAATCGGTGCAAATGGTATTCAGGTGCTATCGAAGCTGTCCTGTCGTGCGCTATTTCGGTGTTCATCTGGACCAATTTCTTTACTACAATTAACATGTAAATATCGCTTTGGGAAAAACAAAGCATTTATGACGCTCAAAAAGCTTTTCTTTTCACGACATCTGAGTAGGGACGTGAAGACTGTTTGCTAACAGCCATTCATTCGAACAATAATTACGTACGCGTGTCCAATATGGTGGAACATCAGTCGATGATATATGGAACAACTTCGTGAGAGGATATGCCTTAAAGCATGTATGCAAGAAGCGAACATTCTGAGTACAGGCATTATGTGTCAAACAAAAAACTCCTGAATGTTTTCGGAGTAACAAGAATTGACAATATCATTCTTAATCTTACTAGGAATCATTTCGCTCGGTCAGCCTCTATTGAAAATTACTGATATTTGGGAGCATTTTATCCTAAATGCACTGGAAAGTTGATTCACTTGTCAAATTCATGCAGCGTTCCTCTAATATACCATGTTGCTAGAAGGGCCACAGACAAAAGAATTCCACATGCCTTGTTGCTCAATGGGGATGAAAATAATATCTGTAGATACTGTCGTAGCGTGTCTGAAAAAGACCTGACAGACAAGAGGCATTTAGATGAAAGAAAGAACTGTTGGCTCGACTGGAGTGTGCCGAAATTTAACTCTAACCGCTACCTGTAGGGATTCAGTTTTTAGGTCTATTAAAGTATTTTAATTAGTTTTATGTAGTTTAAGTATTTTTTAACCTTATAAACGGAAGAATTTCTAACTAAGTTTTTATTCTTCATAATTTCAATACACTGTAGAAATTAATAAAAAAAAACAACCCATAAAAATTAAAATTTTTCATCTAAATTCTCTAATCGCAGAAATTGATATGGGAGCCCCTCGATCCTGGGCCATTTTTTTTTATTGTAGGAGAAAATCATCGAAACAAACATTTGACATCAGATGTTAAAATTGAAAAAGCTCAGATCATTTTATTCTGAGCACTTAGAGCACGCTCATACTCTGAGCAAATAAGAAACACGAACATTTATCTTGAGAACTCCTCTTTGACTGCTCTGAACTAATTTATGAAAACGCCAAATGACAGAATATTGTGAAAACTTGTTGTTCTATCTGTAAGTTGATATCGACAACAAAAAAAACGACATCAATAAAAATACAATTCAGTATATAATAAAAATGTAAGTTGAAGTAAGCATAAAACATGTATGTCTCGTTTCATTTACTGGGTTCATTTGTGCGTGCGCTAAGATTTTTCTCTCTCTCTCCACCACCAACAAAACCATGCAGCGCAGCCGACTGCGCAGCACACACCGCACAAAGTCCATAAAGGGCGACGAATATCTGATGCCAGTACAGATATTTAAAAAATGTATAAGGGCCTTGCGGCCGAACCCGGGACCCGATCACTACCAAATTTTCGAAAAAGTATTGTTTATTGGGTATACACATGTGTGTAAAATTTGAAGAAAATCGGGTAAATTTTTTAAAATTTTTGTTTGGGAGCCCCCCGACCCCGCAGCCCGAGGGGCCTCAAAATTTAATAGAAAGTGTTGTCTCCGGAAATACACATGTGTGCAAAATTTCAATAAAATCGGGCCATGGGAAGTGGGTTAAAAATTGATCGCAAGAATCCACGACAGACGACCGACCGACGACCGACCGACGACCGACCGACCGACGACCCACGGGCAAGTGAAGTTAATATAGAGAATTTAAAAAAGTACCGAAGCTCAAGCGATATCCAACTAGGCAAGGAGGCATGGGCGTGAATAAATTAAGGAAAGAAACAGAACTATCTTGAAAGTCTACAAATCATATAGATGCGGAAACGCAGAGTCCGACATATCACATTGGACGATACAAAGACTTCACAATCTCACCTAATGTCTTTCTTTGCTTTGCCCCATTTGACTCCCTCATTTGCATCAACTGTGTTGCGTTCAACGTAATTCGTCTGTCTTTTGCGTAACTGCAATCTGATTTGAACTGCGTGTCCAGTCAAGTCCATCATCCACCGATTAACCGATTAATGGGCAATACACGATACAAATCGTATTACCAACACAGTTCAGTTGCGAAACCTATCAATGAATTTAAGCGTCTGACCATAGAGCAATGGTCTGTTACAGCCAGTGCAGTGCCGACGTAAGGTGGAAAGACCCGCCCACGTACCAGCATATAACCGTACACACTACTAGTGGAGACGTTTTTCGATTATCAATTGAGCTGTTGTTTTTGTTGTTGTTGTTTCTTATTTCAATGTCACAGAATTGAGTGCTGCCGGTGGTAGTGAGATATGGAAATCGGTGGAATCGGACAAACAGAATTTAAGCAATTCAACAGCTTCGATAGCGGTTACTTTAAATGTGTATTATACTGGCCTGTGAATTGGCCTTTTTTAAAAAGATTTTTATTATTAATGACCAAAAGTTTGTTTACAGTATTTGTTATTTAATGAAAAGTGTGAGGTGATGCTTGGGTACGGGGTTATGCTCTGTTAAAAAGTTGTTGGCTTGTTGTTTTGGTTAATAACAAAAGAGGACAAAATGAACTACCACATTGATATTGTTTCACCTTGACCCCAAACACACCTAAACGACGAGACGCATTAAACTCACTCACTTACTCAATCACTCACTATGCGCGCCTAAAACGAAAGTTAAATGTGTCTGCACTTTGTAACATTAATAGCATTCATGAACATTTTTGTCACATATCTTACGGATATAGAAAAAAAAAATCATTCCACCTCTACTGAAAGGGTCGATACTAATTAAACAGCGTGATTATAGCAATAAGTGTAAATTGTGCAATTTACTTGTCAATGAACTTTGCGGATGGAATGGTAGACGGCTTGAGCTGCAATTATCTGCTATGCTGATCAAGAAATAATAGTAGATCCTCGGTTTGTTCCAAAAACAAAGAAAAAAACTATATATGAAATTTAGGCTTTCGAGTTCGTAAGGATTTTGCAAATAAAACGCAACACAAGTTTATTAATTAATTAATTACAACTTTATTAAACTAACAGTAAAAAAATAACAAAAGTTCACAAATTACACTGGTGATTACTTTTCTATTATTTATACTCATTAAAAAGTTTCCAGAAAATTTCCAATCTTATAGACAGAAATATCAAAAAAAGACCAGAACATTGTGACAACTTCCTTTATTTACAACTAACCATACTCATATGTAATGAGTCATCTTCCAAAAATAAACACCATGTGCAATCATGTTCCTACACAAAGCAGACAAACCGGACAAGCCAGTACAGAATGATTTAAGCTTATAGTCGGTTAATCTTACAGCCTAAGAGTATGCTAATGTAAGTACTTAATTCTAATTCAGTGCCTATTTTTGTAGGGTGCAAGTCTATGCTAATTCCGATACTTTTTCTTATCACTCACGCTCTGTTCATCTACTACTAACTATTTTTCGTAACAATATAATGAAAAAAACTGGATATCCTTTACTAAACGCGGCGAAAGAAATATAGAAAGGTGTCTTGAACTTTACTTGTCCCCTTTACACAAATCTTGCAAGTTTTTGAAATACCTAGCGCTAACCAGTGCCCGCTTTGCTGCTCATCATTGTTAACTATTATTACAGCTCACTTTTTCAGGAAGCTTAAATTTGAGATATAAAAAAACCACCCCTAAAAATTAAAATTTCGCAGTGAAGCTTCTTTGCTGTTGGGGCTACAATTTTCGAACGTTACGAAAATTCCGAGCGGATTAGGGAAATAGTTAGGTATATAAGTGGTGGGTGCACCGGTAGAGAAGGAGAGCGCACCGTCTTGTGATTTTTGAGGGTTTTTTTAGGGTCTTTGGGGATCTTTTGAGAGTCTTTTGGAGATCTTTTGGAGGGTCCTTTGGGGGTCTAAATGCTTGGCACAGGACACTAAAATAATATTTTATATATATGCAAAAAATGTTGGAAATACGCGTGGTTACTGAGCAAGACGTTCGTGGTTCGAATCCCAGTAATACCAAAAGTATTTTTCACCATGTCCCACCTCTCACGAATTGTAGGTCCCTTTGTGTACAAAATATAAATGCGCAACACAAATGGTCGCGAGAAGCTAGGCCTTGGACCGCAATTGTCTGTCGCCCCGAATATTATTACTATTTATACAAAACGTCATACATAACTTTAATTTTAGTGCGTTTGTTTTAAAAAACTTTATTTTTTTTTATTTTACTAAGCATAATATCGGCCACAACATCAAAGAAGTTTCACTTTAACCGTGCGTAAAGGTTGAACGCACTCATTTTTCCTATAAGTTTATATATAAGTTTTTTAATGTAAATTTTCTAATCGGATGTGCACATGTATGCAAAGTTTGAATAAAATCTAGTTTAAAAGTTTAGGTGGCAAACAAATAAACACACAAACACATCCGGATGCGAAACTAATATAGAGAATTTAAAAACAATTATTTTGCGTTAAAGTACCATCGATGCCATTAATCATCATATTTGGTTCTACAAATGGGACCCGGTCCTGGCTTCTCGCAAAAATCTCTTCATCGGTCCCGATTTCGAGCCAATGTAATCCAGTTTGGCATACCTATACTCTGTTCGTTCTGTCCCTATGCTTGTTGGCGGTAGGATAATGTGGCTGTCGCTTATTTGGGAAGTCTCCAATTCCTCACATAGCTGGCCATTTAGCAACTCATAAAATCACAAATAATGACGAGGAAAAATCTGATCTTCAAGTTTGCAAAGACTTGACAACTGCTTTGTGTGTTTAGATTAAAGTCACAGAGGTTTAGAGTTAAAATCTCCCCTAAGTCTAATCAGTTTTTTAGAACGTTTTTATTAGCTCGCTTTCTTTTCTGTCTGTTTGTCGGGTGAAATTTCGTCATTGATTTTAAGCTGACTTCCCGGTGAGACTTAAAACTTTAAACTAAAAAGAAGAAAATAATAGATAATTGATACAAGAGTAGTTGCATGCGACCCACGTTTTTCATTTAAAATCTTATATTTTCATAGCTACTAAAAATTCAGAATTAAAACTATCAGGTTAGTATAAATTATTTTATAATTTTTAGTTCGTTTTAAAAATCTTGTAAATAAAAAGTTATTTCATTATTTTATTTTATTTATTTAGTTATTTTATTCAAATAATTATTTTAATTTGTATTTAATGTTTTCTAATATCTCTAAATCTCTAGTTGAAAATTGTTATTTTTAAGTTAATTACATTTTTAATTGTTCTAAACTAGCTATGTTAGTTATAAGTCTAAGATTGCATCTATTCCAATTGTGTTACGCACAATAACGCAAGTTTGTAATTGAGTACATACGCACTCATTTGGCGTACCTCACCTGTTGACGAAACTCAACGCTCGACTCTTAAGAAATTCTTCGCAACGTGCAAAATGTTGAAACACAATCGCTGCTGGCCTCGCCGTCTTATGTCGTACATATGGTCGAGTAGTGAGTGATAAGCATTTAATTTAGTTGCATTCAACGCATATTTACGTCGTCCGAGCGTACGATCGTCCGAACGATATTTTTTTTTTTTGTTTCCACCAAGCAAACATTTTTGCTGTAGCGCGCTTGTGAATAACTTATTTCACGTTTGTGCTGGATGGCGATGACCATAGCGCGACTTTTATCCGTACAATGACTAATTTGGGTTTTGGTCAAGCTTACGTAACATATGATATGGAATGTATGCGCACACCTGATAATAACCTTGAGGACGCAGAGAGGCGTTTATTTACAACACAAGTTTTGCGTCGCGTTCGTCGGTTGATATTGGTAAGATACTCGTAGCTACAATAACTTGGAGCCACAATTTTCTGCCTGATATAGATGATGGCTGATTGGTTAGCGAGTTAATATTGATTGAAGATTGGAGATTAAATATTGAATATTGGATGAGATTATGGTGACTGAAGTTTCGAGTTAGAATTGGATTTGCCTCCTGTGGTGCTGTATTAGGTTTTAAATAAAAAAAGGTGTTTCTGTGCTTGTTGTTCAAAGAATGTGTGTAAAGTCTGACCCGATGCTTAGTAATTCGCAATTGCTTTAAAAGCTTTTAAGTTCCGATGGCTTTGTTGTGTGGATTGAACTTCAGTTAAAAACAAGAGAACACTTATATCAGCTCAAAAAGTGCGTGCTTGTGGCACATTACCCAGTGCATCAACACTTTGGCATATCGGTTACTGAGTAATTGAAACAAATCGAAACATGCCAGTGCAAATTCTATTGTGGCGGATTTTCCATTCTAGTAAGAGAAAAGAATCTTAATTACAAGCTGCAATTATTATCATGGCTTTAATTGGTGCCATTTTTCATTTCAAGTGGAATGACCTATTTCAAAGATCAAAGATCAGTGTAAAACACAAAAATTATAATTTTAAATTTAATTTATGATGTTATCCTTCGACCTTTTGAGATGTGTCAACGAATGAGAATTCACCACAAAAATGCTCTATTTTTTTACTTTCTAAACAAAAGGGTAGGCTGTCTCGGATACACAGCCGCGGGTTTTGAGCGTGACCAACGTCTGGCCGGGACGAAAGAAAAGAAAATAGAATATCTAGTTTTTGTTTGTATTCTTTATAATTTTTGTTGTTAAATTTGTAATATTTTCTTGGTCAAGGTTTTTTGTAGTTTTCCTTGGCCATGATCCTTTGATAAAAGCATTTTGACTCGCGTCACTTTCGTGTTCGTTTTTTCATATTGTTTTTTCAATGAATCAGAGAGAATTCTGAGAAAATAAATTGAAACCTGCTACAAACTTGAGGAATAAGACATATTGTAAATCACATTCCTTAGATTTTTTATTTTATTTTTAATTTTACTAAAGGGCATAAGCCCACCTTATTGCCCTGACTCAAGTCATTCCTTGATTAATTTTTTTTCTCTCTATTTTTTTGTAAGTGAAACTACTTCATCGGCAGTGAGAAGAAAATAAAAACGGCATCAAAAATAATTTTGTGTTACATTTTTGAATTCTTGTAACTAAGTCATTTCTCAAGCGATTTCAATGAAATTCGGTATATAGGACTAAAATGCGATGTTTTTTTTTCAAAAGACGCCTTTGAGGGTTTTAATGTTTTTTTTTGCTCTATTGAAGAGTCTTTTGAAGAGTATTTTGAGCGTGCTTATGTGGTCTTTGAGAGAGTCTTTTGGGTGTCTTTTGAGGGTCTTTTTGTGGTCTTTTGATGGTCTTTTGGATCTCTTGAGGGTCTTTTTGCCCCACATCATCAAATAAGTTTCACTTACACCGCGCGTAAAGGTTACATGCACTGATTTCTTTTTAATTTCGTATGCACCTCACAAATTTCCCATAAGTGTTAAACTTTTTGAGATATTTGCAAAAACTCAAAAAACTGTCCAAGTAAACTGCCACTTTCGGTCGGCCGATTTCCGCCTAAATCAACTGGGTCCTCCCAATTTATATAAAAAGCTTAAATATGAATTTTCATACATATCAATTCAGCCCTCTGGACTGTAGAGTGGACACAAGCAGACAGATATAGATTTTTTATTTATCCCTTTTTCTGACTCAGAAGATACGGAAATGGGTAAATCTGATAAAACATGGGACATAACAGCGTCATTTAACATTCAACTTTTTGAACATCTACCCTTTGTATTGTAGGTGAAACATTTTTTTCTTTATTAAATTCTCTTTATTAACTTCACTTGCCCGTGGGTCGTCGGTCGGTCGGTCGTCGGTCGGTCGTCTGTCGTGGATTCTTGCGATCAATTTTTAACCCACTTCCCATGGCCCGATTTTATTGAAATTTTTGAGGCCCCTCGGGCTGCGGGGTCGGGGGGCTCCCAAACAAAAATTTTAAAAAATTTACCCGATTTTCTTCAAATTTTACACACATGTGTATACCCAATAAACAATACTTTTTCGAAAATTTGGTAGTGATCGGGTCCCGGGTTCGGCCGCAAGGCCCTTATACATTTTTTAAATATCTGTACTGGCATCGGATATTCGTCACCCTTTATGGACTTTGTGCGGTGTGTGCTGCGCAGTCGGCTGCGCTGCATGGTTTTGTTGGTGGTGGAGAGAGAGAGAGAAATCTTAGCGCACGCACAAATGAACCCAGCAAATGAAACGAGACATACATGTTTTATGCTTACTTCAACTTACATTTTTATTATATACTGAATTGTATTTTTATTGATGTCGTTTTTTTTGTTGTCGATATCAACTTACAGATAGAACAACAAGTTTTCACAATATTCTGTCATTTGGCGTTTTCATAAATTAGTTCAGAGCAGTCAAAGAGTTCTCAAGATAAATGTTCGTGTTTCTTATTTGCTCAGAGTATGAGCGTGCTCTAAGTGCTCAGAATAAAATGATCTGAGCTTTTTCAATTTTAACATCTGATGTCAAATGTTTGTTTCGATGATTTTCTTCTACAATAAAAAAAAATGGCCCAGGATCGAGGGGCTCCCATATCAATTTCTGCGATTAGAGAATTTAGATGAAAAATTTTAATTTTTATGGGTTGTTTTTTTTTATCCGTAAAATGTTGAATAATTTTAACAAGAAAATCCTGTAATCTTTTAAAATCCTTCCGTCAGTAAAAATATTTTATTATCAAATTTTCTTACATGGTATATGTTGATCAAACTTTTATTGAAACACCTGGCAACATTGCCTACCACGGAGATAATATACCGCAATGACACAACAACAGCCATTCAAACTGAATTCACCTCACCGACATGCAAACCCACTTGGAGCTTGAAGCGTCAGAGCGAACACATCTCTTTTCTCATTTCCGTCTACACTGAGGCTGACTAGACTGATAGACTGATACTGAGTTGCCTTTGTGTTGATGTTGAGCAAGGTAAATGGCGCGAACGCAATCGACTTACCTGTTTGTGTGTGTGTGAGCTTGCGCTCGCTGTACCTGTTCCCAGTTCACCGCATTGTCTGTTTGTTGGCTGCGTCGATTTGCGACTTGGATAGCGATGATAATTGCAAGAATAGTAGTTGGTCAATAGGTAAGCCGCATGAGCGCTCGTCAGTTTAAGTTTTGTTTCTGTTGTTGTGCGCTTGGATAAAGACGTATCTTAAGTCGGGCTTGGGACTGTTGCTATTCGCAGTATTAGTATTACTCCTTTTGACCATTAAGTCAGTTGCAGTACTTTGTCGCGTCTTAGTTTCATCGCACGAAAACAGCTTTTCCCATCGTCATCGCCATCGTCAACGTCGTTGTCATCGGATAGAAGCTAATTTGAAAAACTTGCAGCTAGTACATCTTGGACTCTTGTACGTTTAGCATGTGTCCAAGACGTTATTTCGGCAAATATTTTTTTTAAAACAACCAGAAACTAATTGTCTTGTTTTTTTTTTCGTGTGTTCGGTTTTCCAAATATTTGTGTTGGAGGAAAAAATAAAATCAAATATCAATTTATATCGAGATCTAAAAAATTTTAAATTTAAGTGTCTCTCGACAAGGAATTATATATAGAAAAATTTTAACGGAAAAAGTGATTTCACATCCAATAAAAATATTCAAAAGTTAACGTGTGTAAGTGTCGTTTGAATAAAGAATTTCGTTTCAAATTACCAAATATCAACCGCTAATAAGCTGTGCACATTGAATGCTCATAAATGGAAAAAAATCTCAATCGTAAATAAAAAATATCGAACCAACAATCAAATAATTTTGATAAACAATTTGGATACCCTTCATCATCGTCATCGCGGCATATCGAGAAAAATCAAACGATCAAACAGTACTCATATCACACTGTGCACCACATTTGATTTAATTACAGGGAACAATCAGCTTAATTAATTAATTGAATACGATCTAATCTATGCATCGGATTCTGGATAGTGGTTGTCCTTCCGATCGAGTTGTGTTGACTCTCAGACTCAACACACTATATCTTATATCTAATTACCGCCATTAAAAGTCAATGTTTTTTTTTGTACATTTTCTTTTATAATTTATAGAGCTCTATTATGCGATGTGAACTGGAAAATTTGCCTTTTCATTCAATCGGGGTGAAGTAAATTATTAATCGAGTAATTATTATCTGATGATTTTTTTATAATTCTACCTTTTCTCGCTACACAATAATTACTAGGTATGCGATATTAGGGAACAAAGTTCGCTCGTTACGAGAGCAATTAATTTTCTTATAAAATTAACAGGTTATGCTTGTAGAACTAGATACTGAAGGCATTCTTTGATTAGACTGGTTAGTTAGTTAGTAAGCAATTTAGTTTGTTAGTTCTGAGCAAAAGGGTCCTCCAGCAATCTAAAGTTCTAAGGTGCGATTTACTGCAATCATTTGTTTGCATTAAAAAAAACAACCCATAAAATTTGAAATTTTTTATCTAAACCAAAAGTAAACTGAATTCCACTATAAATGCTGAAAAATAAAAACACATGCGAAGCACTGTAAACCAACCAAAAATAACCCCTACCGTAAAGCATCGCTGGACACAGTGCACTAGTGCACACAGAATAACACAGTACGAAATTTTAATAGAAAGTGTCGGGCTTTGGAATGTGGGTTAAAAATTTATCGCAAGATTCCACGCCAAACAGACAGACTAACATAGAGAATTTAAAAAGTAATCTCTTTAATCGATGCTAGAAGATGCTAGAAGACACTGTACCGATTTTAATTAAATTTTCGTTACATTGTCGTTGTTGAAGGACAACTGTTAATGTTAGCTTTTAAATCGTAAGGTACAGTCAACACAGAAACAGAAAATGAGAAACATTGTCCTTACACCAAGCACAATCATAACTTACCCAGAAGAAGCAATATTAAGTAAAAAACATTGCCAAATTTTAGTTTTAATATTCTGGCATTCCACATTCCATGAAAAATTTCAGCTGTTTTTTAAAAAAAAAAGCAAACGTTTATCTTATTTGCCAAAAAAAATTAAACGAACGTTTTTCTGATTTGATGAAAATCGAAAGCAAACGTTTTTTCCCGATCTTTCTCTGAGATAGGGGTTTTGCAAAACAAAGCTTTAGTAAACTATTGAGCCATTATTGAATCAAAAATAAAAAACTATTGAGTTGCTTTACCACTAAGCTTTTAAGAAGCAAAGCAATTTAGAAGACCTCCAATAAGTATTCTTTTAAATTTACGCATGCTAGCGATATACAGAATAGCATAATATTTTGCGCATGTTGTTATCCTATCTCCTTCTTCTCTATGACGTCCCCGGAAGTACACTTTCCTGAGGAATTAGAATTAAGAATGAAGACTGAAACTGTCTGTATTTTCGACTTCTTTAAGGGTTTTTAAACCACCTTTCACACGACCTAAAGAGCTTAAGTGTGAGCAGTTCAATATCAGGAGCCAATTTTGATATCCCACCTATGACGCGTGTTGCGAGTCGCCTGAAATTTTGTGCGTTTCTAAGACCCAAAAAAATGTAATTAAATCAGTAATTAAATCAGATTGAAGTAGTAATTAAATCAGATTGAATTTGAATATTCTGGCGATAGCAGGGTGAATATCAGAAATAACAATTTCCAAGAAAATTATAAAACAAAATACAATTACGGTGTCAGAGCAGATTACTGATGATACGATAAGTATAGGCTTAACCTACGCACAGCAATTAAAAAAAACTATAATTTTAATTAAAATAATAGCACTAAAAATCCCACAACTAAAATATCTGTGGTTTAGGTAAGGCATTTTATGTAGGTATCAGATATCAGATATCTCGACGGACGGGATCATCAACTAAAGCTATGAAATGTACTATAAATATGTATTCACGTTTTCCCTCTTGTAAGAATAAAAATTGTTTTTATTCTTTGCAGTTCCCATGAATAGATGGTGAAAAAGTGTAACGCCATTAACTGACTTAATTATTCTTCTTTTATAGTCGTCCCTTCATTCCATTGAAACCTTGGAATTGTTGAACTTGCGAAGTGTGCATTTTCTCTGCAGATTGAGTTCAAGGCTGCAGGCTTAGCTCATCTTGACTCAATGGAGAACCGTAGTATTTTATTGCCAATAAAATGACTTCGTTATAGAATGAAACTGATCTAGTTTATAAATAGACGTGCATTAATGCGAAAACGGAGTTATCTGATTGTAGTCATGAGGACATGAATATTGTTCCGAAGAAGTCTTCAATGGAGATAATTTATTTCTTCTCGTATTCTCGACTATATTCAGTCGGCTGAAGCCACCGACTTCCCATTGGGAAGCATTTTAAGATTTTTCCGCAATATAAATTGATACACAAATCTTTGAAAATTTCAGTTTTTTTCTTCTTAATTTTGGAACAATGATGTACGCATAATTTCATTCATCACTGCCTGTCAGCGTGTGTGTGTGTGAGTGAATGGAATTATTTTTCGGTGTGTGACTACGCTCTGTGTTTATGTATTTATGCAAATTTTAAAATAATTTATCAATAATTTTTTTCTATGTGCTGTGCACAGATCAACGCAGAGAAGATCTCGATTCAGAATTTACATTATTTATTTAAATTATGCTGATTGACTTTTCTCTTTTTTCTCTTAATAAAGTTACCTAATTCAGTTTCTACTTCTCGCTTAAATTTTAGAAATTATTTCAAGATTTACTTATAATGCAGGATTTCTGATATTTTCTAAGCAAAATTAACTTTTTGAAATGTTTTCACCATTTTGTCAACACTGAACGAAACTCATTTCACATTGGTTTTTGCACCTCGTTAGTAAGGTGCTAAATTAATGTTGGCCTTCAAAATTTAAAGACACAATTTTAATTTGAATTAGTGGATACTTGTGTTATCCGTCGCCTTCCATTTGCATTTCCATTCATAGGTCAAACTATTGTTACCGTGTTGATGAAATTTTCAAAAAATGGAACATTTTGCTGGAAAAACATACAGACTTTTCTAAAAATGCCACCGATTTGTACTTAAAACAAAAACCACATTCACTAAAGGACCATCTATAACAATACAGTTTGTGATTTCAAAGTTACTGGGTTTTCCCTCTCCATTGTTTTCTATGCGACAAGCTTTCAAAAGGCATACAAGTTGATTATTTTCCATCTATCAGTTTGACATCTGGTCACAGAATTTGTTCACTATTCTGCCCAATTGCAAATGCTGTAACCTAATGAAGGTCTATTGTACTAAAGTTTTAATTGTGGAAGGTGATGCAAAAGTAATGTCATAATATGAATCTGCCATAATTTTTGCAAGTAGCATAAAATATCATTGTGCTTTTGCATTTATGTTGTAGACAGATAGAGAATAGTTGACAATAAGGAATGGAGCGGTAGACACCTGAAGAACGCGGAATTATTGTTAATTGTATTTTGTTTTAATTTCTAACGAAATGGCAGCCAATTTGCACCTGTTATATAAGTTACGTACCACTTTCCTTAAAAAGGTTAGAGTGAAAATCTGCATGTAAAAGACATATTGTCTTAACGAATACGGTAATTTGTCTCTGGCAACAGCTTATGCCTATTCAAATGGTCCCTGATGAATTTTAAAAGAAAGGATTATATTTATGTGGATCAATAAGCAGATTTTCCGAAAAGTTGCTTTTGGTTATGTCAGTGACGACCAAATGACGACCAAAAAAGCGGTGGCTTCGAGTAAGAAAATTACATCTCTGAATCCTCTAATATATAAATTCTGAATGCATGAATTTTTAGCCTGGAGAACACAACGACATTTTTCTAGTGGTACCGAGACTTTAGTGTTGGGTTCGTCCATATGTCCCTCGTCCATCTATTCATCTATACATCTATCTTTATCTATCTATCCATCTATCTATCCATGTGTGGTCACAGTTTAGGACAGAGATGAATCATTGCAGTGCAATATCGTGCATCTATTATTCCTTATTAATGACGTTCATGCTTAGCATGGCAGTGGCATTTTACCTCGGAAAACAATCATGAAAACACGCTTACATATTAATACAGTATGATTATAGAATTATTGCATTATGGAATTAGTCGTAAGTAGTGTTTATTCATGAAATTATATAGTAAAGTTGCAATTAAACGGAGGATCTTATATATGAGTATAATTTAATGGGTGCTCAGTTGAAAGCCAGTAAGCATAAATTTTTTAATGCAATTATCTGTTCGAATTTTGTATAGTTCTACTACAGTTTAAGTTCGATTTCGTATCAACCTTCGATTTCATGATTTTCTTGGCAGATTCGTCGTCACGGCTACGAAGGACTTCCTTGACATCCCAAATCCCTAGTTGGCGAAGATAAAGAATATAATTAATAGTCAAATTGTCTGTTTAAAAAAATACTTAATAATCGAATAGGCACATATTTCTGAAACTGTTAAATATGATGTATAGTGTCCAGCATTTACACAACAACCATTTGCCTAAATATTCCACTAAACTTATATGTAAGACGTCTTGTATACCTTACTAATCCTTTCTTCCAAACTACTTCGCTGGCAAACAGACCCATTATTTTAGTTACATTCCCTGACCTAAATTCCCAAGGAGCTACTATTTTCCAGCGAGCCAAAGTGTAATTTCTACAAGTCTCGTATATAGGATAGACAGCTTGTCTGGACAAACACACGTTCTGTTTTGATTTAATATTCAAATAAATATTGAATATTCAAACAAATTGATGCCGTTATATTATTTAGTTGCATGCCATTTCCATGCCGTCAGGAGGATTAATAGAAATTAGCTAAGCATATCTTCTGTCTACATATTGTATATCCTCCATGTCTATCGAAACAAGCTTGCGTTGTGTTTGTTAAAAATTTTCCCAGCCATCCGCTACGAAAAATCGTATATTATCTAACAGCTGAATGGTCGACTCAACTTGTTGCTTGTGTTGCAAGTAGCAAGACAGGTTTCGTTTGCGACTTTGCGTGTAAACTGTTCGCGTTGTTTGTAGCTTCTTCTAGATTGGTCTTTACAGTAGTCTGTCAGGCCGGCTTGTCCGCTAATATAATGTCCTCTGGTGGATGGCATTTTGCTTCTCGCCCTTCGCCTTCTTCTTCAGTGACGTTGCAAGGAAATTATGTCATCGGGAAAACCTCAACTCAAGCCACTTAAATAAGTGGCAAGCAACATCAATATCACAAGACGCAGTAGAGTCGATACCATGGTGAATAACATAGAAAGGCACTACAACAAAAAATATATATCCGGCAAAAGCGAAAGTATTACTGGTTTGGGAAATTACATTTCCAACATTTCTGTGTTATAATACAATTGAGCTCTAGCTTGCTCAGATGGGTCTTTATTCTTAAAAATAACTTTGAATTAACTTTAGGTTTTTATAAAAAAAAATTTATAATCATCGTGAATAAAATATGGTGACACTTTTAAAACGACAGAAAGATCTTCTCGAAGTTCTAGCGCTAAACAGATAGTGTAGTGTGAGGTGAATTTTAATGATTTTCAAGAGATTTTGGCAATGACGTAGCAGTTTCCTTCTCAGATGCGAAATTTGTTTGTATTTGTACTCTATAGCATTATTGTTTTTTTTGTACAGTCACCAATACAGTCATAGATTTAAAAAGATTTACTATTTTATCTAATTTAGTCACACAGTTAAACTTTGCATTCAGTTTGCATTCGTAGAATTGTAAGTCCTAGTTAGAAGAAGAAGCGATTTTCGATGGAAGAGGCTATTTATGGCAAAGCATGTTCGAGCATACTAGATCAGCTTTGTTTTATATCATTAGATGTTATCTCTTGAAATTAAAATACAAACGTACAAAGGAACGACAGTCGACAGACAGTTGTAGACTATGCATGATCAATTCTCGAAGTATCAAGTACTGGTGTGACGTAATGTAGGAAATATATATTTGGTACTTATCCTCATGAATATTCCAATTCTTGCTTTTTCATCCCATGGAGTGATTTTAGTGCTCGCTCTTATGACATATAATCCATTTATTTCACGTATCTCGTTGTCTCCATTTTCGATATCCTATTTTCTGCAGTTCTTCCTCAATGTTGTCAGACAAGACCGTTGATCCAAGCATGATGTATTTTAACTGTCATCCGTTGGAAGATATATTTAAATGACTTAGCCCAGATATATTATTCAATTGTATTTCGTAAATCGAAAAATATTGCATGCGAGGACGTGCCTGCCTAATATCGCGGTTCATGCGGTACTTCTTTTTTGTCACTTTTATTGAACCGAAGATGGTTTTTATGAATTTTCCCGCGAAAAAGGAAGATCAGAGTAAAACTTGCACATCCGAAATAGTCGCACTAACTGCATTCTCAGTTTTTCTTCTTAGATCGTCTTCTTACAAATAGCAAATAAGTTTTTTCCGACTGATATTACCCCTAAGAATTAAGTACTGGATCATCCTTTGTGTGCTTTCTAAAGTAAACGTAAATAAAAGAGATATAAAATTAGTTTTTTGATGAAATGTTTTTTTTCGTTATAAAATTTGGACCTTGACATTATATGCGAAATACTACATCATTTAAATGGCCGCCTCTAAAGCTACCCGTCCTGGAAACTCGCGCAATAAAGCTAAAATCTGTGGTCAATTGCAGGACAAAAAAAGTATATTATCATACGACCATAGCGCACCACATTGACGGTAACTGTCACACTGTAATCGTTTTCGAAACGGTCCAATGATGCGTCCAGCCTATAATGCGCGCCACACAGTTACTTTTTGTGGCTGTAATGGCCTCTCTTCAATTATTTGAGGATTTGTAGACAATTTTGCATGTTTACATTAAGTGAGAAATTGGCCTCATCGCTGAAAAAAATGTTGTTTGAAAAATCCTCGTTCACAACCTGTTACTCAAACACTAATTGGACGTATTTTCTCCGTTGTGAATGGTCAACAGGCTTCAATTGTTGCGCGAGCTGGACTTTATTTGGATGGAGGTGTAAATCTAGGTGAAAAATACGCCATAATGAGCCATAGACAGGCTCAATTGCTGAGAACGTCGGGAAAACAAATTCGGTTCTTCATCCACACTTTCACTTGCAGCAGCGATATAGGCCTTTGAACAACCGTGAAGCTTCCATCTTCTCCGAATTTCTTCACTATCTTTCCAATTACTTGCACAGTAGGACGATGCTAAATGCCATAAAGCACGATAAGTGGCAACTTTTGTAATAGGGTTTAACGCTTTTTTCGATGCTTAAACGATACAGTTTCGTAAATGTCGGACAATAGACTAAAAAAATTACAATGACAGATGTCTTTGACATTTGAAACCAAGGAACGAATGACCCTATATTATTTTCTGTGAAGAACCAGATCTTTATTCCTCTCCTGTTATTCTATCTCTCGCTCTCTCTCTCTCTCTTTTATTTGCTTCTCACCAAATAGTTCTCGACCTTCAGTCTTGACTTATGTTTAATAGAGTTAAGTTCCAATGAAATATTATTTAGTTTGTACCTCATTCGTATTATTATCGAGTTACAACATTTTCATTCAATTCATTTGTTTCTTAATAAGAGTATGTTTTTTTTTTAAATTAAAGTAAAAGTAAAATGTTGTGGAACTGAATTTAGGGTATATCTTGCAGTCTTACAACTTACAGATGCACAAAACATGCACACCAACAAAAACAACACAACCAGACACTGCTCATTAAGGTCGAAGTTATATGAAGGAGTATTAAAAAGAATTGAAACAAAAAAGAAACAAAAACCAAACTTGCGTGCGTATCAAGGTTTTTGTTTTAATTGAGCTCTTCTTTGCCTTCTGGTAAATCGATATTTCGCAGCCACCACCAGTCTTAACATTTACCTCGTCCAAAAGGAAAGAGGCGTGTATTTCCCAATGCAACGCTATTCAGCCATTAATATCTACACTCAATTCGATTCAATGAACTCGATCGAGTTCGCAGCTGCAGCTCAATGACTGCGTCTAGCACAGAGCCTTCATGTTAAGCAATAAGTAATATATGAGTACGGGTACGAGTACGAGTTCGTAGCTACATACATATGTGTTAACTATTTTCGCAAAAAGTATAACTCAAGAGTCAAGATAAAGACCTGCACAGTCTTGACTTCTTGAGCTGTGCGATCGTTGATCGAGAGTGGGCCTCGAGCACACAAAAAAACAACTTTCATTTTCGTTGCAAACAAGAAACGTGTCATGTCGTAGCAACAATATTGCTGCATGAAAGACTGGTAACTGGTTAACTACCGGACGACGGTCGTTAGCCGGTCCTGGTACCCTACTAGTCTACTCTACTGCAATACTGCACTCTGCCACATATGAGCTACATAATCTGCATTTTCTTCTTCCGAGGAATGCATTTTCGTTTTTACCTTTCGTCTGCATAGGGTAGTTGTGTATATATTCAGCTCTTTTTGCTAATGTATTTAATTGCAGACAATGTAATTCTAAGAAATTAGTTTGTTTCACTCTAATCGTACGAGTATATTGGGAAGTATATATATACCATTATTAGGATATAGTCACATTTCTGTGATTGTGATTTTAAAACAACGTGCATCTGAAGAGTCCCTCATTTGTACGAAGAATTCAATTTTAATTTTAAGCGTACGCGTAAAGGGGCTTCCACCCTTATAATGCTAGGCTTAGCACAGTGTTAGCACTTCGGTTCAATTAAATGGTAAAAATCTTTGGGGTCAGTTTGTATAGAAGGTACTTCCATCCCTTCGTTTTGGTCTAAAAATTGTTTCAGTGAAAGACATTTTGAAATCGGAATTTTCTTTATTAAGGTATGCCGCTTTTTTAAGGTCCAAATTGTCTGAAACTTCGAGAAAATATGTTTTTGGGGTACCTCAATTTTTTGGTTTTTCTGAGTAATTTTAATACTCCCCTTGTTTTCGAACCGAAGAAAAAATGTTTCTTTACTCTAGATTTTTATGAATATGGTTACTTGCTTTTTTTAAAATCCATTTATTTACAAAAAGAACAATATATTTCTAAGACTATTATTAGTAATAAATAAATAACTTACGTCTATATTAGCTTAAACTAGTTAATTAACCTACACTGGTTTTCACTACTTTCTATATTTTATTTTATTTTCGTTTATCTAACAATATTTTACTTATTTATTGATTTTTTTTTTCTATAACAAATTCTAACCTAGAGAATTTGAAAAAAAAAACACTCCTAATATATCTTATAAACTAAAAACACACTAAACTACCCAAAACTAAACTAACCTACCTGAAATACCTTACGAATGCGCGGAGTTTTTCCATATATGAGGGGCTAATATTGGTCACGCGTACGTCAGAATTGGTCGTACAAATTCCAGGTAACAAACAATCTTCAAATCACTTCTCAGATAACGTGAGAAGAAGAGCTTTTTAAGGAATATAAATGCCGCTCTTGCCTTATTTACGTGTTATTTGTCAAAATGAACAACCAAATAGCGCACGACATTCTTTGTTGGGATTTGATAACCATTTGCATCAGTTATTTGCAGCTTTTTCCAATTGGACCGTATATGGTGATTTCCGCGTCTTAAAGGGGGTCGATACAGTATAACTTCGCATTTTGAATATCTGATCTTAAGCTTCCATTTCTCGCAGTATGCCCGAAATTCATTGAATTTGTATTGCTGCCTTCTTTGATTTTCTTTAATTTTTTATCTGTGTGCATACAGTACGATGTCGTCAGCATAAACAAGTGTTGATCCTTATCCCTAAGTACTCCAGCAATATAAGTATATATTGAATACGATTGGCGCCGTTACTGTACCCTGTGGCACACCGTTAGCGATGTTGTATTTTTTATGTGTCGTATTTTTTTTATCTGTTTTTTATTTTTATTTATTTTTATTAAATGATATGGAAAATCATATCTAATAATTTTATAAATAAGCGCGTCGGCCCAAAAATATGGTTACGGTTAGTTGCCTTTTGAATTATTATTGCCCTGTTATTTCTTTAGTGTTATTTCGTGAGCAATTAGGTAATAATTGAGACGAATAGGAAACATGTTGCTCGAGTTTGTGATTGTAGAGATACGTAAAGTTATTTCGACAAATGTTTGAGAAAATTTAAAGTGAGTTTCAGTGCAGTTATAGCAAAGATTGTGCTAATTGGAGAAGCATGTAGTTAAGGCCCGGAAAGTTTATGTAACATTTTTATCGTAAAAACTAAAACTTTGCTTGTTGATGTAAATTAAATAACTCAGATACTCAGATATAGATAAAGAAACTTTCCTGCAGACGCAAATATTGCTGTACATTGCTGCATGCACCCTAACAGCGTTTACGTGCTTTACAACTTTACGAATACCAGCTGATTTACTTAACTTCCAAATATCGGGCAAAAGTCAGTAGGTAATTGCTGCGCACTGAGCTTGCAAAACTTGTAGTAATTTTTCAGCAGCATTATTGTCAAACGTTACAAATTCAAAATTAAAACAATGGTGGTGGTGCACAGCGAAGCACAATCGAAAAAGGCACAGTGCAGTCAGTAGACAATACCCATGACGGTATTTTATGGCAAAGCAGTGTGGGGCAGCATGCGGGGCAAGGTCATTTTAGTTTGTTGACGTTTCGGGAAGTAATAGCCGCACATTAGCATCGTCAACGTTGTACATATTTCGTTTTACATTGATGACTGTGTGTCGCTTGGATTAGCTGACTGACGCAACTTTAAAGGCAAACAGATGTTGTCCACATTCTACTCGAATACTCGACGTTTGCAGTTTTATGTTTTCTCTTTCTTGTCGAGGTAATACCTACGCGTTGGTTGTTGTTGTTATATTTTGCCAGGGCTTATGCAGACAACAAAATTATTGCTGTATACTTTTTTGTGGAAGCGAGATACGTCGTTACGTTTGTTATTGTTCTTGCTCGATGTTCGAAATTTCTTAAAGCTGCAAGTGGATTGTTGCATTCTAGTACAGCTTTTACGTTTGGTGAGTCACATCGAATGGTTGACTTGACATGCAAACAAAGTCTAACGTCACGTTGCAATAGTATCATAATCATCATCAGTGCAGTTGCTAGCGTTTTAAACGATCTTAACACTCATTTCCCCTTTAGTTTTGAAGAGGTGTTCTTCCAAGCTGGCATTTCCATATATCCTATTCTTCTGGACTCTTTCCGAGAAGTTGAAAAATAGCCACTGTTCAGCCTTTACTCACAAAAGAAGGGCCGTCATGAATGAAATACCTTGAAAATAACTAAATCCTAAGTGACCGGCAGTACGGTTCTCGTTGGCAACGTTCTACTTGTGGTTTGATCGTAATCTCACCGAACAGTGTAACCGGTCTACGCATCAATTTGGTGAAAGCAAAACTGTTGCACTCGATATTTCCAAGGCATTTGAGATAGCATCAAGTTCTTTTGTCCAAAATGTGTGCTTATGGAATCGATGAAAAACTTCTTCATTTAATTAGAAGCTAGCTTTTGAACCACTCAATTGAAGTTGTCTTGGACAAGTTTTAATCTGAAGTTTATCTTTCACATTTTTTTACAAATGATATCTTGTCCATTACTTCTAATCCAAGTCATTCTTTCGCTGACGACAGTACTCTCAGCTTCTCATATAAGTTGGAGGAACGTCCCTCCACTTCTCATATGGAACCCAAACAGCTGCGTATGTTGAGCACATTAAATTCTCGCCTGCACAGAAATGGGGAGAAAATAACCCAATGCTGTCTCCTGTCGTTCGTTAGAATCATAAATCCTCTGCCATTAACCTTGAATAGCACATGCATCGAGGAAACTAAAAAACTCGCAATTTTCGGTATGTACGTTAACGACAAGTTTCGCTGGGATGACCACATATTCACCGTAGCTAAAAATTTTGCGAAATGTTTAGGTTTCCTATCACGTTGTAAGAAATTTTTACTCCCTATGATCTGGCTACTATATTTACAAGGCATTCATTTACCCCTAACTTGAGGACAAATGTCATATCTGATGCGTCTAAGACCACCTTGCACCTGCAAGATAGAATACAGAAGCGAGCGTTAAAGCTTATCGCTGATGAAAATATAGCGAAGTCAATAGATTCCCTTGAACACCGCAGGAACGTTTCCTGTTTGTCACTGTTTTACCGCTTCTTCTATCAGTGGTGCTCAAGAAAAGTAGCCAGTTGCATGCCACCACTCCTTGATTTCTCCTGAATACTCGTGGCATTCTAAATGCCCATCAATTTACCCTCAAGCCAATCTTCGAATGTACAGTTAAGTTCAGAGATTCAGAGATTCAGCCGTACAAGACGTGTGTGGAATGTACTGCCTGCATTTCCATATCTCTATGATCCACAGGCATTCAAAACACAAGCTCATAGACATCTCCTCTTTATTCATCCTTTTCCTTAACGCCAACACTGTGCCAAGCATATAGCTTAGCATTAAAATGGTGCAAACCCCTTTACGCGTCCACAAATTATAAAAAAAACAGCCCATAAAAATTAAAAGGCCCAAGGCTCGAGGTGCTCCAATTTTAAATAGAAAGTGTTGTCATCGGAGATATGCATGTGTGCAAAGTTTAAATAAAATCGCGCTTTAGAAAGTGGGTTAAAAATTGCTCACAAGATTCTTCCAGCCAGCCAGCCACGAGCACGCTAAGTTAATATAGATAATTTAAAATTCATCAAAAAATCACTCCCATTTCGAGACGCTACATGCAAATTCTTGTTAAAGCGGGATGCTTTTGTCAAAACGAACTGCAGGTGGTCAAACGGTACAACTTGCATAGCGACAAAGCAGATCTGGCCCAAGCTGGATCCGAAACGCTGATCTCTTAAAAAAAATGGCACATCGGTGCTATTTTAGGTGTCATCACTTGACACTGTCTCATAGGCAGGCATGCAGCAATACTTGGAGTCTTCTCGAATGACTTCTGCAGAAGCTGCATGGATGAAGAGGAGGAGAAGACCATCGTCCATCTTCTCTATACTTGTCCAGCCCTCTCACAAAAGTGTAAACTTCATATGGGAGCTTTCTTCTTCAACGACACTAATGATCTCATCAACATTGATATTGGTAGTCTCCTACGCTTCATACGAAGTTCTATTTGGTTCATCGAGTAGGTGGAACGGATTTTTCCTGATCCGTGTTGTATCACAATGGACCATTACTAGTCTAAGTGACTCGGTTTCGCTGACAGCCACCTTAACCTAACCTAATCTAACGGCTTATATATAGTGGTACAAATAGAATATTTTTGAATTGATTAATTGAATGACAGAATCGAATAAATTACCACAATTACTGGTTATACTTGATTACACAGTCGCACTTAATATTTTATTACAGTTGACATTTAAATTGTTACTTAAAACTGTACAAGAATCGATTTCGTCCTACTTATAAGGTTTCATATCTTCGGCAGACGATAAAAGAGCATCTGCCATTTCACATGCAATTACGAGTATGTCGATAAATCGGTCTAGAAATCAACCACCCTAAGCGTTCAATACCTCAATGCGTGGTGCATGTATGCACGAATGCAGATCTTAGTGTCTGCCTGCGAATAATACCATGGCCTGCAGTACAAAAATTCAAATTCATAATTTTGAAAAATTAAGTCCCCCAAAATGCCATAAGTCCACTTCGCCAAATGTCTGCTATTATAGCCTCGAGTGGCCAGCCGAGGTCTTCTGTGTAAATATTTATTCTGTGACAACAAAACTCGAAGGTTCCGAGAAAAACCCATTTATTTAAGTCTCCCTGTAACGACTAAAGCAACCACTACAACCATTTTTCAATACAATTGTGTATTTGTCACTTTATCTGCTGACCAGTGTCAGCCATATTATTTAGTATTCAGTTTCTCGTGTCTTGGCTATAAGATTTCGAAGTCGTCGCGGTCAGAACTGGCCAAGTACAAAAAAGCACATCACACAACGAACCTACAGTTGGTAGTAAACGACTATATGAAATTTTGCAACGCTTGTGAGGAAGAATTAAAAAGAAATTAACTTTTTTTTTTAAATTTATATTACAACTAAAGAATTCCTAACTTATCTTTCCCTTTCACCTGTTTGATCGAATAGATGTGATTGATTCACGTTTTGTTGTGTCCAAAACAGCATGACTGCGCTAGAATGAATACATAAATGGTGTAGAGTGCCAGAACAATAATCGTAACTCTAAGCACCTGAACAAAAGCAGTGACTGGTGAGAATTGGTCGGTTGCAATAAGCTCAATGAAAAGCGTTTAGAGTTCTGATAAAATAAACCTTTAAAATGCGTAAATGCAACGGAATGTCGTGTTGTTAGTCGAAGTGATTCGATGCTAGGTAATTAGTATGCGAAATAAATGACTCGCATTGGGTGCGAATGTGTGATTTTTCAATAGAATCAGATGCGCAATCGCATATTTGCTTTGTTACGAAATGAATGCCATAGGGTCCGGTTAGTTTTAGAGGCAATAGGAATAGGTTTGATACCCGCCAGTCAAAACTAACAGAATCCATAGTAGACGGATAAACGTTACATGATTATTATTTCGCTTGCGGTGAGGTTGGAGATGGAGGAAGAGAAGGATATTTTCTACATTTTGCATTAGGCGAGAGTCAAACACTCTACTCACTTGACACTTGACAACAGCTTGACCCTAAAACTAAATTAAAAAACAAATAAAAATACTGATAAATAAACAGAATATAATGAACAGAATGAATTATATATAAATACTATTTTAACATGTACGTTTTTTTAATAAGCGTAGTCATATTAAAATGTTTAATTTGGATAAAAACAATTGTTTTAAAAATAACCAACAGTTTGTCAGTTTGATTACTCAAGAATATGATTTTACATTTAAATAATAAATGTCTAATGAAGCTATCTAACTAACCAAATACATCTAATATGTAGCCGTGTGATTAGACACAGGTATGCCGGGATCGGTGTGAGTTCTTGCCACACAATTAATGTGCAACATAATTCAGTTTTCTTCAAATGAAATGAAATTGCAAGTCTTCACGCTAACAAGTACCAATGATTTTGGCAGTATGTTACAGTACATGACTTCTGCATCGATGAATGTAGACAACACGCAAAAGAGACATGCAAACAAATGAATTGTTGCATTGCAAATACTCGTAAGTTGCAGACCTTTCGAGAAGTTGCCACATAAATAACAATTAGACTGCCCACCGATGGACTGCACTGTCGTTTATAGTAAGCTACAGCTGCAGCACGTATCGACCCATTTTGTTGTGCATTTTGGTCGGTCAGTGCACACATTTGTGCAGAGCTAAAATCGAATTATGGACGGGTTAAATGTGATGAACATTGTGCACGGCTTATGCGGTTATTCGTTAATTGTTGGTGCGCGTGTGCGTGTTTTTTTTTTTATAAAAAACTTTTATTTCTTCTAGCAGTCGATTATTACACAACGATAAACAGGGATCTAAAGCATTTTCGTTGCAGCAAAAACTGTTTGCTTAACCCCTCACCTCCCACCGATCGACTTAATCAATCAATATGCTGATAGCGTAAGTATTAGTTTATTATTAATAATTTAGTAAATAAATGAACTTGAAGGAAGTCAGTAATGTTAAATAAATGTTGCTTTTACGAGGTTAACTAGAAGCATCTACTTCTATGCATTAAAGTAAAACAATTTGTTAAATTATTCATAGTATATAATATTTCCAATGACGAAAATGCAATTTGTTTATTTAAGAAAAAATATGTTCGCAACATCCGCATAGGCATGTTTTTCAAGTCAAACATCGCTAACCTATACTAACGCAATACATTTCGTAATTTAAGGTTACAATTCAGAAAATACGAACATGTACTTATCCTAACATTATATTTACACCAACCGAATACAAAAACCTAAAACTATGCTAGAAAAACCAACCTGATGAACCGTCGTTTCTTTTGTGTATAATATATAGATGATTGTGGCTGCAGCCAGTTAACGAACCCCTATTTTGCGTTACACAATTTAACGTCAATTGTCTTACAAAATATTTCTTAATTTTATTTAAAAGTGTTGCTCCGATTACGGTTTGTGTCTCTGTAAAAATTCACAGTTTTAGAACCACTTCGTGTGCCAATTAGTATACTAATGCCAAATCCCAGTGACTCTAGATTTAAAATATTTATAAAAACATAATTGTTCGTGTTTGTAGGAAAAGTCAAAGAAGGTTACAAATTCTGGACAATTTATCAAAACATAAGAATACTTAACATTGCAAATCATTCCGCGAGCACCCTGGACTTGTTTTTTACCTCTCGTCTCGATAAATACAACGTCAATGTATTATCGCCTCTAGGCTCATCACACCAATGTGTAGTACCAGCTAATTTCTCGTTAGTAACACGCAGTTAGAGAAAAAAAACAGTATGGCAATACGAGAAAGCCAATTGGGACGGCCTTAACAACATCTTTTGGGGTCGGTATTATTTCGCGATAGCAACGTGGATACCGCTGCTGATACAATCACAAACATCATCCTTATTGGTATGAGAGACCTTATCCTAACCAAAGGAGGATGTATGTTATGACTCGAGCTGTAAAGAGGCTTCTAGGATTAGAGAGGTATGCTTTCGGTTTTACAAAGCAAACCCTACTGAGGAACACCAAACAAATTTTAAACGAGCCAGAAATGATTGCAATGCTCATCTTCGGCGTCTCAAATTCGCTTACGTCCTAAAATTGAGGCAAAATATACTACAATGTCCCAAAGGTGATTCGTGAAAAGAATCAAAAATACAGCCTCGTCGTCGATTCAAACGCTTATTTATAATAACATTCTAGCTGTCAACTGTAAGGACAAAGCTAATATGTTTGCTGCGCATTTTGCAGCTAGCTCCACGCCTCAAGATTGTGCATTGATGCCGACTGCACCTCACAGTGTTGAACACTCTATGGGACAGATCTATTTTCGTCATGTAGTTGCTAGAGATTTAAACGATCTCAACACCCACAAATCCGCTGGGCCAGATGGTATTTCCCATTAGTTCTGAAGAGGTGTACTTCCAAGCTGGTATTACCAATGCGTAAGCTTTTCAATCTATCCTATTCTTCTGGACTCTTCCCGAGAAGTTGGAAAATAGCCTTTGTCCTGCCCATACCCGAAAAAGGCGAGCCGTCGTCTCCATCTTCGTACTTACATGTAATTAGCACTTACATTCATTCTTTCCAAAGTCATGGAAACGCTGATCAATTTTCAGATCATGAAATATCTTGAAACTAACGAAATCCTTAGTGACCGGCAGTACGGATTTCGTGGATTAGAAGATTTCTTTTAAACCGCTCAATTCTAGTTGTTTTAGACGGTTTGAAATCTAAAATACATCACATAAATGCTGGCGTTCCGCAGGGCTCTACTTCCCGACACTGTTTCTCATTTTTATTAATAATCTCTTGTCTGTTACTTCCAATCCAATTCACTCTTTTCGGCACGGTCCATCCTCCTCTCACGTGGACCTTAAGCAACTACGTACGTAAGTTCTGACCTTGACAGCATAATAAAATGGGAAGAAAACAATCCAGTAGAATTTAATGCTTCCATAACCCAATGTCGTCTAAGCGAATCCTAAATCCCATGCCATTATCCATGAATAGCACTTGCATCGAGGAAACTGAAAAACTCGTAATTCTCGGTATATGCGTTAACGACAAGCTTCGTTGGAATGACGACATATTCACCGTCGCCAAAAATGCTGCGAAATGTTTAGGTTTTCTAACCCGGGGCAAAAAAATTTTTATATCTCTTTTCTGGTGGGCCTAAAACTACCTTGCATCAGCTAGATAGAATACAAAACCGTGCGATAAAACTTTTCGCTGCAAAATCAATTAAGTCGCTTGAGAACCGCAAGAACGTTTCCTGCTGGTCACTGTTTTACCGCTTCTTTCACCAGCGGTGCTCAAAAGAAATAGCCAGTTGCATGCCACCTCTCCTTGATTTCAACCGTAGATCTCGTGGGGCTCTAAATGCTCATCACTTTACCCACAAGACGATCTTCGGACGTACAGGTAAGTTCAGAGATTCGTTCTTCAGCTGTACAACACGTATGTGGAGGGCTTTGCCAAGCTCTGTCTTTCCAAATCACTATGATCCACAGGAAATTAAAGCACAAGCTCATAGACATCTCCTCTTTTCTCCTCCATTTCCTTAACGCCCACGCTGTGCCAAGCATATAGCCGAGCATTATAAGGGTGCGAACTCCTTTATGCGTGCGCAAATTATAAAAAAAATGAGATTTCGAAATAAAATGTACCCCAGAGCCCAGACACAAGCGTCCGAACCTTTCAAAATCGGGTGGTGCTTATTGTAAGAGAATTCAGGAAGCGACTATTTAAAATTCTGAACGAGTCGTCAAAACATGAATTTTGACCAAGGTAACCACTTTCAAAATATTACCAAAGCAGACTCACTATGGAGCAGACTCCCCAGCCCTAACAAGCTTAAACCATTGGCAAAATCATAATCAGAAACGATAAATACAAAGAAATTCCAGTCAAAGGAAGTATTAGGTTTATTATAAAAATATTAGATTTCAAGGCTCAAAGAATAGGGGGCACAATAGACCCATACAGGTCGCGGTTCAAGTGGCTTGAATACACCCCAACTCCTTATCGTATCGTATCCTATGAATAATCTTCTAGTGGGCTTAAAATATCCTAAATATTATCCTTCTATAAAACCCTTTCGTCGTGGAAACGTATAAGGAATATACAGACAGAGTTTCGCTTTTCCAATTGGGAGGGGCCGTCTTGGACAGTCTCATGAGCATAGGTACTTCTTGCTTATGCAGCAGGCGTGCTTGGCTTTCATATTAAATTTGTAGTTACATAAGAAGCATCTACCATATTGATTATCAGTTCTTCAATCTGCTTCAGAGTTAGACAGTGGGTTCCTTTTATCCCTCATCTACCACATCGTCGTATTCATGAACTGGGAAAACTTCTTTAACAAGTCTACTAACTTTTTGCATTGATTTCCTTCTGATAACCCATTCTTTAAACTTTACGAAATATAATGTACAATTAATACAAAACAGTTATTCATAGGTGGTTTTTTTATTGTTTTTTATGTAAAATAAATTCTGAGAGATATGTAACGATAGCACACACACAGGTCTCACAGCCCGTAATCTCATGTCGCAAAACACAAAGTTTTTGTTCGAAGGAATCTGTGCAATCAAACATGAAATTGTTTGGGTTGTTATGAAGAGGTGGAACGTTACTGCCTGGAATTACTGCAGCTTTTAGGGCTGTATTCATGACTCATTCGAGACCTTATAAGAAGTAGCATAATGATTTAAGCCAAATGCTACCGTGAGGCCGAATTGTCATTAAAATACCACTCACTATCTACAATAATTGATCAATTTCCACATTTTAGGAATGAATTGTGACAATATTTTAATACCCCCACCCGTCTTTTATGTAAAAATTCCCCACTGAAAATGCAAATTTCCAAAGCATATGTTGACTTTTGGAAACTGTTAACCAGTATTACGTGCGATGGTAAAGTCCAAAGATCGTAAGTCGAACTGGCCACATTCAAGGCGCTCTGCTCGTAGTGTTTTATAAATTTGTTACTGTGTTTTCGTTGCGATTTCAAATGAGAGTTAACTGAGAGTGTAAATTTGCATTAAACATTTGAGTAGACCCCGTTATAATTTCAGATATTGCGTAAAGCAATAAGATAAGCTTGTAAACGTATTTCTGTTGCCTGCAGAATTCATTACCGATGAGCGAATCTGTGGAATAATTTCGGTTTATGCACACATTCCGGGTGACTATTGGCCAGGGCGATTATGTAGTGTAGCGAGCAGTACGATAATCAGTGAAGCTTAACAGTGCAATAGTGGTGTTTGTTGTGTTAGGTAGCAGTTTGTGTTTATTTATTTAGGGATCGTTACCAAACTATTTACTATCAGATATCAATTGGGGTGGTTTAAGCTTTAAGGTGTTGAAATAGTTTGGTGTATATATACGAGTTGGCAAACCGAAAGCTTGAATACCGTTGGATTATTGTTTTTATATTTTCAATAAAAAATAAGAAAATGGCGCACAGAAGAGCAAGTCCTTTCAAGTACCTCTTAATTCTTACAACTTCTACTGCCAATGTGAATTATACTGTACCTTGCCTATTAAAAATTAGGCAAACATTTCATAACAACTCCCACCTCTGTAGGAAATAAAGCAATAGCTAGCTAGGTGCTGCGTGAACCAATCAAATCGAAAAAGAAAAATTAAATAAACTGCACATCAGTTAAATGTGTTATGAAGTTGTGAAGCAATTCTCGTCGTGTTAATGTGTTATGTAAATTATTAGATCTCCTCCTAGCTACGTAACAATAACTATTTAATATTCAAATAGTTTCGCGCCTCAGTTTCTTTTCATTTGAAAACTCTCCGCATTTATAACGAGATGTCTTGACATAATTTTAATTTCTGTTAAATGCTAAAAACTATTTCTGACATTTAATGATCCTTAATAGCTCAAAAATCTTCTGAAAAGTAGTGTATCGCCAATAAAAAGACTAAATACCGATGTGCAATCGATGCAAAGTGCGATGTTTTATGAAAATGTGATGGGATGATGAGCAAAGTACACATATGAGTAATCGGGGAAAAATATTGATTGCAAAAAAGTACATTTATGCTCGAAAATATTTTTAAATTTTTGAAACGATAACTGTATTTATCCTTTCGTAAATTTTTGACTAAAATTTAATTACTTCAATACGCAGCGCAAACGTTAGAGTATCAGTTGATATATTATTATGTAAACATTTTAAGGTTGATACTCGTATATTAGAATAATTCATATAACAGATATACTTCACAGAGTCGAGAGTCTACTGTACTATCACTTAATATAAGAGCTCTCATTCTTGCATTATGAAAATCGAATTTGTTCATGGGTATGAACAATCTTCTAGTGAGCTTAAAATATAGTAAATATCAGATGCAATTCATGTTTACCCTTTTTATTTGTTTAAAATTTTGTCACGTTTCAGTTTTAGCCATTTTTGCTATTGCTTGTAAGCATCATCAATAGCAATTTCGATTAAATTTTATTTTCTTTATTTCCATTATGCAAAATTATATTATCCTAACAAATGCTTAGCCATTCAACACGGAATTTGTTTCCGACAGCCATAATCATTTATGTTTTATATTTTATTTATTCAGAAATTCAATAATCGAACGCATTTATATTATTCTGTCGGATATTTTATAACACGTCACACCCATCCGCTGCGCATCTTGCCAAGTATTACTTATAGGTTCTTTTGTGAAATAATGCAGTGCAGTTTACATCCATGCACACAAAACCTTGTGCTTCTTATCACAGATTTAATGCCAACATCACAAAATAGACGAAAAAGAAATAAATCAAGAATTACAGTTTTTAGTTACCCACTGCAAGAGTGAGTGCATGCATGTCGTGGGTTTTGCAGCGTGCATTTCAAGCCTCAACCATTACCATATATCTTGAGTCAAAAAGAAAGGGTCATTAAGACGTTGCACTAAATGTTAACTATCATCCAGGAAAAACTTATGCCTGCACTTTAAAATAAAAAAAAATTAAAATGTTTAGTTCTTGACGGCATTGGAATCAGTCTTGTAGGCAATTCCACGAGGTATTTGTAATCAAATTATAAGTTTCTGGTTGGTTTGTTTTCAGGATGGGATGTGTGTCTACAGAAAATATCAAAAACAACAAAACACAAACACGGATCTGATAAAGAATCAATTTATTACCACACCTTTTTATATTTCATAGACATTTTAGACAGTGATGGAAAAAGTGTTGTACGAAAGTTATAGCCTTTTATTTTATAGGCTCTTTAATGACAAAATGAGAGTTATAATAGGGTGCGCTGAACTGTTGCACATTGTTTACTAAATGACTCAATGTGTGGGAACTACGTTGGAACATCTCAACGTCGTTATTGTCTAACTCACAGTAGCCATATACGATGAGTTTCGTTATCGTTAAAGTTCCAACGTCACGACGTAGAACAGAGGCAGCGGGAGTAGCATACGTTTTATAAAAACAATAAAAGTGCACGCCAACAGAATTTTAATTTAAAAATTAGTAGAGTAAAACTATTATTGCAAAATTCCATTGTTCGCACATTTGAGGCCTAGAAGTGTGTTCGTTTTCTTTCGTTCTCTTTTGAATTTCTTACACTTTCTACGTCAGATTTGTTATGATGTTTCTTTCAGATTGTTTTTGTGATGACCATATCCGGTACTCCCATTTATTGGACTTGAATTTTAAGATTGCTATCCATAAAATGACTCCTAGCTCATGTCTTTAATCTTCTACTACCAAGTTTGTATTTTTTCTTGAATAAATTAAACTTTGAACTTTCCTTATTAGTTCAATCAACAAAACAAATAACATTTTTGTTAGCCCGATATTCTCTTAACCTGTTGTTCATTTATACATTGATTGTCATTTAATAATTTTATTAGAGATAAATAGTCCGATTAGGTAGTTTAAATGTCAGAGTTCAATAGTAAATCTAAAAGAGAGTAATTCTGCGGGCAGATTTGAATCAAAACAAATAATACCGCCAAAAATCGAAAGTCAATTCAAATCAATACAATTTGGAATGAATTAGTTGTACTACACAATATTCTCTTCAAAGTTTTCAATAACGCGCTCTCTAAGATAAGAGTAGTTGGTGCTGTCATCTCTACTGATTTAAATGTTCGTTTACTGTTCTTTTTTAAAAGTGTAGCTAAGTACAACAGTCATGAATATCAGTTTTAAATAAAGGAAGAAGTAGTTTTTTCTCTTTGTAACGTTTTCTGGTCAGTGCGATTGCGATAATTGTAAACTCAATATTAAAAAGCATTACAATGTACCTTTTTAGAGCAACCACTTGCTAATTCAATCATATCATCCAAGCTCACTAATATACGAGTATGCAATATAGTCAAATGAGCTCAAATTTACGATACAGCCATGAAAAATTGTAAAATTTTGGTTTAGTAGTAAATGAAATGCCGCACAGCATATTGTTTAAATTGCTCATATAGCCAATTACTGTAATGTCAATAAATCAATATTCGGTAATTGATTGAGGTTAACGAAAACTTACGACAACTGAGTCAATTTACTATGCCTTCAACACTAAAAGTACTTTATTGTCATTTTTTCTGTATCCTCGCGATGACAGTAACGGGTTATGCAATAAAACTGTTATGTATAATATATACCAACAACAATTGATTAAAAATTAAAAAGAAACGTTTATAACGCTAAGAAACGAAAACATACGAAAGACTTAAGCGACGAACTTGAAATACTTTTATTTTCGTTTGCGTTGTCTGTATTGGGTATTGCCAGAGAGGTGTATTGCCAGGAACATATAAAGGTTTAGCGATCGTCTGGAGTATTCAGTCGAGTTAAGTCGAAAATCAGTATTTTTCGCAAATAATCGTATCATATCGTGTTCATTGCTTATTGCACCTTTTCAAAAACTACACTAGATGTGCTACAAAAAATACTTTCGTGTAAATACTATTATGCTAAGGGGAGTGTGAAATGCCACGTGAAGTTTCCTCATGCGCAGGTACATGAAAGGTGTAAATGTTATAGTTGGATTTTTACGAAATCAATTAGCAAATTCAATTAAAAAAGTACAAAAACTAATTGTTAAATCAACACACAAACCAAAGACAACTGTGAGTTTTTGCCTTGCAAACATGATGAGAAATTCAAAAGCCACGAGGAGAGTAGTTTTGTGTCGAATGACTTCGAGGGAATACTACGAAGTATTGTGTTGTTGACTGAACAGTCCAGTCAGTAATCAGTTAAATCAACTGCAGAAAAAAACAATTATTACAGCACAGTACATGTAATTTTACAACTTGACGTGTTCCATATTTTGCAGCACATTGATCATTGAGCACAGCACCGCAACACGATGGCGCGACTCAGCGTTTACTTTTTGCAATTGCACAACAGATTGGCATGTTGGCGTATTTAATATCGAGCGTTTGGTGTTGAGAAACGTATGGGAATTTCTTGTGATTACGCTGTGCGCCAATGATTGGTTGATGGTGGTGGTTTTTCATATACACTTTGTCTGTGCTTCTTTTATTGGCGTGACGTGGTAATGTTTATGCCATATTGTACCACAGTACCACAGCGTAATATCAGTAAATATGCACCAATTTGCGTCTCTGTGCTAGCTGACACAGTTTCAGCGATAGTTGATGGTGCGAACTTTTTCACTTGCTACTGTTTTTTTTCTTCTCACTTTTATCTTTTTATTCAAATATACATCTTTCACTTTCATTTTGCATTTAAATACTGGATTTCCCTCGAAGCTATTTTGTTTATTAAAACTAACTGTTAATAATCACGTATTCAAAAAGTGTGATATAATAATCACTTGATTCTATAGATTCTCAGGAGTGTTTAGTGTCTGGGAAGCTTCCTTTTCATAAAAAGTTTGTATTCACTTTAATTTCCCTCAAAGCTATTTGGTTTATTAAAACTAACTGTTAATAACCACGTATTCAAAAAGCGTGATTTAATTACTTGATTCTATAGATTCTCAGAAGTGTTAAATGTCTGGAAAGCTTCCTTTTCACCAAGAGTTTGTTTTCACTTTAAATGGTGAATTGCGCCTATATAAACAGTCCCACTTAAAAACTTAATTGCGCAATTTAAATACAATACCTTATATTTTGTAATATATTTTATTAAATAAACAAAATATTTAAAATTTTCCAGATCAAGTGATCCCACAATGGCTAACAATGACGACGAAACAACGTGGCAGCGTTCATCATCAGCAGCAGTTTCGGTGCGACATGCCTTCAAAGCATACGGCAATAAGAAGAACACCAACCAAGTCTTGAACAATCTGAATATGACAGTACCCAAGGGCACAATGTAAGTACCTACAATAAAACAACCAAATCCACTTTATCTTCTAGTTTCTTTATTATTATTTTTTTGTAATCTCGAAATGGGCGGGAAAACACATATGGGGAATGTGACGCTGGTCATAGAAAGTTACGGGAATCAGCACAACACTCTCGCAAGTGTAAGGAAGTATTTACCATGCTTGTGTTGAAATCTTGATATACAATCGCGTTGCTGTAGCATTTGTTTTGTTTGGGAAAGGTCGGCTATTGATTTGAGTTTTTAAGTGCTAGAAATAACTTTCAACACAACAAAGGTAAATATTAATTAGCATACCTTGGCTAAATCTGAATTTCTGTGATCAATCCGATCCGCTATGTTGTTCAAATTTGACAGTACCTCTATCCATTGAAATCCGGGACATCAGTCAACTCCTGTGTACATTTTTTGTTGAATGAATGAATTGAATAAGTTGGACCAACAGAAATCCCAAAAATATAAGAGAAACAAAGTGGGATAAATGGCATGCTTTGTCAATGGTGTGAAAATACCTACTTGTAACTTGAATTGGAAAATAAAAAATTTCCAATTTGTAAAGGTTCAATTTATCTTCTCTTTTTTCTGATCGGAAGTAGCATTACATAAGAGGCGACTGTTATTACGCAACGATGTACTTATTTGGGTTTGCATTCATATAATGCGTGTAGATGTCAAAGTTTTTTCCATCTTCCTATCTGTTCTCACAATAACTTTCTTCTGTTCAAGAAATGTTCATTATAGGTATATATTAATCCCAACCAAGCGATCTGTATCTTGTCTTGATATATGACATTTTATGGCTTACCTCGTTACCTATTTTTAATAATAACATATTTGATAGGCTAAAATTTGAAAAAAAGTTTAATCATATATTTAATCTTAAGTCTGCACAAGATACTAAATATTTTATATATGTAAACTATATGTACATATTTTAATAAGACTTTTCGCTTAAAGTGCGGAAAAGCTGTTGTTACGTTGGGTCTAAAAATAATGTAATAAATGGCAACCTCTTGGCATTGGTTTATAAAATGTACCTACCTTGCTGCGAATCAATAATTAACAAAGATAATTTGTGCTTGTTATTGGCAACTGACAACTGCGGCAATATCTACTCCGCAAGTATGAATATTAAACGATAATTGCAAATTACCTTTTAAGCTGGAGCAGATTTTAAAAGATTTTATCATTTTTTGCTTAAGAATGCACGTGCTTCCTCCTCTTTGCTTTATTATTTATTAATTATTTTAGTTATTTTTCTAGTTTAAGACTTTTTATTGTGAATAATAATTATTAGTGAAGAAATTGTTAACATTGCTGGAGACGTTTTATGTCAAGTGCAAATGGCAAAGATCAATAGGTCTTCTGTTGTATTAAGTATTTATTGTGGTTGGTTACAGAGGAAAGGCGATAAGCAATAATATACACAACAACAGCACTTAATTTTACTACGTAATCAGTTTAAATACAGAAATTGCATCCTGATTTAACTGTCGTTTTTTCTTGTAACTAGTTGCATTGATTTTGCGATACCGCTTTTAAACGGAGCTTATTAAAATTTAATTCTAAAGGTTCAATAATGAAATGACTTGTTTCTATTTCTATTTCTGCAATGTGTTAATGATGAAATCATATGAAGGGAACATGCAGCGAACAGAATTTATGACAAAGAAATCGCATACCCGAAATTACCAAGTTCTGAATAGGCTCTGCAATGAACTAAAGCTGCTGATAGAAAAAGTAATAAAACAACCCATAAAAATTAAAGTTTTTTGTGTAAATTCTCTATTCGGAGATACACAATGTGCAAGGTTTGAATAAAATCGGGTAAATTTTTTAAAAAAATTGTTTGGGAGCCCCCTATCCCCATCCCTTCAAAATTTTTACAAAAAGTGTTTCCATAGGAGATACACATGTGTATAAAATTTAAAGAAAATTGGGCTAATTTAAAAAAAAATTATATGGGAGCCTCTCGGCCATGGGGCCACTTCCAAATTATTACAAAGAGCGTTGTCCATAGGAAATGTGTGTATAAAATTTGAAGAAAATTGGGTAATATTTTTAAAATTTTCTATGGGTCCATTCGACGCCGGGGACCTATCACTTCAAAACTTTTACAAAAAGTGTTGTTCACAGAAAATTTAGTTGTCCCCGACCCCGGGGCCCGATCCATCCCAAAATTTTACAAAAAGTGTTGTATATATGGTTCTATTAGACTGAAGTTGAAGTATACTTCTGCTTAAACTAAAATTTGAACTTCATATACTAATCATCGAATAAAAAAATTAAAAAAACATTTGAAGCACACGCAAAAAATAATGGTAATGATAAACGAAAATGTCTAACGCGTTTCAAGTGTGGAAACCTGTCTGGACAGATATTGAAACATCAGCAGCCTCATTTTTCTGATTAATGCTAAATAAATTTGTATTTGTAATATTCGTTATGCGATGTTCAGATATATTTATTCTGTATTCTGGGATTTTGGACTTTTTCAGAAATTCTTAATTATCATGGTCGATTTTGGACGCTTTCTATTCCTTAGGGGATTCCTAGTCACGTATATTTTGTAATTTTTCTACGGCTAAAAAACGCGTTTTCTTTTGGGTAAATTTAAAAAATGTGTCCAGTCATAGCAATTAATTAGATGATCAGTGTCAGAAAGAAAACAAAAGATAAAAAAAGATAACGAGCGACCTTGCTGTTGCACGTGCAAGATCGAAACACGAATATATATTTATTCATATATGTACTATATATACTGTATTCACCATTTCTTCTCCTTAATTTCCGAACGCACACGCTGTGCTAAGCAATGTACGGGTGCAAACCCCTTGAGCGTGTGTTTATTATAAAAAAAGAATTAAATATATTATGTAATCAGCTTATCATCCGAAAAAATGATGTTATATACAGATTTTCATTAGTTATTTACCCAACTTTTAATATATTATTATAAATTTTACTTACTTATTAGTTTTTATTAAGTAACGTTTATGTCCCTTAAAAATTCTTAAAAAGATACCCATCTTTAAGACAATAAACTCTGTCTATAGATGCACAGAGAATGCGAACAGAATGGGAATATGTATTAAGCAGCTCTTGTATTCCCCAGCAATAGACCAATAAGACCATCAGTTGATTACACTTCGTAGTGCAGATACTCGTGTCTGTCTGAACCAAAGTGATCTTTCAATAGGAAACAACTTGAAGACGTCATTGTTTATTGTTTTCAAAAACACTTGAGCAATTTGCGTTGCGATGAAGGAGAATGCTAAATGCGCTCGAGGTCTCGTCTACGATCGGCAGACTTCAATCAGCGTATACAATGGACACACAACTCATTTTCCGTTGACGTTGCTGCACTTGTACGTGCCTCCTAAAGGTTCAACGAACATGGAACTAGTGTGACTCATAGGATGTAGACTCTTCCTTTTGTTGTAAATTATAAACTTGTTGATGCGTTCGAGGCATACATCATCAGGAAACTTGGTGATGCACAAATGCAGGTTAATTCATGAACTCCAAGTGATGAGTTAGCCCTAAAGGTGAGAACGACAATGTGTTTTCGTCTCATTGGCACATAAATGAGAAAACATTGACCCACTTTTCAATGCCCCCGGGTCGGCTCTGCGAGTTGTGATCATAAATCTGGTGGAAACATATTTTTGTTATAAAACTAACTTGAATGTATTAGTACAATTATTTTTAGACGGTAAGCTGAGTAGTTTGTATGTTATGACGGATTTCAAACAATTCTGCGAATAGAAGGCAAAATAGAATATCCCATATTTAAAGGGGGGAAAACAACCCATGAAACTTAGAATTTTTCATGTAAATTCTCCAATCGGAGATACGAATGTGTATACAGTTTGAATAAAATGGTGCTAATTTTAAAAAGAATTATATGAGAGCCTCTCGGCTCTGGCTCCCGATTACTTCAAATTTTTACAGAAAGTGTTGTCGTCGGAAATATGCATGTGTGCAAAGTTTGAATAAAATCGCGTTTTAGGAAGTGGATTAAAAATAAGATTTTGCGACAAATTAGCAAGCACACAAACAAACAAATAAACACAAAAAACACATCCGGACGGACGCGAAGTTAATGTAGAAAATTTAATAAACATTTGACGAATGTGTCAATATAAAAAAATTGTTGGTATTGTCAGTGGCTTGTTTTAACACCGATACATACAATACACACATACTCGTATAAAGCAAACCAAATTCAAGGTGGAATTTTGGACGTTTCAACTTGAACTACGGAAGCGTTACTTCAGCTCAAGATCATCAGTGTGCTGTGCATTGCTAAAAACTCGTAAAAAATTAGGCAACTTTTGTTCGCTTCGTCTATTTATGTAATAAATTCATTGTCTTCGCCAATGAAGTGCAAATAATTATATTTTTGCTCTTAATGTGGGTATACGAGTGCATGATAATACTCATGCATTATGGATATTGTGTACACGTATGTGTGTGTCACATCATCACTTTTTATGAATTTAGTATCTCTTTGTTGGCATTGGTAGATATGAAATAAAATGGAATAACTAGCAGACATCTATCATGAGCTGTTGTGGCACTTTTTGCCAAAATTCATAATCATAGTCGTTGTTGCGTTGCGTACTGCGTTTAGCACGAAATTAAACAGAAACAATATCTGGCTAGACACCGATAAACTACATCTTTTTTAGCCTCTACCTCTATTTAGTATCTTACAAACCTAATCCATTTTGACTCACAAATGCCTTTTTCTTTTTTTTTCTTTGTAGCTATGGTCTTCTCGGTGCTTCTGGCTGTGGCAAAACGACACTCCTATCCTGCATCGTTGGTAGACGTCGTATGGATGCGGGTGAGATTTTCGTTTTGGGTGGCAAACCGGGCACACGTGGCTCTGGGGTGCCCGGCAAACGTGTCGGTTATATGCCACAGGAGATCGCCCTATACGGTGAGTTCTCGATTCGCGAGACTATGATGTACTTCGGCTGGATCTTCGGAATGGAATCATCGGAAATCGTCGAACGTCTACAGTTCTTGCTAAACTTCTTGGATCTGCCGTCGGAGAAACGTTTGGTCAAAAATCTTAGCGGCGGCCAACAGCGACGTGTGTCATTTGCTGTCGCGCTTATGCATGACCCTGAACTCTTAATTCTTGATGAACCGACAGTTGGTGTTGATCCACTGTTGCGGCAAAGCATATGGAATCACTTGGTACACATAACGAAATCTGGCCAAAAGACAGTCATCATCACGACACATTACATCGAAGAAGCCAGGCAGGCGCATACGGTAGGTCTCAGAAGTGTAAAGAAAAGCAAAGATTAACGTCAATATAGGAGTAGGTTTTAGTGTTTTTCCATATAGCGCACACATACACACACTTTACGACTGCTGTCCTCGCATAATAGATACTCCTATCATCGTATCGTGTTGCTGCTTTGTTCAGAATATCATTGAAATTTTTGTAATTTTGCGATCGCGGTAATAATTACTATCATCTGCTCGTACGAGTGCTTTACCTTGTTTTTGTTGCGTTCATTATTAGCCAATTCAGACACGAAATAATTTCCAATTTTTTTATTATGCAAACGAATGAATGCTACAAAAGCAAAGCAATCAAAACATATACACGCAACTGAATGAACGAGGATATGAAGCAGTCGTAGTCGTTAACAGTGTAACGATTTTACGATGGTTGTGTTTTATGCTTATTTGGTTACTCCAGAAGTTAATAAATCAATCGCGATTTAAAGAAGTACACCATTCGGTTCCTAATTGTTTCTTGATATGTTATTTAAAGGTAGATTGCTGGCAAACGAAACGATTCTGAGAATCTATAAGCTCCCGTGCGAATGTTTAGCAGCTCCAAACACAAATCAGTGGCGTAGTCCGATTTCTGGCTGCCTACCTTTCAGTTTTTCTGGTATTTCTGCAATGCAACTCTATCTTTGCTTTCCTTGAATAAACCACAAAATGACTTGCAAACCAACTAAAAGTAGAAAAATAACTCAGGACCGGACCCCAGTTGTAGAACCAAATTTGATGAGAAGATGATTGCACTTGCATGCTTCAGACCCGAAAACAAAACCAATCTGTCGAAGTGTCAGGCTCTTCGTTGTGAACGGTTTTCGAATGGAATGTAAAATTATACCTAACACTGGGTAGCATGAATGCAACGTTAAACAGAAATGCAGAGAGTAATTTTAAATTCACGCTGCAAATGTAATGTGCTATTATTTACTCTTGGATCATTTTTTCTAATTTTTAATGGAGCTTGCAGCTGCTCTGTTTGTTAACTGGCTGCTGTAAAGACAGAATAGGGCAATTATTGAGAAGAGTAGGAGTCCATGTGAGAATAAGGTATATAGCGCAAAGTTAATTTTAATGAAGAAAAAATCATCCCAAGGGTAAAAACCTCAAAACAAACCAAAATTGATTGTCACCGAAACTAACCCAACCTAACCTAGTCAGTCTTGATTTACATGTGTTTCGGAAACTCTTTTGCGTTATCTGTCGCGAATTACGCAAAACGAAAATATTTCTCAATTTTAAGTTTGGGAATAACTGAATGAAAGATTCGAGAATCAATTAAGAAAAGTTAGAGAAGTTGATGCCATTATGGTTTAAGTGTTTGTTAAATATTTGTTAAGCACTGACTGAGTACACTGATGATAATTCATCACAGTTTTAGAATCACTTTGTTCATGAGTGAGTGAGACAGTGTCATAATAGCCAATTAGTATAGTGGAAATTTGCAATTTCAAGAATTTTTTTTCAAACTACTTTTGTCAGAATTCCACCCCCTCTTCATTGACACTTCTTTTCCTTCTTCTTTTACTCGGTTGAGGAGCATAGGGCTTCTAGAAGTGCCCGCCAACGAACTCTATTAACCGGCAGAGGTTTCAAGAGACGACACTCTGTCCTCTGAGATCTTGCTTCCTCTTCTATTGTCCTTTTCCATGTCCTACTAGGATGACCAACTCGGCGGCTTCCTTGTGGATTACAGTCGAGCGCCTGCTGGTTTTCTCAAACGACCATTATAAAGAGCAATGGAGAAAGGGTGAAACCTTGTTTGAATCCCGAGTAGATGTTAAAAGTAGAGCCAAGATGGCCGTTATGAATGACACGGCATGATGTCATGAGTTTTTCCGGAACACCATAATTAGCCACATCATGTTTCGTGCCACATTGTCAAAAGCACGAGCAAAACATACAAAGACCAAATACAGAGGAGAGCGATACTCAACTGACTGTTCAATGATTATACGCAGTGTGTAAACTTCATCAGTACAGGACGGTTTGAGCAAAACTCTGCTTGTTCATTCATCAGGATTGGCTCTAATGCATTATGTAGCGCCTAGCTATTATTGTAGAGATCACTTTGCTTATAATGTTCAACAGAGTAATTCCTCTCGCAATTTCGCAGATCAATTTCTTTGGGGATTTGAATATTAAGCCTTCTTTTAACGACGGTGGAATGATTTAAGATTCCCAGATACCTTGATATAGCGCGTGCAGTGTTCGCGTACTAAACTCGACATCGCCCTGAAGGAGTTCTGCATATCATTATCTGCGACATAGCCGGTTGCACTGAATGAATTTTTGTCCTTATCTCATCCAACGAAGCGTTTGCACTGTCCAAGCCCCGGGGTATTATCCCAGTGGTCCACACGAAGTTTCCTTTCCCAATTATTTATCATCGCTGTGGTGGCAACCCAGCTAATACCACAGTATGGTTCCGGTCCTAAGAACTCAGATTCTGGACCAGGCCTACCTAGTTCATCTGCATGTCCCTGGTGACCAGGGACCCAACCTAGTTTTACCCTAACTGATTTAGAGTCCATTATGCTGGACGATCACCATCAGCCGATGAAAATGGAGTTGGATTGGCCACAATTTGAGAAAGCCAGCGGACGATATTACGAAACTAGCGCTCGACTAGAATCCACAAGGAAGCCGCCGAGTTGGCCGTCCTAGCAAGACATGGAAAAGGACAATAGAAGAGGAAGCAAGATCCCAGTGGAGCGAGTGACGTCTCTTGAAACCTCAGGCGATAAATCGAGTTCGTTGGCGGGCGTTTGTAGAAGCTCTATGCTCCCCTGCGGAGTAAAGGAAATAAAGAAGATGCTGGACGATAGCGCTTTAAGTGCTGCCTGACAATCTGAAAAGATATAAATCGTAGCGCCTATAATACCGCCTTACTTAGGTTTATCCTAGCGCAGACCTTAATGGCATGGAGTTCCGCTTGGAAGACTGTAGGACTCTTACCCATTGTTATTGAGACTTTTGTGTTGGGTACGATCACCTATATTTATTGAAAAGTTTCCAGAGACTTCCATTCTTATGTACAGAAATATCTAGCAAAGAACAGAACATTTCTTATTTAGAACTACATAAGAGTATGCAGGAGCTTAATTCTAATTGCTCGTATTCCATTATCGATCGGGCAACGCCATGTTCCTTTTATACTTCCATGGCTACACTACTATTCGAAATAATATGTTTTCCCCCAAACTATCCCTATGGAAAACAAAATCTCAAAATTATGCGAATTGTTTATTTTAAAACAAGTCCCATCAAATATTAACAGGTAGAAGTCGAGATATACGAGTGAACAAACAGTCAAACAAACACACACTGAAAAAAATTCCTTTGTCCTTTTTACTCAAAACTAAAAATGTATCAATCTACTGGAAAAATACAACCTACTCGTACCTACACAATTGAGTAATCACTGCATTGTTTGGTAGAATATCTACAGTTAAAGCACCATCGTCATCATTTTGGCTATTCAACCTCCCATACTTTCACAATTATTTAATTTATTTCATACTGAAGTGTTAAATGCTTGTTTTTTGGCCCTAATCCTGACCACTTACGATGTTTTCCGTCCATTTTCTTTGCTCACTTACAGATTGGTCTTATGCGTTCTGGCAATCTTCTTGCCGAAGAATCACCAGGCGTCCTTTTATCAATATACAAATGCATTAACCTGGAGGAAGTGTTTTTAAAATTATCCCGTATTCAAAGCCAAAAAGGAGATGTATCTGAAGTTAATTTCAGGTACTTTTGACACTTTGAGTTTCATTTTGTTGTTGTAGTTGCTACTACTTTTGATTTCCTGCATGCATTTATTTTTTTTTCTTTTCTTCATTCACCATCAATTATTGTACAACTACTCATTTACAGTAATAATATCTCGTTACATGCCATGGCATTCGGCAGTAAAAAGGATATACCAAGCTCGAGTCAAGATGGCGGCGTGGTTGGTCTCAACTTCCATCAGAGCAAAGAAGTTTTGATCAACGACACAAATGGATCGATTTATACGGTTTGTAGTAGAATTGTGTTGGTTCAGTGTATGGAAATTTTGTTGTTTGTTGAGAAATCATGTTAAGGTTTTTTTTAATATTTTTCTATTCTTCATGAAACAATTATTTTAATTTCCGTATTGTACGCCTACGCAGCTAAACCAAGAGCCATACAGTCACCCGCCACCGTCGAAGAAACAACAGAGTGTCAATGACGAAGAAAGCTGCACCGACTGTTATGGCGATTTGTGTAACGTGAGTTTAGTCCTTTTAACAATGGCGTAAAATTCAGACGATCAGAACCCAATGTTGTACCGCTGCCAAAGCTGCTCTTATCAGCTATTGGATTGGGAGCTATGAGGGCGGGTTCTGATTGTTCCATAAACACGAAAGCAAACTCACACTATCGCGTATTCTCTGCAGGTGACATCAAAGGGAAAAATCAAGGCTTTGCTCGTAAAGAACTTCCTGCGAATGTGGCGTAATGTTGGCGTTATGTTGTTCATCTTTGCCCTGCCAGTGATGCAAGTGATCCTCTTCTGCTTGGCCATTGGACGTGATCCGCAAGGACTTAATCTGGCGATTGTCAATGGAGAAATGAACAACACAGTAAGTTGCGAGGCGTCAATCTAATCGTTTAATCGTATTTAGCTTGACATGTAACATGTAATCGCAGGAAACCTGCTTCTGGGACGATGGTTGCCACTTCTCGAATCTCGGTTGCCGTTATTTGAGCCATTTGAATCATAGCGTAATAAAAATATATCACACGAATGTGGAAGATGCGACGGATGCAGTGCGATCAGGGACGGCATGGGGTGCTATCTACATTACCGAAAATTTCACGGATGCCTTCACTGCGAGAGCTGCATTGGGTAAGATCGAGCTGTTTTGTTGTTCTCGTTGTTTTCGTTTTTTTTTTTTTTTTTTTAGATAGAGCCAAGGGATGACTCCCTGAATGACTTACGTCACGGCAATAAGTTGGGCTAAGCCCTTTTTCTGTTGTATTAAAAAAATCACTTATTCGTTTGATAAATCGTTTAGGCCGCGACTCTGATGACGAAACCATCGATCAATCTGAAATCAAAGTCTGGCTCGACATGTCCAATCAACAAATTGGCGTAATGCTCAATCGTGACCTTCAGCTGGCGTACCGTGACTTCGCAATGGGACTGCTCGAGCAGTGTGGCAACAATCCTAAGCTCGGCGATGTGCCAATTCAATTCAAGGAGCCCATATACGGGACAATGAATCCATCGTTTACCGATTTCGTTGCGCCGGGAGTGATCTTGACGTAAGTACGCTCGCTCGCAACTCATAATTATCTTCTCTTATTGTTATGATAATGAGTTTCGGCTCATGATTCGAATTTGTCGAATTAATTAATTAATCAATCATTTATTGTTAATTCATTCAAACAGAATTGTTTTCTTTTTGGCCGTCGCTCTGACGTCATCGGCGTTGATCGTCGAACGCACTGAGGTGAGTAACGTGCGCAAGTGCGATTGTGCGATTTCTTTTGTTATTGGTTTGTGCTAAAGCTGTCTTCTGCGCTTCCCATTCCAATGTAGGGTCTTCTTGACCGTTCATGGGTCGCTGGCGTTTCACCTGGTGAGATTCTTTTATCGCACGTGGTCACTCAATTTGTAGTGATGTGCGGGCAAACTACACTTGTGCTAATCTTCATGTTGGTGGTATTCGGCGTCACGAACAATGGGAGCCTCGCCTGGGTTGTCGTCATCACTCTGTTGCAGGGAATGTGCGGCATGTGTTTTGGATTCTTCATCTCTGCTGTTTGTGAGCTCGAAAGGAATGCCATTCAGTTGGCACTTGGCTCGTTCTACCCGACGCTACTGTTGTCAGGCGTTATCTGGCCAATCGAGGGAATGCCGGTTGTTCTAAGGTAATTCATTTTAGGTTTATTCACTTTACCCCCACTAAGAGTTTACCAAATACCACCACTTTCCACTGCAGGTACATCTCGCTGGCACTACCATTGACGCTGGCCACATCATCTCTGCGATCGATACTCACTCGCGGCTGGGAGATAACCGAGGACACCGTTTACTTTGGCTTCCTCAGCACCCTGGGGTGGATTGTGTTGTTCTTAGTGCTGACATTGGTTGCCTTGCGATCGAAACGAGGATAACAAACTTAAATTCAATTCTGATTTAGGTACCAACTTCTTCTCTAAGTTCCTTCCGTTCACTTCAAGCGAGAAGGACCAAAAAATTCAAATTCCTTCTCCTCTTGCTTTGTTCCTCGACAATCTTCTTGCTTTCTAAGACGAAAGGAACAAATCTTAATTTATTTCGTGCATTGGCGCACTCCACATGCGCGAGGTGTAATTTTTACTTAGTATATAACGTAATTTTTATTTAGCGCATAGTCCACTAAGGGTTAAGTAGCCAACCGACGTAATTCAGCAAAAGAGTTTATCGTTTTTTCTTACGTTATAATGTACATACACACACTTCTTTATTAATTTAGGAATTATTTTATTATTTTAGAAGAAGAAAAAAAATTGACAGTGTGTCCCTGTCCGTACAACAAAAGCGAACAATCAATTTACGATTATTAATTATTAACTAATAACTATAATGTGTATGTGCGTGTGTGTGTCGTAAGGACTGTGATTGATTAATTATTGATTAAGAATTATTGCAAATTTTAATTTGTGGGCCCCGAGGTTTTCTCAAATAAATTTCATTTTGTCTGTAAGGGTTTTAGTGTGTATCTATGTATATTTTTTTACCATACGTCTAAATACATATTTTGTATAAAACTATCTATAAGTTGTCAATTTATGAATTTATGGAAATTCATTTGTGGGATAGTTAGTATTAAGTTATGAACAACCATAGCAATTACATTGTGAACAAACAATAAATTGAAAAGTCGTAAATGTACTTTACAACAATTCATTGCTCTCATCCGATTGGTACTCGTATTTATGTCTGTATAATGTACGAAGGACTTTCATTCTATGTAAATATGCGGAAACAAAAAAACCATAGCCGCTAAAATAAATACGAATTGTGTAAAACTGAAGATTTGGAGAAAAAGTGTTTTATTGAGAAGAAAACAAAAATATTTCCAGTTTCAGGGAAACAACCGGGAACAACAGGCAGCTCAATGTGCATAACGCTGAAGACACAGGAAAGCCAAAAGACCAAGCTGAGACCAGTGACTCTTTCGAGCAACAGTCTGGTTGCCAAGGCAGATCTAAACACAACATAATTTTTTGCAATGTATTGGAGTGCAGTCTCTATTTTTTTTTTTTTTATGTGGGATCCCTAGTCCAAGTGACTGACACCGCGACCTAAAAGATCTATTGTATCAATAGGGCATTAATTGTCTAAAAGACATGCAACCTTCCTAATAAAGGCCAATATGTCCTTAGTAGCAGAGTTTTTCAACTCCGATGTGGAGCACAATTCCTTATGGAATATGCGTTTCCTTAACCAAATAAGTGCTGGGCAATCGCAGAGAACATGTTCGGATGTCTCCTCATCCTCCGCTCAGAATCTGCATTCTGTTAGAGAGCCCACACCTATTTTGTTAAGATGGTATCTAAGGCCACAGTGGCCAGTTAGAAAACCTACTATTTTCCTAATGCTACCTTTATCAAGATTCAGGATTTCTTTGTATGAGTAGGGTCTGATCAGTTGTTTGGATTGCCTTAGCCCTGGGGTATTAATCCAATGTGCCAGGCGAAGTTCCCCCTCCCAACAGTTTAACACCTTTGTGGCGGCACTCCAGTTGACGCTACAAAAAAGGTTCAGGTCCTATGAGTGCAGTTTCTGAGCCAGCTCTAGCTAGTTCATCTGCGGCTTCGTTGCCTGCGATACCTCTATGACCTGGTACCCAACCAAGCTTAACCCTGTTGTGTCTGGCCAGAGATTGCAATGCTTCGTAGCAGCTTTTTACTGTAAAAGAGTCCATTAAGTTGGACGACAGCGCTTTGATTGCTGCCTGGCTGTCTGAGTAGATATATATTCTAGCGCCTTTAACGCCTTTGCTAAGGTTTAACCTGGCACAGATCTCAATGGCATGGAGTTCGGCTTGGAAGACCGTTGGGCTGTCTCCCATTGGTATCGAGACCTTTGTATTAGGTCCGTAGACACCGGCTCCAACTCCAGATTCCATCTTTGATCCATCCGTGAACCAAACCAGACCAGTAGTGTCTAGTGTCGGAACACCATTTGACCAGTTTGCGCGGTCTGAGATCTCTACTTCAAATAACCTTCCGAAACAGTACTCCCTGACCATAACGTCCGGTATTGTGCAGAACATGTCTCTTTGGGGAATTGAGTTGAGGATACTCAGGTGTCCCACAAGGTCGCCTGGTTTATACTTAAATTCTAGTTGCAGCTTGATAGCACATCTAGCGGCCGTCTTCCTGATGAATATCTGAAGGGGCGAAAGACCTACGATAGCTTCTAATGCTGTCGTTGGGCAGGTGCGCATAGCACCTGTAATACCTAGACAGGCAATTCTTTGGAGCTTCTGAAGCTCGTTTGCCGTTTTTCGCTCGAGTACCTTGGGCCACCATATTATGGCTGCATACGAGATTATGGGTCTCACCATCATTGTGTAAATCCAATAACTCATCTTAGGATTTCTTTTGGTGAAAGGCACTAGAACAGTTTTGCTAGGATTGATGGATAACCCTTCCCTGCTACACCAGTCTAAAACTTTTAAGAGCGCACATTGCATGACAGCAGAGATAGTCTTGCAGTGTTTGCCTCTTATTATAATTGCCAGGTCGTCAGCATAACCAATGGCGGTGTTGCCTGATCTGCGTAGATTGGCCAAGAGATCATCTATGACCAGTGACCACAGAAGGGGAGAGAGAACTCCTCCTTGGGGGCATCCCTTAACTGCGGTCACAGACACTGACACTCCTCCTGAGGAAGATGTGATATCCCGACTCTCGAGCATAGCCCTAATCCACAGATTGGTCGAGGTTTCGATACCCTTGTTGCTAATAGCTCTCTCTATAGAGTCATAGCCAGTGTTATCGAAGGCGCCTTCAATGTCCAGAAATGCACACAAAGCAACCTCCTTGGATCGAAATGTTCCTTCTATCTTTTTAACTAGATAGTGGAGGGCACCTTCTGTGCTTTTGCCTTTTCTGTATGCAAACTGGCTTGAGTGCAAAGGAGCAGACACCTCTAGTCTGCTTCTAATATGAACATCAATGAGTCTCTCCATGATTTTTAGGACAAACGATGTTAGACTGATTGGTCTGTATGATTTAGGTAGTTCACTAGGCCTATTGCCTGGTTTGGGGATAAAAATCACGTTTACCTGTCTCCAGGCAAAAGGGATGTATCCCCAGTTGAAGCTAGCTCTAAATAATAAAATTAAAATCGGAAGGATTGCATCAATCGCCTTCTGTATAAGAGCAGGAAAAATGCCATCCCCCCCAGGGGCTTTGAATGGTTTGGAGGAGCCTACTGCCCATCTAACCTTATCAGAGGCAAATATTTTGCCAGATAAACTATTGGCTCTACTAGCGATACTAACCCTTCGGTCAATCGTGTTCGAATTTGTGTGAGGTACACTGTTGTACGAGCCGGGGAAATGAACATGTAGAAGCGTTTTTAGTGTGTCCTCCCGGTCCGTCGTGTAGGTGCCGTCATTCTTTTTCAACAGACCCACACTATTTGTCTGATCCTTAACGAGTGCCTTGTGGATTCGCGCGGCTGCAGGCATTTCAGCGATATTCTCGCAGCACTTCCTCCACGTGGCCCGCTTAGATCGTCTTAATTCAGAGTTATATTCTGTAAGGGCGGACTTATATTCGTCCCACCTCTTTGTGTGTTTAGCTGAGTTGAAGAGCTTTCTAACTTTCCTCCTGAGCTTGGCCAGTATGTCATTCCACCAAGGAACTTTGCGTTTACAAAGATTAGTTTTGCCGACACAACTGCCATGGTAGGAAGTAAGTAGTAAATCATTTACTTGGTAAGCTGCCTCGTCTAGTACCTCTATTGAGTCAATAGGTGAGACAAGCATATCTGATTTGGAGAGAACTAGTCCTCGATAAAGATTCCAGTCGGTTGACTTAGGATCGTATCTGGTATGTTCCAACGCGCCTGGAATGTCAAACCTGATGTGTTGGTGGTCTGACAGCGAGGCCTCATCGGACACATGCCAATTAAGAATGGAATTTGAGATAAATGGACTAACGAGTGTGAGATCTAGTACCTCTTCGCGAATCGCATTTACGAAGGTTGGTTTAGAGCCCTTGTTTGCGATATCTACATTATTGCTAATAAGATAATCTAAAAGACACTCACCCCTACGATTGATACCGCTGCTTCCCCAAACCTCATGATGAGCGTTGGCATCACATCCTATGATGAAATGGATGTTTCTTTCTTTACAGTGCGTTATCATATCCTGCACTTCTTTGGGCGGAATGGTGTCTTCATCGCCGGGGAAGTATGCCGAGGCACATACAATATTTTGTTTCCCCCTCTCGGTCGGAACCTCCACCAGAACGGCAACCAGGTCCCTAGTTGTAAATTCTGGAATGGGAAGGAAGTTAATGTTAGATCTGATAAGGCAGGCCGCTCTTGGAACCGCCTCCCCACATTTTACTATTAACTTACCTTTCCCGTCCTTTAGACCCTTCACCTGTCTGTGCAGTCTCTATAAGCTGGAGAAGATAACTTTGCAACAATTGATCTGTTTTTCGGTCTTAGTATATAAATTCTCTATCAATTAAAAGATATAGCACTTTGATCGCTAGATTAGATTCCTTAAACTTTAACTTCTCGCGCCAAAAAAATCACACAAGTGCTCGGGTGGTGAGTTCTGTATACCACTGAAAAACATCGCTAAAATAATTTAAAAATATATATTAAAAAAAATGATATGATAAAAAAATATATATTTTCTTATAACAAAATTACATTGAAAAAAAATACCTTTGTTGCACAAAAGATCTGTAATAGTTATGTAATAAAGGTATTTATTCGGGTAGGGCTTCTCAGCTATTCATTACGAGTACTCAGCTGCATTTGTTTTACCTTCCAGGTTCTGAAAATTTTGACAAGAGTATCATAACTGTCTAAAGTTATTAATTAGCGACTGTTATCAGAAGAAAGAACTAAATAGCAGTTACAGCGATACTGCTGTGCAGTTTATGTAGTCGCGTGGTGTATTGTCAAGCACACCGACTTGCTACCAAATAACTGTTCACAACGACCGTTTCGTTGATGGAAATGCGATCATACGCTGGTAATTTTCCTCCAATAAAAGAAAAGCTGAATGATCGAATTAGTCCCTTTAAAGTAAGGTTGGCGCGAGACAAATAACCTCGCCCGTAAAAAGACATTTTTACCGAACCCCAATTTAGCCTCGGAGACACTGATTTATTATGACGAAGAATGCTTAACGATTTCGGTATGTTCTCATGGAACGTACGCTTACTGTACAGAGCTGTATAGCAGATAGCCAGGAACCCGTCTAAATATAAGGCTGACATAACAGCAATCCAGGAGATGCGGTAGACGGGAAATGTTGTAATACAGTAATGTAATACAGCTGTCATGCGTATAAGAGAAATAGCCACACCCCTTAAGAATACTGCTGACTCCATCTTTGACAGTAGTCGTTGAGATCCTGGAGCCCTATCATGATTTCCGCCGCGAAACAATTTTTACGAGATATCGTAAATTTGAAATCACCAAACACGATACCTTTGCGCCATCTATTTCGATATCGAGAAAAGTTCCGCCAACAAAAAGATAGCGGACATTTTTAAATTCTCTATATTAACTTCACTTGCCCGTGGGTCGACGGTCGGTCGTCGGTCGGTCGTCGGTCGGTCGTCGGTCGGTCGTCTGTCGTAGATTCTTGCGATCAATTTTTAACCCACTTCCCATGGCCCGATTTTATTGAAATTTTGCATACATGTGTATTTCCGGAGACAACACTTTCTCCCAAACAAAAATTTTAAAAAATTTACCCGATTTTCTTCAAATTTTACACACATGTGTATACCCAATAAACAATACTTTTTCGAAAATTTGGTAGTGATCGGGTCCCGGGTTCGGCCGCAAGGCCCTTATACATTTTTTAAATATCTATACTGGCATCAGATATTCGTCGTCCTTTATGGACTGTGTGCGGTGTGTGCTGCGCAGTCGGCTGCGCATTATTATTTACTGAATTGTATTTTTATTGATGTCGTTTTTTTTGTTGTCGATATCAACTTACAGATAGAACAACAAGTTTTCACAATATTCTGTCATTTGGCGTTTTCATAAATTAGTTCAGAGCAGTCAAAGAGTTCTCAAGATAAATGTTCGTGTTTCTTATTTGCTCAGAGTATGAGCGTGCTCTAAGTGCTCAGAATAAAATGATCTGAGCTTTTTCAATTTTAACATCTGATGTCAAATGTCTGTTTCGATGATTTTCTCCTACAATAAAAAAAAATGGATCAGGATCGAGGGGCTCCCATATCAATTTCTGCGATTAGAGAATTTAGATGAAAAATTTTAATTTTTATGGGTTGTTTTTTTTCGATTGACAATTGACATTTCTTTATTGTGTTGATGATCGACAGTTGTTTGTCAAGTCAGTCTGACGTTAAATGAGTACGCAGTCTCGTACGCCTTTAATGGGTGCGTTTATGACATTAAATTGGTGCGTTTAAAGTCTTTTCGATAGCGGAATTCATGATACGTTGAAGCGGGTCGAAAAGAAGATATCGAAATAGTTTACGACTCGAGGCGGAAATCATGATAGGGCCCCTGTTTCGATGATGAATGTATGCTAGCGACTGAACGTAAGAATGTTGCGTATCGTGAAGAAGAATATAAAAAGCTCAAAAGATATGAAAAAATATATAACCGGCGAAAAAGAAAGACCGGGAAAAGAATCTAGTCCGTGAACTAAAACAGTAAAGAGAGCGAGAACCGCACCAGGCGCGGAATTCTACCACGCGTTGCACATACTGCAGCTGGTCAGCTAACTGAGGAATAACCAACGACCAGACTATGATGTCGCTACCAAGCATAGAAGTTATTAGAGCGGCAAGGGGGGATAGAGTGGTCTGCGTTATCTTCAACCTGGTGTTGCAGAAAGCGATCCGAGACTCCGATGTAACAGCGAGAGGAGCAATCCTCTATAAGTCCATTCAAATACTGGATTAAGCAGAAGATATTTATATCAATGGAAGAAACCAATGAGCTGTTCTGGAAGCTTTCATCCCGATCTGGGCCTACACAGAAATGAGAGCAAAATGAAGTACATTGCGACCACAAGTTTGCAGTCCCTCAATTAAAATAGTGGGGCACAAATTGGCAGTAATGCAATCCTTTAACTAACTGCGGTCAACTGTAGTAGCCCATAATAGCATCGAACCATAAATACGCTCACGGTTGCTTAAAGCCAACAAAGCCTACTTTAGTCTGTCAAGACTCTTTAAATCCAGAAATATCGTAACATCCTAGCTGCTGGTGTATAAGACAATGGTCATACCAGTACTTACATTTGGACACAAGACTTGGGTGTTTAGCAAAAAGCATTTGCGTTCGAGAGGAAAGTCTTACGAAGAATTTTTGGCCCCATATGTGAGCATGAACGATTCCGTAGACTCTATATATAATGATGAGATCTAGGAGTGTTACCGCGATGAAGAGAATTAAGCTCGGTATGCTTCGGTGGGCAGGATACCTATCTCGCATGATAGAAGAGAATCCTGCCCGGAAAGGCTGGCCAAGCCTACGCTGGAAAAACAGCTGGTAGACAGATTTTTTACAGGAGGTTAGAACCGGACTCCAGCTGTAAAGCCAAATACGATGCTGATGTAGGTAGCACTACAGATATGGCTGATTGCGGCAGAGGCGTCGCGGTATGAGTTTTGAAATAGCGGTACTTTTAGTACAAGCGGTGTACAAAATACACCACAGCGAGTAGTTAAAGGTTATGAATACACAAAATATTTAACTGAGTTTTGCCATTCGAATTCAACGCCATATCAACAACTTTCGTTTTTTTCTGTAGAAAGTGTCCACGTTCCAGTTTCCAGGAAATAGTTGTAGTTTAAGAAATGCGTTGAATATAAACGTTATAGACATGTATCTGTGTATTAACACATTTTTTAAATAAAGATTTCAATACCGTCCTGTGGACTTGAACACACTGTGGGATAGATAGATAGAGTTGCTGCAGTTTCCTCTTAATGACTAGTGACCCCTATAGCTATAGTACAAACGTCCGTCTGTCTAAACGAGCTTGTTTCGCATAACTGGTACATATATCTCTTCTTTGGGTCGTAATTGTTCATCCTTCACGCCCTCCTGTAGATTTTACGAGCATAAAACTTCTAAAAAATTGGTGCGAAGGATTTGTCTTAACCATTGCAACCATTTGTCAATTTTACCAACGTTGTATTTTATTTCGGTTATAATGTATATAGCAACGATAGAAACTGAAGGCACTATATGCAAATGGGACCCATAATTGCTGCACAAAAAGTCATTGCCTTTTCAAACGCATCATTTGTATATATTTAAAATTTGCACGCCCTCTGCTCCAGATTTTTAGTTCATCGGGTTTATTTTGATATATTCTGGAATAACAACTCAACATTGAAATCACCATACTTACAATCGAGTGGAATAGATTTCAATTAGAAAAAAAATTGAAAACTTTTTACGGGGCCTCTAGCCACATGAGGTGCCCGCCTGGTAGTCCAAGCGGCAAGCGTTTACTCTCGGCGTCATCCACCGATGGAAAAACAAAAATAATAATGAAAAGTAAATGCGTCGAAGGAATCTAATTTTAGATTCTCTTCACATTGCCCACACAGCGTGTGGCGGCTAAACATAGAAAAATAATTTATTAATTAGAAAACACCAGCGTGACGGAAGACGAATCAGGCGGCCAATAGGTTTGCCATATTGCCGATTAGTATTTGGATTGGGCAAAATGCGTCTTCTATTCTAAGTTAGTCAGTCAGCAGTCGCAGTCGTGAATTAGTGAGTGAGCGTGAGTGTTCGGGGTAGCCAAAGACGAACTGCGATGGTGCGATTTTCGGTTCAAAAATTCGTCGGCAGCCTACTGATGGTGGCAGCTGTGGTGGTTGGCCTGGATTCGTGTTGGGACAAGACCGACGAGTGCGTTATTAACGCAAACTTGTACTTTTCCGCGTCGGTTGGTCAAGTCGATCTGCCCATAGCCATAAACTGTACAAGCGAAACTGAGAGCCTGAGTCCAGTTACTGACGATCAACGAGCGTTTCTTCAGCGCCGATACGAAAACGTTCAAAACATCTCGCTGGACGGATGCCATGCACCGCTTAATGCAGCCACATTCGGGTTTGAGTTCATCCCCAATTGTGGGCACATTGTCAAAGCGACAGTCGGTCGCTTCCACGTCGACGAATTGCGGCCGCTCTCTTGCCCTCCGGTTGAGATCATGCTGGAAATTCTTTCGATTAAACACAACGAGCTGGTAACGATTGCCAGCGACAGTTTGAGGAATCTCAAAAAACTCCGAGAGCTGTACATTACAGCGAACTTCCTGAGACACATAGATCGAGATGCATTCCATGGCATGGCTAACTTGGAAGTGATCCATTTAGAGCAAGAAGAAAATCTCTCAATCAAGGACAGCGATATTTTCGCTGCATCGAGCGTAGCAAATATTCGTCTCATCGCTTTGCGGCAGATTAACGCCGACTTGCTGACACATCTGCCGGAATCTGTGCACTCCATTGAGATTGCACAAACACCGTTCGACAGTGTTGGCACTGTTACTGTGGAAAACCCGCACTTTCTGCGGATCATCTCAATCACCAAGTGCACCTTGAGATCGTTCGTGCTGAATGATCGACACCTGTCGTCGACCGTCGTTCAATTGAATCTAAGCGGAAACGCACTGACGGAATTCCAAGTAAACAATTCGACAAGTTTACAAATTCTCGATCTGAGCGGCAATGGTCTGACGCACTTTCCCGCTGGATGGCTACGTGATTTGAAACACCTGAAGCAGCTCGTGTTAAGCGGCAATCGCTTGAAGACATTCTCTCTGGTGGACATTTTTCAATCCACCCATTCGCCGGCGCTTTCCCACATAGATTTGCGTGAGAATGATTTGTCGGCGATCACTGGCGTCGACCGTGAAGACGTGGCATTGGGGGTCCGTCCGATACGCATTCGAATAGATCGCAACCCGTGGAACTGCATGTGGCTGCTGAATTTATCGCACAGCCAGCCGGAAAAGTACCACGTCTTCCAGTACGAGAAGTACATAGCGAAAATCAACGTTAACGGCCTGGAGTGCGTCTTCTCGTCTTCGGCAAAGCACAAAAAATTAGAATTCGGTGGGGATTTTTCGATAACGCCGCCCACGCCGATGTCAAATAATGCATCCATTTACACAATGATCTATGGGAATCCACGCGATTTAAAGCGGAACCAACGTGCAGAAGCATTAATTATTGTCTTCATGCTGCCGCTTGGTATTGCGTTGCTGTTTCTGTTGCTGTACTTGTGGATCTACTGCCAGAAGGTGTTTCATTTGTCGTACTATCGATCCTTTCCACTGGGCCGGTCGACGGCAGACAGATTTGATGTGGTTCGGCATGCCCCAGCTATAATCGCGGCTAACAACAATCAAGGTTACGAGATTCCACTGAATGGCGGCGGCCCCGTCATTTGCAACAACAATAGCAGCTGTGCAACAGACAACCATCCCTGCGACAAAATCAACATCAACTACGATGATCTTCCTCCCGCACCATCAGTAAAGATCTACGAAGAAATTGTTGGCGACGACGAGAGTCCAACGCCACCGTATGCTTTTTACGATCACCTGGTGTACGCTGATGCGGCTGCCCGCCAAAACGACAAATGACTGTAAACTAACTACACCGTCACCGTGAACTTGCTGCCTATATATTTATATTATTATTAATGTATGTTCGGTTGAATGTGTGTGCCTTTCGCAACTGTAATTAATTAAAATGTAAAAAAAAGTATCGCTAAGTTCCTTCTTTACTTTTGTGTCCGTTCTAAAGTGCTTCCGTTCGTCTATGTGCATAATCTATCGCCCAATGTTCCCTTACAAAGGTAGTTTTAGTTTCATTGACTATTTTTTACTTCAAGCGTCAACCGTCAACTATAATCTAACGGGTGCTGCAACTTATAGTTATTTTAAAAAAACTACGAGTATATTAAATAAAAATTAACAAACAACAAACAAACAATCCATACAATCGGACGACTATAGTTAAATAGAAATTTTGGTTAACCAGATGAGATTGATACTAAGAGAATGTTATATGTAGTTATTTAATATCTGCAGGGGAAATTTGTCTAAAGCATAACGCTTGATTTACATTTGTGGCGTGCGAGAAAAAATGAACAGGACGGCTATTAAATAGCAGTTGCGGTTAGCCAGACGAGAGAAGTAGTATATTTTTTAACGTTATCATAATGCTATAGATAACATTTCCCATGTTGCTATAAAATAACTATACCATTCGTGTAGTGTCCATCTCTTCTGGCTAACCACAACTTTAATTTAACTATAGTCGGCCCGCTCACTTTGTCTCGCACGTCGCAAATGTAAATTTTGCATTATGGTAACATTCGTCTCGTCTGGCTAACCACAATTGCTATTTAACAGCCGTCTTGCTCATTTTTTCTTGCACGGCCCAAATGTAAAACCCATGTTCTGTTCTGTGTTTTTTTTTAGAGTAAAAAGATCATATGCGAGAATTATCGGAGCGTAAAAAACAAGTAAATGTAAAAAAAATCTTCGTTTTTTGGTACAAACTTTTATGTATACATCGACACACGCACACAGTCGTTTATTATTTGGTAACAATCGGCAAAATATCTCTTTTTGAGGTCGGGGCTATTTCAAAGTATTTTCTTTTTTCCACGCTTATCACGCGCATCACGCTTTAAACGCTGGATATTAAAATTGGCCCCTGACATTGAGCCGCTCACAAAATTTCAACCCTCTAGGTCGTGCGAAAGTTGGTTAAAAAAGACCTCAAAAAACGAGAAAATGGCGCGAATTCAAACCATCATCGCGCCACTCGCGACACACGTCATATGCGGAATATAAAAAATTATATTTTAGACTTAGGCACCCACAACATTTCAGCTCTCGTTTGGTGGTTAAAAATGAGCTTAAAATAGTCGAAAATGCAGACAAAAAGGGAACAAGTCAAGTTAAATAAAAGTTTTTAAAAACGCATCAGAGAAAAATACTGGGAGAATAAAAAAAAATAACAGATAAGAGTTCTGTCTGTTAAATTATCTCTCCGATTACTCCGACATAAAAAAAACACAGCCAATATTCTCGTTGTGTCAATCTCTTCTGGCTCACCACAATTTGAATTTAACTATAGTCGCCCTGCCCATTTTTTCCCGCACGGCTATAGTCTAAATCCACTTTAAGTTTTCCATTCTGAGAGCTCCCTAAAAAAACGCTAAAGAAAGATCTGAACTCCAACATAAAAAACCACTCCCATTACCGACTCTTCACTTTCGCAATGAATTGTCATTTGTCAGTTTCACGTACCAACCCAACTCTGTCCTACGTTAAATGAAAAACATTTGTGTTTTTAAAGTGTAATTGTGAAGTAAATAAACACTTTTATTATTGCATCAAAATTGTATACATTTTTTAAACATAACAATGAATTTTTTTTACAAATTCATATTATTGTAGAATATAGCTACAAACACATTATTATTTATTTTAACATATTGCCAGCAATATGCAAAAAAATATGAAAAACTGTTTGCCAAAAAACGTTATCGTTTTAATAAAATGGAGATAGTTCATACCTACTCCTTTGATCTTCGAATTTTTTCAGAAGACCCAAATAATCCCCACCTTCACTTTCAGATGATACTCGTATTCTCATAGGACGTTTCTTCTTCATTCGTCTGATCATCTTCTTCTTTGCAGGTGCCGGTGCCGGTGCCGGTCCTGGTGCCGATTCATTTACCTTGGGCTGTGTCTTCTGAATTTTCTGTTTCTTTGCAGAAATTTCACGCTTTACTGTTGCTTTTGCGACTTTTTCCTTTGGTTTTTTGGCATACCGAAAGGAACCATTGAGCCCCATTCCCTTAATCACAATCACTTTGCCGGCAGAAATCAGTTCTTTCAAATATGCTTTTATTAAATTAGCCATCCGGCGTGTCACATAGTCGCGAGTGTAGTTTTTGATAATAAACTTCTTGACGGCGTACAACGAAATGCCCCTACGTTTGTGAAGTGATGCAAGAGCGGTACTAACCATTATCGGCGTGTTAGGATGTGACCGACGTCTCACTTTGATTTCATTTGATGATGTTTTGCCCTCTTGGCCATTCAACATTTTTGTTGTGATCATCACGGAGCCAGTTGTTGGACGGACAATGTGTGACACGAACGTAACGAACAATACCAGAGCAGAAAATTTAACGGTAATTCATGTTCATTTGCAACCTGGCAATAACCTCGTTGTTTACGCACCCGAAAACTAACAATCGACAGATCACTGCAATATTCTCACGATTTTAAGATGCGTCTCACAATAAATAAAACTTTCAATTGCACAAATAGTCGTGGAAGCCTTAAGCTGGATTGTTTATTACACAGCTTCAAAAGTGCTTCAAAAGTTTGCGAATCTAAACCAAGCGAACGTGCCACCAGTTAGGAAGTTAATGAGGTCAATTCTTTTGTTTACATTATTTTTCTCCTGCTAGGAGCTATAATCACACTTAACGTTAGATGTTGTTATTACAACGTTTATATACAAGGTTGAAAATTGGAGTTAGAATTGTGGTGAAATTTTGATTATTGTAGTACATGGGTTGAAAGATATGTTGAAGGTATTTTTCGACTCAATTATGCTGAGAGAGTATAGTCGAGACGAGTCAAGCTCATTTGATCTCGACCCATGTTTATATGCAGTTGAAACGTATTTCAAGATGGCTACAACTCCGCATGTAAACATAACTATAACTTGTAATAGTAGTAATTGATTTTTCGAAATGAATGTTCGAAAACCATATTTTAAAATAATAATAATATTCGGTCTAAGGCCTAGCTTCTCACAACCATTTGTATTCAGCATGTATACTCTTGCACACAATTGGAGGGGACCTACAATTTAATGCCGGATCCGAATGGCGAATTGAGAATCTTTCCTGGACAAGTTATTACTGTCGGACGTTTGTTAGACTTTCGCGAGAGGTGGGACACCGTGGAACATACTTTTGGTGTTACTGGGATTCAAACCACGAACCTCCTGCTCAGAAGCCATGCTCTTATCCACCGAGCCACGGCGCAATTATTGTGACTAAAACAGCAGATTTGTCAAGATTTTGTTTGAATTTTTAAACATAAAGAACACGAACTAACAACATACTCGTAAAAACTTACTTTCTGTCAAATACAAAACTTCATAATCAAAAATAAGCCGCTTAAATGAACAGTGATGTCGAAAAAGATAACCATTAAAAAAATGATCACCACATTTAATAAAAAAGTAATCGAGAATTCCATATCCAATCGTACCTAAAATGAATGTTGGGAGTGCATAACTGGAAGGTAAAATGCATTATGCATTTCTAGAAATAATAGTTTGTAGGAACATGAGAGGAAAAGTTTGGAAAACATTAGCCAGCTGAAAATATTGTACGGGTGGCACGGGAGGCGATCCGGCTTTTCATACCGACTCTTTAGTATGGGAAAATTATAGATCGTTTGACCATGAGCTTTCAGATTGCGATATGTCTCCGCCATTTCAACTCCTGGTGACTGTATCGGAATAAAACACTCCTGTATACACCCTATACATATATAAATAATAAACTTCATTTTGTGACCTGGTCGCTTCCTCAGAAATAGCTAGAATTTTCATGAATTGGTTTGAGAGTCCAGCAAAGGCCCTAGACACTTCATATATAGTTACTCGTAAATCTCCCAACACTGTCTGTTAACAGCCTGTGGCTTTACTGTTAAAAGACATCCTCTAATTTAATCAGAGATACATATGTGTGCAAAGTTTGAATAAATTCGGATTACTTTTACTTTTTCCTTTTCCTTTGTAAAAAGTGTTGTACATCGGAGAAACAGATGTATATAAAATTTAAAGAAAATCGACTACATTTTTTACAAAACTTGTATGGGCCTGTGGGCCGATTACTCCAAAATTTATACAAAAAGTGTTATCCATCGGAGATGTTTAAAGTTTGAAGAAAATTTTAATTTTTAAAAAATTTATATGTGCCTCAGGTCCAAAAATTTTACGAAAAGTTTTGTTTTGTTTTGATTATTCGAAGATATATTAATTAACACTGGAACTTACTTTATATTAAAAGTTTGTGTTGGTTTAGTAATTTATTTGGAAATAATGTACACAAATTGTGTTTCCACCTTTACTAATAAGGATTGCGTTTTGTGTCTTTATAAATAATAAGTGGCATACATACTTACATATGTTATTTGAATTAGTTCCACATTCCACACTTTGTGACAATTGCTGTCAGGTAACAGCTGTCAATGGCGTTGGCGCACTTGAGTCATTGCGTTACCAAGAACGTCAAAAGGAGAGGAAAAATTAAAAACATCGAAAAGTTGCAATCATCGTTAGAATTGTTGGACATTGGATTGCAAAAACACAATAAACCGACCAAGGAATATGTTTATTTGGACTTAACAAATTTTAATTGGAGTTCCACTGAATGGGTCCAAGTAATCAATGGACAAATCAAGCGTCGTTAATACATTCACCAACTACGTGGATCAACTTCGAACAACAGAATGCAGGTGAGTGTGGTGGACAGAATTACATTGGATTTCATTAGAATTAGATTAGAACGTTTTTTAAAATAACTAATTTCTTTGAATTATTTCCGTGTTTCTTCACGTCAGTCAAAAGGAAAAAATCGGCTGCTTCCAGCACATTGCGGAATGCATTTTATCTCCGGCCATGTTATCAAACATCAACTATGCAACGCACTGCAGCAGTGCCACAAGTGTTCTACTGCTGTTCTGCGAAGACTTGGATTCTGTGGTTCGCATGAGCGCCGAGGAGAATCTTAACAAGATATTCCGTTCACTGGAGAAGGCACGAGTCAGTCGTATTCTAATGGACCTGTATGGAGAGATCAAAAGGAACGGAAATCAAAGGTGGGTTTTTATTTTATTTGCACGGCGTCTAATTAAGTAATGAAACGTTTTCTTGACACGTTAGATCGCTTCGAATATGCTTGAATCTCTTCTCTTACTATTCACCGCATATCAGAGAAAAACATGTCAAGTGGTACGCGCTCAGAATGTTGCCATGCATGCAGTCGATTGCCAGTCGCAAAGAGACCCAGCTGTGCGAAACACTTTGTGAGTTTGTCAAGAGCTTTGGGAAGTACCTGCAAATGGGGTTGACCGATAGCGAGACGTGCAAATTGTTTGAGGTGAGTGTTGGCTTGTTGGAGGACGTTTGCCTTATGAAGTAGGACCGATTGCGTTGTCAAGCATATAGCTAAAGTGTGTCTCGATCCTATTTACTAGAACGACGAACGACAAACTTATGGTGATTTTTGTTTCCATTATATTAACACCACTAAGCACCTCTGACAAGGCCAATCAGGTTGTTGCCTTCGTTTTACAATGTCTTTGTCTTGTGTTTCCTAAACCTTGTCTTTCTACAGCTATCTTTTAAAAAATTGCTGTAAAAATACGCTATTTGAATAACATATATGGATCCTTACCTAAAGTCCTACATATTATTTACGATAAATTACATTTCAGATAGTTTTCGACAATAAGTGTCTACGTTTTTCCCGGCCATTCAGGTCAGAATAGAAGAGATTACTCAATTAGCGGAAACGGAGAGCCGCAAGTGCCGGACACTTACAAAGAAAAGAAAATGAATAAACGTTTCTTTCCCATTCACATCCAAGCAACAAGAGGTATTTTAAGCTTGGCTGCGTGGCTGCTCACCGGCCAGTGGCCCGTGATTATGGCAATCACTCTGGAAATATCTTTCCGAGATCTGGAGGACATCTTGTACGGAGCACAAAGGACAGCAGATTGTCTCAGCACAGTTCATGTCCAGCGTGACGGCCTTCTTTGCCATTACGTTTTCATTGCCGTCAATGTCGCTGTGTCCCCCGGTCAAGTCTATGCATTGGCTTATCGAAGCTAGTTCGGCCTGGCATTGCCTGACGAGCTTAGAACTGTTGTTTGTCGCAGTAATGGCTTTGATATAGGATAGGCTATCTACGCATATGCTTACCCTTCCCGCTATTGTGGTATTGTTAGACGGGGCCCTGCATGCCTCTCTTATCGCTAAGATCTCCGCCTGGAATATACCAGCAGAGTCAGGTAGCTTGAAGAACCTTGAAAGGTTAAGGTTTTTAGAGTAAACTCCAGCACCAGATGGTATCATCTCCTTTAGTAACAACTGCAGTTTATTGCAGTGGCCGTATGGCTTGGTAACAAACTACCCAGATTCTCTGAGCCGGATCGCGTTGCACGCTGCAATCGCCGGGAGGTAGTTAGTGTAGTATTGTGTTTAGAGCATCGGTGGGGCAGTACCGTAGTGCTCCAGTTATGCCAACAGCTGCTGATCTTTGTACTCTACCTAGCTTGCTCTAGCATTGTACTCCTTGTTAATCGCCGGCCACCGTTCCAGCGCCCCATAGGTAAGAATAGGGCGAACCATTTCTGTGTACAGCCACAGAGCCATACTCGGCTGTAGTCCCCATTTCCTACCAATGGTTTTGCTGCTAGCATATAGGGCAATGCATGCTTTCTTAGCCCTAAATTCTATATTCGACTTCCAGCTGATTTTCCGTGAAACGTGAGTCTCTGACCTTTGAGTTTGAGTAGAGCAAAGTCCGGTATTTTGGACTTAGTGGTGAAAAGTACCATTTCAGTTTTGCCAGAGTTACCCCCCCCAGGGCACATCCGGTAGCCCAGTAGCTCACCCTGCCTAAAGCCCTTTCCATGACCATGACCTCCGGTATTTTGGACTTAGTGGGGAAAAGTACCATTTCAGTTTAACTAGAGTTAACCACCAGGCCACATCCGGTAGCTCAGGAGCTAACCCTGCCTAGAGCCCTTTCTATGACCTCACTAATTATGGAAGAGTCCTAACACAAGTATCACCACGTCGTGAAAATACGCAACATCTTTCGTCCTGTCCATCTCAAGTCTCATGAGGACCTTGTTTATTACCAACAGCCACAGTAGGCGATTTCACCCCTCCTTGGGGAGCACCTCTGTCGACTTATTTAGTGACACTGCTATACTGCTGCTGCTCAGGTTGCCATGGATCACCCTGCTACCTAGCATGGATATGATACACTCCACCCATAAGAGCCTCCCGAATGGCATCAATGTGGACATTGTTAAAAGCGCCTTCTATATCGAGAAAGGGCAAGGGTATGTTGCTTGAAATGATGGGAGTGTTCAATTGTGCGAACTACCTCTTGAAAGGCTGTCTCTGTGGACCTGCCTTTAAGGTAAGCATGCATCAGTCATATTCTGCAATAAATTTCTTCTAGATCTTCTAAAGTAATAATTTTAACCAAACTCGCTGATTGATAATTGGTATGTTTTGTTACATTGATGTTTCCCCTCCCGCAGACTTCGTTATTGATTTTCTGAGATAACTGGAAATGAACTAAAGTGCACGGAACCCAGAAGGTCTTTATTTTTGAGTACACCAATAAAGAGAATGAAAGTAGAAAAAACTGTTTAGTTGGACTCTTGAAACGGACAAGTCAACCAACGGAGGACGTTTTAAAATTTAATTTTTCTTGTTTTTTAAACTTTTTATTCAAAAATCCTCTTATGTAAAGAGTGTCACAGAATCACAAAACAAGTTCCTAATGAGCTGCCATATGTGAATGTCCCTTGAGTCCCCTTTATTTCATTTGATCACCAAAAACCTTCGGAGGTCAATGATCAGAATTACGAGAACATATTTCGAAATTCGACAGTCCGCAATTATTTTGGTGAACCCTGGTATTCCGTCTACTATACAATTTCCCCGAAATTCTTTATTTGTATTTTCTTTTATTGACTTATTTCCATTTTTGTTGTATTCAAAGGTTTTCATCTCATATATTGGATCGGAATGCGCTGTAAAGCGTCGCTGCTCCTCACAGAATTGCATCAGTTTGATTGAGAACTCGCGGAATAGGAAGGCGATGGCAAAACATGCTCTGAATAAAATCATTGGTAAGTACGGAAAGATGTATGAGTAAGTACGCGAATGTGTGAGTCGCACAACGTGAATTGAAGTGGCAAAGTGCTGGTGTAATTGTAATTGTAATTGATTTATTTTCAACTAATAGCGATAACAGATTCGAAAGAAATCGACGTCGTTAAAATCTGAAACTAAAATAGAATAGATTCCTTATTGACCACCGAAAGTTTTTGGTGACAACCACTTATGTATAAAGATATAACTCATGTTCTGTATGTTCTATTTAACTTTCTGCACTGAACACTATCCATACAGTATACACAAAAGACTAAAATAAGTCATTGATTAATGTTTAGAGACCTTATAAGAAGTAGCAATGGAAAATTCTGGGAATTCGTGTCACACATGATGCAAGCTATTTTTGTTTTTTTTTGGTTTCATCTCTAACAAATAAATAAACTTCACTCGGATAAATTGAATTGCTGATACAGAGATGGAAACTTGCACCAATTTACTGTAAGGCAGCTCTAGAACTTAGAAACATTTCTATTAGAAAATTTACTCGGATCTGAAGGAATTGGGACCGTCGTTGGTTACACGAATGATATGAAGAATTTATCGGGTGTTTCAACAGGTGCGCTTCAACTTTTTGCCGATAGGGACGGCGAACGACGCCATATTTTTTATTGTTCTTTTATCATTTGGAAACTTCATTAGTATACATTTCATCATGGAACGCTATAAATGTGAACAGCGATTGCAAATCGTGCAAATTTTTTATCAAAATAATCGTTCTGTTGCCGCTACTTTAAAAGCATTACGGCCATTTTACGGTCCATTTAACACTTTTGCTCACTTTTGGCTAGAAGGATTTGTCAACAAGCAAAATATGTGTTACTGGGCAGAAAGCAACCCACACGTGATTCATGAGGCACCGTTGCATCCCGAAAAAGTCACTGTTTGGTGAGGATTACATGCCGGCGGCGTCATTGGGCCAAAGATTGGGTTCAAAGATTGGACTTCGTAAAACGTGCACGCGGTGGTCATGCAAAAGAAATCGAGTTTCATACTTAAATAAATACATACTTAAAAAGTTAGTTCAAAAGTCGAACAGTTTGTGTTTTATTCAAAAAAAAAGTTGAAGTGCTCTTATTGAAAAACCCTATATTAGGAGGCATTAGAAGGTTTATAAGAAATAAAATAATAATAGCAGTCCACGTCAAGTTTTGAGTGCATTTAGTACTGGCTGTTCCCGGGCGCTTCACTACCTGCATACATAACCCTCTACCACAAGTCCGCCCCATCCACTGACCGACAACCAAATCCCACCCCGGCCCATGACCAACCCAACCCCCTTCGATCACCGACCCCCTTTCTTATTCCTATAACCTTATCCTTACTACATTTAAAAAACGAACATTTAAAAAAATATGAGCCAACTCGGTCGATCCGTTTACCCGTGAAAACACACAGGGTTACTTTCACATTTATAATATTACTATAGATGTTTGTTTACTATACATGGATGATCTTGTATTTCCGTCGTGTTTCTTCTAAGTCATAGTTCATGTATGTATGTACATCTATTTCTTCTTCAATCCACATTTGCTGTTATGCTACCCCATCGGGACCAATGATCTTGGTCCCGGCTCTCTATTCTCATCTTTGCCAGTGCTTTACCACTCATCCTGTCCACATACTGCATTAGATTTTCGCAAGTTCTTCTGGGTCTTCCTTCTGTTCTTATTTCCATTTCTGATACAATCTCTCCTGGTTTTTCCTGCGACCCGACGTACGTGCTTTATTGTGATAATTTTCTAATAGTACCCTGACACTAACTTCTTGGTCCGGCTCATTACTTCTTGGTCCTTTTTTCCATTATAGCTAACAATGGTTCCAAGCTATTCATAGGAGATTCAGCTGTCTTTAATTCTCTACCGTTACATATTAAATGTCGACCTATATATCCTCGTTAGAGACCCACATTACTTAGTAACATTTACCACGCTTACCTTTCTTTTCATATTTATTGGACCACTTCTCCAATATTTGTCGTAGTCTGTCCGCCTTGTTTGCTATAATAACAATATCGTAGTGCATATAAAAGGAATTGCAGGTAGATGGGGTAAAGTCTCCAGTTCCCAATCCCTCTTACAGGATTTTTTTATTTCATCCATGAACAAAATGAAGAGTAGAGGGCTAAAACTGTCGCCGTGCTTTAGTCCTTTAGATAATGCGAATACTTTGGATTGTCATAAATAGCGTTTATCATACTCTCTAGGACATATCTGGGGTCTAGTGCCTCATATACATTTTGTCTTGGCACGATAACAAACGCCGCTTTTAATGTATGAACGCTGGGAAAATGTCTTTCTCCTTAGCAATCCATTTTTATATGATGGCTCTTAATGTAAAGATGTGGTCTTGTGTCGGCCTGAACGCCTAGGTCTTCTTCCACTACTCGCCTAAGCTGCTTTCCATCATTTTGGTATGTAACTTATACCCTTTAGATGATAAGGTTATCGGTCTGTAGTATATTCTGTATGTTCAGGGATACCAATAATGGCTTACAACGTTAAATTTAAAGGAATGGACAGACTTGTTTCATTAAAATAGCACAGCATTGAACGCGGTACTAATAGATTTTATTTTAAATTTAAATGAAATCTATCAACAATATTGCAACATAGCCGTCGGTCTGTCGGGAAAAATAAAGCCTTTCCCATTTCATCTCTGTTTTAGCAAAAATACATAGAGAGAGAGAGAGAGAGAGAGAGGGAGAGAGAGATTAAAAATTGGTAAAAACTTGCAGATTTCGCGGTTACAATGCTAAATTTTATATTAGGACTGCTTTTAATTTTCCTTCCATTGCTTGACAACGCTCCGCGACCACAACGACCACATATTCCATTTATGTCACATGATTTTACAAATTTACAAATTAGGGGTTGTTTTGGGTTAGCACGTCGTCAATTGGATTGAACCAGCTGAGAAAATCCTTTTTCAAAATTGCATTTAAATGGGGGTGACAACGATACACGTCACACACACTAATTGAATTGAATTGAGTAATATCCTTAATGGATAATAAATCATTTATTCCAAAGTAAGTTGTTTTGTTTTTTTTTCAAATGTCGCGAAGGCGAGCAGAAATTCCCTTTAAATAAAAACCAATTTTTTTGTGTAGAGAGATAAATTGTGAAATACTCACTTCGCACCTCACACCAAGGTGGTTGACAGGCGGCAAAAGTACGTTTCTACTTTCAATTTATTTACGGGAACATTGATCCATTTATTTGGAAGACAACATTCAGAGACTTTAGTAACGACGGGCAATCACGAGGGAATATGTTAATTCGATGTAGAGCTGGCTTAACTGGGGAATTTGTTAGGCCAGTAGTGAAGGAAATGGGTCATGAACCAGAACCAGACGGCATAATTCTAGCCGAAATGCGACTGACTTCGGATATTATCCTTCATTGGTCAGAAGCAATTCGAAAGAGCTGTCTTGATCTGCTCCACATTCCTGATCTATGGAGAGAAGTGAAAGTGGTTAACATATCCAAAAGCCGGCAAATTCTCGCACATTACTTCAAAAGATCTCAGACCCATCCGTCTAGATGACTCAGTTGGCGAATTGATTAGTCACAAGTCACATTATTAGTCACGTCACATGGGTGTGACGTCTGTCAGAAGATCTGTCTGCAGAGAAACCCCATAAGGTGGAGTCCTATCCCCCTTCTATGGAACTTAGTCGTGAATGAGCTGCTGTTATGCCAAAAAAGCGAGGGCAGCGGATTGATCGCTTATGCGGATGGCGATGCTATAGCCGTCTCAGGAAAGGAACTCCTACCAAATGCTCTCAACAAAGCTAACGAGATGGGCAGATCGTTGGGATAAACCCTCACAAAACTGAACTTGTCCTCTTCACTAGGAAATATAAAATTCCACATGTTGACTATATGCGTGTATGCGTGTGTATGTGTAAATGGCATAAGCGTAACACTCTCTGATGAAGCTAAATATCTGGATCTCATTATGGACAAAAAGCTTAGTTGGAAACCAAATATACAACAAAGTTCGCAAAGCTTAAGAAGAGTGTCATTCTCCTGCAAAAAAGCCATTGAAAACAAATGGGGTCTTCAACCTCATATTACCAATTGGCTATATACAACGCTAAAAAGACGGTTGACTGTATAGTGGACTATCTTAGATAAAGTTGTAAATCGTGACAAACTAAGCAAAGTAAAAAGATCAGCTTATTTCTTGGCTGAAGAGGAATTTCATATCCGCTAAGGATATCCGCATCTTTTGGGATAGCCAAGCTGCGTTAAAATCCCTGGAATCAGTCTCTACGAACTCTATTGTAGCCCTTAAGGAAATGACGGAGCCAGATTCATCTGTGTTGGGTGCCGGGGCACAGAGACACTCCAGGAAATTCTAAGGCTGATGAATTTGTCAGACAAGGAAGTACACTGCCCATTTGACCTGAAAATGGTTCCTTAGGCACACTAATCGCTACATTCAAACTCTTGTTAAAGCAGGATGCTAACGAAAAAAAAACCAACGTTGAGTCAGATGAAACAACCTGTCCAGCGACAAAGCAAATCTGGCCCTGGGCACTGTCTCTTAGGCAAGGCTTGGCGTTTTCTCGAACAAGAAGCTGTATGGACGACGAGGAGGAGGCCATTATCCACCTTCTCTGTACGTGCCAACCTCTCTCTCAAAAATGTAAGCTACATCTGGGAGCTTTCTTTTACTTGAATGATCTTTCCAATACTGACATTAGAGGTCTCATGAGCTTCATACGAAGCTCCAAACGGTTCAACGAGTAGGGGGGAGGGGAATTTTCTCGATCCATGTGGTATCACAATGGACTATTATTGGTCTACGTGTGTCGGCTTTTCCACCGACTGTCATCTTAACCTAACCTAACCTAACCTGTTCAATAGCAGTTGCCTTGCTCATAACTCATAACTTTTCATTTTCAATTTCAGAAATCCTTCTCAGCGACCATCAACTGGCGAACACCGTACTAGGGGTGTTGGGTTTCCTTCGGACCCTCCTTCCGATAGTTATCCGCGAGGACAAATCGACAGCGACGACAAACGACTGGAAGCAAATTGTTGAAATTTACGATTACTGTTTACATTTGCTCAGCACAAGCAACACTTCAGATCATTCCATAATAAATGCCTCACTCGAGGTTATCAATTCAATTTTGCAATCGCTGGACGGAACGACAACAGCAGCAGCGATGCCTGCCACGATGACAACATCAACAAAAACCCTCGAACAACTCTTGTGCAATCATCAACTGCAGCACAATGAATATCTGAAACGGAGGAAGTCATTAAAAAATCAAATATTCCAATTGAAAAATCTCGAAATGACGTGCAACGAATCATCTTGTGTTGGGTCGTTGGGTGGCGCTGGCAACCTGACGGCACTAGAATCATCGCCATCACGTTTAGCGGCGGCGGGTGAAGACAATAAACTCACTGCAGATGCCATGGCGCCGTCGTACCCCGTGGGAATATACTCCCAGACAATAACAAAGGTGGAAACATTCGTCGACCCAAATGCTACGGCAACTGCAATTTCAACATCACCATCACCATTACCATTAACATTACTATCACCATCACGATCGTCGTCACCCTCCTCACCCTCATCAACAAATAAAAATATAAAAATTACAAGCGAATTGAATAAATATAAGACATCAAGAAAATCAACTGAGGAATCTATTAAGGATGCATTCAAATTAGGGATGCAAAAAAATTCACCAGCATCAGCGGCGGGTGTTGAGGCAATAGCAGTTGGATGTGGAGCGTCGTCGGTTGAGGAGGGACAACAAGTACTCCAGGGAGGAAATGAAGTAAAAGTTGCATCTTCAAGAAAAATAAAGAATGACATCGCTGACGAGGGCGACGAGAACGACGATGATGATGACGATGATGTTGATGATGCAGGCAAAGTAAATAATAGAAAGAACTTGGAAGTACGGGTTAAAGTAACTCATGCAGAAGATGATTCGGTGTCGTCGTATGGTAAACAGAAAAACATTAGGAATTCGCCAGCAGCTGAGGGACCGGGAGGAGGGGGCGGAGATTGCATTGTTGGCAATGAATTACAAGTTAAGATTCACGACGCAGACGCTGATGACGACGATGCTGATGATGATGATGATGATGATGGATTTACAACTCTGTTAGAAATAAATGAACCGAACCAAACATCCGCCGTAGAAGATGCATTCGAAGCAGTCACCGCCACCAGCAGAGCAGGTGGCTCGCCGCAATACTTGTCGACGACTTCTTCGGTCGATGTTGGTAATCTGATTGATGCTCTTGATGCTGGATCGAGCGGCTGTCTTAGCGATGACAAATCACAGCTACTGAGTGACATCGACAATGAATCGTTCAACAGCATCGATTTTGAGTCGGAAATCACAATTGGCGGCGGTGGTGCCTTTGGAAGCGGCGCTGACGATGGTAATGGCGAAAGTCGAAATACTCGCAATGTTGAAAAGGACTCGGATTTGGGTGCAGCAGAAGCAGCCGAAGCTTCCGGTAGAGGCAAGTCAACCGACACAACATTCAGTTCGTTCTTTAATAATTTGCTTTCGCATTCAAATGCAGGTAAGTTCCGCTGCAGCGGTACGCGTAGTTGCTTCATTTTGATTTGCTCGATTGCTGATGAGGATGATGATGATGAGGATGATGAGGATGATGATGATGATTGTTGTTGTTGCGCTCGTGTGAGTTTAGCGGAATAAGTGCATAATGATTGTGAACAAGAGTGCGATTGATTGGGATTGATTTCGGATGTGAAGCTGCAATAACTGCAATAAATACCGCCAGGTACGAGAGAACTATTTACGCGCGCAGCTTCATATCCTTTTCGCTAGGAATTGTTAAGCAGCATTATTTGTCTGTATGCTTTTGTTTGCACATAGTGATGGCAGGAATAACTTGAATAATTGGGATCGGTGTGTCTGCATAGCGTATTTGCATTTTGTTGTTATTGTTTTTTAGAGCATAAAACAATCTGCCTCAGCTGTTGACATCTATCCTAGCTAGTTGATTGTTTAAGAGGCCGTGAATGCTCGCTAGATATTGTTACGAAGTTTAGGCTTTCTAGAGTTCGTAATTGATTTTGCATAAAAGACAATAAAAGTTTATTGATTCACAAATTACAACTATAATTAACAAATAGCTAAAATAGCAAAGGTCCACAAATTTACACTGGTGATTACTTATTATTCACTTAAAATACTTATTCACAAAGGCAGTAGGTCTATCTACTTTTCAACTTTTCAAGTAGTCTGGTTCACTTTTAAATTAAAACTTAACTCACCACAAAAAAACCGTCTTATCTTCTTCTTCTTAGTATATAAAAACGAAACGTTGTCTGTATGTCTGTTCACGTTTAACTCGAAGACCGTTCATCCGGTGTAGCTGAAACTTTGGATTGTGGTGGGGACTAATGGGGTGGATGTTTGTAGGGGGTTAGTGTGGTAATTAATGGTGTTGAGGGGGTTAACGTGGTAGTAGCAAGTTTTTTTTTTTTAAATTGACTAGAACCCCCGAGGGGTATCTCAAGGTGGCTACTGGAGGTCAGTTGGGTGGTGGGGACAGTGTGGTGGAGGCAACCGTGCAGCGCTGGGTATTTCACCTAGTTTATGGTAAATCTACAGTTTCCAGAGGCTTCTTATCTTTTCTATTTTATTCTATTCGAACCATCTAGCAAACACCAGAACATACTTATAAATTCCTATGTAAAACTCTCCATATACCAAGCACATAAAAGTTCAACTACATATATGGAACAAGTATAAAATAAAGATTTTATATACAAGTATGTACACACATGTATATAAAGGGTGGGCAATTTAAAAGTTTGTTTTTGAAAACTCTATAAAATGAGTATACATCAAGTCCAGGAGGCAGCAATGCACAATCTGGAAGCGTGGAGCTATCTGCGAAATGCGCAGCAAACAGATTGGCCTTATGCCTTAAATGGAATGCCATTTATAAATGAGCGTTGCAATCGATGACGAAGCTGTACTTTTGATTCTTTTCACGAATGACCAAAAATGTTTACTACCTTTGGGGCATTGTAGTATTTTTTGCATCAATTTTTGTTCGTAGGCGAATTTGACTCGCCGAAGATGGGGATTGCAATCATTTCTGGCTCGTTTAAAATTTGTTCGGTTTTCCTCAGTAGGGTTTGCTTTGTAAAACTGAAAACAAACCTCTCTAATCGTAGAAGCCTCTTTATAGCTCGAGTCATACCATCCATCTTCCTTTGTTTTAACAGACTTATTCCTGGAAGGAATCAAGTCTTTCATACCAATAATGATGATGTTTGTGATTGCATCAGCGGCAGCCAAATTCGACTTAAATCGACGTCATTATCAAGCTGGTCTATGGCCCATGCAGAGAACTGATACGAAGCCGATGGTTATTTGATTTTAACTCCTGAGTCATCTGGACCTTGTAGGCGAATAGTCTGAGGTCGTTGTGCAGTATTCTGCACAAATTACTTGGCCTCATTGCACAACTTCATTAAATTTTATTAAATTTTTGAGTTTATCTTGAAGAAAGGTTTAAAAAAAAAACCAAAAACCTTTTTCATTTTGTAACGAAGCTAGTTATTGTACACATGACTAGCATCGCCACATACCATGCCACTAGATTAATATACCGAGTCACATAAACATGCAACCTAATGGCACAGTCGGCAAACTCGCCTCTACGGCATACGACTGACAACATCCAGCATTTACGGTTCAAATCCCATGTTGATCAAAAAACCAAAAAAAAATGTGAGAGTCGAATGGGGTTAGCGAATTGCACCGCTAAGACCGAGCTCCTGGGTCCTGGTGGAAGCTGCTAGCACGTAGTGCCGTCTCACTACGCCAACACCCCTCTAAACTCCTCCTATCAAATAGTTCTGTATAAAATAATGTTGGCATAAAACCATTGTTAAGTGTAATGCCGACGTTGTCCAGAAAGAAAATTAAAAGCAATAAAAAAATCCGTGCACCAAAATATACCAAAACCTTCTCTTAATTTCGATGAACCGATGTCGTAAACCCTGGGTTTCCGGCGTGTGTTACCCGAGCAACAAACGTTACAATTCATTTGTAGGGTGCTTTTAATCTCATGAACCGATTTAAATTCATGCCATTCTGACTCATTTGGCAACAAGATCTCTAATGAACCGCTATCTTGTTCTGAAACTTGATTTTGTACTAACCACATACTACTCTAACTTTCACCATCCTGACATGTAACTGGAGAAATATCAATTTCATCTCCCAAAATGATGTGCTTCTAATCTAGTGAACCGCAGTGTTCTATATGCTATACAAACGGACGCCCAACAGTTTTTGTTCTTACTCCTCACAGGAACGTCTGTTGTTTTTGTTATCGGCAACAATTGGACACTTTTTTGAGGTCTTTTCCTCAATGATATCTAGTACCTCCCATACAAAACGGCCAAACAATTTATTCTTTTTTTTTTAGGTATTGAACCGAAGTTTAAGAATTTTTTAAAAATTCTCAGCGTACGGTCTTTTTTTGTTTCTTTTGATGTCTTAAAATTGAAAAACTTTAAAACTCGACTTCACACTAGAATTGAAGATTTATTTCAATCCCCCTTTTGATTCCTCCGCCTTCCTTGGTTCGTAGAGCGCAAACTGCACCGTCGAAACATTGTTACTTTCTCGTGTTCCTGTGTTAATGCATTTCCACTCCACATGCGATGCAAGTTTTTACTGGCTCTGTTGCGGCGGCCACAGTTACAGCCACTTAACGGTGCAACTGTCGTCTCCGTTCTGCAGTTCTGCTGTGACGACGACGACGACGACGGCGACGACTACGAAAAAAAGATCTTAAGCTCATCATTTATATGGACCATTAAAAAGTTCTTCTCATCTATTACCCGCCCGAATAATGTACTCCTACGAGTACACGTTCATCAGTCAGCCAGTCCTCTTTAGTTTTGGGTTTTACGACAAGGGGTGGTGCTAGGTGCGACAACCACTACTACCAGCACCATCCCAGCCATATATAATTATTATCCTTTCCACAAGTATGCCATTGTCAAACATAAAAACCTAAACATGAAGCAAGGAACCTCATCGTCCCTTTTTGTGCTCATCGTTGATGTTGTCGGTTGTAGGTTCTACTAAAGAACATCCATGAGCAGCAAACAACAAACACCGAACAACAAATAAACAACAACTGGAGAGCATTTGAAGGACCACATTTTATCACGTAACCCATTTGTCTTATCCACTTTGTTGTGCTGAGCAAGCAGCATGCAGCAATGCATCACCAGCACAGCGAACGAGCGTCGCTTTGCTACCACCAGCATCCGAACAAAGACTCAAGAAGACGTTTTTTTTTGGCGTTTCTTCACCCGACCTCTTAATTAGCGTTTCCGGTTCATTTTTGCATTTTCCCTCCTGCGTTCTTCGTGGGAAATAATGCGACTCGCTGCACCCATATGTGATTTCTCCACAGGGGTTGGATCAATTGGCGTGTCGCGTCATGTCTGTCCATGGATCTCATGTGGGAGCTGCATGAGTGTTGTTTTTGTTATTATACATATAAGTAATGTTCGGAATTATTCGTCGCGTAAAGTGCCACACCTCCCATTTGGCCAATGGAAATTATTTCGTTCCCTGCTCATTCTATTCTCTGGAGATGGACACCGAAATTTCCCCATTTGCCAAGCAATTTGTCTCGTAAAGTGTGTGTGTGTGTGTGTGTGTGTGTTTGCCTCGAAAACTTTTATATGAGATTTCTGGATTCTGGATGATACTTATCCTGTGTTTATTGCTTTTTATTCTTACAGAATCCGTGACGAAGCTCTTTCGCTCTTCCGTCGCCGTCACATCAGCCGCGCCTCCTCCGGCTGCCTTATCCACAACTGTAAAAGTTGCATCTCCCGTCGCGTGTACATCTTCTTCAGCAACACCAACAACAACAAAATCCGAATCGACACCATTAGCAACTAAAACAAAATCATGCCAAGATAAATCGGGCCAACAGCCGCACATATTTGACGACGGTGCTGCCGTTGCTGACTCTTTATCCCTTGAGTCAATAAACAGCCATACATCTTTGGAAGCCGCAGCCGCATCAGGGGGCTTAGCTGCCTCTGACTTGAGAAATGAACAAGATTTAGAGATGGCACAACATCAATATTCAAATGTAAGCTCCGACGTTAGTGCCGCTGCTGCTGCTGCTGTAGTAAATGATGACACATTATCTACCAGCGCGTCGGTTACAGCATCGACAGCTATTTTGCTGGATAATACGAGCACCACTAACACTAGGAACACCGAGTGCATGAACAGTGACGACGATGTGGACGCCAATCAGCAGGCAGCACTCTCAACCTCACCAGCTAATCCATTTACGCCAGCGCATGCAAGGAAGCCCGTGCTGTTGCAGCTGAATATCGGGTCAATTTATGACCAAGCAATTATCTACTATACGACACGATTTATTGCAGCGCGGTTCCTTCTGACCGGCCGGCCAGGCGGTATCCACTCGGATCTTGCTGTTCGGGTGTCGATTAAAAATCTCTCGCTCAGTGTTGTGGCGAATTGCGTGCGTCTGATGCCCCAAGTGCTTGGCCTTCCGTTGGAAATTAGTTCAACTGAAATGCAACGAAATCACTTGGGTCTTGAGATTCCTGGCGAGCAGGAGGGTGCGAGAGTAGCCAACATTAGCTGTGGTAGCGCCAGCAGCAGTGCAAGTGGTAGTCCCAGTAATCAGAACAGCGATAGCAGCTCGAATTTCGGCAGAGATTTTGATCATCTCGATGAGGGCGGTGACGTTGTTGATTTTCCCAAAAGGCCTCCCAAGAAGCAAAGAAGGAAGTGTCGTCAACCAATTTTGGACGCTAATCTGCTCCTATGTGGGGAAGATCAAGTCCTGTTGGATATCAAAGATGACCACTTTGGTGAAAGTACAACAACTTATTTCCTCAACCAGCCGCTAAGCAGAAGTGCGGATCCAGTCCTGTTGTCCCAGCAAGTCGGCCGATCCAATCAAGCGACGAAAATACATTCTTCGGCCAAAGTCACGGCCGAACGTCTTCTCTCAAAATCTGAAATAATTGAATCGAATAGAACAGTCCATGCTACACCTTCCGGGTCACCGCGTCGTCAACCGACGCTCCATTCAAAGCAAATATCTCTGCAATTAGGAAATGGTTTGACGGTTGGAAAATCCTATGCAACCCATAAACACATGCACCCAATTGGGATGGAATCCAATTTGACTCGCGGCCAAACTTGTGGTGAGTATGTTGCTACTGCATCTGCTGCGCTGCATGCCAATGAGGTCAATCGACGGAAACAAATCCTCGCCGATGTGTTGCTTTTTTACAACCACTCGGACCCAATTTTACGTGGCGGCGTACAAATAATTATTGGCAATTTTGTTCAGTCGACGCTTCGTCTGTACCACAATCGAAATGAGCTTTTCATGTGGCCGGCCAGTAATGGGGGAGTAATGTATGATGCAGGAGGTGCAAATGCTGCCGCAGTCCTTGAGGACGCTGATGGTCAGCAACGCCGACTACCATTGGAGATCAATCGGCTGCTGGCAATTTTAATTAAGGTGGGTCTTTATTTAATACATTTATGGTTTTCCCGCATCCAGAAATATTTCGTTTATTAAAAGAAATCAATACGTAAAAGTAACAACTTTTAAATTTTGTTAATTTGGTAAAAACACAATTTTTATAATTATGTCAACCATTACTTTACTAACACTGGCGAGTTTTATAGCTCTGAAGTATATGACACCAACCGACCGGAGTTGTGCTAGGGTTGTCCGGGTTTCCCTAGGCAGGGACTTTTAGCTATTATTTATGGGAGGAGGGTGTGTACCAAGGAAGCTATAAACCTTACTTGAGGAGACTGCTGCAGAGACTGTATGACAGTGTATACTATTTGAGACTGAACGGACAGTGGTGGGATGCCAGGTGGCTGGTATGACTGGGTTTATGCAGTATCTGTACGTCCTGATGCATGCAACGTGGAGGCATCTCACTGACAGCGATGTCGTGAACTGGGTGTGCTGGGTTGAGACAAGCTAGCAAGAACTGTTTCACAACAGTTCATTAAGTAGACTGGCGGACGGCATAGACGTTTTGTGATGAAGATGATCGGTGGTAGTTATGAAGTGGCACCCAGTTGTGATGCGAAGGGCTGTATTTTGTCTGGATTGGATATTGTTCCATTGTGTGTCACTTGAAAATAACGTCCAGATGGGGGCAGCGTAGTTAATAATTGAACGGCCAATAGCTTTGTACGTCGTCACAAGGACTTCTTTGTCCTTACCCTAGCGGTTCCAGGTAGGACTCTTAGAACCCTATTATGACTGCATACATTACTGAAATTTTTTTTGGCGTGGTAAAGAGGTTGTCGAATATGACTCCTAATATTTTGGGGCTATTACCTGTAGGGATGGTTTAATTGTTTATGCGAATGTCAAGTGATAGCCAGACTTCTTTGGCCCAAGAGGTAAACAGCGTAGCAGATGATGATGGTGATGGTTTTTAAAGAATTCAGCTCTGTCAGGTAGGATTTTATCTTCTCGTTTAAACCTGCACAGCAACATAGCAATAATCGGCGTAAGTGATCAATTTAACGGCAATGTGGGATGGCTTTTGGGGACTCCATCTTAAGTTTTCGATCTTTTGAGCAGGAATTTCACATATGTGCCACTGCCATTTATATAAGCAGACTGGAACCTTTTAATGGCGTCGGAGAGAGTGGACCGTGGTCAACCGTGTCAAAAGCATTGGACAAATCGAGTGTCATGACAGCAGTGCGCCAGTGGGGATGACGGTGGTTTAGACCGTCCGCAATGTGAGACGTTAGCTCCGTTAAGGCAGTTGTAGTGCTGCGATGTTTTCTAAAGCCATATTGGTGGTGGGTTAGATCTGGATTAAGCCTGGGGAGGAGGAGGGTTTCCAAAAATGTTGGTTGCAGGAGAAAGCAGTGAAATTGGTTGGTTCGTGGGTAGGTTTGCCAGGTTTTAAGACTAGTAATTTTGCATGCGTCTTGCACCTCTAGATCGGTGAAGGTAGGATGGTTTGTGTCGCTATTTAACGCTAGTTTGTTTTTAACTATAGTTTGCGAAAACGGGACGAATGGTTTTTTTCGTAAGCTGACAGGTGAACGTCGAATTGTCGTGAAAAATGTGATGCGCATTTCTTTCTGTTGTCGTATTGGTGGTCATTAAATGAAATCGAAGCTAGGCGCTCAGATTGTGTTTTCACAGAAAGACCTTTGACCGTGGACCAGAGCTTTTTGGATCCCAGCGTGCAATTCTCGAGATGCTCAACCACTTGGATTGCCGGTGATCGGCAACCAGTTTTTGGATGTCTTTAGTTAGCTGAGTAACTCGAGAATCAGCTGGATCCGTAGCTCTTAGTTGGTCGCGTTGCTCGGCAAGCTAAGGGCCTTCACCGGAAAGGATGGGATGACCTTTTTGATTCTTTCGGCGGGAATTAATCTTTTCCCGGCATGAACTACAATGTCACGTGCCATTATTATTCTGGACCTTTCCGCATAGCTGGAAAACAGAATTTTTCCAGCTTATGCCAAAAAAAAGGTCAACCGTCTTTTTTCTTCTTTTTAAGGTCATGGAAATGCTAATTATACACAAATACGAAATACTCAACGACCGTCGATATAGTTTCCGTGGACAACGTTCTACTGGAGATCTGATGGTATATCTCTCCGAAAAGTGGAACCAGTATTTTCACAAGTTTGGTGAAAGGAAACTTGATATTTCAGGGGGATTTGACAGAGTTTGGTCCCAAGCTCATTTGTCAAAAATGCGTGCTTATGGAATCGATGTAACGCTGCTTCAATGGATTATTAGCTATATTTCAATTTTAAGTCTGATATTCGCTGCATTAATGCGGGTGTCCCTCGGGCTGTGTTTTGTCTCCAATACTCTTTCTTATTTTCATTAACGATCTTCAGTCTTAGGAACTTCTAATCTAGTACATTCCTTCGCTGACGACAGTACTCTTAGCTTCTCTTATATGATCCCAGGTTCACGTCCTTTCTGTTCGGATGTAGAACTGGAACAACAGCGTATGTTAAGCTCGTAAAATGACCTTGACAACATAACAAAGTGGGAAGAACACAATAGAGCCGATATTTAACGCGAATAAAACCCAATGCTTCTGTGGTTGAAGCGAAATAGTAACCTCCAGCCATTATCCATGATTGACACTTGCATCGAGCAAACTGGCGAGCAATTCTTGGTATGTGCGTCACCGACTAATGCGAATACTGCGAAGTGTCTCGGCTTTCTAACACGGTGCAAGAAATATTTCACTCCCTCTGATCTGGCTACTATTTAGATGGCATTCATTTGCCCTAAACTTGACTTTAATTGTCATGTCTGCTCAGGTGCACGCAAGACCACTTTACATCTGCTCGACAGAATACAGAACAGTGCGATAAAACTTATAGGTGACAAAAATATTGAAAGAACAGTTGTTTGAACATCTCAGGAATGTCTCCTGTTGTCGCTGTTTTACCGATTTTTCCATCAACTTTGATTTGAAGAGAAATAGCGAGTTGCATTCCAAACCCGGATGAATTCAACCGCAATACTCATGGCGCCCCGAATGCTCATTAGCACGGAACGGATTTTGTTGTTTTTTGCCTATATAAATAAAAAATATACTTGCACGCGTCGTTGTGTAGCGCGCAGTAAAACAACCCTATACTTAGATTCCACTTGTGTCAGTTGGCAATCTTCAGTATTCGTCGCAGTTGTATTTCAAAATGTATATGGCTTTCTATTGGATCTTCAGCATTTTCAGTTATTTTTAGTATTTTTCTTTTTAAATGAACAACAATTGAATCACTCTTGTCTTTAATTGTCTTCAACAGTTCATTGTTATGATTCTCCACGACTCCTTAGCGCAGTTGCAGTGTGATAATTATATCTCACTTGTTTGCAAATTGTGAAAAATTTAAGAGCAAATTACCGCCTCTTCAAGTCCCATAAGAATTCCCTACTGAATAAAATTGCCAAAAATATGTTCGAACTTCGAAAGAAGAAGACCGGCAAGACGAAGAAGAACAAGTCAATATAATCGAATCGATATTTGCAAAACTTTAACTCGTTCTCGAATTACTATTACTCCCAGTTGAACTGAGTCCTGTCGTCTTGTATCCTGGTTGGTACTCTTCGGTACATTCGGTTCATATTCATGTGCAGAGACCACCCACCACAAGATGCAATTGGTATCAGTATATCAGTAACAGCGTAGCCACCAGCGTACCGTCTACCATGCCAGCATCGTCTTTATGCCTAATGTGAGTTTGAGTCTTTGTCTTGAAAGCACTTGCCACCATCTTTGCACACGAGACTCTAGGGATTCATATTCAAAAGCTACGAGTATCGCATAGCTGGCGCTGCAACGGCAGCTGCAGTCCTACAACACCGCTACTAACCATAAAAAGTGTGCATAAAACTTGTGCCGTGCCGTGCAGCAGCAGCAGGTACTTTCGTGAAAAGGTGTTAGGAAAACAATGCTTCTTCCTCTGTTGGAGATTTCACATCCTCTTCGGTGTATAGAGCGAACATGTTATCGCTTGGGACAAAATAATCCTTATCGTATTCAGTGAGTAGCACTACACTCGTAGGTACTCCTATCATGGCGGCCGCCGGTGAGGAAATCTTTCAAAAAGTCAAAAGCAAAAACTACTCGACATAATGTAAAACTATCAGCCAAAGTACACAAAAAATACTCCTAGGACAAGAGGAAAAAATAGAGAAGCTTTACATTGATTCTTGAAGCAGCTTCTCGATATACTATACCTTCTTAACGATATCAGATCCAATAATTTATCCTGTCCTCGAGCTAGGGAAAACGGATCCGTCCGGTGGCGGATGGGCAAAACTTTTAGGGTTGCTTTTTTTTTGGTTGTTGCAGGACAAACGAAAATTTTAATACACTTGGACTGCTGATGCTTATTTGACTAATTTTTCTCCTTTTACAGGGTCTTGAGGACGACATCCACACAGTGGTCATACATGCCCTAAATGCATTTCATAAGATATTTCCTCTTGTAATGGCCAAATATTTGACCGGCCCTCGAGCAGCAGCAGTGGACAAGACGACGACATCGCAGGTTAGTCACCATTACCAGCAACATCCGTTGACTGCGGACAATGCCAAAACTGCTGCTAACGACGTGGCTCGTTCTCAAGAGCGGAACTCCTCTTCTTCGTCGTGCTTATCCAAATGCCCTGATAATGTTGACGACGACGGCAACGGCGACAGCGACAGTGACGATGGAAACTTCTATAAACATCCTGCAGATGATGATGAGCTCATAGATGCTCTATTGAAGTCTTTTGAATACAAAATCGACGACAACCAGAACGACGATAACGAGAACGTCGACTGCGACAACAACAAGTGCGCTTCAATGGCACTGGGAGCCATTTTTATATCACCGAAATTGCTATTGAATAAACTTCGACTCTGCTATCACAACAAATATTGGTTGGTCCAGAATAAATACGCCGAAGTTACTTCAAACTTAAGCTACGATGCAATTCGAGAGTATTACGGAGCTGATGTTGCCAGCACTTACGAGGTAAGCAAATAGTCTTTGGGTTTCTCTTCCGGCCTGTCGACTTTTTGATGCTTAATTTTTTTTCTAATTTATTTCAAAACCTTATTGGTGCCATTGTGTGTGGTTCTTTATTTCCGGTATTTGTTCTTTCTTTCTGTTTAAAAAAAAATATAATGAAGAAGATTATTTTGTTTCCTATGTACATCTGTACCGTACCGGATGAATTTTTTAATAAAGTTCCAGCTTTTATCTTAGAAAAGATGATGCACGATTGGAGAATGATTTTTTTTTAAAGAAGACCCTGTCAATTTAGAGGAGGACTTGTCCAAACTTCACAAACATAAGAACCATACTAAAGAACTAAAGTTGATCTTATTGCCAACAATGACGTAATCAAAAATGATTACAAAAATGAATTATGGGCTTCGAAGGAAGACGACTTCCTTAACACTTAATAATTTTCATTTAAAGTATTTTCCGACACACAATCCTGGCGTTATTAATATGCCGAAAAAAAATCTGAGCGCGAGCGGGCTATTATACCCTTTATTAATAATAATTTTAAAAAAATTAAAAAATCAAAGGAATGTAATTTACAATAGGTCCAAATGCTTTAATCAATGGATCATGGTCAGGTAAAGACTACAAGAACAAAATTTGTTGATAAAATATTCTTGTAGTGTTTTCTGCCAATATGTTAATACCCGCAAGCATTAGACCACCAAGAGACCCCAAAAGATAGTCAAAAGATCTTAAAAAAACCCCAAAAGATCCCCTAAAAGACCCATAAAAGACCGCCAAAAGACCACCCCAAATACCCTAAAACACTCAGACTACCCTCAAAAGATCCCCAAAAGACCCTCAAGTATCCCCAAAAGTCTATTAGTAAAGGGTTTGTGTTTCTGATAAAATTTGCAGTTTTAGAAGGACTTTGTAAGGGAAGCAGTCAATTGTACTTAAGGGTCATAGTCAATTAGTAAATGGTTTGTGGCTCTGTTAAAATTGGCAAACACTTTCTAAGTGAAACAGTCAATTGTGCGTGTCAATTGACAGTTTTAGAACCACTTTGTGAGGGAAATAGTCAATTGTGCGTAAGGGTAATAGCCAATTAGTAAATGGTTTGTGGCTCTTTTAAAATTTATAGTTCTAGAACCACTTTGTGTTCAAGGCAAACAGTCAATTAGTGTATAGAGGATTTTAGAAACCAGCCAGCGAGTTTTCGTCAGTTTGGCAGTTCCAATCTGCAACCCTAAAAACTCAGTGCCATAAATTTAGTGAGCTTCTCCTGTACGTAGGCAATGGCATTCGTTGGGCGTTGGGTGCTTCAATTCGCTTTCGTAAATGCAGCGGTTGAACTCTTCAACCAATCAGTGAACTTCTGACAGGAAATGTGACAAAACTGCTTCGAGAATAGCAATCATAATCATACCAAGATAACCGTCGAAGGATACCCGTGCACCATGTGTATCGTATATCAATCCGTTTTGCAACTTATGGAAATTTTAAAACGTTTTTGCCAGCCTTCCTTTTTGCAATATTATGCATGACCTCCTTTGGCATCTAAAAAAATACATTTGTGCATTCGTTGCTTATCCCTGACGATGATCGCAATGAGATGAAGGTTTCACCATGAAAAGTACGTGATACAGGGAAGTTTTCTCAGTTCTTACAGCTCCCACGCTGTTGTACTCGACTTCGTTCTTTCAGAATTATTTATTTAAACATATTTTCATATAAGTATTGGTTATTGATTGCCTATGTTTTTGTTTTTTATTTTAAAATATCTATCTTTTCCACCCCCACACCTGCATAGAATATATTTTTAGATGAACTCCTGCAACTTGTTGGTGATGAGGACTGCCGTGTCAGGGAGCATACAGCCGAGTGCCTTAGTCGATTTATCATTGAAATTTCCAAAAACCAACCGATGCAGCTGGAGCAACAGCAAAGAGGGGGACGACTCGCCGACGAAGTACCCTGCTCGCAAATCGAAACTTATCACACTAATTTCAATTTGCTGTGGGATTTTTTCGACTATAGCATTTTTTTCGAAATGTCAGAGCCACTTCGTGATTTATTCAGAGTGAATTCATCGACTGCGCCACCGCTGGAGTCTAGAGAATTGGATCCGCTGCTGTCGATGCAACGGCAGTGTTGTTTTTCGTCGGCGTCGTCGTCGTCGTTGTCACAAACATCGAACAGCGAGGAGCAACTTTTGGCAAAAGTTTTATATCGAATGACAAACAAGTTGATGGAACTGGATGATAAAAACCTTCAGGTGGGTTGCGCTGAATTTTTTGGTTTTATTTATTTTGTTGAGTTGTTGTTGTTCGTTTAAATTAGAGCAGTCAACGGTCGGTACATAATACACCGTTCTGCTCCGCACGCGTCGAAAAGCTAAAAGTTTTTTTGATAATGTTGAGCACATTTCGTGTTTTTCGTTTTTTTTTTAAGTTTTATGGTCCATTTTTCTGATGTCCGTCTGTCTGTTAGTAAATATGAAATTCTCTTTTTCGATGGGAAAATTTGTTACCATCGGACAAAAAACATTTGGCTTTGCATACGCTGAAGCTAGTAAAGTCAATTTTAAGATTTTGACCTCTAGATGATAAAATGCCTCATTTTGGGCAATTCATTGTTTCTGGTTGCACGCTTAATTGCACAGAGATAGCAATTTAATCGAGGTGCTTATGTAAGCCAGCCGATGTGACCGCAATTTGGCTTGCAGCTTATAACATACTCTTCGCTTTTCATCTTTAATCCTGAGGATAAAAATCCAAAAGCTTGTTGTTGTCGGTGTGCTTACGACATTTAATCAAATGTAAATAAGGAGACTTTAATAAAAAATAACAACAATAACATTGTTATTATTTACCTTTTATCTTTCATTGTCTTTCAAAGTTTGGAATAATTCACGTCCTAAAGGTGTTGCTTAAGCACTTCAACTTTGTCGACTATCAGGACGCTTGGACGGAATTCAATTTTACCGAAATCTGCTTGAATTTTGCTTACTACAACTACACAACAGCTGTCGATATACATTGCCAAAATGATCTGATTGATGTGACAGCCAAATTGTTGGCAGGTAAGTGCGGGTTGTAACAAATAAGGGGTTGTCAATATATGTACATTAATTGTAGCTTTTGGAGCTTAATAAGATTTAATAACTAGCCGCTGAGCTTAAAAATGTATATTTCTGGCAGCATATACCATACTTACTTACATAAATAGCTTATGTAAATAGCAGAGCGTTTATAACGAACCATCGATTCCGTCCGTGGCCAAAACAGAGTGAACAAATTCTTCATAGCTTTCTTTATCTGTTTATATGAAAAACTGGCCTTCAGACAGTGAATTACGACTTGTAAGACTTTTTCTAAAGGGTGCTTCTTTTTAGAGCTATAGACTTTTAAGTGTAATCAAACACATTAAAATCATGGTAACGTCTATAAAAATTGCTTTATTAAGAAGATAATTGTATGCCATTAATTTTCGGGCATAAAGCGCTGCGAATGTAACACAATGTGGAAGTCCAAGTATCGACCACTTTTTCGTGCAGCTGAGGCCGTATATCGGCAATAACTCTGCGAATGTTGGTTTCCAAGTGGTTAAATGTCTCTGGTTTATATGAATAGACCAGCGACTTCACATATCCCTCACAGCATCGAGGAGTGAGATCACACGATCGTGGAGGCCGTGAAATTATGTGCTAATCGAATGTTTCTTGCAATAACCTGATTGTGTCGCGCGCTGTGTGGCGTCTTGAAACCAAAGCTGTTGCACATTAACGTCATTTACATGGGGAACAAAAAAGTCATTAATCATGGAACTATAGCGCTCTCCATTGACTGTTACGTTCCGACCGGCAGCATCTTTGAATAAATAAGGACCGATGATTCCACCAGCCCATAAATAACAACAAACAGTGAGTTTTTGTGGATGTAACGGGCGCCGTGGCTCAGTGGATAAGTGCATGGAATTCTGAGGAGGGAGTTCGTGGTTCGAATCCCAGAAACACCAAAAGTATCTTTCACGGTCCCAACTCTCGCGATGTCTGACAAACATTCGAGAGTAATAGCTTGTCACGTAAAGCTACTTAATACGCCGTTCGGGTATGGCATTAAATTGCAGCTCCCTTCCATTTGTGTGAAAAGCTTACAGGCACAAGACAAATGGTCGCGAGAAGCTTGGCCCTGGACTGTAATGGCCTGTCGCGCTAAAATGTTATTGTTATTATTAACGGCGACTCAACAATGGATGCTGGTTGATCTTCACTCCAAATCCGGCAATTTTGTTTGTTGACGTAGCCGTTCAACAAAAATGAGCCTCATTGCTGAACAAGATTTTGTGGTGAAAATGAGGATCAAGAGCAAGGTCGTTTTCGGCCCATGCACCGATCCTGCGACGAGCACGATGGCGAAACGGCTACAATTCCAGCACGAACAGGATATTTTAAGAATTGCAACTTCTGTGAATGATAGCATATCGACTCATTTGGGTCCTCCTTCATACCGCGCTCTACAGCAGCAACAAATGCTTCAGTGCGCACTGTACGTCTAAGATACAGATCTGTGTCGGTGTTGCAGTGGTTAGCTTAGCTGGCTTCCACTTGGGTGAGACCAGGTTCGATTTCGGGCGCAAGCAAAAATCGCAAAAACTCATTCTGGTCGGGCTATTATTGACAAGGAACTTAAATAAAAATATTTATAGCTGCCAGTTTTGTTTTTGCCGGCCGCACTCGTCTCTAAATTTTAATTCTATTTAAAAATTGGAAAAATCTCTGTGATTCTGGCTGCTGGCAGGACTAGTAAAGTAGACCACCAGGACGCGTAATACAGCCGGCCACATATTTGTAATTATTTTTCTAATCTCATTTTGGTCCACAGCGCTATTTTTAATTTAATTTGTACAATTTGTAAATTTCATCTATTTCCGATATCAATTGCGATTGCGATTCCGATTTCCAAAGCAAATATAATTAAATTATTAATTTACCATTACCAAATGAAATAAATGCATTAAATGTGCACCATACTCCAATCACCGAAAAAATAACTCCAACTATCTGTGTGCGAAGCAATTTAACGAAAATCATACAATTGTAATTGGTTGCCAGCCATTACGTTAACAGTCTGCACATTGGTCGAAGGACTATCGGTTTTTTTTCTCCCGGTTGTACCAGCAAATTATCAAACATACAAGGAGGGCTCCCGAAAACGACCAGGCCATCAGGCCGACTCCACTCATACAAACGGCACGGCTTACAGAGCTTAAAGCTATGAAAGGGCGAACATTGTTTATAAAAAACAACAAAACAAAATCGTGGTAAATAAAAGGATTAAAACAAAAGCGTTGAAGTGCATTATATAGGAAAGATAGATTTAATTAATAATGATACGTTTTTGTTGGTGTCGCGGTGTTATTTGACACTTGTGGAGAGCACAATGAACGAGCCACACTTTTTTTTTTAGAGAGTTGTGGTAAACCTAAAATATAATATGCAAATTGCAAATTTTCGGAATTCTATGTATTTATACAAAATGTACAATTGCTTTTATTATTAATCGAGGCAATTCTAAGAGAATGGAATTATTGCACTACAAATTACGAAACTAGTTGAGCAGCCTAAATAGGTCAATTTTGCATCTGTTAATTGCTTGTTGATACTAGCAATGTACCTCTGTCGTGGGTAGATACGAAATCATATCATCCCCTTGGTGTCCGTTTGATTTACATATAAAGAGTGGGCCATCTGTTGGTATCCTAAGTGTGTTTTTGTCATTGGCAATACTAACGGGCTCAAATTACTAACCTCCGCGGCATGAAATGAATCGATTTACGATTGAACAACGTGATGGGAAATACTAAAACTTTTTTATTCACACGCCCATAGACGAAAGTGACTGTTTCATACACTATAACCTAGCTTCGAAAGTAGCCTTTACACACTCTAGTGAATTAACATATAAAATACTTTTGTTATTTACTGCAGTCACAGCGAACACACATTCCCAGAGTAATTTTGCATTGCGCACAACCGGTCTAGCGAAACGCGTCACGCGGAATATAAAAAATGCTATTTGGGACTTAGGTACGAGAGGTAAGAAAAAACCTCAGGGTGTTAGAGGAATGTCAGCCATTCAGGTAGAAAGCTAGAAGGTAGAAAGCTGAGTGATACTATTTAAATCAACAAATATTACAACATAACTTTCTTCGAGTGTTGTCTAACCAAACAGGAAATATGCTGTCGATACACAAACAATCTATCTAAGTTTCACTGATTAATCGTAAGCCTATGCAATACCTTGAATCACGTAAACTGCTTACCTACCAGCAGTACTGTTTTCGAAGGTAACTTTCTACTGTTGATCTGATGGCACATTCAACTAAAAAGTGCAACCAGTCTATTCACAAATTTGGTAAAAGCAAAGTTGTTGCACTCGATATTTCCAAGGCATTCGATGGAGTCTGGCATCAAGCTCATTTGCCGAAAATGAATACATATGGAATTGATAAGTTGATAAGGCCCTGCTTGATTGTGCCAGTAACTATCTTTCTGAGCGTTCAAATAAGGACGTATTGACAGGTTTCAAATCCAATGTTCAATGCATAAACGCCGTTGATCTTCAAGGCTCTGTTTTGTCTCCGACACTTTCTCATTTTCATTAATGATCTCCTGTTCGGTACTTCTAATCCAATTCATTATAATTCGTTTTGGCCGTCAACAACAAGCTTTGGTGGAGTGACTAAATATTCGCAATCGCTAAGAATTCACTCCCCATCCGCAATACTCGTGCCACAACTCGAGCCGATGGGTCTACCAATAAATTTATCTTCGGACGTACCAACCAAATCAGAGATTATTTTTTTATAATAATATTTTTGTCGATTTTTGTTTGGGGTCGCTGAGGTGAATAGATGTGGCAACACACCTCTATGGTAATGGGGTCGATAGGTGAAGGGATGGGGTGACCAATATTAGTGTCGATGCTGTTTTGTCAATTTTTCGACCCGTACAACGCCGGACTCAACTATGTGTTGTAATTATATGAAAATATATAAAATGTCCCAGTATGTTCTATTCTTCTTTATGTAATTTTTTAAGAATAGAACCATTCGATTTGAATGTTGATTAAGAATAAATACCCCCGCAGTAAGTTAGTTATCATTTGGATTTTTAACATTACGCTGAAAGATTTGGCTTATTGATCTTGTTAAGCGTTAATTTTTAGCGCATAGCAAATAGTGGTTGTCAGCCATATCATAGCCCTAAACAACTAAACGGTCTTACCTTCTTGGACGACCGACTACCCCAGTCCACAATGAGCGTGAATGATCAACCAGGGAAAATTTCCCTAGATATTGCGTTTTCTTGAATCCTGAATATACCGGTTGCTACCCCCCCAGACTCCGAGTCGCTGATATTATTTCGTCAGTTTGATTGTCTCGTAAATAACAATACGATTTAAAATCCGAAATTGACCTGTCTAGAGCTCATTAAATAAATAGCACAGGAAGTGCTCATAATATTTTAATCAATTAATTACTACAATAAAAGTTGCTGTGTGTTGTTGTTGTGTGTTCTGTGGCAGCTTCCGCTTTACTAATTGTTATTCCATTGAATTCCATTTCGTCGTTCTGTGTATCTACTTCGTTGTTGAGGTTGATAAACTCAGTCGATCGGAATAAATTTTGCATTTTTTTCATTCATTTCCATAATTTACCGTTAATTTGTCTTTATGCACACACAGAACGCTGCAAATTTATTTATATTTATTTTTTTAAATTATGCTTTAATAGCCAGTGGGCGAACACGGAAAGTCCGACTTGACTCCTGGGTGTCGATCATAACTTTAATGAAATATATTTAACGCAGCTAATTGTTAAGAATGGTATTTTTGTTTGTTTTTTGTCCTTTTTTCTCCACACAGGAAATATCCTCACAACAAATGTGGCAGCTCATTCGCAGTTCGTTGACAATCTTCTCGTTCACACAATGAAGATCATTAATATCTATTACCATTTGTTTACCAATCAAAAACCGCTACTGTTTGCCAAAGGTCAGAAAAGTGATTTGTTCACAAACGCCAAGGAGTTGGCTATTGTACACAGTGTAGGCTACTTTGGCAGTGATTATGTTTATATCAAACTCTACCACATCCTCTCAAGTGCAAATGACAGTTACAAGGTAAGTTTTATGCATCCATATATAAAATACTAGCTGAAATACCCGGCCTTGCCTGGCTGCTCCCACCACACTCACCCCGATTAAACTGACCACCCAATTGACCACCAACCCCACTCACCCGCACTCAACTGACCATTCACCCAGTGATATCTACATTGAGCTCCATCCCTACGCTGATCCCAACCACTGACCTGAAATGTAGCCTACAACCTCCGGGGCAAAAAATCCTGTTAAATGTTGAAAACCTGATCTAAATCAGTCCAGTTGTTTTCCAGATTAGCTGAAATAACAGGCGTTGTCCGGCTTCCTCTTATTCCACTTTTCCAACTACACTGCCCCTCTTCCATCGTTCACCCACGGCTTCTGAATCCAACCACCTACCCACCACTGAACTTAAAAGTGTAGCCTCTACCCTATTATACATAGAAACAGACTAGGCGACCGTCTCTAAACCGCGCAAGTTATTTCGGGAGCGTTCTATTCGAACACCATACATTTTTTTTCAGACCGGACGACCGTCTATAAACCGACCAACACCACTATATTCACCCCCTCTCGCTGTTCTTTATATAGGCCTTATATAGGCCTTCGGTACTCCCCCCCTCGCTGTAGTGCCTTGTTCATATAGGCATTCGGTACTCCCCCTCACGCTGTCGTGCCTGGTTCATTTAGGCCTTCGGTACTACTCCTTATTGTCTTGTCTTGGGTGCTAGGCCTTCCAACGCCGTCCTCGAAATCTTGTTTCGTCAGTGACGTAGTCACTCAAGGGTTGTGGTTCAATAAGCCATCGTGTTTTCGCTGATCCGTACACATTTTACTGCGTCTGGTCGGCTATTTCTCACACACCCTTGGTTTATCCGTATTCAGTCGAACATCGATATCTTCCCTTTTTCGTTCTATTTATTCATTAGTGGGTGGTAGTATTATAAACATTATATAGGTAGAGTTATATTTAATGTGTAAGCATAACCTGAGACTACACAACGCGAGAGGATAAAAGAAAATAAAGAAATTTAATTTGTAACACGAGAGTATTTCATTTGAACCCTGGAAGTCGGAAGAGCATTACCTCAGCCGGAAAAGGACATTACCACCTAAATAAAAGTTTTTCAAATAGAAGAAAGATAGAACATTATGCTGTTATTTTGTTTTTTATTAATTTATTTATCAACCTTTATTCAATTTCATTAAATTGCACTTTGCATAAAATACATATTTATATCAATAAATTGCAAATCAATTCCACTTTAATCATTGCCACTAAATAAATTCTTGCTCCAATGAGGACACTTTAAACGATTCCATACACAGATAGAAAAGTCCTACGCTTCAGTTCTTCGCGATAAAACGGAATGTCCCTCATTTGTTTGTCTAGCATTAGAGATTTTTAGAGCGGGAAGGGGAGAGAGCGGGAGACACAAAGTCCTTCTGTTCAACTAAATGCCAGCAAACATTTGTTCCGAATTAACTTCTCATTGTGTGTCAGTCAATTTTTTCTCCTTTCGTACTAATTTAATTCCCTCTTGGGTTTGGTTTCGTTTCGCTTCGTTTCTCCTCCAGATAACAATAAATCAGGAATCCGGCAGCAAACTCATGTCGTTGCTGAGGACCTGCATAAATACCCTGAGCCTTTGCCTTGAGATGAAAACGCACTCGGATGCATACAATGCGATTAAACTAATTGAAGAGACTATTCAATATTTGACCAAACTAATAAATTATGCACCGGTCGAGTGCATTGGCTGTTTGAGGCAAATGTTGAAATACTTATTCGGCCGAAATTATGGCAACAGATATCAGGACTATTACGAATCATTCATCTTTCCTTATTTTAAAGCAAGAGGCAGGCGACATCATGCCAACGACGGCAGCGGTGGTGATGAGAGGACCAAAATAAAGATGACAAATGTGAAGGAAGGTCGTGGCTGCGGAGCTGGGGAGCTGGACGGAGTAGAACGGAATGCCATCAACGCCGAAAGAGGCTCCCGTTCGACCACATCATCCGCACAAACGAAAGATTTTGTTATTTTTGGTGAATTATTCGTCAACGGAACGAGTTTGCCGCTCTGGAAGTCTAACGAGGAGCACCAGTGTGCAAAGCATATAAAGCTGTTCGAGCCGCTGGTCATTTATTGTTTGACGGTACGTATACGTAGAGCACTCGCCTAGAATAACGACAATGATTAGATGAATATTTGCATTTACATTTTCGTTTGATTGTAGAAGGACGATGTGCTTGCGTGCGTGCGTGCGTGCACCTGACAGGAGGCACGACCCTTTGTGCTAAAATTTAATTCATTATTTGCTACTTCTACCGTTGCAGGTCTTTATGAAGTCAAATGCAAGGGTGCAGGCGCCCGTTCTGGAATTGTTGTCGCAATTGCTGGACTTGAATGTTACCTACAGCATACTGGACGCAAAGAATGTCATATTTGCTGAAATAATGAACAATTTGGAATTAATTGAGACGGGCATTGCAAGGTGAGTGTGTGCGTGTGTATGGTCTGCGTGTAATTTACGACGCAATGCAAATATCCTGACATTCAAATTGCATGCAGCTCACGAATACAATCTCTCCTTACGTGAATTAATAAAATTAATTATTTTATTGGAAATGTGGTATATTATGTAAAGTTTGCACAGTCTGGTCGATATGCTTGAGGGCCGAAAATTGTAATTAATTTTAAATTTTTTAACGAAAAATCCAACGAAGAATAAGCTGCGTTATATTTGAGGTTGAAATATGGCTGCCAGGCCAATTGCTTAGTGATTAGAAGCAGCAAAGAGATTCTGCTTGTATCCCAGAAAGTTCAGCAGAGGATTTAACCATAGATTGCTTTATTTGATGGAACCTCAACCAGACCAACCAGTTGTTGGTGAAATGTTTTTTTAAATACAACATTAATTAACCTCGTTTGTCCTTGATGCGTCATATATCACTAAAATGTGGATTTATTTAAAAAAGCAAAACAGAAGCGTTAGCTGAAATTAAATGTAATGTGTTCAGTGAAACGACGCAAATAACCAGAATTAATTTTAAACCTGTGTCGTGGTCGGGAAATCTGAAGTACAAGAGGACAACTTAAAGTCTAAAGCTTAGTTGCATGTTGACATCCCCTACTGTACGTTGCATACTATCTACACACAGGGTAAACAAAATAGCATTGCACGATCGACTTCATGGTAATGGATGATTGGATTGCAATCGAAAATAAAGAGAAAGACAAATCTTTGCGTAGATAAAAAGAAAAACATATTCATTGTAATTACTTGGCAATTAATGCAATTACCAATTATGATTGTCAACAAAAAAACAACATAAGCCTCGTGTTGTGTTGTGCCTCAGTGCCATTAACCTTCCTGCCATGTGTATAAGGTGGGTGCCTGGGTCGGAGCTGATGAGCGGAGTGCTTTACAAATTTATATGTTTGCTTATCACGCGCAGGGAAGCTTATTAATAACAAAATTAAGCTCATTGCTTCATCTTCATTCGTGCGTTAATAATGCCAATTTACACCGTTTCTGCCAACCAACATCCTTTACGTTTTAACCGCGAACCATATGGCAATCAATCGTCAGTGCAACACACACTCACACAAGCGTTATTCAACGAACCAAACAAAATGTCATCGATATTTTGAGGCGTGGCCCTAAGAACTTTAAATTTAAGAATATAAAATTTTTATTAAAATTTATTCGAGAGATGAATTCATGTCAGTAGGTGGTACTTGATAACTATTTCAGGCGAATAACCACTGCGGCTGTTCTTGACGGAAGCGTATTCTGGCCGAGCAATTTCGGGACGTTTTTCCCCAACAGTGATAGATGCTTGGTACGGTGACCATATTCTTAGGATCGAAATAGGCGACAACAATAATATATTTCAATATTCCAACCAACAAAGAGATTTGTAGATTAGTTGGATCTGAACATGAAGATGGCAGCACTCGTCAACTGTAGCTAGAAGATGTGTTTGCTCATCTTTTGTAAGTTACTCACCAAAATTGCAGCCATATTAGACGCGCAGTTGTTGTTTGACAACTGTTTGAGTGAGTAGATGTGAGGATTTTTGTGAAAATGTAAAAAATCCAGTATCAGGCTGTTAATAATTATTTGTTTTTAAAAGGCAATATGCCGAGTAGGACGGTGTGTACGGGGACTCTGCACCATTATTGACCGAAGTGAAATGTTGGGCAGCTGAATTTAAACGTTGCTGTACAAACTTGGGAGAGAGTATGAACGTTCGGGACGTCCAAAAACTGCAACCACTGACGATAACATTGCTCAAGTTAACCAAATGGTACTAGACGACCGTCGAATCAAAGTGAGAGAGATAGCAGAGGCTATAAATACAGTTTAGGTGCAATACATCAGAGTTTTGCTGCCGATTAATTACTGTAGATGAAACTTGGACACACCATTATACCACAGAAACAAAAATACAGTCAAAACAGTGTGCTGTAAAGGGGGAATCAGCTCCAAACAATCAAAAACTGTTTGTTAGGCTGGGAAAGTGATGGTGACTGTTTTTTGAGGTAGGCGTATATACGCCTTGTTAAGAGTAACAGGTCACACACTCGTTAAACTATCTCCTAAGCTTTGATAAATAAGGACAAATTACTTTGGGTACTGCATAGCTTCAAACCATACAAATCTGCAGGACTCGAAGGCATAATTCCAGCCAAATGCAAAGGACTGGATATTATCCTTTCTTTGTAAGAGCAAAATTCTAAGTTGCTTTGGTCCACACTCCAGATCTATGGAGAGAGGTGAACATGATTTTCATACTCAAAGCCGGAGAATTTTCCCACATTAGTTCAAAAGATCTCAGACCCATCAGTCTATCATCATTCTTCTTAAAGACACAATCCAAAACATTTGCTAAGGCTTTCACCCTCGTATCACTCTTTTTTTTTGTAAATCTGGTGGGAATTATACCCGTCTTTGAAAGGAAAATGTGGGCGACTTGTCATAAGTCCCTATGGTTGTTTTTGGTAGGGTTTTGCCTGTTTGCTGTTTCAACTGGGTAGGTCCCACTCGCCGGTTGTCGTCTGACCTTTAATCATAATTCGCACATAATTCGGCTTTTTCCCAAATTTTGCTCAAGTTGGAATCGGTAATGCTGGGTGTTAGTCGTATACCGTACATGAATGTTTACCGATTGTCCCATTCGGTTTCATGTTTATTTGACGCTAACCTCGGTATATTAGTCTAGTCGTACGGTATGTGACGATGCTTGCCATGTGTATAATGCTTTGTTACAACATATGTGTACAAAATAAAAAATTATATGGGCATCCCCAAATTTTTATAAACAGTGTTATTATCGGAGATCCAAAATTTAAAGAAATCGGGTTGGTTTTTAAAAAAATTATATGGGCACCCAAAATTTAATAGAAAGTTTTATCACCGAAAATGCATATGTATGCAAAGTTTCAATAAAATCGGGCTTTGGGAAGTGAATTATAAATTGATCGCAAGATTCTACGAAAGCAAATAAACAGACGTGCCCGTGGATCGTGGGGCACGCGAAGTTAATATAGAGAATTTTAAAATTACAGTACAGTTGTACCGAATTTATTTCTTAAAAAAATTGTGAGCCAATCTATTGAAATACAAAACTGTCCCCGAAAATGTAGGACGGTGGTCGCCGCTTATATAACCTAAAGAGTATTTGGGGCAACAGAATGTTTTGATTCAGGTTCTAGCTTCTCGCTGCCATTCGTGGAATGGACCTACAATTCAATACATCAACTGAAGGCCAATTGAGAAGCTTTCTCATGACAGTTATTATTCTCGGACGTTTGTCAAACATTCGCAAGAGGTGGGACCATAAAAAGCTTTTTGGTGTTTTTTTGGGATTCGAACTCAGCTCAGTAGTCCAACTAACCCCTGAGCCCTACGCCCAAATAATAAGAAGAATTTTGGCATTCAAGGGGTTACTTCGCGTATCTTGGATGTCAATTAATAGGTCCATTTTTGGTAATAAACATATTGTCCAGTTTGGATTTTGTTATGTCACACTGTATTAACAACTTGTTCACACTATTCGAAGTATTATCTTATATTATATTATATTATATTATGTTATATTATATATCCTGGAACAGTGGAAATGCGCATGTCTACTGAGCAGGAGGTTCGTTGTTCGAATCACAGTAACACCAAATGTATTTTTTACGTTTTTTTTAACGGTGTCCCACCTCTCGCAAATGGGTGACAAACGTTCCGAGAGTAATAACTTGTCACGGAAAGCTTCTCAATTCGCCGTTCGGAACGGCCTTAAATTGTAGGTACCTTCCATTTGTGTCCAAAAATATACATGCACAACAGAAATGGTCGCAAGAAGCTGGGCCTTGGACCGCAACGGTCTGTCGCGCCAAATATTATTATTATTACTAAGTTCCAGCAACGATCCAGCAAAGTTGGATAATTTTGTAGCGTAGTGCCGGCTTCTTGAGTATTTTCAGAATTATTATCCAAAATTGCGGCTAGAATGACAGTTTGGCTTTTTGTAACTTCTATCTATCTAAGCAAAGAAAGCACTAAACACACACACATTACTTTTTTTTATCATTCGCAGGAACGGCAGCTTTATAATTCCGGCGACTGTGAGATTTCTCGTGCAATTAACGCACCAATGTGATCGCAAGCTGTTCACGATACCAAAAATGATAAGCATTGCTAACAATTTATTGGCCAACAACACAATACGGGAGTACAGTATTTCGGCGCTTAAATCACTGGCTTATGAGATATTCTTGATGAGCGATGTGAACCATCACCCGGTGGTCCCAGGGGGAGTGCGCAGAGATTTTCCAAGTGTTCGTACGTCGTCCTACGAACGTATCATCCACGACCATCTGACTGGCGTTGCTGGCGAAGGCATCAGTGACATTTTAAATACCAGCGAGTTAGAGACACAAAAGGAGGTGGTTTTGGGGATGCTGGAAAAATTTATCGATTCCGTCGATTGCCAGAAAATATTTGCGATTTTATTACTTCGTGACCGGAGCATGAATGTGGTTGCGGCAGGCAAAGGGTATTCGGCATCGCTGGAGGAGCAGTTGCGTCCGTTGGATGTCTCATCTGCTGCTGCTGCTGCTGCTGCTGATGCTTTGCAGGAAGGAGCAATATATTCGATTATTACCAGAGCACTGTGCGACGGTCGAATAACTGTGAACGACTATGATGACTTCTTTGTTCTCGACGCTTTGTTTAAAAACAGCGGCAAAAATGTCCTCTCCGACAGCAAGGAATTTTCATCGATGCTCTCATTGTTTATCACAAAGGTAAGAAAAACCAAAGAAGGAGTTTTGCTGCTTGTTTTTCCCAATGTTTGTTATCCTTACTGTTTACTTAGTGATACTCATCCGGTGATATTGATATCAATTCAACACTTGATACAGTAGCTGCTGAAATTATTGCACCAGCTGAAAAGAACACTGACGATAATTTCTATAAATTATTGTCTAATTAGTGTCATAAAGTGATTTCTGTGTCAATCGAAGTATTGATTGGTGTTAAGTAGGAAAATACCTAACTTAATACCTAACCTTGGTTAACAGATTTTGATTATTTTTTAAGGACCTGCTTAAAGGCCAGTTATGGCGCTTTGTCGCCTGCAAACCCAGTAAGTGCTAACACGCTCAGCTGCTCAATCAATAATATCATTCATAGAGGATCAATGAAAGCATAAGTTTGAGTTCTAACCAAGTGTTTGACCGACCAATTTCGAAATATGGCTAAAACTGGGTCATCCATTCATCCATGGATAGCTGCTTTCGCGAGTCGTCCGTCAGGCATTGTATTGGCGTGCTGATGTCTTCAGGCTTTACGTCGTTTTAAGCTCCATTTCATGACATCCTTGATTGAGCAGGCGCGTCTTAAGTTTTTGTTCCTGCTCGTGTTTCCACCGCATAAGTCGTAATAGGTATAACGCATGTTTTTTAAATTCGAAATTCAAACTAATGTATTACCATATACACCAACTGCTACATCCGCATCAAAATGATTTCAGTTACCCCCTAGTCGCGCCTAAAGAAGTATAACTTCAAGGTAGTCAAGTGTTTTTCGTAACCATATTATCACACTAGAGGCCTAAATGGTTTGGCTCGTAATTCTTTAATCAAAATTCCATTACCTACTCTACTGCTAATCATTTCATGTTGCACTTGGTTATTTGGATTTCTCAGAGGCGAACAAAAATTAATACAAATCATTTTGCTAAAGCTTTCTCTGCGATTTGCTTCGGAATAAATATGTCATCATTTCCCCTTTCTTTTGCTTGCGCTCCGTAATATAGATCCTGTTCCATACATATGAAGAATTGCTGCCATTGCGCTAGCTTCTTCTACCTCGTAGTTCACCAAGCTGCGAGAGGCTTTGTAGGTCTCATACGTTATATAGTTTTGTCTGAAATGTTAGTACGCTTCATTTTCAGGTTTCCAACGTGTCCAACAATTTGCCTAGTTAAGTGTCAATGGTTGCGTGCTTTGCTGTGTCTTTAAAAACAACTTCTCTTGTTTTTTCACACAACTGAATTCTGTGCTGTGCTTTTTTTTTTTGTAAATAATTTTTACTTTGTGTTCAGTAGGTCGACGACAACGACATTTCCTTTCAACAGATTGATAACCATCACTTCTTCTTAACGTTCGTGTCCTATCATCACGTTTAGATAATTCACTACAATCTTCAGACAATCTTCTGCAGGAAGATGAAGTGTTCTACATTCTAAATGATGACCTGTGAATACTTGCGGGGAGATCAAACAGAAAGTCCACAGTACGCTTGCAATTTCATGTGTTTAGTAATTTGTAGCGTACAGTGGACCGACTGTTTGACCTCTCCATAGAAATTTTCAAAAAATTTCAGGCTTTCTAATCAACAGTTCCTAGCATCAAGTTTGTCCCAGTAAATTCCCAGATCTGCCATTAACCAATTATTGAATTTCTACAATGGCACCCCAAACGCAGCAGCTCGACAGTGAAACCAATTTCCTCTTGCAATTCAGGAAAAGACATATCCTATAAATCACTTTGAAGCTCGCTCACACCTCGCACATACCTATGTACATGGATAGCAGTTTTGAAAACGTTTTCAAATTGAATTTATTTCAGTGCCTCGCACGAATCCTTTGTGCGGACAGACAAATGTGATATAAGAAACCAATTAAAATCTATGAGACAAAAGAGAACCTCGGGACAACCCGACGCAAAACACCGTCAAGAAGTAGATGTTCGATGAACGATGAACACACTTTTCCACTGCCAATGTTTGATTAGGTCGCCTCAATGTCCTTGTAAAGTACTAAAGCAGAGCGCTGAGCTGAGCTCGTTGCGCTATGATTCTATTCAACTGATTTCAGTTCTTTTGATATTGCAGTTGCTCTTGTGCACGTACACAAGAAGCTCGGTGTTATTTAGGGCTTCCGTCCTTCCGTTCGGTCGTCTGCGATAGCGAAACACCAGCTTGTTCTACCAAAGAACTAACCCCGACCACTTGGGGTTACTTATTTCGAATTCAAACCAACAGGTTATTGTTGCAAGTGTCTGTTGAAATCGGAATCAGAAGTCTGCAACGCAAAGACAATGATTTCAAAAGTGATTTAGGTGGAAGGATGAAAGGGTTTCCTTAAATGCGTTACAGCATATTACACTAAACAGGATGTAGGTGCTCGTATGGGATGAACATCAGCTCGTAGTGTTTATTGTTTTCGTTGTGTACAAATATTAACCCGGTCATCATTGAAATATTGATTGTGATTTACAGATTTTCTTTTTATCGAATGAGAAAACTCTGTTTGTTGTTGCTCGTAACAAGTAACTAAATACACAAAGTGCAAGGATCTCTTTGTTTACCGCTGTAATGGTTGCGCTTATGTTTTGAATAGTTACTAACTGCATTATGTTTGCATAGCTTCTATTCGGCGCATATATTGGAATAGTATAGTGGCAATAAGTGAAAGTAGAAAAGCATTTTGTTGTATTTTCAACCTAACTAATAAATTAACCTTAATAAGGCTCTATCGAAGATATTTTTGCTGACACAATAATACTTTTGCGATAGTTCTAAAAAAGCGGTAATTTGAAGCGAAGCTATTTGAATGAACAAAGAACTGCTTGTCATAAACAGTTTACACAGACCTAATAGACAGATTCTAATAGGCATAACAGAACTTTTTAGGAAGCAAAGGAATTACATTTAAATAACCGCATTACTTGGTTTAGAATTACGTTACGCCAATTCGACGTGCAGGACCGCACCTTCCGCTGTATGATTTTCCAGTAATTAGACTGCAAGTCGACATTCTGGGAAGATATTGTGGCTAGAATCTTCTCCGAGGAGAGCTCCGGACTCTGTGGAAAGAACCCACGGACGATGTGTGGCTTACGGAAAGATACCTCTTTCTCCAGCGTCATGCTCAGTCCACTCTTACCTCTGATCCTCTCATAGTTCGAGCGCATCTACCCAGCAGCAGCACTGTCTAAGCAGACAAAAATTAGCCATCACGATTTGAGATGTGAGTGGAAAAAATGCTGCCACTTGCCGCTTTCAGTCGTCTCAGTCTCTCAGCCTCTTGAAAGTGCCATTTGTTCAGTTGAGAGTGATTGAGTTGACAAGTCGGTCGGGACAACATCCCACCTGACAGCACAAGCCACTTGGCTACAAGTGGAGACATCAGGTGTAGATCCTGCCTTAACTCTCTTAGCAGCCGATGTTGGTGACGTCTTATGTTCCGATCTGACACACTAGTCTTTGCGCTGAGTGGAGGCTTCTCTGGCAAAGGCGATAGCGCTCTCTCTACTTTTGCCTAGCTGTAGTCCATCTAGTATCTTCCCACTGGATGAACATCCGGATTTATCCAAAATGACGCTACAGGCATCAACAAGTGTGGATGTGTCAGAATCAGAAGTGGCTGATCCATGTCCTCAATTCTGACACCCTCGGAAGATTCAGATGGGGCCTGAATTGCAACGCCTCTGAACTCTAGGGAAAGTTCGGCTGCTCGACAGCAGACCAAGAAGTTGAGACCACTATGAAGTTGGCCGTCGACAGCTCAACAGCATTTCTGTATACAACGGGCTGCTCAAAAGCGGACCCGAGGATGATGTATTTTGAGGTGCATCAGTCCAATTAATTTTCAATATTTTGATCCCACAAGTGTCTAATTACAGAGCCCCGTATGCCATGGGAAGGCTAGTTTGAAACTAAAGGTCGACAGATTTCGGAGTCCGCATACTAGCGACTAAGTACCCTATTAGCCGCGGCTCCACCTTGGATTAGAGCTTTTAGAGATTTACTGAGGACAAACCCATTGGCTCAAACTCTCCTCCTTTGCCCGGGCTTGAGACCGGCGTGCTACTTTTGTAACAAGGCGGAGTTACAGGTGATGTCTTTATATCAGTTGGAAGCTAGACGCTGAAGCTGTTGACAGTGGCCATCATCGTGAGTCAAGAAGTACAGCCAAGTACGCTATTTGGAAGGCAAATCTCTTTGTGATGTGCAGAAGGTGTTTTTGTTTAGCGTAGAGTCAGGTGGGAGTTCGTCCTTCTCTTTTTAAGCCACTCGTTATCGTCATCGGTCATCGTTAGTACCTACATAGGATAAGACGTAATGTGTGGTTGTTTTGCACCATTTTGTGTGTTGTTCTTGTAAATGAACAACTTTTTTAATGTAAAGTCCGATTGGATTTTTCTTCTGCTCCTCGTAGCCGTCCATTTAGTCTCGTATAAGCTGTGCTAACTTATAACGAACAAAAATTAAAAAAACGCTTTGTCTGATACTCCTTGTCATCATCGTTATTACATTTTTTGTTCTTTTTTTACTTTTTCATGTGTTGCTGCTATCTTGTGATGTTTCCTCGTGTTACTGACGACCGTAAAGGATGTTGGGAGCTTCAGTGATTTATCATATGCTACTATTATCCTGGAGAATGTAATCCTCAAGACAGAGGAAATTTATTTAGTAAATCACATAAAACTTTATTTGAAAAATTCCTTTGACAAAGAATGCACAATTACGGAGACACCGTCGACAGCCGCAGTAGCGTCATTCCAACGCACCAAGAAGCATCCTCACATGACTGCTAATGGACGTCATACAGTAGCACCATCATTGGCACACTCTGTGTGTGGACCATCTACCTCCTCAGCAGCAGCAGCAGTAGCCGCTGCTAGTGCATCGTCGTCGTCGTCGTCAGCATCATCATCAACGTCCAGCGGCACCAACACCACAGCAACCACTGGCAGCAGTAGCAGTTCCAAAAATGAAATTAACTATTTTGCGAAAGTTTTATGTGAAAAGCTTGATAGATGCTTTGCAAGTCTAACAACGATGATGACGTCGCCGTCGCTGTCGCCGCCGACAATGGGGACGGCAAAAAGTCATTCGCATAGAAAATATTGTGGCCTTGTGGTTAGATTCGTTAGAGCACTTTATGGTGTCTCCAAAAAGGATGCACTTCAATCAGTTTTTCGCATGATGTTGGCCGAATCAAACTTTTGGGATAAATACAATCTCTTCGGCTTGAGCGACGAATTGCTGCAAGTTGAAGTATTGAAACTTTTCTCTGCCATGGAACAGTTAGACCGGACGTCAATGTTGCATCTAATCCAAGCGGATGGAGTTAAGTGGAGCGTGCAAAGGACACTTTTGCGGCACATTTGTTTGAAATATGTAAGTACATTTATACAAGTGTTTGTGTGTGTGTGTGTGAAAGCTAGCCTGAGTTAACAGGCGGTTAAGCTTTATAACTGCTAAACAAGTTATAGCTGATTTAGATTTCCTTGATGTTTGTTCATTTTGTGGTTGTTTTACGAATGGCGACATGTCCGACAGGGTGATGAACACGTTCTGCAGAGAGAAATGGAAGCAACGGAGATTTATATGCTAATGATAATGATTGCTTGCAATTATTAAAATTGAAATTTGAAAGTTTCATTGGACGCAGTAAATGTTTGAAGCAATCATTGCTTAACGATTGCTTTCAAAAAACTTCGTTACTAACCTCGGAATCTGAGCTAACAAGCTTGAACTCAAATAGTACAATCGATTCCGAGTTTCAACTCTATGTCTATGCACGTGTTTCTTAAATGACTGCAGATCATACAAATGCGGAAACACAGAATCGGGCAATTCATTCACATAACTATAGTGCGGCTAAAGAAGGAATCTCTGAATTGGTTAGTAAGTCCGAAGATAGGCCTGATGGTAGACCTGACATTCCTGAGATGTTCAAGCGATTCAATTTTTTTTGAGATATTTCGTCACCAATAAGTTTTTCGTACAGTTTTTAATTCTGTCTAGTAGATGCAATGTGGTCTTGGGGGAACCTGCCCAGACAAAACAGTTGTATTGAAGTTTAGGGCGAATATATGCCTTGTAAATTGTAGCCTGATCTGAAGGAGTCAAGTACATCTTGCACCGTTTTAGGAAACCTATTCATTTCGCAGAATTCTTGTCGATGGCAAATATGTGGTCGTTCCAACGAAGCTTGTTGTTGACGCACATACCGAGAACTGCGAGTTTTTCAGTTTCTTCGATGCAAGATCCATTCATGGATAAAGTTTGGGTGTTTAAATTACCCTTAGATGACAGAAGACAGCATTGGGTTTTAGAAGCGTTAAATTCTACTCTATTGTGTAGTCAGAATTTAACGTGCTTAACATATGTTGTTGTTCGAGTTCCACTTGGATGGAGAGGAGCGTGCAGAAAGCGCAAACTCATATGAAAAGCTAAGAGTGCTGTCGTCTGCGAAAGAATGAATGCGGTGAACATTGGATTTAAAAGCGTCCAACACGACCTGGATTGAACGGCCAGAAAGGTAGTTACTAGTCCAATCAAGTAGGGCTTTATTAATTCCATAGGCATTAATTTTCGACAAAAGATGCCAGACTCTGTCAAATGCCTTGGAAATATCGAGTGCAACAACTTTGCTTTCACCAAATTTGTGAATAGAGTGGTTCCACTTTCCAGTAAGACAAGCCATCAGTTCACCTGTAGAACGTTGCCTACGAAAACCCTGCTTCTGGTCGCTAAGGATTTCACGTGAGTCAAGGTATTGCATAAGCTTACGATTGATCAGCGTTTCCATGACCTTAGAAAGTATGGATGTTTGCGCTATTGGTCGGTACGATAAAAGCAATACCGGGCCGGCCACTTCTTGCGACATCTTTAGTGTACCCAATTTGCATGACACGCTCAGCGCACATGGTGCAGGACGACGAGGAAAGCGACAACAAAATTCACGCTACGTTAAAACAACAGATCGGAAATTGGGCAAATAAGCAGTTACCATAATTCCGTATTCTTCAGGTGTGTATGGCTCAATTGCTTGTTGTCAACTCATTCTCTATCTGTCTCCAATGCTAAATGTTAAAGCATAATAACATTTGATTCCATTTATAAAAATTGTGGCACACTCACATTATGAGAATATTTTTGCCCCACCTTGTATGTGGAATGCTTTGCCAAGCTTTTTTCCAATCATCACTACAATCCTCTACCTAAACTGCCCACGCTGTGCATTATAAGGGTGGGAACCCCTTTTCGTGTTCGCAAATTATAAAAAAATCAAAAATCAATATGCTGTCTTCCATTTCAACAATGCGTAGCTGAACGGTGCATTGCAATTTTCCAAACAGTTGCGTTCCAACGATGTCCCTGGAAGTTTACTCTTAACGCACCAGAAGAAGTTTCGCTTAAAACCTAAGCAGCTTTTATCGTTAAAACTAAAACTATTTGCCACTCTTAAGCTGATTGTATTGAACGTGAATAGAGCTGTGCGACCTTAAAGGTATATCCTCTCATTGATAGACCAACTACTTCACTCATATCCCCTCATAAGCAAAAGATGAGTTATTCAAAATGTTGCTTTCAGGATGTATTATGTGACTGTGAGTCCTCAATATGACAAATAATTGGATAATTTTTTTCAAAGCAATCTGCTCCGTTCCGAGATTTGTGCATTAAAGAAGCTCTCAACAAAATTAAGTGGACAAGCCAGCTCAAACAGTCAACAGCTAAGGGCACAGCAGTACTGCAATTTGCATTGATGCTGAATGACCTATTCGTAGGTTTGTTTCTATAAAACGTAAAAACGGTTTCAAAGTTTTCTCAGATAAAGTACAAAATTGCAAAGCGAACAACTTTCTTCAAATCAAAAGCAAAGCCAGCATATGCTGTTCATATAAGCGTTTTAGTGGGCTTTGCCGTTTTCTTGTAATGCTCAGCATCATTATACTCATTACGGTGAGCGGATTGTAGTTTGAGTGTGTAGTGTGTGTAGTTTGAGTTACTTCCCCAACTGCACTTGGTACGCTCATATGGAGCTAAGTACCAATTTCAACGACTTTTAGTGTACGTTAAGTGCATAACAAATCTAAACCAAGGACATCATATGTTGTGCATTGAGGTCGTACGTTACTAAGGAGCAACGCGGAAAAAAACTAAACTGGGTCGAGTGAGTTAACGCTCTAAGCAACGTGGAAAAATCAATGTTAGGCATCATGAGTATGTGGAATACATCAAATCGTTATCAGATCTGCAAATTCACTCTGGAAACAACACAAACAATGCGCGAATTAAGATAACGTTCGTTGAGACACTCCATAGATCATAACTTCTTTCTTCTCTTCAAGCGAATTACGATTCACCCTGTGTCCAGTTGTGGTGCTGCACAATTCCTAAACGAGATTTAACGCAGCAAAACATCCTCAAGTGGACGACCGCCACTTATAATTTTCCATTTTACGAGCAACTTATATAAAATACTAAAATTTTGTCTGTCGTCTTCTTCTTTTACTCTTTCACTTCCATGGAGCACAATAGACAAACGCTGCCGCCTGGAACTTGCAACAAGTGCAACAACTGTTCACAAGAAATTTGCTGAATACTTTAATTACGGAGAACTTTGCGTTTGTTTGCGACTTGTGTGAAGTGGACGAGGAATTTTTCTCATCGTTCCGAAGTGCTGTGATTAATAATTGCGAGGTCCTCGAGCGGGTAAGTACCACAGGGCAAACATTTCTATTATTGTTAAGTAATGCAGCTGCAAGTAAGAGTAGTATGTACTTGGAAGATGAGATTATTTGCGATGCAAATGCCAATTCATATTTGCACATTTTAATGAAGCTAACCATTGAATTTTGATAATTGTGAGGATAATGGTAATGACTTGTCGTTCTCCAGACCACCATTCGAGTTATCAGTCGAATTATCCTGCGCCTCGGTAGCAGTACAGCATCCAGCATCGATGGGACTGCCAGCTCACTGCAACTATTGGCAAAACTGTTCAATTCAAAGGGAACTAATAGGGCCTTAGATAACCAAATTGAACGCACAGCCCGGCGGATTATTGCTGCTGCATCTCATGACAACAGCAGAGCCATTCTCAAGAGTTTTATGCAAATGGAAGGAGGCACCAGCAGCAGCAAGTTCGAGACGATCTTGTAAGTACGAGTAGTTGTGGCCAGTTTTGTTTATTTTTCAATCCATAATCACTTTGTTTTCCTCATCCCGCTAGATTCAACAACATGGAACTTTTATATTCAGACGATAAATTGAGATTCGAGCAGAAAATCATTGACGAGAAGTGGCTTTTTGCACAGGTAAGAAGTTTCGTTTGAAGCGATCGCAATAGGTCTTCAACCGTAATGTAATTGGCTTATTTTTATTAAGTAAAATTCAAGTACCATGCCAAACCAAAACTACACAGTCAGAGAGAGAAAATGCCAACACTCTAACATAATTTTTCCATTTCAGATAACAGGATTCTCGTCTAATTCCGATCCGGAAAAGCTGGCCCAAATCCTACTCGACATTAATTCCGAGAACAAACTCTACAACATATTCATAGCGGCAGGTTTTGATTTGGTGCACGTTTTGAAGCACTCCATTGACACATCCTTGAAATCGATGTTGTCCTCATTCCGAAACAGTTGCATACAATTTAATCCACACATACACTACATGAAAATGAATCCATTAGGGAAGGTCGCCGTCGCCGTGTTAATGGCACGTATCGATGCAGTCGTTGACTATCATCACAAGGGTCATCGGAGAGCGCCACCAGATGCACTGTTTCTGGCCGCAGCAGTAATATCCCTAATGGAAAATATAAAACAAATAGAAGAGATGGCATTAATTTACATCGAATCGAAATTCATCGATAAATTCCTGCGCGAACATCTGCTCAGAGTGGACTACATAGCGACGCTTCTGAATTTCATTGAAGTTTGCTGTAATCTAACTAAAAGGTTGTTAAGCCCAACAGTCGGATGTGGAGGCACTGATGCCGCAACGGGACAACATGAGCGCCTGATGGTAACAAAGGCTTTGGACAACAACTGTAACAACAACAACAACAACACGATCACTTCACTGGATGTTTACACCTACTTGAAATGCATAGATGCAATGCTGAAGCAGAAATTTATTTGGACAGAACTTAACCAAACGGAAAAATGCCACACCAGTGCTGACGCTGGTTCTTCGGGCATGGTAGCTAGTCCTGGCAGTTCTAGTCCGTCTAGCAGGGATAGATGTTTGATCAAAATACTCGATGTACTTTTTGTGGCCGTGACAAAATCAATACGAAACACAATTTTCTATAAACGAAATAAAATGCAATTGCTGCAAGTGGTTGAGAAGCAGGAAGCTGCTCACCGTACAACAACTCCCAGTAGCATAACACGTCTGGGTGACAACGCGTCAATAAAAATATCATTGGACGGTAGTCGACTGTCACACTCAGCTGATGATGATCCGGATACGATGGAGGGAATGGCAAATGCCGCTGTGGGCGATGCGCAATCTAAAAATGCGAAACCTTCCAGCGATGTTACAACTGCCACTGTCACTGACAAAAAATGTTCTCTGGAACAAGCGGCGATGCTGAAATATTTTCCAAAAGCCATTTTCATAGCAAAATTGATTGAGACGAAAATTGATATCGATTCTTCATCGTCGTCGTCGTCACCGTCATCATCTTCATCCGCGTACGCGTTGTCTTCAATGGGATATGCCATTACTGCGGGTCGGGCTAGTGGTGTCACCAGAGGTGGTGGATGCGGTGCCGCTCCTTCACGATCGTCATGCGATATTGCAGGCAGCTGCGAGGGAAACGAAATTGAGGGAGCACAAGTGCCAATGGTATGTATTCCATGATTACGAGCGCAATCTGCTGCACATCCCACACGCCCATCCAATGCGTTGGCTATTCCCAACTGCCAATTCATCGACACAGATGAGCATAGTTTTTATTTTCCTATTCTCTGTCTTCGCATCTAATAATTTTCTTATTCAAAATATTTTCTATTCTATTCCATTTCTATGTATCTGCAGAAGATTTTCAAATCGATTGGAATCTCAATATTGCGAACGAACCAATTTTATGCATATGCTGTGACCCCATTCGAGATAGTTCAGCAACAGAATAGCACTGGAGTAGCCGGAGTAGTTACTGCTGGCATTGGCGCCGTTGGAGGACGACATCATGACACTCAGATTCAAAATTCAAATGGGAAACTGCCATCGATTCCGGTGGAGAACCTCAGCGATGTTGATGTTTTGCGGAAATTTGTTAAAAGGTAATAGTGCGTTTGGGCTGGTCGCGTTGTGTTGTGTTGCGGGGCACGATATTATTCGTTTAATCCGGCCGGATAAACGCAAGGCTCTTAGCATGAATGTCCACCGTGGATTGTTTCACTATCGCCGCCCTGACATTGACATTAAAGCCAAAGCTTACAGCCTTAAGTAAGTACTTATTTGAAGATTAGAGTTTTGCATATTAGTTGCCGACAGATCATAGATTGCTCCGCGAGGGGGCCATTTTATGTTACTCTATCAATCGGTGGGATACTTGGACTCTCCGGGACATAAAATGACTGGACTGCTGGTACTTAGAATGTGGTTATGGCACTATCTTCGTATTTATTGGCCCGGTCACACAACTTGCAGGTCGTTTACGAAAAAGCCTAGGTTAGTTTACTATCCTAGTGGCAAATGATATGGTTCAAGGTTCCGGATGTTCGGTGATGCTAGGGTCTGCTTTATCAACCGCCCAGAAACACATGCTGAACGAACTGAGGCCTTTGATGATAGATCTAACCAAGGTTGCATTGGTTCCTAGGAAGGTTGAAAGTGCCCATAGATGAGGTTAATCTCTGGTAGTTGAAACTGTGCAAACTTTTGGTTGTGGACCCAGGTTGTTCTGGGCAAGATCATCTTAGTGGCTGTGGTTTAATTCCCAAATGCGGGTAGACTGATGGCATTGGTGCATCAGTGTATTGCATCAGAGTATATGCCCGACGTGGGACTTCGCATTATACAACTGGTTGCCGTCATCTATAAGTCGGCAAGGATTTAAGATAGGACCTGATCCTATCAGTGAGGTGGACCGTGATTGTCGTTTAACTAATCCGTGTTCAAAGACAACCGTGCTGTAGAGCCTTCCTGGCAGGTATTCACGTTAATCCAATAGACTTTATCTGTTTAAAGATTACAAAAAGGATACCAAACTGGATGACGTCCGCATGGTTTTGGTGTCGAATTCAATGGTGATTTTTTCAAAAGCTTTTAGAACCTTAAACAGGGATCAGCAAGAATCACATGATAAGCTGTAACACTATAGCTACTACAAGTATTTCTTTAAGAAGAAGCTGAACTTTTCGCTTGTCTTGAGTTCCTACAGAACAGATACATATCTTCCATCTTCATTAATTTTCGAGCATCGATGTTTGCACGTCGGTAGTAAGAAGCGCATTACACAATTGATGCATTTTTTGTACATAAAGCCTCCTGAACGTTATCTGTATTCAAAGTCCACATTTCGGTAGGAAATCACCTGTTTGGATAAGGGTTAGTTATTGTTTTGCCGACCGTTTTTAAGCGATAATTTTAATGAGACGAATTGAGTGACTGAGCGACGCCTTCACACCTCGTGCCTGCCGTCGTCCTTCCAAATGCAATGTGTTAATTAAATTATTTTGTTTTTAAACAAATGCAATTATCAATTCTGGCTCAACAACCGGAAACAAAGTCACTTCAAATAGCCCCTGGCGAAATGTCTCACTCTGCCTTTGCAGTGTCGTCCAGAACAACTGCACGTCATAAAGTAATCGCAAGAATGATTTATGATTTCACCACCAAAGCCTAAATGAACATCTAACTGGCTGGGGACAACCGGAACAGCATTATGCCGTAATACCCCAACGTACGAAGATACGGTGATACGAGTATCTACCATAATTGGCTCATCGTCGCTAGTGTGCCATGTAATTTACATTTGATTCGCATGTTGTTGTAGGTTATCTGTCTATGTGTGTGTGTGTGTGTGTGTTTGTCCGTCCTGTCCGCTGCAGTAACAACTAAAATATGAAGCCAAACTTCTTCTGTACACTGCTGCAGGAAGCCAAAAGACAGCAAACCAAAATATCACACATGATACTAACTCACTGACTTGTTAGACGAAAGTGCCGATAAGGATGACGTCAACAACTATGACGACGACGACGGTGATGGTGACGACAATTTCCCCCTTCCTTCTTGGTGTAACAAACAAATCATTCCCTTTCATCTGGCAAAATTGTCTTACTAATTGCGCACTCCAGAACAGCTTCAGCCAAACGACTGAACCGCACGAGAAATACAAGCGTCCTCCATCCAGCACCATTACCGAGTCCTCCCGACGGCATTATAGGACGACGACACGTTCTGTTATAGCTTTAAAGATTTACTTGCAATGGTAGTCAGGCATCAAACTGTAAACCAAACTAAGCTCATTCTACATTCAAACTTGGATCAGGATGGCAATGGCTATTATCTTGTTGTTCTGTAGGTGGAAGCGATTGCTTCAGCCAAGGATATGAATTATTATCTTCAGCTATAGTGGGACATTTTTGTGCATTATAGCGAGAAAAGTGTACCGCTTCACAATGCAAATTTATAGCTGGCGGGAGAATGGATGGAGAACCCGGGGGTGAAAGTGAACACACCCTTTTGTGTTACGAGAAATATCTTTTAACCACCCACCACTGGCTGGGCTGAGTATTTGCCAATAGCTAAACTGTAACTGAGCATTCCTTCCGTTCTTCTGTTCTTCCCTTTTCAGATTATCAATTTTCGGTTTCACTACGCGACAACATTTTGAGGAGTACTTTATGACATTCCTGCTGCTAATCAATAAAGTTTACGATGAGAATATGGTCGACCAGCAGGAACAATTCCAAATTAAAAGCACTTGCTTGGAAGCGATTTTGGAACTTTTAATTACGTTCAAAACTTTTCCAATTGTGGGCAATAAACTTTCGCATTTTCATCACACAACGAGATGGGGTCGCATTAACTGCGATAGCATTAGGTGAGTATGACATGTCTGTCTGTCTGTCCCGTGTGCTTGTGTGTGTATGAGAGCCGGTGTGAATATGTATGTCCAAATGGCTGAAGCCACTGTTTGTTTGCAAAGTGCTCTATCGAAGCTTTCAACAGCAGACAGTAGCCATCAAAGTAAAGAACTTATACTACGTGCAAACGTCTCCAACAATAAACTGCGTATGTACCACCTCTCCCTATGACCTTACCCATAACCAGGTACTCGTATATTAGTGTAACGATGGAAAACATCAAGTACAATAAATAAATATGAAAATTAAAACACAAACAATGCCAAACTCTGTCGCTTAACCCGAAATGAAAATATCTTCGTTTCAAAATCTGAAACATACAAAGGAATTTTTGATACTCGCATGTATGTAATGTAATTATTTTGTTATTGCATTCAAAATGGTTGGTAAATGCATAAAAGCTGGAAAATAGATTGAAAACTACCCTATGAGCTCAAAGAACTCTCAAGTGGCAAGGGTAGGGAATTATCCCTTCATTAAATTTTCAAGAGGACTTTATTGAAAAAGTTGCATGATGGGTTAATAACATATTTTGTATTTCTATTCTCATTTTTGTCGCTCTGCTCACTCTGTTATGCCATTTTTACATTGGTAGTTGCTTATTGTAAGTGTATCTTGGGGTCCGATCACTTCCAAATTTATATGAAAACAGTTGTCATGGTATATACACATGTGTGCAAAGTGTGCAATGAAATCGGGTTAATTTTGAAGTAATTTATATGAGAGCCCCACGACGCGGCCCCCGATAACTTCCAAAGTTATGTAAACACATGTTTTCGAATGGCAAATCAGTGTTTGGAATGATGTCCATGATATGGCGAAGCAATGCGATCAGCTTAAACACCCAGTTGCGACTGTTCCGTTCAAATGTTAAATCTGTTCTATTGGATGGGTGCAGCACTTGGAAGGTGACCGCTACTATCACAAAAAGATTACAAACGTTCGTTAATAGGTGCCTACGGAACATCTTAAGAGTTTTCTGGCCTAACCGTATCTCTAACGATCACCTTTACCAAAGAACGGATCAGGAGCCAATAGGCACAAACATCCAACGACGGAAGTGGCAGTGGTCATACACTCCGAAAAGGCGACAGTTCCATAGCAAATGCTCAGCAATGCAATGGAATTCGTTATCTCAGGATGGTAGAACAACGGGTCATCCGAGAAATACATGGTGCAGAACAGTTGAGGAGGAGTTATGGCAATTGGGGAAGAGTTGGAGAGAGCTGAAGCTCATGGCAGAAACCGCACGCGTAGGCGTAGTAGAGGCCCTAGGACCCACAAGGGGATATAGGACATAGAGAAAGAAAAGAAGATGATTTCGAATGACCCTATATATTTCCTTTATATACTAATTGGCTAAACCTGTGAATTTTAACAGAGACACAAACCATAATGGGAGCAACACTTTTAAATAAAATGGAGAAATATTTTCATTGTATTGACAATTGATATTAAATTGAATTATACGGCCCCAACTGTTTATTTGTATGACGGGCTGCAGCCATAAACGTCCTTAAATAATAAATGTAGTTTCTAAAGTCCGTCTTGCATATCAAAAATATTTAAAAAAAAGGTCGTGAAGTTGTTTCAAAGCCATCCCAAGTTTGCGATTCCAGAAACCGAATTTTTTCGGTTGGCTGGGAAGCAAAGCCTCGTGATGTTATTGTACAACTACCTCTGATTTAGGTGCTTAAATTTTTGACCCACAATTTACTTTCCCTAAATAATATCAGATGCCAGGTATCATATTTCAAGCAGCACCTTATGTTCTTGGTAGTTCGTTGTTAGTATGGACAAATCGTAAAATGTTTGTTTGGAGAATCAACCTGTACACTATTTAGCTACCTTGGGCATACAAAAAAACAACCGCTGTACATGCCAACAGGACTCAGTACCCTCTCATAAAGCTCGCTTGACACAACAATTTTTACAAAGTCACGTTCCAAATTTCATTTTTTCGCAAACAATGGAATCCATACTCACCAGACTCGAATCCAATGGTCTTTTCTAAATAATCCATTTTGGAGGCCAAGGTGTCGACAAAAAGATATGAAAGTGTGGATCCATTGGAGACAGCTCTCCGTAGAGAATGGACCAAAATACCAACGGGTCACGTTCGTGCAGCATGCAATGGTTTCGTTAAGAAACTCGACCGCGCTAAAAGTGGCTATATCGAGTAGTAACGTGTTTTTCATTAAGTTTGAAATGTTTTAACATTCGAATACTAACTAGTAAGCTTATAAAAGAAACTTAAAAAAATTTAGTCGCATCTTTAAAAATGTAACTCACATCATTCCTTCATCCCATCTCTACACCACCGTCGTATTCTTAAGCAAATATAACAATTTATGGCTTCCAATATGAGAATCATCCATTAACAAAGTTAACCGGGATACAAGGGCTAACATTAACAAATAATTGTGCAATCGTTTTGTAGTTAATGCACACATATACGTGTACGGGTGTGTGGGAGGGCTTACTCGTATATTGCAAACATGTACCACGTAATGTCCATTAAGACCGGCTGGTATGAATGGATCATAACAAGGGATTATTTTTCGCTTTCGTTCAATGGCATTAACATTGTTATTTATTTGTTTGTATTACAAACGATACCGCGTGCCGGGCACAGATACGAAACTGCCTCAGCATTTATGGCGGCAGCATCTTCCGGCTATGTTTAGCAGAGTTAGTGCAATGCATCCTTAATATGGGACTGAGTGGGTGGAGGTGGTGGCGTCTTAATTGCTCGAAAGGAAAAATCCATGTAGTTCGCACGATTATGTAAACCAAGAGCTTAATATATAAATTGCTCTTGTTCCACCATGAAAATTATGAATTTTGCTTAGTGTGGGGGTTGAAGGTCAGTGCTTAGATGCTCGTAAATGCTCTTTGAAATATTGCAACTAAGATGGCTTAATATTACCTTTCAGTTGGGAGGACATTTTTATATTTTCCTCGTATGATCGTACCGCTCTTGTTCATTAAATTTATGCCAGATAAGAAATTTCAGATTTTGCCAAGCTACGAGTACATTTGGTTGTATCAATGTGATCCACAGGAAAAGGTGAAAGATTCTTAATGTGTGGACTATGAATTTTGGCTTTTCTCAAGACATGAACTGATAAAAAAATGCAAATTATGACAAAAAGTTAGTAAATTTATGATAGATTTGGAATGTCCTCGTCACCATGTTCCATTTTTTCCGGTACCCGTACGTACGATTACTCTTAATCGTGTACGGTATGGTTCAACAAATTCTAATATATAGTAAAAGTAAACTAAAGGAAGATTTTTGAAGATTCTTTCTTCGTCTTCAGAATAAATAGCTTTTTTCTAAATGGGTTCGACATGACAGACAAACACAAACACGTGTGCAATAGCACACAGTATATTTTTCCACGCCTATGTTGCTGTGTTCCATTATCACTGAAATAGTATATTAATGATATTTCATCAAAGTTTTAGGATCACAATGGTGCGTGTGAGGTGTGTGAGGTGAGTAAGGTGAGTAAGGTTAGTGGGTGAGTGAGGTGATTAAGGTAAGAGGTAAGTAAGGTGAGGGACGTGAGTGAGGTGGGTGAGGTGAGTGGGGTGAGTGGGGTGAGTGAGGTAAGAGGTAAGTAAGGTGAGTGACGTGAGTGAGGTGGGTGAGGTGGGTGAGGTGGGTGAGGTGGGTGAGGTGGGTGAGGTGAGTGGGGTGAGTGAGTGATCTGAATCTGAATTTGGAGCAAAATCTGTCATCGTTAATTACCGTGAACACCAACTGCAATTGCGAGGACAACGTACTTTCTTTCTTTATGAGTGAGTGAGTGAGTATGCAAGTGACAAGGGCAATTAGTATATAGATTTATTTCACTTTCAATTATAAAACATTTCCTTCTCTTTATATTTTTGTTTGTTTCCATTTCAGTATGAAAAAATTGCACAAAGTCCAGCTAATCGTATCTGATTCGAACATTTTCTATTATCCGAATTTGGAGCGAAATCTGTCATCGTCAATCACCAGGAACACCAATTGCAATTGCGAGGACAACGTTATCGGTACCAAGTACTTTCTACCAAATCAGTACGATCTAAATTTCATTTGGCAGCAAATGGAGTCCTATTCGCAGTCGATTAGTCCATCCGTCGGCAGCGCAGATTCGGAAGCATCCTCTGTCCCGTTGGCACTAGACGGAAGTAATGTCGCTGCTGAGCAAGCCATTACAGGAAGCCAAAGCGCCGAGGATACATCGACAAGAAATTTCCAATATTTCACCGAAAATTCCGGAATCGATTTTAAGAGCAGCTCGCAATTAATATTTGACGTTTTAATGCAAATTATTGAGGTATGTATATAGTAGCAGTGGGTCCTTTTTGAGATAGAAGTTGTAGTAATTGCAAATTTGAAATTGTCCTACAGATCCGCTTTTTAACGTATGCGTTTGACCTAAAAATGATAGACGCATCATCCCCAGTAGGATCACAAAAACGCTTTGATTTTGTGATGTGTGTGAGGTTGTGTGCTTCGCATATGCTAATGAGAAGTCCTTCGCTTTTGAATTATACATTATGCATGCATTCGGCAGCACAGCGACGGATGTGTCTATGAGGGAACAACATTATGTTTCGTTATAAATTTTGTCAAAATTTGCACTCTGTATGTTTGGCTATGCCCAGGGCGGGATTAGGTTGCTCGCAAACGCCGAGGCTTCCAATGAACGCACGTACTACGAGTGTGATTGAGTCTGGTGATGGTGCTTGTGCTCTGTTGAGCAATTGAAAATATGTGTCGTCTGCAGTATTATACCATGCCGCGTTCGCTCGTCACTCATTCATTGTCGTTTTGCTGCCATTCTGTTTTATCATCCCTCAGGGATAAAAGACGGGAGATAAAATTTGGCGGCTAACCACCATTGAAACTTCAATTCAAATTTAGCACCTCGCTCGTTCTTGGCACATAAATTCTGTACGAAATGAAATCAGCAGATGTTGCGGGATGGGGAGGGGGAGGAAGCGCTGCACTTTTATTGTTATTTACAAATCGTTATCTTGTTTAGGGGCGTGATTTGTGCCGTGCGGAAGATTATGCATAGTACGCCATAGTATGCATTTGTTTCAAGTTTGAAGAGAAATCTTTATTTGCCGTCATACCCTCTTTGCCTTTCGTACTATGTACTTTGTATTGGGTTAAGCTGCTGTATCGAAGTCCTTGACTGAGATATTTCAATAGATAAAATTATTTCCCTGAAAAGTTATAATAGGTAAGGTTTAAGAGGTCACTCTCACCCCACTCCACATTTCTATACAATTTCTCCTGTTAGTCTAAATACATTGGCAACTAGTATATCAGATAGTTTCATTTTAAGTGTGACAAAGCATCAACATCCTTTAGTGTACGCAGTTTTGCTTCTCATTTCATTTGAGTGGGTGTGTGTACTTAAAATAATTGTCAAAGGCATCTAGAGCACTTGCTCTTGCCCTTATGAAGGCTGTATAATAATCAATAATTCTGTTATCTTTTTCCAGTGCAATCACATTCTGGTCCTTCCGAATCTGGTAAAGTTCTGTGAAATATGCGATAGTCGTGAACAAATTAAATGTATTAAGGACAAAGCTTTAAAGTTGCAGGAAGCAATTCCATTGGATGATACAATATCACATCAGGTATGATTAGAATTACTTATCGTATCTTCTCGTACTTGGGCTAAAGTTTCGATCTAGAGGGTGGCACTCTACTCGTATATAGTAACTAACTCCACCGCCTCCCTATATTTCAGCACATAATCTACTTATTGTGTAAAACCCAGGCGATGCTGATACCATCATTAGGCGAACTACAGCATTTGTGCGCTCTGGTAACCTACTACTTAAAGAGTTCACATGCGTTCATTCGCAACGCCACTCTGGCCGGCTTGCTGTGCCTGCTGGAGTGCTGCTCGAAAACGAATACAACAATTGGAAAATTAAGTGAGGAGCTGTCGATGCTGAGGGATCTGATCGTCGGCTATATAAGCAGGCATGGCATAGTTCTCGAAAGGTGAGTGCGATGGGGTAGGTGATTTATTGTAGGAATCGTGCAGGTCCTTTGACCTCGAGTTCTTCCTGAAACATGCATGTGTGTTGAGGGAAAATCAGATGCAACTGCTGATGTTTAGTGGTATGTAGTGGTTTGTTCATATCCGCATAATTCTTAATACAAACAGCCCTTTCCAGAAAGGTATTCCTGGTTAACCGATTGTTTAGATTATGCAAACTTTTTGAAACTTTCATCCCAGCAACATACAATCTTAATTGTCCAGTTGCTAAGTCCTTGGTTAAGAAATTCTCTGCTCTGTGTGGCTTTACATGAGTGATGACTTCCAGCAAACTATTGACAATAACGAGACTGTCACGCCTGCTCTCTTGTGGTTGCGAAGTTATTACATTAATGTGTAAATACATATGAACTTAGGCAACCCGTCTGCAGTTGCTCCTAATTGTATCCCATCACTTCTACCTGGAAGTTCTAAAACTTTTTCACTTTAATTTTAATAGATTTTCCATCGCGTTATCTGTCGTTTGAAAACCAAACCATTTGACCACGTAACCGCTCAATCTGCTAGCAAACCAATTGACCAACGTCAGACATCACCTGAGGTCAATTTGCCACAACAAAGGAGGACCACAGCGATGTCGATGTCGCATTGAACGAACGCAGTTGCAACGCGTAGCGTACTTTCTATATTAGGATTTGAACATTTTCTAATTAAATCACGCACCATTCACACTGTCTCTCTCTCTCTCTCTCTCTGTCTCTTTCTCGTTTTACAGCTCCATACACTGCAGTGATGTTCATGCAAAATTAGTTTGGACACTAAATTTCAGCTTGATTGAGTGGACATCGAAGTTCGTTCCCCAATGTCAATTACTGGCGAACACAATAATTTCGGCGAGTAAATTACTCAAACGGACAACTAATGAGGATGTCTATTTGTGTGTGTTACACGTAAGTATTCAATAGATGTGTGAGTGTGTGTGTGCGTGTCATTAGCGAATATTCCAGAGAGGTGTAACAAGAGGGGGGGGGGCTTCCTATCACCCTCATTCAGCTTGCAACAACACAGTCAGAGCGCTTCGATTGCTTGATATTGACATTGCACCGAGAACATATTCCATTTTTAATCCCAAAAAAGGATTCTCTTCAGCCTTTCAAATATGTGTAATCCTAAAGTATTGAAGTTTCCATATTTTTATTGTACCAACTTACAAAAGACTAATATTTTACATGCTGCGCACAATCGATTCTCAAAGTAGTGACCACTTTTATGATAACATGACAGGGTTGCCAATATTCGCGACTACAAAAAGAAAACTTTGATGTTTAAGATGAGATAACAAACTGATGAGAAGTTTTATATCAAAATAAGAACGTTCGGATTGAATTTTAGAAAGGGTCGAGTGCCCCGATACAAATGAACCATGGAGGCATTACATTACACTGAATATCTTTGTAAAACTTCTTGCAGCGCATTCGTTTGGTTTCCTGAAATATTTGTAAGCGTTTTCCTTAGGTTTACGGCATCATATTCCAGATTTTTAAAAGGGTTCCTAAGAAGCTCTTTGGCGAAGATAAACAACAATTAGGTCCATTTTAGATTAGATCTGTTTTGTCAAATAAAGGGTCATATTAGTTTTTTTTTTAGTTTTTTACTATTTTTATCAAAGCTCTCCACGTATAATTTATAAAGGGTGTTTTGTAAGAATTCTCTTAATTAACTTCGCGTGCCAAGTTGTCTGTCTGTTTATTTGTCGGAGGTGGAATCTTGTTATCAATTCTAAACCCACTTTCTAAAGCCCTTCTTACTTTGTATACATCTCTATCTCCGGTGACAACACTTTCTACTAAAATTTGGAAGTCATCGTGCCCCGGACACGAGGGGATCCCAAACAAGTTTTCAAGTGATCGGTCCCTATGGCGGGGGGTCACATATAATTTTTTCTAAACTCTCTTCTATATTAACTTCGCGTGCTGGCTGGCTGCTTGGCTGGCTGGCACACCAAATCCTGTGATCAATACTTCCTAAAGCCCGATTTTATAAAAACTTTGCGCATCTACAATGACAAGACTTTCTATTAAAATTTTGAGGCCTCGGGGTTGGGGGCAACCCATACAAATATTTTACAAAATGTACCCGATTCAAATTTTATACGCATGTGTATCTCCGATGGATAACATTTTTTGTAAAAAATTATACAAATTCAATTTGAAAATCAGTCTTCGATTAGCGCAACTTATAGACGACTTCGTTATTTTTATGGCGCACATAATTGTCAATCCAATACTTGTGAAATTTTGCGAAAAGATCTTGGGCCATACCCGTATAAGATCCAGCTGGTACAGGAATTAAAGCCACGAGACCATCATATGCGTCGTTCCTTCGTCGATTGGGCACTAGAGCAGGTAGGAATTGTGTTTAGCGATAAGGGCTATTTTTAGTCTAACAGGTTTATTATTAAACGAAATTGTCGCATATGGAGGGAGACAAAGCCATAAGAGACTATATAGACTCCATTACATCCAGAAAAATGCACCCTTTGGTGCATTTCTTATTTCTTCAAAAATGAGGCCGATGTTTGCGTTACAGTCAATTGAGATCGTGACAAATGATTTTTTGTTTGCAAATGTAAATGACATTGTTTCGGACAAGATGTGATTTCAAGGGGGTGGCGCTACGTGCAATACGGCGACGGCAACCATCGACGTATTGAGATTAAAATTTGGCGATAAGAGGATTTCGAAAATTGTTCCTGCCAATTGGCCTCTAAGTTTGTGCGATTTGACACCTCTCGATTATTTCCTGTAGGGCCACATGAAGCCACTGGTATATGCTGATAAACCAGCAACAATTGAAGCAGTGGAGACCAACATTGTTCGTTTTATTTGTAACATACGGGCAGCAGTTCTCGAAAAAATGACCCAAAATTTAACGTCCATGGGCCCTTTCATAATTTCCGCTGCGAAACAATTTTTACACGATATCGTGAACATGGAATTACCAAACACGATACCTGTCCGCCATCTATTTCGAAATCGAAAAAAGTTCCGCCAACAAAAAGAAGGCGTACATTTTTTCGATTGACAATTGACATTTCTTTATTGACTGACTTGACAAACAACTGTCGACCATCAACAGTTGTTTGTCAAGTCAGTCTGACGTTAAATGAGTACTCTTATGACTTCAATGGGTGCGTTTATAATCTCTTCGAAAGAGGAATTCATGATACCTAAGTTGAAGCGGGTCGAAAAGAAGATATCGAAATAGATTACGACTCGCGGTGGAAATCATGATAGGGCCGCTGAATGTGACTCGTCTAGAACAGTCGCTGTGGCCATATGACTGAAATTACTTTCAACTCTTAATGCCATGTATTGATCTTTCGAATGAAGAAAGCAATTTGGTTAAAATTAAATTTTTATGTTAGTTATTTTTTACAATTTGAAGTTCTCTTTTAAAAAAACACCCATTATTACTCAATGGCACCAGTTGCATACAAAAAATCCGCTTACTTAAGCAAGCGATGTTGTCCAAAATTACTGTTGCCTTAAAGCAACTTACAACGATGGTAACCCTTAACCAGACTAAGAACAAACATAGCGTTTCTTCTAAAAAACAAGTGTGGATCTATCACCGAAAAGTGATTGCCTTTTTCGAAGATACTATTTGAAAGTGAACCATGCAACGATCCCACCTCCCCCCACTCACCTACTCGCTCTTCCAAAATATTCATAATAAAAAATTGTATCGTTCAATTATTAAAACAGAAAAAACAAACAAAATATAGAGATATCCATGGTTCATGGCACTTCACCATCATCGTCGTTATCTATCACGGTAGATCACTCCACAAGTGACGCCGCACTATGTGTGTCCCCATGGCAATCAGCCAATAGTTCAGCTGTTAACATTGGGCGGGGGGGAGCAAATCCTTTTCCTTTTCTGACTTTTTGTGCATTGTTTTTGTTTTGTGCCCCATTCTGGCCGGAACAGTCTGACCATAGTGCCTGGCTGAATTGGTTGCGGTGTCAGTGTCAGTGGTTGCAAGTTGCATTGTTCATCTGGTCGTTCGCAGGGCAAAAAGCAACGCAACTCATCCGTAGTTGTTAATTGGGTTTTTGATTGGCAATTTTGAAAACTAACAAAAACTTGTTATGCATGCAGGAAGCAAGCAGAGCCTGCCGGACGGCGGACAACGGACAACGGTCAGAGCAAGCCGCCTAATAGGCGAGGTTAATTGTTGATTATGCGCATTTTTCATTTAAGTCTTGGGTGCGATGGTCCGTGATGACTTTTTGTTCCTTTGGCTGTGTGTCTGATGGTTACACCATCACCATGGGCGTTCCACAGCTGACGCTCGGAATCAGAACAAGCCTTACATTCACCACCACGCATTCGAGAGTCATCCATATGACAATCGGGCAGGCTAATCGCTCGATACCATCATTTAAATTACTATTAGCACTTTTAGGTGTGTGTTTGTGTGTGTGTGTGTGTGTGTTTGTAATGTTCTATTAATGATGTGTGATGGTGTATGAACATTGTCGTGCTAATCCAGATACCCATTTTGGATTGTCATTTCAGGGGCTTGAACGGATAATCGTAATCAATATTGCGACACCAGAGATGCGTTCCAAAATTGAAAAACTCGCTCTCGAGCTGATCAAATTGGAAAATGAGAAATTTTCAATTCCAGCGTTGATGCTGCTATTGTCCTGCATGTATATGGGTAAGTTGAGAGCATTATATGCATCATCATTTCTATTATTATTGTTATTGTTATTGTTATTGTTATGTTATTATTATTACTACTGTTATGACAGTGTTGTTGTCATCGCTATCATCGTTTAAAATATTATTCCATTAGTCTGGCATTTCGTCGATCCTGATGAAAGGGTACGGATATTGTCTGTTTTGCTGATTGCCCGGCTCCAACTAAGTGATGATGATGCAGTGATTAAGTGTGCAGATATGTACTTTTATTCCAACTTCGTTGCGATAGAGGGTGGAATTGAATTCGATCTGATGTTGTGGATACTGCGATACTTTTTTCCATGCCATTTCCTGCAGTCAGATGAGCACAACAACAACATAATTAATTTATTTATATATTAGAAGATGACTAAAACATTCAGTCGCCGAACTATGCCGCAGCAGTCTGCCTGAAACTGGACTAACTTCTTGATTTTTTAAAAATTAACCTAAAACGCACTACAAAAAGTTCCGACAACTTTGCTCTCTGCTGTCTCTACTGTATTAGTTTGATGTTATGTTTTTTACTCGATTCTCGATGTTATTCCTCAACTTCCGCGTCGACTGTTCGCAACGAACCGCAGATTTTTCGCTCTAAATCTTGAAAACAATCGAACGAATGAACGAACTTTCCCCATCGAATATTGCATCCACGTCCGATGGCAACAACAACAGCAAACAACTTTTATCTGTAAATACAAATAACCTTGATTCCTCGTCGTGTTTTGCCAATAGCTTGCAACCGTACGCCCACTGCTCAGCATGGCGGTCCAGCATCGACGGTTGTTCTTGCTATCCGCATCCGCATGCATTTGGCGGAATCAAATTTTTTTGTTTGTTTCGATGTGGAGTGCTGATTCTTTTTGGCGGCTGTGCACTGTGCTGGTGTCTCACAACTGGAACTAGAAAACTTTTATCCCTTGTACTTGTTGTCGAAAAACTTCAACTTATTGTGAGGACAATGCAGAGTCCTTCCCGCATCACTGGCGCGTTTTAGATAAAAAAAAAGAATCCTCGCGAGAGGAACAAACAAATTTGCTGCAAATTCCATTATCGAATACCAGCAGGAATTTCCTCATTTTCTCGTAAATATACTGTGGGGCAAATGTGGTAAAAAATTCTAGCGAAACATAAATTGCATTATAGAGTACGAGCAGGAATTTTCGCAAAGATACTATCACTGTGGGCTAACTTGTGCAAAATTCTAGCCATTGGCCATGACACGTCGTTGTGGCTAACTGCAGTACATTCCGAGTAACTCTAACAATGAGAAACTGTAAGAAGAATTTTCCGAATTTGTTGATGGGTCGTTCTACATATGATACTGATTCTGTTTTTGCGTTCAATGACTCTTCACACCGCATGTAAGTTGCCGAATGAATCACAAACAAACACAAAGATTGACAGGAAATCTCCAGCTTCACAAGTTTAGTCAGGAAAATACTATTTGGCTTCAGCTTTACCGTGATGCCAACCTATGTCGAAGCTTACCCACCATCACACACGATCACCCACAACCCACCATAATGGATTTACTCAAACAGATGATAAATATTTGCGGCAATATTTGGGTGCAAGTGTAACAGTTCCACCCGAACCTCCAACTCCCATTTCTTTTACCTGTGTAGGTTTAAGTGTTGTTTGTATGGGGTTCGGCGGCCAACAGACAAAAGACAAAAGTTCCTATTGATGAGTGCTCTGCTGTACAACAACAACCAATATCCATCTATCTACCTGACCAGGACATTTATTTAACTTTTAAATGTGGAGCTTCAGTCGAAAACAAAAACAAAATAAGCAGACGTAACTTCCTGTCGATACTTTGTTTGATTCTTTTTAAATAAGGACGATCCTGATGTCCAGACAAAGAGAGACACGGTGGAATAGCAAATAAATGTTTGTATCGTAACCGTGAAGCTACTTATCCCATCTCCCGTCATTCCTTATTTCGCATTGAAGGCGAATGCTAACACCAAACATCATTGCGGGTCAAATGTTGATCTCGGGACTTATGGATGGAACAGACTTATATCTTTTTGTTTTCCAGGCTCATCGAAACAATTGGAAAACACCGAACTCTCCAATGGCATCGTTCAGGATGACCCTGAGATAATCGCACAGCAAACCGATAAAGTTGATATCCTCTTGCATTGTATTAAATCATCGACGAGGAGTGCCGCATGGACTTATGGACAAGTGTTGTGCCAAATTATTCGTGATTTAGTGCCGCCGAACGAAATACTGACAAAGGTCATCAAGGAGTTTTTGGCAATAAATCAGCCGCATTGTGAAGTTATTGCGATGATAGTCTACCAGGTTAGTATATGGAATTGGATCGTAGTTGTGTAGTTGTGAAGGTTGGAGTGGCTTTTGTCCGCAATCGGGAATAAAGCTCACTCCTCTTTGTAACTCGATTCTATTTCACACTTTCGCAATTGCAGTTCATTTCATTTCATTTGATGGCAATCTCCCATAACAAACCCACACAAACGCTTCTTGCAGAAGCGCAATTCTATAGAAATTTTTGTTTTTCTTTTGTTTTGCTTAGCTTTGTTTACTTATATCCTTAATAGAAAACGAAAACACTTTTTTTTTGTCCTGCGGTTATCCTAATATGTATATTAATCACTCGTTTGTTTCCCTTTTTCTTACGCAGGTCTTCCGGTCAGCCATCGATTCGTCGTTTCTGCAAATGCTGCAAGATTGGTTGATATGTTCGTTGCCAACATTCCTGGCGTTACCTGAGCAAAAAGGTGTCTGGGGCCTGACAATAATATTCCTATCCGCTTCCATAAATATGCATCTGATTAAACTTTTTCCGGTCGTGCTGAGCGGCGGCCAATTCCGCAAACTGGGTCACCAAGAAATCGCTTTGTTCGTGACATCTGCCCAGGACTTCCACTCGAAGCTCTCTAGCGCAGACCAAAAAACTCGCTTCCGAGATGCCTTTAAGAGATTTCATCAGAACGAAATTTTCGTCAAGATGCTACAGAGTTTGTAAAGGGTCGGTGGAGGTGGCAGGGTGCGCACTCGGACGGAAGCCGCTGCAGATGGTTCGTGTCCGTCGTCTTTGTGTCCTGTGTTTACCTCCAAGAAGCAAAAGGCGAATAACTAATTGGCAGAAACCACACAGAAGAGCATACATAAGCAACAACATTTTCAACGCGGCAGTTTTCTCCAAGAAACCAACACAGCGAACGACAAGACAGTACAGTAAGCCTTTGGCATCTCTATGTCGAAAGTTTTTAGTTAGAAATTAAAATTAATTTATATGTAGAATAGGACCAGCTACTCGAGACGGAGTTGTTTGTGCGTTCTTTTGTTCCATCAGCCGCGTGAGCTCGTTCCCTTTTCCTCCCTCAGAATGCACGAATTCCCCTGTAGTTAGACAGATTGTGTTATTGAAATAAAAATGCACGAATCAGGTGTTCATCTCCTGTTTGAAACAACGTTAACATCAAATTATATATTGTTATTAAAATTGTATAACTAACTATTATTATTATTATTATTATTATTGACGGTATAATTTATATAATCTCTTATATTTGCACGAATCTGAATGACATTTACCCTATATTATTGCTGTATTGACTGAGTAAGAAAATGTTACCAATATTTACCTTAAATATTTTATTCAAATAAACAAAAAATACTAACTAAAAGCTGATTGGCCTTTATAAGTGAAGAAAAGCAATTAGAATGCTATGGAGCGGGAGGAACAACACCAATACAAGTCAAACTTTTGACTTAATTTTTTATGGTGAACCAACAGCGTTAACTTCCATTCACTTAAGCATGGACAACTTCACGCAACTATTTCTTATCTTGAATGTTGTGTCGTAAAAGATTTATGTGATAATTGCTGTATTCCATTATCAGCAGAAAACTGCTCGCGATAACTTCTGTCTCCTCGCAGCTACATGAACATCCACCTCTACTCGGTTTGTAAATGTGGCTGATATGAACATTTTACATCTCCCACCCCTCAGAGAATGTGAAGGGGGTTTGTAGTATAGCATGTAACCTTCCTTCACCTGCCAATAATATACATTGGAAATTTCATAAACATCGGTTGGTAAATGTGAGTTTCCATAAATAACAAGCAAACCAACTTTAATTTTTTCAATTCTCTATATTATCTTCACATGCCCGTGGCTGGCTAGCTTGTCAGATCTTGTGATACATTTTTAACCCACTTCCTAAAGCCTGATTTTATTCAAACTTTGTACACATGTGTATTTGCGATGACAACACTTTTAATTCAAATCTGGGGCCCCTCGGACCTCGGGGTCAGGAGGCTTCCGTAGAATTTTTTTACAAGATTAACCCGATTTTCTTCAAGTTTTATACGCATCTCCGATGGACAACCTTTTTTGTAAAAATTAGTACTTCAATGCACTAACACTAGCCACGACGAACGATATAAAGTAGCTTGCCATTTCTTACCATTTAGCTGCAAACCATTTTTTTTGCCACACCTTTGAAAACCTGTTCCGGTCATCTTCCAGTGGGTGAGAGTCAATATATGTAGATTTTTCTGTCATCATCATTTTTTTTATAATGTACACACGCTCAAGGGGTTTGCACCTTTAAATAGCTTAGCACAGCGTGGGCGTTTGGAAATTAAGGAGAGGAAAAGGTGAGATGGCTATGCACGTGTGTCTTAAATGACTGCAGATCATACAAATGCGGAAATACAGAATCTCTGAATTGGTTGGTACGTCCGAAGATAGGCCTAATGGTACACCCGTGGGCTCGAGTTGAGGCTCGGGTAATAGGGATGGGTTCGATAAAGGGCGGGATGCATCTGGATATTTCTTTTGAACACCGCTCGTGAAAAAAGTGCTAAAACAGTGACAAGCAGTAAACATTCCTACGATGTTCAAACGATGCGATTGTTTTCGCGACATTTACGTCACCAATAATCGCGCGGTTGTGAATTCTGTCGAGTAGATGCAATGTGGTTTTGGGAGTACCTGCCCAGACAATACAGTAGTATTCAAGTTTAGGGCGAATATATGCCCTTTAAATAGTAGCCAGGTCTGAGGGAGTGAAGTACATCTAGAACCGTTTCAGGAAACCTACACATTACGTAGCATTCTTAGCTGTGGCGAATATGTGGTCATTCCAACGAAGCTTGTTGTTGACGCACAAATCGAGTATTGCGAGTTTTTCAGTTTCCTTGATCCATTCCATATACGTTGTTGTTCAAGTTACACTTGCGATGAAGAGTGGCGTGCAGAAAGCGTGAATTCATATGAAAAGCTAAGACTGCTGTCGTCAGAGAAAGAATGAATTGGAAGTAGCGGAAAGTAGATCATTAATGAAAATGAGAAAGAGTGGCGGAGACAAAACAGAGCCTTAGGGAACACCGGCGTTATGTGGTGAACACTGGATTTATAACTGTCAAATACAACAACGTGAATTGAACGGTTAGAAAGGTCCAAACAAGCAGGGTCTTATCAATTCCATAGGTATTTATTTTCGACAAAAGAGCTTGATGCCAGACTCTGTCAAATGTCTTGGAAACATCGAGTGCAACTTTCACAAAATTTTGAATAGAAAGGTTCCACGCATAAACACAAGTATCGGACACAGAGGATTTGAAGAGGACTTTCTTCCAAGTGTTTTATCTTGGAAAGAATGAATCCATTTGATAAGCCCAAAACTTTGAGTTTCAGAAGAATGATTCCGTCCGGAAGCTTGTCGAAGGCCTTACTAAAATCGGTGGCAATTAAATCAGGATCAGAGCCGTGCTATAATGCACATCGACTACGAGACATCAATTCCATTAAATTAGTGCCATGTTGTTAATCTGCCGTTAAGAAACCCGTTCTTGTTAGTGGAGAAAATAGGCTTACAGTGAAAAAAACATATGAATACATAATGAGTACTTTAAAAAAGGTTTGGTATTCAGGAACGTTTGAACGACAGTGCAATAGTTCGAAAGACAAGAGCTTAAGGTTACATTGAATCAAAGGATTGCACATTTAAAGTTTTTGAGTAAATAGCTAAAGCAAAGCAGACTATATACTGCAGTGGTTGGCTTTTAAAAGGAAATCACCAAACCACAGCATTTTTCTAAACCGATACGTACCACATATTAGCGGGCAGTCCGCGTTGTTGCCACTCCTGTTGATGTTATCTAATAGCTGTCTAAAACAATAACGTCTCATGTGGTTGCCGAGTTGCCAATGTAACCGATGAGACGATTATTCGTATCCTGCTTGACGGTAAGCCACAAAAACATATCGCCAGTCAAATGCTGCTGCTTGACTGTTATCGCCAATCAGAGAGTGGCCTGCCCTGCACAGAATCCTCTTTTGAATGCTATAGAAATGAGCATCATGACACCATGTACTTGTACTGTCAAGGACATTCCATGGTCTGACCGCACTCACTTGGTTAACTTGTGGTTTCCAGTTGCACGAACTCAATTATAACCTTCGCCATGTGTCGCTGTTGCCGGGCGGGCAGTCGACCGCTGGTTGTGCGGGATCGGTTGGTAAATGGATAAATATTTCAAACAAAAAAAATTCGTTTACGCTTACGCACATGTCACCATTGTATTAAAAGTATCAACAAAATTACGCTGATTTTTGGCGTAATTTTGTTAGTGGTAAGGTATTATTGCGAGGAGTTGTGGATGAATGCTTGCTTGTCTTTGATAAAGAATTCCCTCTCATTACTGCTTCACACTTCTTATACGTACTTCATGGACTGGTACTAATTTTGTACATTCAGTTAATATAACTAACTAAAGTACGTCAACGAGTAGTGACGATTCGCGATTGCACTCACAGTCCTGCATCCAATGTAGAACAAAAGGCAGCCAGTTCTATGGCACGTAAGGCGAATTGTTAGGGCCAAGTTTGTAAAAAATCCCCTATGGCGATATTGACAGCTTTTCAACAGTGTTCATAGATAGATTTATTACAATGCTCTCCAGTGCCAGTTATACTGTTTACTTTCTTATAACATGGAGATCCTTTTCAATTGCTTCATACTTTTTTTTACAACAGAAGCCTATTGAAATTTTACCAGGTCTTTGGTATTCACATATTTTTGGAGATGTCGTATTCCGCAGTCAAGAGCTAATCCTCATGATTCCAGAATTTTTGTATAGGAGCCTCTTGGGTATTTAACACGAAATGTCATATTTTGGAAGGAAGGAATTTATTTTTCAATTCTTAAATTTTTAAGTTTTTAAATGAGAATGGGAGCGCGCACTAACTAGACGTGTGGACAGCGAAGTCCCACTACCTCCCACCCAACAAATCTGGTGAGGTAAATAGAACTCTTAATGAAAATTCAAGTTCAACTCTATAATAGTCGTGTTTTATTATTACCTATGATCTATATAGATCACACAATGAAAATAAAACAGTCTAGATCAACGAAAAATTTAAGTTCTGTGTGTGGTAATAGTTTGAAATTTAGTCGTCATAGCAGCTGTTTTTTGTTTATGTTTATGTTTGATTTTTGAATAATTCCCTCAATAGGCGCAGTTGAGCTTGTTTTTCACGTTTAGCGCGAAGTTGCCATGCGACCGAATATTTTTTTTTAATGAAAAGTTGACGAGCTCATTTTTATTCTAATATATTTTAACACCACCAATTCATCTAAAATGGTTTCTATTCACGAATTAGGATCCAAAAAATCGAAGTTAAATATTACTTTTTAATCACAGTTAGCAGAATATTCATTTATTTGAACATATAATTATTGAATAATATTTTATTTGCAAATAATATTTTATATTCTAATCTGGCAACATGGACGAATTATAGCCGTCGACAATTACACCAACATTCACGAACGAAAATGTAACCTAGTGAGAAATAGAGCAAACTAATTTTGGATCACGAAAATGGATCCTGATAAATAGCAAGATCTCGTATTGTTGTTGTAATTCATACAAACCAATGATCTATATGGATCATAGGTGATAATAAAATACAGCTAATGTTTCACATATGTGTCATGCAATTGTGTATATATATGAAACGACTTCCTCAGAGTCTAAAGGCAGAAGATGTTCACATTCACACCCCGCCTTTTTTGCCAACCTAACCGCAACACACGTACCTCATCTCGAGCTCACGAGTTTACCATTACACCTACCAATCAATTCAAAGATTCCTTCCTTAGGCGTACAATAACTTTGTAGAATCAATTGACCCACTCTGTATTTCCGCGTGTGTATGATCTTCAGTGCATAGACATCTCATCGTTTCTTCTCCTTAATTTCCTAACGCCCACGATATGTGCTATACATTATAAGGGTGCAAATCCCTTGATCGTGTGTACATTATAAAAAAACCGCAATCCTTTGTAAAGGGTGATTTTGACAGATGGCGCGTGAGTATTGTTGCTGTTTGCCGTTTCATTATGGAGAGGCTGAGTCCTGCTGAGCGGCTACAAATTGTTCATCTTTGTAACGAAAACCAGCGTTCTGTTTCGTGCGCTTGGATCAAGTTATGGTCGACATAATCGGCCTGACAATACCACTTTTCGGAATACAATCGATAACTTTGAATACCAATTTACAGACAGTATCGGACAAATAGACACGGTCCAGCTCGTAATGAAGGAAATATAGCGGTGGTAGCTGGGACTGTACGCAATGATCGTGATGAATCGATTCGGCACCGTTCTCAACAGCTTTGCTTTCGTTTGCAACAACTTGGCGTATTTTACGTAAGGAACTTGGTTTAAAACCAAGCTCGTGCAAAAATTGATGCCGTCACCGTTTCAGTGTTTGTGCTCTTGAGCTCAAAGCCGATCCCCTGCTATCCAACAAAATTTTGTTTAGCGATGAAGCCTATTTGGGACTTTATGGCTACGTCAATAACCAAAATTGCCGTATTTGGGCAGAAGAGCAACCCTAAGAGCTTCAAGAGCAGCCATTATATCCAGAAAAAAAGACGGTTCAGGTCGGTATGGGTATGGGTCGGTGAAGTCATCTGTACATATTTCATCAAAACTGAGGACGGCCGGAACGTAACTGTGAACGGCGCCCGTTATCGCGCCATGTTAATGGTCTTTTTGCCACCTGAAAATAAAGTCCATGAATCCGACGACATTTGGTTCCACCAACACGGCGCTACTTACTATATTGGGAAATCTTTTTGGCGAGCAGCTTTTTTAAAGATGTAGTCTGGCTAATTGGCTATCTAGATCGTGTGATATCAAAGCTCTAGACTTTTTCCTTCGAGGCTATGTTAAGTCCAAAGTCTACATGTCTACATGCTTTGGAAACCAACATTACGTTCGTCATTCGCCAGATACCACTCGAAATGCTTGAATGCATGGCTACTGTAATAACTAATTCTCATTTGACATCTTCTTAGCGTCTTAAGCAGGAAAAACTATTGAATCTTAAGCGCTAGAGGTGCTCTATCTCACTATATTATGTATGCCTCTCCTCTCTTGAGTATATAATTAATAAATCATCATTATGGTTTATCTATATAAGTACAAATATCACCATCCTTACAACAGTCCCTCATGCTTTATTATCCTTTCGTTGGGCATGCAATTAATTCTTTTCAACTTGAACTTGCTCCAGAACTTTTTCCAGAGTTAATAGTTAATAGGTCCTGACTGAACTTTGCTACAATCAGCCAGGCGGGCGGCAATCAGCTCATGCTCATAAAAATTTAACTTTGCAGTTCGTTTTTGCTCCTTGCTTTCGCGTCGCACCTTCAGGCGGCGTTCTACTTTAAAGTTGCATCACTTTTTCTCAGCTTAATGTCATGCTGATGTTACATCCAACGATATGGACGCATATCTGCTTGATACCGCTAATTTGAAAAGCTTTAGTCATTTCAGAGTTTATTCGTAATTCCCATTCCCACTCGCAATTCCCACCTAACCATCGTCCAAGGCTTTTTTATTCTTTCCTCGGTTCAGCGAGAGACAAACTATTATAATAGAAACAGAATAAGGACACCAAAATAAAGGACGAGAGAAACTTCGCAGAAAGAACTGCAGCCACGACGACGACGACAGGACGACAGGACGACACGACGACACGACGACAAGACGACAACGACGAAGTGGAAGAAGTAGAAATTCGCTTGTGATTTATGCGCTCTGACAATGATTAATTTGAACTTTCGCTGCCAGATCCCTCCCGTCCTGCAAGTTGCCTGTCCCTTAAGCGGGCAGTAAATCCCTAGCAGTTTGAAATCCAAGATCAAGCAGATGAGAGCTGTGGTAGTCGTCTCCTTTGGGCTATAACAAGGGAAAAAATCTCGAGGACACGACGTCTTCTGTGGAGAAGGGATCTTTTACTTGGCTGTCGTGGTGCTCGCTTAAATATGTATGAACGTAATTAATATCCTGCTGTTTGGTAATGTGCTGAAATTAAGGGAATACCACCGAGCAGACCCAGCAATTCAAGTTCCAGTGTCCTGCTGCTGCACTTGACATGTAAAACAAACATTGCTGCCTCGCTGTGCCAAAGTGCCAAGTAAGTTAATTCATTCATCGATTCCAATGGAACGCGCTATGTTCCATAGCGATACAGAGAAAATCTGTTTGCCAGTTGCAGAGGAACTCACAGCGTGGTGAACTCTCGTACTTTCGGAGTACAATGGAGCGCAGAATCCCCACTCTGTTTCGCAAACAGCCACATTCCTTGTGAGTCTACTGAACAGCTGATACTCAAAAGGAATTTCTTCGGGAACAAAATAGGAAACTGAATACGCAACAAAATGAGATTCACCGATAGATTAGGTCATTGCTGTCTGGCAGACTGACTGGATGGTCGGTTTACTGGTTGGCACTTAAGGGAACACTACCAATAACGTAGTCTAGGTCACTAGAATACACTCGAGACACCCGTGAAAATAATATTCTGTCTTCCCGTGGATCGATGAGGAAGTTGTTATATTCCAATCGAAAGTGCTTGAGCTAACTCGGTTTGTACTTTATTTTCAGATTGAATAAAATTGAAATTGCATCCAACATTGTTTAGAGAATCTAAATTCTGTTTTAAGCAGCATTCAGTAATTTAATCAGCGAAGTTTCCTAGTAGATACATTTGAGTAATCTCCGTACTAAAAAGCTAACGTGCGTCTGAATAGATGCTGCAATGAAAATATCCGCATTCTTTGATTTAGCAAAGGGAAAGCTATGGTAAATACCAAATGACATTAAATTCTCGAAAGCTAAAAAGCTTTATATGCATCTCGAAAGACGTAAGATAGTCGCAGCCATAAGACTCGTATATATATGATAAAGATAAAGGTAAAGGTTTGACACAAGAGTTCACAAAGAAATGGGTTATTGGTTACTTTGATTAAAAGTTTTGATCTTTTTTTAAACAAAGTTATCGATATTCATTGAATTTTTTTTATCGAAACGATTTGTAGAATAAAAGATTTTCGAGCATCGTTTTAGTTTCGGTTGAAGATTTATCTTTCTTGTTTTTTTTTTTTTAATGTACACACGCTCAAGAGATTTGCATGTTTATAATGCTTATCACAGCGTGGACGTTTAGAAATGAAGGAGAGGAAAAGATGAGATGTCTTAATTCAGATATTGCACACAATTATTGAGCAGCTGAAGAAAGAATCTTTGAATTGATTGGTACATCCGAACATAGGTCTAATGGAAGCTAGAGATTAGGCACGGGTAATGTGGTTAGGTTGGAGGATTGGGCGGGATGCATCTGGATATTTATTTTGAACATCGCTTCTGGAAAAAGCGATAAACGACATATTTTTGCTGCGTCGCCAAATTTTCTGTGGTAGCAACATATCTCTGATGGTATGATTGCGCGGCGCTGGGATTAAGGCCTTCGACTCCCTTTGGATGTACAAGCAGTTCCGAAATCTGCTTGGTGAGCAATGACACTTGTGCTTGCAACGTGTTACCGTAAACTGCTTGTGCGGATGATATTGCAGGAATATTTGAGGAATCACTTACTTCGGCAATTTTGTCAGCTAAAACTGCCATTTGTTGCGACTTCTCATTTCTGATGGAAATGATTTTGCAAATATTGGTGGGTAACCTCTGCAGACAGGTCGACTTAAGCATTGCTTCGCTTATAATCCTGCCACCTAATTCACGCATTTCACGGAGTATGTAGTTGAGACGGTCGCATGTCACCTAGTTCTGCATCTTGCAGCAGTTTTTTTTATTCACAACTGTTCCGAGTCAGCAAATTGTTCCATCAGTCATTTTTTAAAAGTGGAATACATATTCATTGGCGACGGATTCAGAATTCTGTCGCTTACGTGCACTAAAACGATGCTTCCGATTGCAGCAACCACTGAGTGATATTGCGTCTCGTCTTTTGAAATTCCACTTGGGAAAAATTGCGACTCCACTTGAGCAAACCATAGCTCCGGCTTTGAGCTCCAAAATGTGGAGATTTTCACTGCTATGCGAGAGACATTTGTCTCTTGGCCAGTTCCAGTCACAGTCACATATTTGCTTATTAAAACGGGAATTGAACCCAGTGTCGTCCCAATGGAAAACGGCGGGGCTAACCCTAGCAGCAGAATGACAAATCCGTATGTCTATACCATAAGATCGGTGTACCACACACTTTGAATGTCAAGCAAATATCACTGTTGATGGTACAGTATTGGTTAGTGCTAATAAGATGGACCTTTCTGTCTGAGCGAAAGATGTAAAGGTATTTCATAATATCCAATCTTGTGGGTAGGAATATTTCTAACCCTCGATAAAGTGTGAAAAGCTAAAGTAATGAAAAAAAAAGATAATAATAATAATAATAATAATCGAACTCAAACTCAGAGAGGCACGACGTAATATTTGAAACTATTCCCTAAGTACTTCTGTCAGAATTGTTGTACTTAATTACTTTATCAATACACACAACTATATTTCTATTACATACTATAGTATTTTTAAACTCTATTCATGTATTGACAATACTGAGGCACATATTTCAAGCACATATGACAATATCATATTTCATTATAATTATGATAAAGACAAATAGATACATTTATTTCAAATATATAATTGTCACGCTGACTGCACTGGATTAATTCTAACTGCCTCTATCGTGGCAGCCATTATTTACACAGGAATAATATTTGCGATGAAATTGACAATAATCGAATAACAATAAATTTGCTTAGTAATAATATATTGGAATAAACGATTCGAAAAGAGTCGCCTTAGGTCGTGACGTTTCTGGATTGTTATTATAGTAACCTGTATGGAGGTCTAAATTTAATATATGCAATTCACGCTTTGTTGAGTAAAAAGTCGAGTTATTTTACATTTATCTTTACGCTCCAATAGATGGAAACGTTTTTGTCAATTATGTCATCGAATGTCTAACGAATAAGCTATTATTATGTTTTTATATTTCTGTAGTGTGTGTATCGGTCATACTCATACTTATAAATATTAATATAGATTATTCTTATACGTAGGTACACAAATTTCATTAATTATTCTTCCGCTTATGCGTTGTGTAGGCTGACAGCGACGGTCGTCTCCGCGTTTCCTAGTTGTTAATTAAGTTTTAACGATTGGATTACTGCTTCAAAAAAAAATCCTACCAGCGAGCGTCAATGATATCACTTGACTTCCGTCTCCACCAATCTTTCACTTTGCCATTTTGTGCATTTCAAACCTTGACACTTTTGCTTTTGTTTTGATACACTGCTGATTGCATTCTAGTGCTAGAAGACAGTGGTCGAAGTCCTTGCACAGGATATCCTTCTAGGTGGCGGCAAATCCGATGAACAATTCTGATATTTCGGCGAGCAGTCCACTGCCTAAACGAGAATAAGGAAAACAAGCTTAATTTATGATACATACATTTGTGTAGATATTTCGATAAGGATGAAAAGACAACTATTTTATCGTGGGTAGAACTTTGCTGAAACAATTTGTGATGCAACATTCATTTTTACTTTTTGCTTCAAAGGATAATTTATGCATAGGTCCATTCGACACTTTGGCTGGGAGATACATTTCACTTTTAACTGGTCCATTGACGGCAACGGCTGTGCTATCTAAATCTAATTCACTGGGATTTAATATTAATGAGCATATCAAAAGGTTTAGATGAGAGTCAGCTAGTGAGAGTTTATCAGTCCACATAAAAATAAAATGAAATGACCATGTGCTGAAAAGGGCTTAAAATACAACTTGCAACAAGTCTTAACACACCAAAAGCTGGACCAAGAACGAAGAGCTGGAAGGTAGAGGCAAGTAATTGACTACCAGGATCACTTGCTCGCTTTTTAAACACTTGATTATTTGACGTACAAAGACTAATTAACAGCAGCTGCAAACTCTGAAACTTCCCCTTTAGAAGAAATGTAAAAAAAGGGGAAATTTGCTTTGTAAGCTTAGCTGAGGGGATTTGGAGGAATGGAAAATCAAAACCCAAGAGAAGTTTATTAAAAATAAGTCCTAATGGAATCTGACATCTATATGTAAGACATCATCTACTACCTATCCGGACCGCAGTCCTCTCGCAAAAAAATTTCCACCGGTCCAGTAGAATCAAAATGCGAAAAAAATCCGATGGTTGGAGAGTAAGTTATGTTATGTTTTACTAGAACTTAACATTGGAAAGACAAATAATCGGTAAAATTCTGCGTTTGTTCCCTCTAAAAATTATCGACGGTTGCAGGTGTTATGTGAAATAAAAGAATCCTCTTACATAGAGATGACGACTATTGTAATGGAGAAAGTTGTTTGTTAATTAAAACTTGTAATTACAAAATTAAAATTCAACCCACGAAACACCTTATGTGGTGTTGTAAGTAAAAAGCATCATCAAAAAACAAAGATGATCAATCGCACAAACACTCACCAGAGAAAATCACCGAATTTCCATTTTACTTTCTTTTTCATGAAATAAACAAAAATTAAAAGGACTACGTTGGGATAGGAAAGTGGTCCGTCACGTCAGCCATACGCAAAAAGGATATCAGTTGGAAACTAATTGCATTTGAAAATGTTTCCTTTTTTCCCAGTTTTTGTTAAAGTTGCCTTGATCGTCATTTGGTATTCGTGCACCCGGACACATTCAAGAAATTTGTTCATTCATTATGGAGATTTCTTTATGCTGCACGAAAGTGACTTAAGCTGCGTAATTAGTTAATTCTCACGAAGTTGCGAAGGAAAAATGCGAAAAGAAAACGTGCAGGGAGTTGAAAAGCGTTGCTATAAAAATATCAAAGGAATGGGTGACTCTCCCTTTAAAAAAAAAAAACAAAGCAAATGCCAGCTAACAATAGGACAAGTTAGGACATTTCTTCAGACTTATATTCTTCAATGAATATTAGCAGAGTTTTTTTTAATTGTTATGTAATCGTCGTCAAAACAGTTAAGTGACAGTTATTACTGTTTCTCTTTTCCCGATAGAATGAGGTTGAGACACTTTCATAATTGTGAAGTGATGCAAACCATTTTGTTTTGTTTTTAAATACACTGCGGTTCCCTAAATTAGAAGCACATGATTTTGGAAGATAAAATTGATATTTCCTAGTCATATATCAGGAAAGAACAAACAAATGATGGTAAAAGTTAGAGTATTTTTTGGTTATAAAAATATTCAGAACAAGATAAAGTTATGTGGTGTCTATCTAACTAAAAACATTCTAAATTATTAAAAATTTATTACACCTTTTAGAAAGGTTGAGTACGATAAAATTTATTTATAGCGTGAGTAGAACTTACTCATTTTTGGATAATAAGAAACGACATTAGGAAAATGCTTTTTAGCAGTCACAATAAAAAAATTTCAACCACCTGTTACATTTATTTTTGTATTTAATGTTCATCTTTTGTTGCTTAAGATATAAGTATTAAACTTAATTTAATAATTAAAAAAAACCCATTAAAATAGAATTTTTCATGTAAATTCTCTAATAGGAGATGTGTATGTGTTAAAATTTGAAGAAAACCGCGCTAATTTTTAAAAAATTTACATGGACACCACACGGGGTCAGGGCCCGATCACTCCAACAAACTTACAAAAAGTTTTGCCCATCAGTGATACACATGTGTATCCCGTGGCCCGAGGGGCCTCAAATTAATAGAAAGTGTTGTCTCCGGAAATAAACATGTGTGCAAAATTTCAATAAAATCGGCCTTTGGGAAGTGGGTTAAAAATTTATCGCAGGATTCCACGACAGACGTGCGACAGACGTCCGACAGCCGACCGATTTCCGACCGACATCCATGCCACGGGAAAGTGAAGTTAATATAGAGAATTTAAAAAGGAATCTTGCGATTTTTTTGTTAATGGCGTCTCAGTCAACATAGACGGTCGGCGCGGCAATGCTTATTTCTGCGTTGCGACACTCAAAAGTTTTTTGTAGGTCGACTTCTTTTGTTGCTTCGTGGTGGGTTTTTCGTCAGAATTGTGGGTATCCCGTGGCCCGAGGGGCCTCAAATTTTAATAGAAAGTGTTGTCTCCGGAAATAAACATGTGTGCAAAATTTCAATAAAATCGGCCTTTGGGAAGTGGGTTAAAAATTTATCGCAAGATTCCACGACAGACGTGCGACAGACGTCCGACAGCCGACCGATTTCCGACCGACATCCATGCCACGGGAAAGTGAAGTTAATATAGAGAATTTAAAAAGGAATCTTGCGATTTTTTTGTTAATGGCGTCTAAGTCAACATAGACGGTCGGCGCGGCAATGCTTATTTCTGCGTTGCGACACTCAAAAGTTTTTTGTAGGTCGACTTCTTTTGTTGCTTCGTGGTGGGTTTTTCGTCAGAATTGTGGGTACTAGACTACTGCATATCCATAGGTCCATTGGAGACCTTTTTGCCAAACAAGTCAGAATGGCATGCATTAAAATCGGTTCATAAGTTAATAAGCAACATTTTTTATGAAAATTGATTTTTTATTTTAAATTCACACTCCAGATAAAACAAATTAATAATGAGTACAACCACCTTTCTTCAAGATAACTTCAAAAAATCGATCTTTAATGGAGTTGTAAAATGTGTGAAATCTTCTTCCAGGCGAGTTTGGCGGCATCGATTAGCGCTTCCTTTTGACATCGTTTTGTTTTCCACCTTCGTAGACATTTCGTGTGAGTCAGCCACAGTCACATCACAGTCAGTCTGGCGAATATGGTGGTCAGGGTAAAAGTTCAACATTTTGACTGGCAACAAAGGATTTAACATTGCGAGCGAAGTGTACAGCAGCGTTGTCGTATTGAAATATCCACGAAAGTTGTCATTTCTGTAATTTTCGAGCTTTGTACCGCTAAGTCGATGGTGCTATAATAAGATATTGCAATCCACCCTCGTACCCACCTACTGTGAAAATTTTCCAAAGGAATTAAACGTCAGGAACGTCACCTACCGTACCGCCCTCTTCTACAAAGCGAATTTTGAAATCTTGAACATTTACAGTGGATAAATATTTATCATAGATCTTTTATGGGCTTTTGTTAAACAAAAAACGTAATAAAGTAAATTGTAAGTAAACACCATTCGGAGAGCAATAACGTAGATCGCCGCTACGTCTGATTATTACAGCAGGCGCTGCGTGAGTTTTTATTATTAATTAGAATGAATGCGATCCGTCTGTGCCGACACGGCACTATGAGCGGTCGAACTGACCAGCTACTGTGTGCAATCATTATTTTCATAAATAGATTCATTAATTAGTGAATAAGGTGAGGAGAACGGCAGTGCAGCTAAGATGAACATTTACGCCTGCAGACTTTCACTGCAATACAAGGGTTTGCTGTGCAAATCTTCAATTTCTGAACAAAAATCTCACGTTGGTCGAAAAAACTGATAAATGGTTGGGTAAGTTCGACCACATGATGGCCACATAGTGCACTGCATCCTTCAGGAACCAGAAAATTCAATTGCGAAAAAATTATGTCTGTCCTCAAAATTTCTTCAAACTGAAACTCATAAATGCCCGATACCAACACTTAAAGAATACATTCTTCAAATTAAAGAGTTTTGTTGGTATGTAAGGAGTACAGGACCGGATCGGAAGCTTAATGATTGGCAAACACTCGATTTCGAATCGCAGATTTGAGCTGCGGTAAAACGTTTACTCTTAAATATGTACGATGGGTAATTTATTTTGTATATGTACCAAAAATGAATGTGCAATTGGGTGTAATTGCGCCGTGGTTATGGGGCTGTTCCTTAATATGTCGTACGAATTTCGTGTTGAATTGTGTAATTTTCTTTGTGATGTTTGTGGCATTTGCATATCACATTTCGCACCGCACAATGTGGATATCTACTAAACGCCTTATTCACACGCCTCACCCAGCTGAAAATTTAATTTTCCTACCTTGTGAAAAGCCTTCCGGAAATTCGCCGACAGAAAAGCGTATAGTAACGGATTTATGCAGGAACTCGTATATGCGAGAATCTGTGATACGATTTGCACGACGACCGTCGTCGTCGACGTCGTATGGTACATATTGAGACTCTTCAGCACCAGGATGAACTGGAAAACCAACAGGAGAGTGAGTAGAATATGAAAATTTAAATTTCATACAAAAACACAGCAAGTTTACTTCTCACCTGAACGGGAAACCACAGCGACGCAAATGCAATCACAACCACAACGACCAGACGGGTTACGCGTTTGCGACCACGCTGTGATTCCAAGGACATTCGGACGCCGGTGCCTTGGCGCCAGAGGCGCATTATCATCCGCACATAAAGTCCGCTAATTATCATCAGCGGCAGAAAGTACGAGCACGCCATGAATGTGATGTGATACGCGGGCCACGACAGGAAATCATTTTGCTGAAATTGGCACATTAGCCACGTGCGATTGTCCTCAGTGTATTCCTGCATTGAATAGAGAAGAGACAAGAGACAGAGATTAGAAACGTATCGTCAGATGGGTTGCGAAATTGAATTTTTGAAATTAGCAGCAAAGCATTAGAACAGTAAGTAGTAGCAGGGGGTCGATTCCCGATCTGTGAAGTGATAGATTCTCCACAACTTCATGCTCAACGCGATTCAGGGCTCGATTTACCACATACGTGATTGAATAATGTTGATTTGGCACGATCGCTTACGTGAAAGAGTGACGAGTAGTGATAATCCCAATGTAAATACTCGATCACTCGTTAACGTATGGATTTCATTCACTCGTGAACTGTTGTCGTAATTCGACCCCTAGTTGTGTGATCAAATGAGCAGAAACGCCAAAATTTTTTCACATTATAATTTTTCGTTCATTCTATGTAGTGTCATTGACGGAATCTAAACATGATGCCAAAGCGAATTATCATAACGAGATCGGGAATCGCAAACAGTGCGTTCGTGAAGTGATAAAATTAATAATTTCACAGCTTCACAGCTCGGGAATCGACCCGCAGTAAACGTTGTGTAACATTGGTGATAATCATGTAATGATGTTTGCTGATGATGGGAGAAACATTTTAAATTCATCCTTAGAACAGTAAATTGGTGGAAGGGTGTAAGATTGGTAAGCCATGCCAAGATAAGTCTAGTTTTTGGAAAACGTTGATATCAATCCATGTCCATCACATTCCATTAAAAATAGGAATAAGGCGGGCTAGTATGGAGTCAAACTCTGCTTTCTGCCGCTTATAGGTATTGGAAATAAAACGAGCTATCTGGATAAGCCCCAAACAACAAGCCTTTTTATTAGTTTTTGAACTTGTTAACCGATTAGGTTTGATAATACAAACCGATTAGGTTTGAGAATACCTCACCCTTTTCCACTTCCTAATAAGTAAGCACAAAATATCTGAAGACTTTTTCAAAAATTCTAAGGACAATAGCGCATAGGAGTGAACACAAAACTAAAAGATTTTTTCTATATTGAGTTCCATGCGCTAATCTAAATTGGCAAAATTGCAAAAAAACCGACATCTTTACAGATACCTGTTGGTCAAATTAAACAAACCTTAGTGGGATTGGGAATATGGCCCCTATGCAATTGCCCAAAACCGAGAAGAATAAAAAAAATAGTGAAAAGACTGAGTGCAGATTCGAGCCCGATACATTCTTTCTGCCTCTACCCAGTGCTGACTCCGCCATTGCCGGTTACAAGCCCGTGTTGCGAAAGAAGGAGTAGAGGAGCAGAACCTCGTAAATCAACCATGGGTCATCTGTCCCGGATGATTTACACGCCATAATGGGACCCCACAGTCAGGGTTACGACACCGTGGTGGGCATCCATTTGCATCCTAACTCTATATATGGGTAGGGTGCGGGGCTTTACCACGGAAGAAAATAAAAGGGCCGCGGGTACTTAGAATATGCTCATGATTGGGCAATGTCTTCGTACTTTAGCGGCCTAGAATGGGCTACTGGTACTTAATTTTTTTTTGGTGAGCTCTTCGTATTTAGTGGCTTGTTCTTACACCGTTTTAACGCTGGAGTGCCTGGAATATATATATTCTAGGTGGCCTAGGACTGCTTGTTGGTGCTTGCTTTAAGGTCCTAGTAGTAAGTGATATGTTTTGATGTTCCGGACGAATGTGCTGCTTGGGTCTGCTTTGCAATCGCCCAGGCACTCATATGTTAACGAACCGAGATCATTGATAATAAATCTCACCAAAATAGCCTTTGGTACCACGGGAGTTGTCTTGCCCAACGGACCGGTTTGCCCGTAAGGTTGACCGGGTCTTCATTACCCTTGCTACTGATTGGCCTTGCAATAGAGTCATAGCAGGTCTTATCGAAAGCGCCCTCAATGTCGAGGAAGGCACACAGGGCCACTTCCTTGGAACGAAAAGTTCCTTCTATCTTCTTTACAAGCAAACTGACTTGAGTGCAGAGGGGTTGACAGTTCTAACCGGCCTCAAATACGAATATCAAAAGGTCTCTCCCTGGTTTTGAGGACAAATGAAGTTAGACTTATAGGTCTGTATGATTTAGGCAGCTCACTAAGCCTATTGCCTGGTTTGGGGATAAATATCACATGTACCTATCTCAAGATAGTAGGAATGTACCCCCAGTTGTAGCTGGCTCTAAATAAAGCAATCATACCTGGTCGGATGAGATCGAATGCCTTCTGTAGATGCGCTGGAAAGATCCCATCACCGCCGGGTGCTTTGAATGGTTTAAACGAGCCTATTGCCCATTTAACCTTATCCGGAATGAAGATTTTACCGGATAAACTGTTTTCCCTACTAGTAATACAGACCCTTTGGTCAGATGCGTTCGGGTACGTGTATGGTGCTCGAGTAGACGAACCTGGGAAATGAACTTGGAGTAGGGTTCTGATTGTATTCTCACGGTCCGACGTGTAGGTGCCATCGGCCTTTTCTTCTTCTTAATTCTTAACTAATGATTTATGGATTCGTGCAGCTACTGGCATTTCGACAATGTTTTCGCAGTATTTCCTCCATGCGTAACATTTGAAAAGTCTTAATTCAGAGTTGTACTCTGAATATTGTACTGACGAATATGGGGCGAACCTATATTCGGTCCAACTATTCGTGGGTTTACCAGAGTTGAAGAGTTTTCTGACTTTCTTCCTAAGTTTAGCCAGCTGGTCGTTCAACCAGGGAACCTTTCATCTACACAAGCTGGTTTTTGGGACACAGTGTCTTTGTCATGCTAATATTCTAGTTCGCGATCTTGGGTATTATACATATATATATACATAATACAGCAGAGTGCGTTAAAAGTTATTATTGACGAAAATACCGCGCAAATTATCAACTCTCTTGAATATTGTATGAAGGTTCAAGCTTGTTATTGTTTTATCGCCTTTACCACAAGCGGTGTTAAAGGAAATATCAACGTGCGAGTATTGTCATTGCCATTAGCAATACTCGTGTGTCATCTTGATCTTTCGGGACCAACATTGAGCTGTATTCGGAAGGTCGGCACGCTCCTTCTTTAGACGCACATTAATTATGTGGAAGAAATTGCCTGGTACTGTGCTCTCATGTCAAGTTCAAGACACATATGCATAGGCATCTCCTTCTATCCTCTCTTTAATTTCGGAATTCCCTAACACTCTCGCTGTACTTAGCATTATAAGGATGCAAATCCATTGAGCGTATACATAGATATATATAGAATGGTCAAACGCCAAATACTGTACGATACACTTAAGCTTTTTAGCACTCGCTGCTCGTTTTAACGTAAGTTGCGGTTTTTCCTGCAGAACTATTTTTAAATTATCAAGAAATTGTTGAAAGTTCTCCCCAGGAATAACATTAAACAAATATTTACATTGTGTTTGTTTTAATAATAAGAGCACTCAGAGCTGTAATAAACGTTTATCTGTTTTGTTTAGGCAAATTGATGCACAGCACCTGTTCTCCGGTGCGCCCTGATGAAGCTGTCGAACTGGAGTTTAATTTTAAAATATTGAACGCATATAGTTTTTAAAAATGCAAGTGATTACATTTCTGAACGTTTTACGGTTATCGAGGCGTTAACTTTGGAATTTGTTCGGAATTTGGCCGAGGTTCGAGACGCTTCATCAACACCTGCAACGATGAGAGCAGGTCTTATATGGCGGACCTCTGCGCTGATTAGTCAACTAACCATTCAACACTTGCTCGAATCCATCAGCAACATCAGCGGGCCTCTGTTTATCGGGCGGCAGCGATCATCAGGATTTACCACAAAACTAAAAAAGATTAAATTTTGAAATTTTATTTCTCCACTCATGGCGAACCACGTGGGCGTGGTGTGGGTGTTTGGCTTTTAATTGGTTAGCATTCGCGTAATAAATAAAAAGTTAATTTATACCACCAACGATTTATGGTTCAATGTGAGAACAAAATTTTAATTATAAAACAAAATATTTTGTTAATATTTCCACCACAGTGCTGGAAAAATTGTTTTCGCTTTCATCGCATGAAGAAACATTTTTACGCGATTTTTTATTAGTTCCCTCGCCAAACAGACTCTCGTCCGAGTATAGTCTGCTAGTACCTCGCGGCAAGGGTTCGCAGCTCGTAAACCATTGGAAAAAATGTATCAGCTGTGGTAAAGGGGTAAACAATACAACAAAAACACAACTGAACTGAACTGAACCATGCATGAGTTGACGTCAACAAAATTCATAAAAAAACACACAAACCCGAATAAAGTTTATTGTGATTAAATTGGCAATATTCAATTTTGAAACAATTATTTGTTGCTGATATTATGTGTAATGGATTGGATGTTGATTGGATCGGATGTACTCAGTACTCTGTGATGAAGAATCACTTATTAAATCAGAAAATATGTCCATTAGTTGAAAAAAAAGGAGCTTGTTGCTCTTGAGCTTTTGAAATCAGCAATTAACGAGATTGTTATTAATAAAGTGTGCATGTTTTTTGTCAGGTGATGTATTTTGCTGTTTTGATACATCACTTATGATGGACTTCTATTTTTGATAGTACTTGTCTTGAATGCCTAATGGCTTGCATCGAGCTGTTATTTATACTCGCTACGTTGCCTTCACAGTACTAAGCTTCGCTGAAAAGACACGAAAAGTATTCCGTGTTCCGTCGCCTCTGATTTGCAACTATTTATTACATTCACGTTGAGCGTTCATTCGCCCCAAGTTTAAGTAAATTTTTTATGTCTGCCCAAGTGCACCTAGACTCAACTTTAATTTGTCGTTCTTTCAGACATAGTAATGGAATGCTTACTTTGGTTTGCTGAAATATCAAAATTATATATTTCTTTTCAGCTGTAGATGAGTGTAATAGCCAGTCGGACATCCAAAATTGGTGCCACAATTAGGATAGTGAAGTGCGAATAGGAATTAGCGCAATCCTCTAACTATTCCAGATGAACTGTAGCAGCCGAAAACAGCATGGAACCGGAAATCCAATAAAGTCTGTCAAGACTTGTTAAGCCCATGATTCTAATCCAAACTACTGGTTTATAGGACAATGTTTTATACCAGTACTTACATACGAATGCTTAGGAACAAGCACTTTGACTCTCAGCCGCATTCGAGATGAAAGTCTTTCAAAAATTATTTTCGCCGCATGTGACAAAAACCGATTCCGGAGACTATTCTTCATCGCTGGAAGGATGCCAAACAGAATAAATTCGGTTCAAAGTCGAGATAGTCGGAGAGAATCAAATATGATGATGATTCCACCTCTCAAATTCAATTCAACCAATCCAATTCTTTCTTTAGAATGTATAATAATTTTCCAAATTCTATATTTGCGTATCACCTATGATCCGTCTCCTCGTTCCCACCTCGAATTAACGCAGATGCCTCTAGCATGTGCTAATAATAATGGAAAACATCTTAAAATTTATGATTTAATAATTAACACTACAACTTTTGAATTGTTTTCTTTTGCTATCCGACAAAGAAACTTTCCAGAGACCTAAAACACATCAACGCCGAAGCTATGCAGTATTTAGTGTATTTTATTACATACAGACCACATTCACTCTAAAAATAAGTTGTTAAGTGCAAGTTTCGCCAATTTTTGGGGGGTTGCCACTTTAGAGAATTTGTTTTGAAAGCAATGATTCTCGTAGAAGTTATCATGTATACTTCTGGGTACCTAATCCTCCTACGGTCTTGCATACGGACCGTGGAAGAAGCTAAAGACTGGAGGGAAGGTATAAATCAAAACCAGAATAGCACCATTAAGGGCCTGCCTTTGAAGTAGGCCATTGCCATGTCAACATAAATAGGAAATCACTCAGCACATTGTTTTTGTATAAAATTTTTCACACCTTTATAAATTTTTTACTTGGTTATTGCTATCTAGCAGATACTGCTTGGCATTGCAGTAAAATTGTTCCATTTTAACATTCCTGTCCTACACAAAACGCAATTATGTACGAGTTGATTAATTAGTGTATCTATTAGAGTGGCACGCGGAACGGTTATTTTCTGCGATTAGAGTTTCCGCTGTTCTCTTCTGCGTAATCTCATGATAAGGAAATGAATTCACGCTTCACACGGTGCCACCACATCGCATCGAACCGCTTAGAAGAAAAAGTTAATTGCAATTTAATTAAGTTTTGTTGTCTCTTGCGGGTTGTTGGTTTGTTTGTCAATTATATTCGTATTTCGTGGTTTAAATAACAATTTTTTATCACCACCCTCTAATTACGCCCCCTTTGTAGTGAAAATTTACTTGCATTGTATTTCAAGCTCTTCATTGCTGGGGTATAATGATACCGTCGCATTTGAAAATGGGACAATTACGGTCCCCTCCGGGAAGATCCAGAGACAGGATAGCCACAAATCAAATTCCTTTTATTTTCCAAATTTCTTTCTAGTTGGCAAAGTTGAATGATGCTCAAATTTGAATTAAGATATTTCTACTAGTCTTCAAAATTAGATGCGCGATTAGTGTCCTTTTTTTGTTATTACTCGAAAGTAACTAACGCTCCAACAAATTTAGACATCTTCCTAATTAAATTGCTAAACGAATGTAAAATGAATCGAAGATCTTAATTAAATCACTAATTTACAAATTAATGATTGGTATCTGCGACACTCCTCTAAACTGCGACACTCCTCTTGGACAACTAAGCAAATTCATTTCTACATCACAGCTTCTGTTTCTGTTTCCAAAGCAGGCAATAATTTCGGACAAGTCTCTAAGCTTAACATCATTATGCACAATCGTCTCAAATACTTACAACTAAGCCGTGTGAATATGCCACCGGCACAGTCGTCACCACAATGACTGCCCACAACGAACCAATTGCGATTTTTGCGACTTTCTCCGTGCGCAATGTACGGGACCGAATCGGGTGGACAACGGCCAGAAATCGATCGACCGACATCAGGACGAGTGTATAGATACTGGCGAATGTTGTCACAACAATCAAATATTGAACGATGCGACACCACGCCAAACCGAATGGCCACACATCCATGATGTAGTCGGTGGCGGTGAATGGAATGCAGAAGACCACAAACAGTAGATCAGCGCTAGCCAAGTTCACAATTAGTAGATTTGTTGTGGAGCGCATTTGCGAGTTCAATATTACAACCAGGATAACAAGAATGTTGCCGATGAATCCGGTTATAGCTATAATTCCAAAAAATATTGGCACAATTATTGAAACGACATTTTCTATTTGCACATCATAGTCCGACGAGTCCTGCAAAGTCGTCTCACGGGGCTTGGAATAGTTTATAGCCATCAATGACTGATGGGTGGTCCGATTAGTATTGCCACTGAAATCCATATTTACAATTTAGTCAGCTTAGTACTAAGTATAACACGGTTCCCGTTCCGACCTCACTACCAAAGCCAATACATTCTCGCGGGCACTTAGAACTCAGAAGAGGTAACTGAATATCACGAATCTCCAACTTTTTCCGACCGACACCAAAAGTTCCATTTATTTCGCAAACGCTCAACTTTTCACGACCATTTCTGAATGCAAACTGTTGCTCTGCCTATTGCCGCTGGCATAAGAATGCGAACGCCGCAAGACCAGAACGCATGCATTGAGTTTTCCAAAGGGAAATTGAATGCGTTTAGTATAAGACTCTTGCTTTCCCACTCTATCGTTTCTTTCTCTCTCTCTCTATGGCTATAATATGTAAACAATGATAGAATAAATAAGCGTTTCGATTTGTTTTTTGTAAGTGGCCCGCCTGGTCGTCATCAGCTAGAAGTACTCCCTATCCGGACGGTGGGGGAAAAAGATAAGTTTTCCGCCGATTTTCTGATAGGTCAGCGAGTGAATTGTATTGCATTTCAGAAAAGCTTTAGTAGATTTCTAACTTTAATGAGCCAAAATCGCACGTTGAATAATAAAAGCGGTTGCCACCGACAATTTGGCAACACAATGTCTTGCGAATTTTCATTTGAGCAACAAAAAGAGCGGTGCAGTGCTGGTCAGTGATTTCTTATATATCCTCCAAGGGAGACGTTATAGGACAAAGTTCTGTTGCTTAGAACATTTTACGTGATTTTGCTGTTTTTGTGATTTCTCCGCACTTCGAAAAAATATTAATTTTTTTTTATAATCTACATCTATGTAAATAAAAATGAAATGTTGTGCGTTTTTTATATATGGAAACTCACAGCAGGTGGGGGAAGTTTATAGAGTACCACCACTCAGCCTGTTGTAAGGTTTTAAAAAAAATTAAATTAGACACACATACAAACCAATTTTTTATAAAATTTTCAATGTAAATTTGTGGCAGGTGGGGTAATGTTATAGGCTATAGTACACCCCCCATCGAGGGCGTTCATGTGTATGGGTGGCGAACTCCGCCTTGTTACGATGGTAACATGACAATCCCAAGCCCGGTGTAAAGGAGGAGTGTTTGAGGCAACGGATTTGTCCTATCATCAGTAAAAGCTATTCCTAATCCAAGTTGGAACAGCGTACGCCGATGGATGCATGGCGAAGAAGGAGCTTAGTCGCTAGTATGCGGACTCTGAGTACCTGGCGACCTTCGGTTTTAATTAGCCCTCCCTTGGCCTACCGGGCTCTAACCGCTTTCCCGGTTTCTGGTGGGTTGAAATAGAGAATCTAATTAAAAATTATGAGACCAATGCATCTCAAAACGCATCAACCTCGTGTTGTGTTGTTGAGCAACCTGTTGTATCCCGAGAAGCTGGTGAGCTTTTGACGGCCAACCTCAGTCTGGCCTCAACTGTACGGTCTGCTCTTAAGCAGCTGGATCTTTCAGAGATTTCAGAAGGCGTTGCCATAAGGTTCCCTTCTGAATCTCGCGAGGGTGTTGGAATCAGGACGTGGAACAATCCAATTCACATTCTGACGCATCCACAGCTGTTAATGCATGCATTGTCATCTCGGAGAAATCCGGATGCTCTTCATGGGAAGGCATTAGAAAAGGCGGATTAATTAAGTTGAACTGGCTCTTGCTTTTGTCAAAGCCGACCCTTTCAATCAGCGCGAAGCCAAGCGCGTCAGGTCAGAGGACTAAACGCCAAAGGCACCTTCTGTTAAGAAGGCCAGGTCCCACTTTTCCCACTTCACACTTTTATCCAAGTGGCCAGTGCCGTCAGGTTGAGTGTTGTCCTGGCCGACTCGACAATAAACCCCCTTATTACTAAGCAAATGGCGCTTCTTCAAGAGGTGGTTGTAGAAATCTCAATTGAGATGGCCGATAGTGGCATGTGGCCAAATTTTTTTTCCAGCTCGCATCTCCAATTGGGATGGCTAGTCTTCATCTGCTCAGACAGTGCTACTACTGGGTGGATGCGCTCGAATTTTGAGAGGATCAGTGCCAAGAGTAGAAGAGTGGTGGAAGAGGGATCCTTCCCTAAACCACATATCGTCCGCGGTTTCTTTCCACAGACTGCAGAAATGATTCTCGATACCTTATATACGTAAAACGCCGATTTGCAAGTCAAGTCATGGAAGATAGTACAGAGGAAGAAGGACGGTGCGCTCCTTCAACTCGTACTGGCGATAGATGACGCCTCCATGGCGCCAAAGGTATTGTAAACTACCGTTTTAGTCAGGTTAAACTCCTTAAAAGCATTGATAATGTTTCAACGTCCTAACGGTTCCGGTAAAACCACCGCTAAATGGGTTGTGAAAACAGCCTCTTAGATCACCAGTGCCGAAAGGCGTGCTGATCTCAGTGGGTCCTGAATTAGGTCAAGGAAGAAAGTCCCACGGCAAGTGTCTTTGACGAGCAGTGCCACTGGGCGTACTGGCCTTAGCGGTTCTGACAGCAGAACTACAGCGGCTATACCTAGGCGGGGGCACGCAAGGAGTAATGATGAGTCGGGTAAGGTTCGATCACTGGCTCAACCTAACCCGACTGCTAAAAAAGCTTCATTACTCCGGCAAGCTAAATCATCCAGCGAGGACTTATGAGCACCGTAAGGGTCCTACATGCGGATCTGCACCATGCGAAGAGTGCGTTCGCTACCCTCAGCTAGCGGTTCGCCGAGGATAATATAACCCTTGGTCTCATCCAAGAACCTTGGGTTATAAGCGGACTTACTAGAGGTCTACGGAATCAGGCAAGTAAGTTGATTTTTAAAAGCTGGGAGTTAGTGCAAAGGGCGGCCTGCTTGATCAACACGAGAATTAACTTTCTTCCTATTCTAGATCTCATAACAAAGGACCTGGTAGCCCTGCAAGTCGAAATCCAAAGAAAAATTAAATATCAAAAAATGGGTTTGTTGGTAGGTAGGTAGGTAGACTCTTACCATTGCTTAAAAAACTCAAACTTTTTCCAATCGTCATAGTAACTTAAAGATTGAATCCATAATGTTAATGAGTCAACAAGATGAAAAAATGTCATACTGCGAGTATATACCACCAGCTATTCAACACAAAAAATGCTTTACTGGAATGGAAGGAGGATGCGATTGTTTCTTTCTGGCATCCGCTTCCGGGCATAGTCGGCATAGATGTATTTTGTCCAACCGACTCTACTAGGACTGGGGGATGAGATGCACCGGTACAATTTAGCATCTTTGGACTAGAGAATCAACTGATGCTTCTCTTTCCGCTATAAAATCTGCAATGGCAAGTGGGCGGCCCGTGCACAGTTTAATATCAATTTATCTTATTGTTATAGTTTCCGCTTTGTTTATATTTGCATGTTGACGTGACAAGTCGTCGTCGACCAGGGACAACAAACACTGTTTACAGTAACAGTTTCCGACAAGTAATTTTTACCATCTTGTTGCCCGCCGGACGACTAAAAGTTAAATGTTTCCGTTTGAAAGTTTTGCAGACAAGGACAATACAAGCACAGTATACATAACTATGATCTATGAGAGATATTTTTACTGTTATTGCCACGCTCGTGAATTAACATTTGTTTTTATTTTAACAAAAGTTTAGTCTATCATTGTAATTTTTAAATATTTATAAGATTATAAATTAATTAAATACGGCCTATTTGTTGAATGTTCAGCTTTTCTATAACTTTGTTTTGAATTTGCTTAGCAATGCACCACAATCATCTTTTTTAATGTTTTTCCGAAACCAATAATTTGCAAACATCACTTCGCCAATCGCAGCTGAATCGATGAACCGAGCAATGTCATCGTCTTCATCAACAATTCAATGCATCGCAATGCTTGTAAACACCTTAACGATTCTATATTGAATCGCGTACAGTCGGTGCGAAAATCGCATCCGTCGATTACATTGTATTCGACGACATTCACTGCCAATTCCATGTCAGATGAATTGAACCGCTGCTGGAGTTTCGTGCTGTTAAAGCTGATAGTTCCCCATGGCATGTGGCAGTGCGTGCACGTTTCAATATAGCGACAGTTGGAGAAAAATCAAAGGTGGCTTTGACTGGAATTTACACTTTCATAGGATCCATGTGGCTGAAGCGAAGCACCAGCACTCATCGGATCCATTTACGTAATTGTCTTCTCTACATCCCAGCAGTAAAAAGTAAAATTGCGTCTCCAGAACGTTTGCAGTTTGCTCCACTTAATGGGCAAGTTCCATGGAGTGCAGCAGTAGAGAATTCTTTGGTAACAGTGGAAAACATATGCGTATTCTTACAGTATGTATAGTGCCATTCGAAAAGCCGCTGAAAGGCTGAGCCTGTTGCTGGTTTATTTAGTGCTGGCGTTAGTTGGTTGTCACCTGAGATCCATTAATTTTCGCACTGACACGGGATGACGAAGAAAGGTGCAGAGCGCTTAGTTTTCTTTTCTGTTATCTCTTTCCTTTACCAGACTCTATGCTTCCAAACAAAGCCGTTTCCCGTGATTGCGTTTATTTTGTTTTTATTGTCGTTGCTTTTCATTAACAAAAACTCAACATTTGCTGGAGGAATTTTCATGATATTACGGAATTGGTTTTGCAAATTGAAAGGATTCCATTCACTTTTGCGGGCTTGGAGGAATTGTAGCTTTAAGGTAACGAAAGCGTTGGCTAAAGTTTGTAATTTTTCCGCAATTTAAAAGTAGTGCTCTTTAAAAACGAAGACTGTGGTTTACGTTTTTTCAGAAGAGAGCGCTAAAAGTTATTCTGGTTTCGGTTTTTGTGGTTAGCTGTGGTTTTTGGTATGAGTTAAAATCCAAGTTGTGCATAGTCCTCATACAGAGTGTCAGTGTTCAAAATCTGTCCTTGCTAGGTAAACGAAAATTAAAATTTGGTTGGTTACATTGAACAAAAAAAGTTCTGCTGTTTGCTACTTTCGAGATCTCACTCGGTTATTTAAGCTTATGTTTGTCCTTTCGGAAATTATTTTATTGCATATATAAAGCAATGAAGGTGAACCGCTTGTCACGACTCACAGAAGGGGTATGTATTAAGGCAATATGTCCTTTTCTTTTATTATGACATAAAGTCTCTTGGTTGACAGGACAAAATATAAAACTTAGTCATCTCCAACAAACAACAAAGATAAGAAACATTGCACTCAGGTTTGATTTGTTTGAAAATTTTGGCAGGCATGCACGTACCTTCAATGCATCCCAATTTATCGTTACAATGCAAGTCTGGTTTGGTGCTGTTATCATGACGACGATGAACACTTATTTGCTGTCAAATTCGGGTTCTTGTTTGAATGCAAATAAGAACCAATCCCGGCAAATATAGTTACCGTGTTGCATCAATGCTCCCTGTTGTTCAGGAATATTGCTTACGAACCTATGTAAAGGTGGATCTGAATGGGTTGCAAATTAATTCAGGAAGAGGCCCAGTATGTACCTCGATAATCCTTTGAACAATGTTATTGCTGTGAGCGAATTTCCTAATGGTACCACATGTGGTACATGTTCGGTCATTTGCATGTGCGGAGCGGCTGAAAACTGGAAAGTTAATGTAATGGCCAAAGCAATTGCCACAATTGCTTTCGAAATAATTTTCCAGCTTAGATGCGATAAGAAAGTTGTTAAAGTGGCATTAAGAGTGGCAGTAAATTCTCATCAATATACTATATATAATAGTATATTGAATATTACAATTACATTGCAAATTGGTACTCTCAATACTACAGACAAAACGGAAATCTGTGATTAATGTACCAAAGCAGTATAAATACTCTATATATATATATGTGGGCGCCGTGGCTCACTGGTTAGCGCATAGATTTCGGAGCAGGGGGTTCGTAGTTCGAATCCCAGAAAACACTAAAAGTATTTTTCACGGTCCTACCTCTCGCGAATGTCTGATAAACATCCGAGAGTAATACTTTCTCACGGAAAGGCTTTAAAGGTACTCTTTTTAGAGTTATCTACAATGGAGAACAATTTCAGGAAATAAATAAAAAACTCAATGATTCCGAAATGATGTCAAGCGGCAAGAATTCAAGCGATATTTTTAGATTTGAAGGCCTTTTTATCTGGCCAAGTATCGAGTAGCATATGTGTGTGTAACACAAACAAAGAAGGAAAGATTAATTCATCATAATTACTTTTTTTAACTTTAAAAACGTTTTCTACCCCTTTATAACCTGTATCGGTCGGTCTTCATGACACCGACTGGGGTGTAATAAAAATAATAAATGGATCCAAATAAAAGTACCAATGACCAATAAAGGCGGAATACAATTTACCCTTCTCGTCACTGTAAGGAATGGCTATATTACATTCCCTCTTTTAAAAGCATTGGCAGTCTGCATGCACGATCGAGGTAGTCTTTCCACAAAGATGAATCTTGGATTTTTTGTTTGTTTATTTGTTGTCATCAGGTTGTCCTTCTTCTTTGGGGGGAATCTTTGTGACAGTTTGTTGCACGGAGCCAGGAAAAAGTCTGTCATAATCGTAAAATTCATTTGTTTAAAATTTATGTATGTAGTATGTAACGGTTTCGTACCTTTAAGTTACTACAAAATCAGAACCGTAAATAAATTCTTTACAGGAATATAAATTTCTTATTTGTTAATTTATACTGCATGAAACAGCAGATTTTACCTGAATTTATTGCACTCTTTTTGGGACACATTTTTATTTTTTGATTTCTTTTTGAATTAATTGAAGGGAAGGCACGTTTTGTTAATTATGTGAGTAGTTAGAGCGTATATGGAAATGCTGGTTATTTAACGACATAATAGGAATGACAATGCTTCACATACTCGTAAATATGTACATATATACATACATATGCAATTTGGCTATTCGAAAAAAATATATTACTTGACAAGCATTGGTCATTCTTCCTTTTTGAAGTGATACTATTATGCATGCTATGTGATTGCATTTCATTATCTATACGAGTGTACTTGTTAAATGAGCGGACTGTTTTTGGCATTTAGTACCGTTTGAGTAACATAATTTGTGACGGATTTTTAAAAACAGTGAAGTGGGTAGCTAGGACTATTAATTTGAGAAAAGCGGTAAAATAACAATATACTGCTGGCTTTTTGACTAGATTGAGGCAAAAAAGACCTCCAAACAATATAGGCGAACCTTGTAAACAATAATTACAACATACGAGTATATAAGGGCGGAGTAAATCTTCATGGCAATGCAGTAGGTAACTAATGGTGACGGTGACACCGATGTGTTCCTTTTGCTGTGCTAATAGATTGCAATGCCATATGCTACATAGTTATAAACGCTATGCAGCTTTACAAATTCCTCAAATATGTGGAAAAATCACAACGAATGCTGAAATTGTTTCACTTTTCCATCACCAAGGAGCTCATTTCTGTTAGTATTTGGAAGATGATATCGTAGTCATGGATATGCATTACGTCGCATAGAACTCAGCTGGAAACCAGAAGAGAGATCATACAAATACTTCTAGGAACTAAAAAATGGCTTGGTACAACGGCGACAAGTCGTGTTTTCTTTGAATACCAAACACCTGTGCGAAGCTACTATGAACGGATCTATAAATACATCATATATATACGAAAAACGTCTTTTATATATTTTAAATTGTATACAGGGTGTTCGGGTTTGGGACATAAGATCCAAATAAAACATAATATCTCTTTTGGTCTAGGAATAAAAATCTTATACAATATTAAAAATATTCATTTTATCAGCACTTGCTAATCATTGATACACGTAATTAGGTAAATTGTCTTCAAAGCTCACCACTCGTTTTAAAATACAAGTTTTGAAAAAGAAGCACTTACCAAACGCTTGATAATTAATGCATTCAGAATCTTCATGTGGATGCGCAGAATATCACAACAAATATGCTTTTACACTGAAGCGGTGTTTTGTGTGCCATTAATCCTTTTTTGGATTCCTTTTCAGATTTAGCGAGCAAGCTGTTAATGGATTAAAAATATTTACATTGAGCGCTGGTTGTTTGGTTTGCCCGCCACCTAGCAAAATTATTTAAATATTTCTCCAGCAGGATTTGCATAATTTTCCTCATTCAAAGTTAACAAATGGAATAATAACTGAAATCAGAATGGCGTAGTGTTAGCGATTCATCTGGTCAGCCGACCGCAGTAGCGGTCTTTTTTGTTTGTCGTCTTCACCTCTACTATCAAGGCAGCGTAAAAGATTAAACACGCCAAATTGTGCACAGAAGTTCCCCCTCAAAGCAACCCATATCTGAGATAATTATCCAAATGGACTGTGGCCAAGAAATAAGCATTAAAGTCTAAGCACACCGCACAGGTAGTGATTTTTTAAATGGAATTATAATATCTTTATTGTGAAAATGTGGGAATGTGAAAAGTGGAAACGGAACCCAAATAAGTATTTCGCACCGAAAATGTTTCAAAATAAGCTCAGTTAAAGAATCGCGATGAGGGTGGGTGTAGTTCATAATTGGAATTGGATAACAGTTTCGAATTTGAATACAAATTAAAATGTCTGAAATTCGTTCGTTGCGGTCCGCCATTAGGACAAGTTAATTCATTTTAGATATACGCCGCTCGCTTCTTTCTTTAACTCATTATATCCTTTTCAAATAGATGAATGGATTGATGAGGTTGGGTGGTTGTTTTCGTCCTTTGTGATTCATTTGCCTTTCATTCTAAGATAGACTTTGTTTTAGAGATTCAATTTTGTGTGCAATTGAGCTGGAAGTTATAAAGAATCCGAAAAGGATTCCAATTTGAATGTCGAACGTATAGCGGATACGAAATGAAAATCTTTTGTCGATATTGGGTATATTATGTATAAAGGAGGAAAGATATAAAATTGCAAATGGCAGTTTTTCAGGTGGAAATTTAAGGAGATTTCCATTTTATCGAAGGAGTTGAAATGCCATCAATTTTTCCCACAATTATTATCTCATTATAGTTGAGATTGTTTTATGAACGAGGGCTGCTCGGAGAGTATATAAGTTCTTTTTTTCAACAACTGAAATTGATCGGCCATCTTCTTTTCTATTTCAGAACATATTTTACAAAAACTTGAAAAAATATAGGGCGTCATTTGTTTTTTGAAACACAAAATATGGCGCGAAATTTAATCTCGCCCTTATACTCTGTTATAATAATAATACATATATTTGCCGCATCATACCGTTGTGGTCGTATAGCTTTTTGCGACTACGAATTAAAGCCAATTGAATTAAAACGAATTGAGAAGTTTTCCCAGAAGAGTTATTACCCTCGAATGTTTGTCAGATATGCGCGTGAGGTGGGCAAAGTTTTTTGATGTTTTTCTGGGATTCGAATTTCTTTCCGCTCAGTACATGACAAATATGTAATATGTCAGATCTTATTAAGATCTATTGAAATAATTAATATAAATTTTTTTAAAGAACCAACAGATTTGCTGTCTTATGTTATAGATATAGAGAAAGTTCCATGTCGATTAACTTAATGACGCCGTTTCGAATGCCTGAGGAAGACAATCATCATTATCCCCAATGATAACCAGATAAAATATAATAAATTACTTCTCATCAGAAGGATATAGATATGATATAGATAGATACCTATAGTCGAGAAGTTTTTTTTGCCTCCGCCAGTGCGCACATTTCCGTACGGATGGCCTGTCCGTTAATTTATCCAATCCACTGGTTCTCTAAAATCGCATACGATTCAAATCGAACTGTTTGTATTATTCACACACTTGTTGGTGAGAGAAAAAGGATTTTTGTCCCGAACGTATTTTTGCAGTAATAGGACTTCATGATCTCATGGAAGCACTCGAGTGCTTCACCCGAAAAACCGGCAGAACATAATTTTTAAGTCGTAACGTTGGTTGGTTGGTTGGGTTGGTGGGTTGAAGCAAAGAGTGTAGAGATATCTCTATACTCTTTGGTTGAAGTAACCCTGAAGTAACCTTTCCATTGTATGGTCATGGTTAGCTTGAGTGGGAGGTTTTTTAATATAATGTACAGACGCTCATGGGGTTTGCACCCTTATAATGCTTAGCACAGCGTAGGTGTTCAGAAATTAAGGAGAGGAAAAGGTGAGATGTCTATTGGATAGATATCTACTCAAGGTATTTAACACATAAATAAATTTCAGTTTTTATAACCTGGGCCAGATCTGTTTTGTTGCTAAGCTAGTTGCTCCATTTGACCACATAAGGTTAGTTTTCTCGGTGCACATGAGTCTTGAATGCCTGTAGATCATACAAATGCGGAAACACAGAGTCGGGAAATTCATTTCACATAATTATTGGGACGGAATCTCTGAATTGGTTGGTACGTCCGAAGATAGGTCTAATGGTAGCCCGAGTTGAGGTACGGATATTTCGGTTTGGTTGGGAAACCTTGGCATAGAAACTTTCAGTTGGGACGCATTAGTATTCCATGTGAAGCTACAGAAGTTGGATTCAGAAAACTAGCGGTTGTTTGAACAACCTTTTCCAATCCACTTGAAGTTCCGACGTTTAGAAACGACGTGTCATGTGGTTTGCTTGCGAGTTGTTTATATCTGCTCAGGATTACTCAATTTTTTTGATGAGAACATAAGAGCAAAATCCCCACGAGCACCCCTTCCTGTATTTTAAAAAATAATCTATGATTCCAATAATTCACATGAAATAAAGAAAGTATCCTAATTTGGTTTATGTGGTAATTACGTCGTTCCTCTAGGTAAAAAGCTATAAAGCCATAGGAACTAATTTCGTATGTAAATAAATTCGATGGTCCATGTGAGAATTGCTGTGCTGCTAAAGTATTTCCCTTTGGAGTATGTTAGCCATATAGCCACATTTTAAGGAAACAATTTCACACATCATTTGCGTTTCCTTCTCTACGCCAGCACGTAGCTATAGACTTTTCGACTGGCTGCTCCTCGCAAATCCAATTACCAATTGTAAATCTGGTTTACCGATTATGGATAAAACCCTTTTTATCGATGCCCAACGATCCTTGAAATTTTGTCGATGGGCGCATTATCACACCTACACACAGTAACTTATGGATTTTAGGAAGCTAATACCGACTTTGAAAGGCGACAGGAAACTCATTATAATGTTATGGCGTGAATATGATCCTTTTATTTGGGATATTGTTATCACCTTTGAAAGTTAAATTCTTCAAAAAATGTAATGTGTAACACATCGATGCAAAGGATTTTTTATTATTCATTTTATCACTTGCCAACTCAGTTTATACAACATTTCGTAAGTTCGCCCGTTGAAGGGTTTTATTTTATTGTTTATCCATACTTATATTTATGTTGAACGAGCAGTTAAGCAGGGCCAATGTGTGTGTGCTTTAATTAGTAATCAATCAAAAACACAACAACAGAGTCTTCCTTAAGCACACACAATCGGTAAGCACTCTTGTCGAAGATGGAAACATTCTCAGAAATAGTTTTCATATTTCTTAAATTATACCAAAATTAGAAATAGTTCCAATGGGGGTAAGTGCGAGGCAAACATATCCTTTATCGTTATGAATACCTGCTTCCAAGTAACCCGCCTACGTGAGAAGGATACAAACATCCGATGATCAATTTTATAAGGAATGTTTTCCATCCAGAGAATTTATTCAAAGCCACAATAATTGTAGTTTCCGATTAAAACAAATAAGTTTGTTGATTGTAGAATTTATTGAAACCTGAGTAATATATACGTATGATAAGAGTGTTGAGTGGCAATTGCCGTAATAATATTTCAAAATTGAATCTACGAATACTTAAAGTAAATTCCAAAACGCATGCAGTTTTATACGATTGGTTTAAAATCGAAATTAATCAAATTAAGTTTTATTGAAGGAAAATAATTTTATTAGCTCTGCCAATTTGGAAAATGCACCCGATAAGGATGGTATCTATATGATTTGATTTAAATGCTAAAACGAAGATATGGAACCAATATTGAAAACACTTTAAGGAATGGAAATTAAAACTGAAATTTAATGAAGTTATAACAAAACTTAGGAGGTATCTTCTCTGCCATCTGTATTGAAAATGACATTAAATCGAGAGGAAATATAAAGTGTTCTTAGTTTTAATTTTAATTCTTATATAAATTATACAAATTATACAAAAATTGCTGAGGGTAGGCCACTTTCAGTTTAAAGAAAATTTGCAGAAATTTCGGAAAAGAGGTATTTACGAAGCTGGTCACAAAAACAACTAAATGTAAAAAAACTTCGTTTGTGGCGGCTGCTGAATGCCCACCGACCGACCTATACTGGTCACAAAAATAGTAAAAATGTTCGGGTAAAAAATTTTATGTATACATCGAAACACGCCACACAGTCCTTTATTATTTGGTAATAATCTCCAAAATATATGTTTTTGAGGTCAGGACTATTTCAAAGTATTTTCTATTTCAACGCTTCACACGAGCCAGACGCGACTAGCGATACGCGAAAAACTCGGAATATCAAAATTGGCTTTTGACGTTGAGCCGTTCACAAAAATTTCAGCCCTCTAGGTCGTGCAAAAGGTAGTTAAAAAGACCTCAAAAAATAAGTAAATGGCGCGAATTCAAACCATCACACGCGCCACACGCGAAACGCGACACGCGTCATATGCGGAATATAAAAAATGCTATCTTGGACTTAGACACTGACAATATTTCAGCTCTTTAGGTTGCGTGGAAGAGGGTAAAAAGGACCTCAAAATAGTCAAACATACAGACAAAAAGGGGTTAAGTCAAGTTAAATAAAAAATTTTAATAAATAATATACATATAGGGTAGCCCAATTAGGACCGACTGTGTTTTATGGTAGCACCCCAAACAAATTTTTTATTTCCAAATTTTGTATTTCATCTGTCTAGCGGCACCTATGCTTCTAACATTGGGAAGCGTTTCTCCAAAAACGCTAGAAATGTTGAAACATGCGGAACTTCAAGTGGATTGGGAAATGTTGTTCAAACAACCGCTAGTTTTCTGAATCCAACTTCTGTAGCTTCACATGGAATACTAATGCGTCCCAACTGAAAGTTTCTATGCCAAGGTTTCTTATACCAAGCAATGCTTCCTTGAATCCATCATGCATTTTTTTAGTCCACCTGCAGACACTGTGCTCAGACCGGTAGAGCCGCGAACTTTTGAATGAATGCTGAGACGATTAGACGCTTATTTTTATAGCGGTCCTTGAGAATTTTCCAGGCGGTTTCATAACTTTCCCCGGTTGTCGGGAACTGTTGAATCAGACGTGCAGCATCTTCTGTCGCGTTTGCCTTCAAGTAGTACATCTTTTGTGAAAGGCCTTGGCTTGGCTGATGTATTAGTTGCTGGAAGAGTTCTTCAAACTGCCTCCATTGTCAATAATCTTAATTAAATACTGGCAGATTAATCCTTGGTAGTCGAGCAGTAGTCTCGACACCTGATTGTATTATGGTTGAACTTGCTTATGTGCTTTTTTCCAATAGTTGGGTGAGAATGTTATTCTAGGCATCCTCCACTTCAAAGAACTGATCTTGAGAATCTTCTAACACTAACTCATGATGAATTTTGGTTATGTTGTCCTAGTTAGCCATAACTGCATTCGATCGTTGGTCGATGTAGGCTACTAACTGTATTTGCTCTAGCTCGACATTGATCCTTTGAATGAGTCGTTTAAGTCCTGCTACTGCAGCGGATTCAGCTCGAATCTTCCTTTGCTGTGACGTTGCCGCAGCAGAAGATGTATTTATTTTATGAAGTGTAGATGTTGACGTGTGACGTGACGTGTTTCGTCAATCATTGTTTCCAAACGGTCTTGGATTGGTCGCTCATGTTCTTTACTTGCTCAAAGAACCTCTGCTCAAAGTAGTCGTCTTCTAAATTGGAATCCCTTAGAACCTGGATGCTTTCATCCCTTCTGCTGAAGTCATTCCACTTCTGGATTAGCTGCAGCAATCTGTTCTCTAAATATTTTGGTTGTCGCGAAGCCGAGTTCTTTTAAAAGTTAGTTAACAGGAGCTGAAAAAGCCGAATACGGAAAGGCTATAGAGCACCTAGTAACCAACTTTTAATAGAACTCGGCTTCGCGACAACCAAAATATTTAGAGGGGTTGCTCTATTGTTGGCTACATCTGAGTCAACTATTTAAAACCTTTTTTAATAGAGACTGTGTCGGCCCAGTCTAACGCCTTTAAGATCGAATACTTGAGTCAGTATTGCAAAGTGATTAATTGACAATAAAAAGTGTGTACTAATTAAAGGTGCACAATTGGGTCATTATTGCAAATAATGCTCCGATTGCTTACATCGTAATATTTGGTGTTGACACAGCCGATAAAACGATTGGCGGTATTGTGCAACGCAGTGGCTAATTGATTGAGTCGCATATCGTAATATGCAACAATTATTATAAGATATAAAGGGTGTTTTTTTGGGAGGTTTGTTTTTCCGATAGATGTCGTTTTATTTTATGACAGTTGTTTTGACAGCTCAAAGTGGCATTTCTACTCAGTATTGTTTGGCAAATCATTATGAAAAAAAAAAAAAAAAAAAAAAAAAAAAAAATGACATTTGTGAAAAATAGTCGTGGTAGCCATATGCCAGAAATTGTGTTTAAATGTTAAATGCCAAAAAATTATCTACCTACACGTTATATCTAACGGGTGTTTTTTTAAGAGGTTGCCGATTTTTTTTTTGAATAAAACACATATAAAATTATGAAATGACCAAAATTTTTTTTTATTTGGTAGATAATTTTTTGGCATTTAACATTTAAACACAATTTCTGGCATATGGCTACCACGACTATTTTTCACAAATGTCATTTTTTTTTTTTTTTTTTTTTTTTTTTTTCATAATGATTTGCCAAACAATACTGAGTAGAAATGCCACTTTGAGCTGTCAAAACAACTGTCATAAAATAAAACGACATCTATCGGAAAAACAAACCTCCTAAAAAAACACCCGTTATAAGCGGGATATTCTTTAAATCTTGCGGCCATTGCCATACAGAAACCAATTAATTTTTTTTATCTACAATATTTTGCATTACATAATTACAGATTTAAACGTTAATTGGATTTATAGCTCAACTTTTGAGTATATTGGAGGTCTACCGGTTTGGATCTTTTTGTATTGGTTTCTTGTTCGGGTAATCTTTGTATTTCATAATTTGTGTGGTTACAAAGAGCAGTTGTCTGCTTATTATTTTTATTTCGTCTTTTACGGTGAGGATGTTGGTTTCGTTTATAGATTGTATGTGGTTTCAAGTCAATTTTTTCTCTATAAGAATACCTAGATATTAGCTTCATTTTGTTTATTGTTTTTGATTATAATTTCGTTTTTAGTGTATACAACCTGTACAGTTTTGTTCACGTTATCTTGATGTCCCGTTCGCGGAACCAATCTACTGTCTTTCCCAGTGCTATTCTGGCTTGATCTGTGGCTAAGTTTATGCATTTGTTCGAGGACTGTAATCCTGTCATCTGCAAATGTAGCTAGCATGGAATTTATTGGTGTCGGTATGTCCCCTGTAAAGGGAAGATAGAGCGTTGGTCCTAAAACACTTCAAACAAAGTATTCTTAATAAATAAACTTTTTGTTTTATTTCGGAAGTTAGCTACGATTTGTTTGCTAAGCATGACAGAGTCTCGGATCTGTATGTATGACAACTGTCATCCACCTTACACCAGCTACTTTGATATTATCGTTCAGTTTCTAGATTTGCAGAGTCTTCGACAGACTATAGTACGCTTTGTTTGCTTATTTCTGAGTCCATGCTAGGAGGATTTCAAAACTTCGAATTGGTGCTCTTCTTTCTTAATTAAAATACCAAGGTTGTATCTTCTACAATACCTTCTATTGCCACTCCATATCTCCACTATTATCTATACTAATATTGCTTTGGTTGCAGTTTGCAGGAGGTAATCTTCGAAACAACTGGACCGATTTCAAAAATTATGTCACCAGTATTTAGAATGTACTTTCAGGGTGAATAGGCAGGCTATTTATTATTCCGTTTAAATAGAAGGGCCTTTCGTGGCGACCAATTTCGTAACTAAATAACGGTCGGGCATCATAATGACTGTGTGCTGCGCTGCTTTCTACGGACTATAACCTATATATGTATATGAAAATAAATGTATGTTGGTTTGTAATACGACAATAAAACTCAAAAACTAGACAGCCGATTGAGCTGAAACTTTCACAGAATATGCGTCTTAACAAAATCTCCGTAAACCACATAGTGCGAATACGATCGAGGTGGCGATTTGTTTCGGTTTAGACAATAGTCATCCCTCCCGAGGTAGTGATGGCAAGGCAGGGATTCATGTGTGCGGATGGCGGAGCTTCCGGTAACAGCTAGTTAAGTAATAAATTAAACTAGAAGCCTTTTTATGTTCGAAATTCGACCCTAATTCATTAAGTTTTTAAGTGTGAACGAAAATGAGGTTCTTTCGTCAAACAGTATAACCTCTATAACCATTACATATAATTTTATTGAATTTTGTTCTATTACGTCAGCTGCGAGCTTGGTCAAATACGTCATTAGCGTATGCTGTTTACCATAATTTCCTGCAACACCTATGAAAAAAAATTAAAAATTTTAATTATATATAAATTTTAGCTTTCTGCACTCCTTCTCCATATAAACTTTAACTATGCCAAGTCATATACTCCTACGTGTGCGCAACATGCTTAAAAAGGGGTACAAAGTCTTCTCTTCACGGATTATAATAAATTAATTAAGCATTTTCAATGTGTTTGGGGTCACAGTATACATTTTCCTATGTAAAATCCTTTCCCAAACGTCAGTTGGTAAAGATTTTAGTTCTGTGTTTTTTTACATTTTTGGGCGTCTTCACATCTGGTTCTGTCAATACATTTGAGTCTTTAGAAAAAACTTTATTGCGTTTCGTATCACTGTTAGAATGCATTACAGCCATTACAAAAGTTCTCATCTCATATAAAAGTGTACTTACCGACATACGTGACATCGAAAGTGCAATTCAGCAGAATCCATAACTTCTCATATTCCGCATATCGTTCATTTGATTGTATATTTTTTACTTCTTTCTGCCAGACAAACGCACATTAAATGACAAACCAACAAGTCGCCTAGTACTCGCAAATACATAAAGTCGTCACATAGACGAGTGTCTTTCATTCTTTGAAGCAATGAAAATTTATGTGTTGTAGGTTCAGCACATACAGTAATGTTATTAATCAGACCGGTTACAGAGCGAAATAAATTTCCATCGAACATGGAATATGGCAATAAACAAGGATGCAAAGCGTATATAGTTTACGACAGATAAATATCCCTGTGCATCATCAGCGGCATTTAGTAGGTTCAAGAAGTCATTCCCGCGGAAATTATACAGAAAATATAATGTATACCTTCTCGGTTACGGCTTGGATATATTGCGGTAATTCTTCCAGCGAAAAAGGAAAGCAAAATGGCCAAAGTTAAGAATATGTGACTGGAGATTTATTAATATTCGTATGTGTATCGCATCATCTGCAGTCAAGAATGTACACTAGAATAAAATGTTTCTCTACATCACATGGCGATAAAATTTATTCGGATATACGCTGTCATGAAGGTAAAAGTCATTTGATCTTAAAGAAAGCCCTTTTGGCTACCTTCTGGTCTTCAATGAATACAACAATGCTAGTTTCGCACTCAAGTGCAACTAAGGTTCAAAGCTTAGAGTCAACACGACAATTTCAAACATTTTTACTAATAGTTAGAGTATAAATATAAAGTTATATTCCTCTTTAGGACAGATAGAATAATAAGTAATTGCTAAACGATAAATGCATGAGTCCAACAGGTGAGCTATGTCTACTTTACCGAATGGTAGTATTTACCAAAGCTTATACCGTATGTATCTTCGAAGAAATTAGTTTAAATGCCGTTGAATTTAGGGGCTCTTGTGACAAACATTAGACGGTGCCAGACTGAAGTACAAACAATTTATTTTAAATGTTGGATCAAAAAGACGTCTCGTCACAATCGGATCCTTTGTGTGCCGCCAAGCAGCCAACAAAAGACAATCAAAAGTGCAACGATATGATAAACGTCAATCGTTCACCGTCGACTTCAATGGAATGAGGATTCCGCTAAATTAATCTCGATTTTTACTTAACTTGCACTCTTACATACTCCTGAAGGTTGTTTTCACACCCACATGCACCAGTCGCCATTTACAGTCGTGGCATTTAGCTGTGTGTATTTTCAATAGCCGTTTATTGCCGCTAAATGGTACTTTAGCTTTCTTTCCCCTATAAGCACAGACATAGCATAGCAGCTACGTAGAGCATCACACAGACAAGAGGATTAAATGATTTTCTCAACTGCTGATGAATTTACAATTCCACTTTTAATTAATATTCGTCTCATGTTAAGAATGATTTATATACTCGTATATTAGAGCGTGGTGATTAGAAGGATATTGGACGTTTTATCGGAATAAAAAATGCACTTGCAACCCACGGAGGATGTGAATTCATATAATTTCGAGTCAAATGCTATGCCAACGTTTAAATATTGAAAAGCTATGCAACATTTCGTCAGTACGGACGGCATTACTAAGAGTTCTCTCTGATAGTATCAAAGCCAAACCAAATCAACAACACTAATAGCACGAATACTTTCCAGAGATCCTAAAAGTTGAATGGCCTCAGGTTAAACCGAGTTTTGCGCATTCCTTTCCGCTGTCGACGACTAAACATCAGTCAGACCAGTCAACACTCATCAATGTACTCATAGTTTTGCAACTGGCAGCCTGTACCCTTTTAGTTGTGCTGCAAAATTTGGCTATTGTTTGGAATTTACTACTACCGCCGCCGATGACGTGTCGGGTTCATCGCATCCACAGGTACTCGTACAACACTCACTGCCGGTGCTAAGAAGAGATAACGAATGAGGAATGCACCACCGAGAATTAAACAAAAAAAAACCCCCACAGGATTTTTATTTTTTGTGAGCGCCCGTTTCTTCCGTTTTGCCGGTTTTGTGGGCGAGGTACTATAGCGGGTTACCTCGACTTTGGTGCTAACTGCATTTGGGAAAAGATTTAATACTATTCTGAATTCCAGATCGGGATATGGTACAAAACATGAACTGTGCAATGCGATTCAATATTGTTCGCAGAAGATTTGCGGAATGTTTCAAGAGTTATTGGGCGGCTTAGTGGTGTTAAGTTAGTGAGTTCTATGACAAGGCATTTGTTTATTGAATTTTCATTGGTGTGCATATACCAGTTTCAAATTAATTGAAACTATAGTTTTGTAGTAAGATGGGGTTAAGACTTACAGTTGGTATTTGATTTTAATTTTTTTAATTTCTCATACAATAATCTAATAAAAAATTAAAAAAATAAAATTTAAATTAAGCTTTAATTGGCATCATTAATATGAAATGAAAAACAAACAATAACTTGAAACTTCTTAATTGTTACTTCGGTCTTAATTCGCGTGCGGGCACAACAGATTTTCCTTTATGACTTTACCCCTGCACTAACTATAATTAAAAGATTCTCACCCAAAACATAACACAATGGTCGAATGGATCATTCCTGCAGATGTTTCACCTCCTTTGATAGGCGGAGAAAGTTGATCGTTTTCAGCGAAATATCAAAACTAATTCTGCGTGGAGTTCATTGCCAAAAAGATCTCTTCAGCGGAGGAATTAAACGTAAAATTCAAAGTTATTGAGAGCGCAAGACAAACACTTTTCGTTCGCAAATGTAAGTGCCCGCGTCTACCATAGAATAAATTTCTTTTGTTGCTACTGACTTTATTAACAATTAATAAATCCCAGACAGAAGTAGTTATTCTTTACCGAAGTAATTCCCGCTGCAATATATCCGCCAAGAATTACAACGAATGCATTTGAGTACCTAAATGCAAGAGCGGAAGATATTGAAGATTCGTGGACCAGCCAATGAACATGACGAACTGGAATTATTAAGGATTAATTCGGGATAAGTTTTGTTTAAGCCGATGTATTTCTTTCAACAGCAGACATCCCACAGCGGACTTGGGTGCACGATAAAGTTTATCGTTGCACACAGCTATTCCATTTTTCCTTTTCAAATTGCTGAACTCTATTGCAGAAGAACAAAAAAGCTTGATTAAAATTTCAAATGAAATACTGAATTTGGTTGCCGAAGAAAATTCGTGCTTTTTTTCAATTTAAATTTTTAAATTGAAAAACTTCTGGACCTTTTAGTTGTATAAGTAGTATTTTAAGACTCATCCTTGATTTCGCAGAAAAATTCAACAGCGAAATAGCGCATTAGCTAGCAGGTGTTGAGTGCGTGAAATGTTATTTAAAAGGATACTAACTAACACAACAAATGAGAAGATAATCTTACACTACAGGACTCTCATTATTCAGAGGATATTATTTCTATGGGTTGCGTGAATTGGCGCGGTTGTTGGTCGTTTGAAAACACTGACACACACATCTCGTATATTATATATGATACGTCTCAGCGCAGTCATTCCACTCAATTTGATTTAAATCACATACGAATGACTGATTGGCAAATGCTCCACATAACAATTAATGATGGATTCGATCATCGATTGAATCGAATCGGATCGAATTTAATTATACTGTGGTTGCTATATCTAACGGCTCTTCCCGCATTACATTTTGAGGCTTAATTAGTTTGATTTATTGCTGTTGGGTGTGGGAAGCCATCAAATACACAAATGCACGCATACATACAATTTCAATTAAATGCAACCAGCAATTCAGCTGATGGAATTTTCGATCGAAAACTGAGCCATGTTGGAACCTCCGACACATTGAGTGAAATAAATACTGCAGTACTGGTCATTATGAAACGAAATTACTCATTACTCAGTAGGAAATTACAAGCCAATAACTTGCCAAAATGCAGGGAGAGAGAGAGTGTCCCGTTGTTAACCGTAGCTTGACAGCCAAGTAAGATCAGTTTTTTCAGGTCAGCTACATGAACAATTGCCCAAAACCCTAAAATGAACGCCGAAAATATTTTTATAATCGCCCAAAAAGTAACGAATGAAAGTCTGTCTAAAATTTAAAGAATTAAAGTTCGCCTAGATCTGAAGCCGTTGCAAATGTGAAGCAGATAATAAGGTCCAATGAAATTTATGTTAACTACAACTTTTGTGAGAGTAATAATAACTTATTAAAGTTAAGAGATGTGAGACAGCCAAGACCTAGTTTTTTTATTGAGAAAAATTTAAAAGAGAAATCTATAAGAAGTTGTAACGGAGTTGATTTAATTGAATTACGTTATATTACATTAACTACATCACAAACTATATATGTAAACTATATTACATATAAGCAAAGAGGCGTCCATTCAATAAAATAGATGCTTACAGCCTAAACATAAGTTGTGGATGTATATCAACATATTATGTTGATATGCGGTAGCCGCAAGCTTCTCATTCACACGATAAGCACTTTTAAGCGAGTAATATATGCTATTTTTATGCAATGCAAAATGCAAAACTACTGTGGGTATGTGTGTTCGCTGAAATTGCAATAAAAATTGTAAATAATAAAAGTTTTTTCTATGTTAAAACACAAGTGTGGATAATGCCTACTTTCGAAGGTAGGTTATAGCGTAGGTCACTTTCGTCTATGGTCGCGTGAAAAGAAATTTGTAATACGTAACTCATACGTAGTGATAGCACTATGGAAAAGGCCACCGCTGATAAATCGTAAGGTAACGAGATCGAATCTCGCAACGCCATGTTGTAAAATTAAGAAACTTGTCTTTTTTTAACCAAACTTGACCCTTTTGTGTCTGTATTTTGGACTATTTTGAGGTCCTTTTTAACCACCTTCCACACGACCTAGCTAAAATTTTGTGAGTGTCTAAGTCCAAAATAGCATTTTTATATTCCGCATATGACGCATGTGGCGTGTGGCGCGTGTGATGGCTTGAAATCCCGCCATTTTCTCGTTTTTTGGGGTCCTTTTTAACCACCTTTCGCACGACCTATAGGGCGTTTGACGCAAGTCGCGTGTGGCGCGTGTGGTGAGTGTGGAGCGTGGAATATAAATAGAATGAGGCCCGACCTCAAAAACGGATATATTGGCAATTATTACCAAATAACTGTGACTGTGTGCGTGATTCGATGTATGCATAAAAGTTTGTACCCGAAAAATTAAGTTTTTTTTACATATACTTGTTTTCTCGTCCCAAACTCCCAAACGAAATATGAAAAACGCATAAAGGCAAAAGCCTATGCGTGTATGTTACAGATTTCTTAATTTTCCGTAAATATTAATAAAATTCCCACCGGGAACCGGAAACGATATTGGGCGAGACCAGCTAAGTAAGTCAGAAGATAACTCTGCTGCAAAGTAGTCATTTCTTCTAGGGAGGCGAGGCCAACGCTGACCGCCGTTTTTCGAGAACAACACATTTTTGGTAGTCTAACAAGTACTGCTGATTCTACTTTGCAGTATTTTGCTAGCTACTCCGAGCTCTTCATTTCGACCGCTTTCCGTTTGCTCCGTCATTAGTAGCTGAGGGATTACTGCCGATTTAACATCATAGCACTTGTTCACTACCCCGAGTACCTGTTTTTACGAGTAGTAGCCTAACAAGTACTGCCGATTCTACTTTGCAGTATTTTGCTAACTACTCCGAGCTGTTCATTGCGACCGCTTTCCGTTTGCTCATCCATTATTAGCTGAGCGAGTACTGCCAATTTAACTTCACAGCACTTGTTGACTACCGCGACTACATGTTTTCACGAGTGGTAGCCTAGCAAGCACTGCGGATTCTACTTCGCTATCTAATCCGAGCTAGTTGGTTCTGTATGAACACCTTGTTGTTCTGCCATCCTCTTTCAGGCAATTCGTACTATAGAATTACCTGATGCCACCGAACTTTCCCCGTTCAAACGAGATCCACTTCAAATACTCCTCCCCTTTGGCAAACATTCATTCCAAACACTAAGTTCTGCATAAGTCTTAGTAGTCTAAGAAGCACACCTGCACACCACAGTGTACTTGCTAGCTACCACGAGTCCGCCTGGTTTTTCCGCGATAGCCCTCGAAAACACCAGCTTCACTAGTTATAAAGTAGTATTAGAATTTATCTTGCATGCTGAAACAAAATATCTTAGGTATACATACGTATTTTTAACCGTCGTTGTATTATTTAGGGAACCAGTCCAAAGAAATAAAAGCAAATATAATGAAAACTTATAACTAACGAAGAAAGACTACTTTAATTTGTAACAAGGAAGAAGAGGATATCTGAGGGCTCAGAGATTTTCTCTTTCTCCTTAGTGAAGAGGATTGCATTCAGTCGAACAACATTCTCCGCTATCTGTCAGCTCAGTAACAAAAACTTTTAAAAGTCATCTGACAATGTGAAGTAAGAGATCGAAAGTCAGAAAATTGTAGATAATTCCCCGATGCCTCAGCAAGCAATCGTGTTCGAGTTAAAGGGGACACAGATTATACGGAGCCCTACGCATCTTGAACGCGCCTAATGAAAACATGTGTTGTCGAGCACAATACTAAGCAAACTAAGAAGAAGGAACAATTGCCGAAAAATTTACTTTACAGTTTGACAATCCAGGACCAAAATTGAATAATTGCTCAAATATTGTTATCCGTTTTTTGGGGCGATTGTTGATTTTTGATTATTTTGATTTGATTAGATCGATTTGAATATGGCTGATTATTTGTGTACGTGTTCAGGTCTTGCTAATTGCACACTAACTTAGTTGCATAACTTTTTTCTGACACTGTCTTGATTTGTGTTACTGTCGCAACGTTAGGAAACAATATACGTACTGTATTTAAGGTAGTTTTTTACCTAAAAAACACTTAGTCAAACTAATGAGTTAATACGCTTGCAGTTGGTGGCATTTCCTTGAAGTTAATCGTCTATAAAGCAACAAAAACCCCAAACAAGGAAACTCTGATCATTTTATACCGGCTATCAATCGATGAGGGAGCATCTCAATTTCATTTTGCATGAATGTAAATCGTAAATACATATAAACTTAGTAACGTATGAGGCCATGAAGATAAAAACCTTGCAAAACAGTTGTAACCCGGTATTATTACACATGAGCACATGACTCTGAGCAATACATTTAAAATACGTCAGCCATCAGACATGCATGTAGATAGGAACAAACATTCCTATAATAACGCACTCATTTTGCGCGAGTCATGTGTGGCCTTTATTGCATTGCACTTTATTTTGTCATCATCAAGTTTTTTTTATAGCCGATATATGTCATCATAGCTCTCAGTTCCCAGTGCAACTCGGTGATGAGCATGCAGCAGATTCCTTATCCGATGCATCAGTACGTAATCACACATCTGAATGGATGTGCGGAAGGCCATCGACATTCGTCATAGTTTAATTCTGAAAATAAAAATCTCTTTACGACTTGAATGAAATGAAAAATAATTCTGTCTCCCCGTTGTCATCAAAGTTTGCCAATGCGGGGAGTGTTCTTAAGAATCTTTACGCAGCGCAGGAGCAAATTAAACGATTAATAAATGCACTTCATATCGCCCCAATGACATTTATCCAATCCACGTTTTTTTTTTTTCTTTGGAAGAAAATGCCAGTAAAGTTGGAATTACGGGGGAGCAAAAAGATAAAAAGCTTCTTACATACGATAATATTTGGCGCGAAAGACCGTAGCGGTCCAAGGCCTAGCTTCTCGCAAACATCCGTGTAATGTGTGCTATACTATTAGACAAAAATAAACATTTCAGTGCCGTATCCGAATGCGAGCGGCTGAGAGGCTTTCCGTGGCAAGTTATTACTCCCAGACGTTTGTCAGACATTCGCGAGAAGTGGGACCGTGAAAAATATTTTTGGGTGTTTCTATGATTCGAACCTTGAACCTGCTCAGAAGTTCAACGCACTAACTACTTGAGCCACGGCGCCAAAATACAACGCATAAATTAATACAAAAGCATCACTTCATCCCACAAGTGCACCCCATGGCGTCATGGAGTGAGAAACACCAAATTATTGTTGTAGCGAAATGTTAAAGCAGCTTCCTTTTGCCATCAATGCTCCACTGTGATGCACACATGGGATTCTGATAGATTCGCAGGAAAATGTGAACTTTTTCCTCATTTGTTAATGCGGCGGAAAAGGATAAATAAACTTATTCAGTCAGTACGCCTTGGATCTTGCAATAAATTATTCACCTTTTTTTCCAAGCCCGATTCGAAGGACGTTTAATGGCGTTTTTTTTTCTCTGTATAAAAAAAACGGTGATTTCAAATTAGTCGCACCTGACCGATAATTCATTTCGTATTTTTTAGCTCTTTTTTCACAACTAATTCCGCTTTTATATGTCGGACTATGTCGTCGCTCGTGCAGCTGTTAAAGTCCTTAGCACACAACTTTAATGTATTCAGATTGGAATAATTTATTGTGTACAAAGGAGACCTGCGTCTGCCGGAGTGGTCATTGGTATTTTCTTGTTGCCCTTATTACCCACCTTCTACGCCTACGCAATGTTCGCACCTTTTAGTTTCAAAAAATTATTTATTAGCAAACTAAATCCTTTGTTTGTTCACTCGAACATATTTTGGGTAGAAAAGAAGGTTGCTAAAATGTTTCCAAATAAATTGTGCAAGCGTGACGAAAAATATCCAAGGCATACAATACAGGGTAGGCGTTCAACAAATGTATTTTTGTTCGTCCCAAACTTTAGTGGGGGATTCAAAATGTTTATATGTTGCCAGGATGTCCAGGGCCAAGCAGGCTTACACATTATGCTACATGATGAATCTTTAGGTTAGGCGTACTTCTAGAGCCATAGATTGGTCTCTGCCGACTTCAAGTGCACTACATGGCATGGCTAATTGATTAACAAAACTTACGTTTCTTACTGACAGCTAGAGCATGGAATCTTCTAAGAGATACAAAAAGATAAACAAAAATCATAGCATATCATGGAATATTTTTGGGAAAGTCTTATAAAATGAAAAACAACATAAATACTTTAAGAAGGAAATATTACTTTTTTTATTCTATTTCACACGGATTAAAGAACATAAATTGTACCAGACTTGAGAGAGCAGCAACCAGCTGTTTCCGACATGAAACACTTTTTCCATTTCTTCTGCTCACAAGGAGAAGGATTGTCAGGAGTAGATTCTTTCGGTGCCGAATTATGCCATACAATCTGATTGTCTCTGGACACAACTCTCCTTAATTGTTGGTTAAAAATCAGTAGATGTAGTAGATGGCAGTAGACTTCAACAAAGTATCCATTGATTCAACTTGAATTGAATTGTTAAGTCTCTTAGACTTACATACCATAACTATAGATTGATGTTTTGCGCAAAAAACAGCACACTAAATGTTTAAGTTTTGCTTGGAGAAGAAGCTGTTGATGCAGTTAAGGTCAACTTTGTACTTCAAAAGATGGAACTCTGCTCTGATCACTATTTTTAGATTACAATCTGATAAGACGTTCTGCACCGAAATTATGGACTTAAAAATCTCTTCATAATGTCGAAAGAACTTGACCTTATATCGGTCGTTGCATATCGACTGTTAAAAAGCAATTATTGCAATGGCTTTTTAACAGGTTTTCTATCTCGTGATGACTTATGCTTTAGATTTTTGGGCTTGTGTATTCGGCTTCGTTCGGTGACGAAACTATCAAAATAGCGGCATCCAGAGGCACACTTTTCGCGAAAGGGCAAAAAATAACGCTACGAGTACTACAATTCCAAGGAAAAATCTGTCAACTAGGGGTAGTTTTTGATAAAAAGCTGACATGGAACCCCCACGTATCATATATTACTAACAAAAATAACAAAGCTTACTTTACCCGCCAACGTATGTTTATCAAAACGTAGAGAATAAGCCCGCAAATTACCTTATGGCTTTACCAAAGTAATTTTAGACCCAGTAGAACATACGCGGCCCTGATTTGGTGGTCAAAAATAGAGCAAGCAACGAAACTCTCAAAAATTAACAAAATCCAAAGACTAATTTGTCTAAGTGCAACGGGTGCAGTAAAGACCTGTCCAATGGCAGCTCTGCAAAAACTTCGGAGGCTCCCATCCCTGCACATACATATTAAAAGCGAGGCTTAATCAAGAGCCATCAAACATGGGCATGGAACAGACACAACAGCATCATAGCCAACATAAAATTGGAAAATGAAACTGTCAAACCATCAGACTTAATGATAAGAACAACTAATTTCCAAATGAATTTTTCGATCAGAATAACCAAACAAAAATATTATAAGTACCCTTCCACACCATACATCCATCTGGTACACAGCCGGATCAAAACAAACAGAGGAACCAGAGCAGGGGTATCGGCCACAGAGCGAAATTGCGAATACCCCTAGGTAGATCTCCAACAGTATTTCAGGCAGATAATATAGCAAAAGAAGCCTGCGCACTGGAATGTATAAAAAGAATGTACAGAATAACCGAGATCTATGTGATAGCAGCACTGCTAGCGCTAAAAAGTCCAGTCTTTCATTCTAAAATAACGTAAACCGCTTCTACCACTTAAAAGAACTGGTCAAAAGTAGCAAAACCACTCTAATGTGATCACGCGCGCACTCAGGCATATCAGGAAACGAGGCAGCAGATCTCTGTGCAAGAGAAGAAGTAGAAAAACACTGGCTCCAAGCCCAGCATTGCCTATTCCAGAAGTCACATCCAAAACAAAGTTAAAGAACGGGAAAACACTGCCATCGAAGCGGAATGGGTAGCATCGACTGGCCGAATGCCAAACCAATCGAATTGGCAAATGTGGTGGCGTTTACAAAGGAACTGAGCAATCCCATAATGTGGTAAAACATCGTTCGCTACCTTGCTTTCATGGCTATATTGTTGTTATCTAAAGCACAGCAGTTAGTAGTAGCATTTAAAGTAAGAGTATCATGGTAGCTTAAATCGACCATCTACCGCTTTTTGTTTTGTTATCATAGTTTCTAAGTTATAGATAAAATTTTCTCTTAGAATTGTATCGAATTCCTTAAACTATACTCCCGCACGTACATCAATTACTTAAGCACAGAACATTCGCATTGCAGTTTTCCCGGTAAACGGAGCATAAAAATGTACGAGATTAATAAAAAAAACTGCAGACCTTGACCAAATCAGCAGAAGCAAGGGAAAGAATACGACAAACATCCATTTAGATAACATTAAATGGATACTGGCTAGATGACATAGTGCTCGAGCAAACGTATCTCAGACGTGTGCACACAGAAAATAGATGAAAATGGTCCTTCTTAACATACCTACTCGTAACTTGTTGCTGATGTACATACATTCTTCATCCTAAGATGAGATGTTCTCAAAATTGATTCACATCAAAGTTGCTGGTTTTCTTCCTCGAAGAGTTCTGAGTAATTTCCCATTAAGAAAATTGTTCTTTTCAGTCTGTTGTCGGCTTAAGTTAATTGCCGTTAGCCGTTTTGCAAATCCAGAATACGCGATTATTTGCACAAATGTCAAGGTGTTTGCGTCAAGCACACTGGTGTCTTGTATACAACATACGATGAAAGAACGAATTATTTACCTTTTGTACAACATGTTAGAAAGTTTTGTTCAGAAGGATACGTACACCATTATTGTTGTGTCTCTGTGCACATTGAATTGTGTCCTGCAGATTAGAAACGACGCGATGCGCTTTGAATACAAATGGGCTTTCCTTTCAACGAAATGGAAATATCATTTATTTGGCAAATTACATTTGGTTAGATTTCGTAATAGCCGACACAATAAGCTGGAAACGCTTTTTCGTACAATACAACCTTAACGTAGTAGCGGAAATTGTTGTTTACATTGTATGAATGGTAAAGAGAGGACATTTGCAGGACAACGTTCCAGTTGTCCCGTACAGTTAAGCTTAACTGTTGCTGACAGAGGATTAAAATTTGTTTCCCATTTCTTACTTTTAAAAGTGGTAAGCAATTTATGTTGTTGGCTGTAGGAGTCGTGTAGGTACACGAAGGACTTTTGGAGTTAATAAAAACGAGCGCAATTTATATCCTTCCTTGTTTATATGGTAATTGCACAAACCTTTTGTATATGAGTATAATGATGAAGGAACGACTTAAACTGGACGGAACGCTGGACTTGATGCCGTACGTTTAATCCTGCCGAAGGAAAATTTAGAGCTACAACACACAAAAACTGACTAATGCTTATAAAAGGAAAGGTGATTTCCTCAACTGACAGCAGGACAGGTTATTCGTATTATGCTATAGATGTATCGTACTTCAACGGAGTTTTTCCAGTCAGAGTAAGCTTCGCATCGTGATCATCAGAGTTCAAAATAATTGAGGTTTTAAATCTGAATACGTTTATCTAGGCACTAGGTGTTGGATTCATTATCTTAGAATCCGATAGAAGTTAATAAATTTATTTAATTATTGCATGTACCCGTAGCTATTGTACAATCTTTAATCGCAAAATCATAAACATAACCAGCTTCGATCAACAGATTCCTTTTTTGGTAAAAATGAAAAGGACTCGCGCACTGACACAAACTTATCAGCTTCGAGAAATCAAAATTTTCATAGTATTCCTTTGATAAAATAAAAGGATGTGTACTCAGCTGCTGAATATATACTTTATAATTTAACGATTCAGAAAAAAACCATGAGAATTGTCCTTAAGCTATGGAAATATTTTGCATCCGAGAGTATGTTTGTGTGTTTTAGTTTATTGTTGGTCTATCTTGCCATAACTCTGAAATTCTAAACTGAAACTTCCAGCAACAAAGATGTCGAAGGATGCCTGTCTTAGGTTTCTTTGAACATCAGTTGGTTTTTCGTTTCTAAGCATGTAAGCAAGTCTTGAAATAATTTTCCGTCGTTCTGTGGAGTGGACGGACAACTGAAAAATGCCCAATACTCGTATGTCGTATAAAGGTACGTACGTACTTCGGCAAAAGTATAAAGCCGATCTCAAAATATTGCCAGGAAATTCCTCTTTCACAAATATCCTGAGGACTTTCGGATACTTTTCGCATCATGTTGCTCCAAAAATGTTTTCAAAGAAATGCATAAATAATTCGTTGCCCCTTGAGATCTGCACTATTAAAAGTTGGTAAAATGGCCATTGGCCATACAATAAAGTCGTCACAGCCACTACACTAACTGATCCAATTTATGGGCGTCATAGCGTTGTATTCGAGATTCACAAGTTTGCACTCGGCGAGTTCTGGTTCGGGAGGGGAAAAAAGCAAAAACTACAGAGTGCAGATACATACTCGAGCGATAGGATGAGATCGGCCGCACAGCGAATTCCGAGTAAATCAACATCTCTATAAAAGTACGAGTACTTTATTCCGGAAGTCAGTAAATCAATTAAAATTCTATTACTTTCACGGTTTTTTTTTTTATTTTAACATTAAATCGCGATTATAACAAAATAATTATTATTGGCACTTAGTACTGTGTAATGGGAGATATTTTTTCTTGTAAAGAAAATAATCCGAGTGATACGAGCCACCCTATACGCCAGACGCGTTCAATGGTATCTCATTTGAATTGCGACCAAAAATAACTGCTACGTTTCAGACTCGAATACATGTACATGCATCGGCATAATTTTGTCAATGTCGTGGTCCATCGAAATGTTGGTCGAAAATTTTAAAAGACTTTTTTTGATTGGCCCAGAAATCGGATGATTTCTGGTTGATAGCCATAGCTGGTATGCCACGTAGGTTTTCATGCACCTGCATCGACATCATTATGTCAATGTAGTTGTTCACCGAAATGTCGGTCGAAAAATTTAAAAGACCTTCTCTGATTGGCCGAGAAATCGTACGATTTCTGGTTGATAGCGTCATCGACTAGCGACCGTGCGGAGACGGAATGCGTTTTGCGACGTACAAGCAGAAAATAAGAAGAAAAGATTATTAAGTTTTCGATGGTTGAACCGTGCAGTTGAGAAGAGCATTGTGCTGATCGGGGTGACATTAGTTTTTGTGCGGCTTGAGAAAATTCGATTTCTGTTGAATAATTGTTTTTTTTATCAAATATCAAATAATAAGAAACGGTTGAGTGTTGTGGCAGTCGTTTATATAAAAAGTCGACATTTTTTTTCTATGTGTTAATTGCGTTTCAAAATTAGAAAATCAAAGCTTTAAAAAAAAAAAAAATTCAACGTAGAAATAAATTGCAACAGGCGGAAAACGCAAAAATAAATTGAATGTTGTTGAAGTAAATGTGTCGTGTATTGCAAAATTATATAGCAGTCACTAGTTAGTACCGTTGCTAATAAAAATTTAAGAAAATATACAAAACCAAAACCACTTTGAATTCATAACTCCGATCAAGAAAATTAAACAAATAAAGGAAACCCTGTTATTGTGTACCTTCATTGCATTCAATTTTCATAAGTGTTATAAAGTTGTAACAATCAAGGGAGCAGGGAACGTCAAAGTGCCACCACAATGGCCGCCACCTCCAAAGACCGCACTGGTTGCCGTCGCCGCCGCAAGTAGACAAAAATATACACAACCACCACCACAACAACAATCGGTGGACATTCTCACAAACATTTTCAATCGCAAGAAATCAACCAAAGTCCTTGTTAATCCGCGGCAACAATTATCCCAAAAGTCTTCTTCTTCTTTTTCTACTGGCCGACTTACACCCAATTCAGTTGTTTCATCCCATTAGCAAATAATTTTACTAACAGTAGCAGTGGCAGCAGCTAATCACCAGCATCAGCAGCGATAAACACCGTCATTAGCAGCCGCTAATCATCATTAGCAGCCGCTAATCATCATTGGCAGCAGCTAATAACCAGCATCAGCAGCGATAAACATCGTCATTAGCAGCCGCTAATCATCATTAGCAGCCGCTAATCATCATTAACAGCAGCAGCTAATCATTATTGGCAGCAGCTAATCACCAGCATCAGCAGCGATAAACATCGTCATTTGCAGCCGCTAATCATCATTAACAGCAACTAAACATCGGCAGCAGCACTAGACACCTTTAGAAGCAGATTCCTCAGCCACATACCGAATAGTCCCTGTGGGGGGGGGGTCTTACTTATTAAAAAAAAAAAAAAAAAAGGGGAAACTTTTAAGTCTTTCGGACTAAAGTTTGTTTACCTAAAAGGTTTTACCGATTATAGGGGGTTCCGAACGCTAGTAGAGTGGATATATTAACGCGGGGTAGATTGTGTAAATGCATGATGAAAGAGGGGAAGAGAAGGCAAAACCATCAAGTACTAATGTAATGTTTTTGCCCTACAGCTTAGATTCTGCCTACATCGACAGCGCTGGCGACGAAGCACGGATCTACGCTCGAACAAGTAAGTGGCCTTTTTATTTCCCCTTGCTCCATAAAAAAAACAAGAAAAATTTAAGTTTCATATCGATTACGCTAGAAAATATATATATTCCCTATCGACTTTATCAATACAATTGATGGTTTTGATTGTTCCTATCCTTGCGCGTTGTGTATCAACATTACCTTTATTAATCGTTGTGATTTTCAAACCGATTACACTAATCGTTTTGAGTTTCACATCGATGAACTTATTATATTTAAAGTTTCAAATCGGATCCCCTAGCTCCATAATAAAACAAGAAAAATTTAAGTTTTCATATCGATTACTCTAATCCTGTTGAGTTTCACCTCGAAGAGCTTATTCGCTTGTTACTGTCTTGAAAGTACAGATCGATTAAAGTTCGATAATTTTTAAATGTGAATTTGCCAATCGATTAAAGTTCGATAATTTTTAAGTTTAAAATTACACATCGATTAAAGTTCTATAAATTTAAATTTGCAAGTACAGATCGATTAAAGTTCTAAATTGTTAAATTTGAATTTGCCAATCGATTAAAGTTCGATAATTTTTAAGGTTGAAATTACACATCGATTAAAGTTCTATAATTTTAAGTTTGAATTTGCCAATCGATTAAAGTTCGATAATTTTAAGTTTAAAATTACCTATCGATTAGAATTCGATGATTTTAAATATGAAAGTACAATTCGATTAAAGTTCTAAATTGCTAAATATAAAAAAAAAAAAAAAATTTACAAAACTATTAAAGTTCGATATTGTTAAGAATAAAAATTTCAAAAACGATTAAAATTCGATATTGATAAATTTAAGATTACCAATCAATTAATGTTTGATATTATTAGAGGAAAACCTTTTTTTTTGTGAGTAACTTGTGCGTTATTATTATAAAGGAAATAAAATGGTGTTAATGTAAAGGAGAATGAGTGTGTAAAAGTTCTTTGGCTTTCGTCCTCCAGGCGCAGGTAGTACCAAGGTCAACGGTGGCTTAGAAAAAAACACAAGGGGGCTCCAAGGACATCGGGGCCCACGGTAGGGTGGGTTAAGAAAGTGGGTGGGGGTCGGTGTCGGACACGCCTCCCACAGCCCCTCCCTGGTATCAGGTCATCAGTTCAGTCCCTCTATCTCCCTCTCTCTCTATCTCTCCCTTTTTCTATCTCGTTTGGTCTCTCCTAGTTTTGGTTTTTTTTTATTTTGTAGCACGCGAATTATTTGTGATAATGGAGGAAGTCATGGGACAACCAAGATCCCACCCCGGTTGCCGACGAGCATGGCTGGATTAAACGCGTGCGCCCGGTTTGACCATGCCTTCCAGATGACAGTCAACACACAGAAAATTGTCAACAATCGTCTGATTCATTACATAAATTGGCAACCAACGTGGGGCCCGAGGAAGTTTTGGGCTTGTTCCAAGACTTTCTTGAGTCACACACTTTTGGTAGAAACCTCGTTGGTTAATACCAACGTGGGGCACGAAAAGATATTGGCATCGCGCTAATGCTTTGGGGTTCCACAAACTATTTTCGCTTTAAATTTTCCCTTATAGCTTAATATATAGTTGTCTATAGGACTTCATTTTGCAACTGAGTGTGGGAAGCTAAACATGTTCTTTAGGAATCGCAGGTAACTTGGCACCTTTGGCCGTGTTCCTGACCAAAACACTTGTCTGGCTAAAACCCTTAAGACCTGGTACTCGGATTGTCCCACACCAGAATACCTTTCTTCTTTCTATCTGGACCTCAGTCGAATGACCAAGAAGACCCCTCTCTTCCTTTTGGAATCGCAGACCTTTTGCTAGAAGCGGAAGATCTGACCAAAGAATCGGCGGGTCCCTTGAAAGCTGATTGTTCATAATTTCCCCTATTAAATTTCTCTTGCTCGGTTTAATCACTTGGTAGATTATTGTTCGTCTTAAAGGCGATCCCTTTTCTTGTTCTGGGTGAGGCCTTGGAACTAGGTCTTGCGGAATTTCGGGTTCTGATTTTAGTTTGGTTCCTGACCGCACAGCTGACGTTAAAGGACACCTCACTCCAGAACCCTTCTCTTATCGGCGGGTTTTTTTTTGTTGCAAGTAAGGGCGAATTAGATGTGCCTTTCACTGGAATTGCAGGCGTCTTGCCTGGGTGGTCGACCTGACCAGAAAACCATCTGTTCAACTGAATTTGTAGGAGAATCCGTCCACTTCAACGTTAATGTCACTTAAGTTTCGTCAGCCTTATATGTGTTAAATCCCAGCGTTCTGGAATAACCAGGGATTGTATTGCGCGAACCTTGGACCGGAATGCTTTTCAATTATCAATTAAATGCATCATCTTGTGGAATTACTAGTCATTTGTCATCTCACGCATGCTAGACCAGAATTTTGATGGTATTATTTCCAATAGCTGGAATCTTAGATCGTTTTATGTATTTCCCCTGAGGGAATTATTTTTTCGCTTTTCAATTGCTGCACATGTCTGTCTGTAATCGCCAACGTCGACGATATGCCGACCTTAGACTAGGAAGTCCTTGTTGACCTGATACATGGACTAAGCGGATATACTGTTATGTTACTGAAAGTTTTTTTTTGAACTGATGTCTTGATGTGAAAGGGGGGGGTAAAACCACCAAACGACCGAAGGTAGTGCCTGGCTGGAGGACGGAGAAAGTTAGTTATTTGTACACATTTTTCTTGGGTTTTAGAACCTGTCATTTTTTTTTATTGTGAATTTTGGAGTATTACCTTGTGGGTTTTAGGATCAACAATCACCTTTAGTTTTGACTATAGAAATTAAGGAAAACTTCAAATCGTAAAGTTCCGGTTAAGACATTTCTGAATTCTACTATTCAGGATAATTTCGTTGTTTGAATTCCTCGAAATTCGATTTATTGATTGTTTCGTGGGCTGTTGTTGCTCAGAATCTGTGTTGTGGTATTTTGATTATCGTTTTGCGCTTCTTGAATTTAAGTAGACATGTTCACCGTTCGTAGTAATGAGGACTTGAGTCGCCTCAACCCCAGCATAGTTTGTCAGGTATGCAAGGCTGAACTGGTTCCTGAGGTCGCATGCTTGGTTACCCTGTGTAAACATGTTTTTCACCAATCGTGTATCACAGAGTATTTGAAGACTTCGAACAATTGTCCAACCTGCAAAGAGCCGTGCTTGGTGGAAGATATGAAGCCGATAGAAGTTACGGTTGTGCCCGCTAACACTGTCATGTCGGGTAGAAACCAATCTATTAAAAGGACACCAGCATCCAAGGGAGCAATTCCGAAAACTATGCAGACACGAAGTACGAACACTGGGCGAAAAGGCAAGGCCAAGGGGCGAAATCAGTCGGACTGGACGAGGAACGAAAACTTATGGGCTGGAGAGCCTAATCGAAATCCGGACAGAGGGCTGCTGGACGAAGATAATCTTTTTGAGGATAGTCAACGAATTTCTGGTATTCGGCTGATTTCAAGCACAGATAAAAGCCTCACGACCGAGGAAGTTAAGGCCTTGATTGACGTAGCTTGGAAACAACAGAAGACGGAGATGGTCGATTGTTTGACCAGCAAAATGTCTGATGTTGTTGCCTCTAACGTCCAGCGGTGCTTCGAAAATTTTAATCGTCGATCCACCGGGGTTCGTTCTAGTCCACCGGGCTTTCCACTAAACGGTCCGGGGGAATTCTCTCGTTACCCTCCAACAACCGGTCCTAATGCAAATATGGAGCAGGGGATTCCATCCAATCCACGCAGCGTTTCGTTCGCACCTGATCACTCAATGTTCAATGATCGTTCACTCGATCTAAGCAAGTCCGATCGTATCACCAGTCTGATACAGAAATGGCAAATACGATTTGACGGCTCGGTAGATGGTCTCACTGTTGACGAGTTTTTGTATCGCATACAGGTTCTGACGAACCAGACTTTGTACGGAGATTTTTCGTTGATCTGTAACAACTTCCACATGTTGCTTCACGGTAAGGCGCGCGAATGGTTTTGGCGTTATCACAGGGGCGTGCTCAATTGCAATTGGTTTGACCTTTGCGAAGCATTGCGTACGCAATACAAGGATTGTCGCACCGACTACGATCTCCTTGAGAGTATTCGGTCAAGGAAGCAGAGAGATCGAGAATCTTTCGACGAGTATTTTGATTCGATTTCTGTTTTAACAAACCGACTAAACTCTCAAATAAGCGAAAAGGAACTCGTTGAGATCATTTCACGCAACCTTAGACCGGATATTCGACATGAGATCTTATATCTGACCATTGGCTCTGTAGCGCAACTCCGTGATATCTGCCGGAAACGTGAACGTTTCTTTGCTGAGGTTAACCGCGGTTTTACTGGATTACGGAATCCGACCCTTCGGCGTAACATCTCCGAGGTTGACGGCGATTTTGTATTACCAAAGGAAGGAAGTCTGACACCAAGCAATGAAAGCGGAATTTGTGCTTTAGGCGAGGGTAATACTCTCATTTGTTGGAATTGTGACGAGCCTGGTCACAGGTATTTAGATTGTTTAAAGGAACGGCGGATCTTCTGCTATGGGTGTGGCGCCGTTAATGTCTTCAAACCCAACTGTGCTAAGTGTAGGGCGTCGGGAAACTTTCGACCGGGTGTGGCCCAGCTTCGACAGCGAAACCCGCACCCCATGTAAAATCAACCTTGGACGTGATTCCGCCTATCGACACTAGTTTTGGTGCCATTGGCGGTGAAGTTCACGCTCCCACTGCCTTACTTTTAAACAATGAAGACAACACGACCGGCGAATCCAATAGCAGAAGACCGACCCTGTATCCAATTAAGCCATATCACGTTCGTTTTGATGCTTATCAGAGAGCACGAGCTCGAATTTTTGGTGAAGACGCTCCCACGGTGAAGCTTAAGAGTAAGCGATCGACACTTAGGCTACGAACATTCTGGAAGTCTGTGTTACAAAGCCGTCGGAGATTTATAGATGCAATTGTCAACAGGGGAGATGACGTTCGTTCGTATGCGGAGGTGACATTTTTAGATCGTACTATGCTAGGACTACTAGATAGTGGTGCCACCATAAGTTGTGTTGGTTCAAAAGTTGCAGAGAGTATTTTGAGTGATGGTCGAGACGTGATCAAGTTTGTTAGTAGTATTAAAACGGCTGATGGAAATCGTCAACCTGTGAAAGGAAAGGTAAAGGTCGACATTGAATTTCGAGGACAGATTCGAGAAATCGAATTGTATCTCATTCCTAACCTTTCTCAAGATTTGTACCTGGGTATTGATTTCTGGAGAGCATTTAAGTTAGCGCCCGGAATAATCAGCGAAGTGCAACATAGTTTGAATGTCGAGGTGGACAAAGGTAATAACACCAAATCACTCGTTTTGACGACTTGCCAATTGAACCGATTGGAAGTGGTTAAGTCACGTTTTCCTTCTTTTGACAAAGATGGATTGGGAAAAACGACCCTGGTTGAACACGTTATCGATGTTCAGGATGCAAAGCCAATAAAGCAGCGGCATTATCCAGTTTCTCCGGCTATCGAGAAATTGATTTTTGCGGAGCTGGACGAAATGCTAGCTCAAGGGATCATCGAGGAATCCAAAAGTTCCTGGAGCTCGCCTGTCGTGTTAGTACGTCAACCAGGGAAGGTTCGACTCTGTCTGGACTCGCGGAAAGTCAATGCAGTGACGGTCAAGGACGCTTATCCCTTACCTCATATCAATGGGATTTTAGGTCGATTACCGCCTGCTGAGGTTATTTCGAGTCTAGATTTGAAAAAGGCTTTCCACCAAATTCCGCTGGAAGTAGGGTCTCGTGACAAAACCGCTTTCACTGTTCCTAACAGGCCCCTGTATCAATATCGGGTGATGCCATTCGGATTATGCAATGCACCCCAGACACTTTGTAGATTGATGGATCTAGTTATTCCACCCCAACTTAGGGATTTTGTATTCGTGTATCTTGACGACCTGCTAGTCATCACAGATACTTTCGACAAGCATATGCGGGTTCTGGAGGAAGTCGCTCTACATTTGCAGAAGGCTGGTCTCACGATCAATGTAAGTAAAAGTAAATTCTGCTTGAGAGAAGTCAAGTATCTGGGATACGTAGTCGGAAACGGAGTGCTTAAGGTAGATCCAGACAAACTCGTGGCGATAACTGAGTTTCCTAGGCCCGTGTCGGTTCGACAAATGAGACGTTTTCTCGGTATGGCTGGCTGGTATCGCCGCTTCATAAGCAACTTCTCGGTAGTATCCCATCCTCTCACAGAATTACTCAGGAAGTCCAAATCCTTCAATTGGTCGGACGAAGCCGAAAAAGCTTTTAACGAGCTGAAAAGAAGACTGACTTCTGCACCTGTACTGGCCAATCCAGACTTTACTCGACCCTTTGTCCTGCAATGTGACGCGAGCCAGGACGGAATTGGCAGCGTTCTTGCTCAAGTAAATAGTAGTGGCGATGAGGTTCCTGTGGCTTTTATGTCACAAAAGTTGAATAAGGCGCAAAGGAACTACAGCGTTACTGAGCAGGAGTGTCTGGCCGTTGTCCTAGGTATTAAGAAATTCCGCGCGTACATTGAAGGACAGGAGTTCACAGTGATAACCGACCACTCAAGCTTGCAGTGGTTGATGCGACAGACTGATCTCAGTGGCAGGTTGGCGCGGTGGGCTCTGAAACTACAGGGTTTCCAATTTTCGATTAAACATCGAAAGGGGTCTGAGAATGTTGTTCCAGATACCCTATCCCGAGTGTATGCTGATGAATTATGCGAATTCACCGACGTAGGTCCCGAAATCGACTTAGACTCCGCCGAGTTCGATAGTACGGAATACGGAACTATAAAGACCAAGGTTTTGATCAATCAAAGCAAGTTGCCCGATCTTAAAGTCGTAGGGAAATATCTGTACAAGCGTACCGAATTTGCAGCTGGTAGTGAGGTGCAAGAAAATGACTCTTGGAAACTCTGGGTTCCCCAATCGTTGACCAACGGGGTCATTCAGCAAGCCCACTGTTACCTAACTAGTGCTCATGGAGGTATAGGAAAGACCACCGAGCGAATTAAGCGACACTTCTTCTGGCCACACATGTCGAAACAAATCAAGGAATACATCTCTAATTGTGAAACATGTAAATGTACTAAGCCATCCAATGTCGTCTTGCGTCCACCTATGGGTCAGCTGGTACAATCAGCCCGACCATTTCAACGACTGTTCATGGATTTGTTAGGTCCATATCCTCGATCTAAATCCGGTGCTATTGGGATACTGATCATAGTCGACCATCTCTCAAAATACAACTTTCTGAAACCCCTTAAGAAGTTTTGTGCAACGTCGATCTGTTGTTATTTGGAAGATTACATCTTCCACACCTTCGGAGTTCCCGAGACAATCGTGACGGATAATGGCGTTCAATTCAAATCGGTCATCTTTAATTCACTTCTTACTAAGTACGGTATAAAACATGTTTATACGGCCCTGTATTCTCCTCAGTCTAACGCATCCGAACGTGTGAATCGCTCTATCGTAGCTGCCATACGCGCATATATTAAGAACGATCAGAGGGACTGGGACAAATGTCTTAGTGGCATCAGCTGTTCATTGCGTAGTTCTTACCATGCGTCCATCGGATTTGCTCCGTACTATGTCCTGTTCGGATTGAATATGATTCACCACGCCTCCGACTATCGTTTGCTGCGTGGCCTGAATTTGTTGGAGGATCACCAAGTGAATATTCCACTGAACGACAAACTTGGAAACATTCGGGAAAAGGTTCAGGAAAGGTTACAACAGGCCCACGATACCAATACTCGCACATACAACACTCGAAGCCGCAATGTAGATTTCAGGGTAGGTCAAGAGATTTTTAGGCGGAACTTCGCCCAAAGCAATTTCGCGAAAGGGTTCTGTGCCAAATTGGCCCCATTATTTCTTCCAGCCCGAATTCGTGAGAAAAAAGGTAACACTTATTACGTCCTAGAAGACCGATCCGGAAAGCTGTTGGGTACCTATCACGCCAAAGACATTCGGCAATAACTTAAATCTGGTTGTCCCACTCTTTCAAAGAATAGCACCCTTCTTCCTCGAAAGAAGAAAACGGGTCCTATCATTTGTTGTGTAATGGGAGATATTTTTTCTTGTAAAGAAAATAATCCGAGTGATACGAGCCACCCTATACGCCAGACGCGTTCAATGGTATCTCATTTGAATTGCGACCAAAAATAACTGCTACGTTTCAGACTCGAATACATGTACATGCATCGGCATAATTTTGTCAATGTCGTGGTCCATCGAAATGTTGGTCGAAAATTTTAAAAGACTTTTTTTGATTGGCCCAGAAATCGGATGATTTCTGGTTGATAGCCATAGCTGGTATGCCACGTAGGTTTTCATGCACCTGCATCGACATCATTATGTCAATGTAGTTGTTCACCGAAATGTCGGTCGAAAAATTTAAAAGACCTTCTCTGATTGGCCGAGAAATCGTACGATTTCTGGTTGATAGCGTCATCGACTAGCGACCGTGCGGAGACGGAATGCGTTTTGCGACGTACAAGCAGAAAATAAGAAGAAAAGATTATTAAGTTTTCGATGGTTGAACCGTGCAGTTGAGAAGAGCATTGTGCTGATCGGGGTGACATTAGTTTTTGTGCGGCTTGAGAAAATTCGATTTCTGTTGAATAATTGTTTTTTTTATCAAATATCAAATAATAAGAAACGGTTGAGTGTTGTGGCAGTCGTTTATATAAAAAGTCGACATTTTTTTTCTATGTGTTAATTGCGTTTCAAAATTAGAAAATCAAAGCTTTAAAAAAAAAAAAAATTCAACGTAGAAATAAATTGCAACAGGCGGAAAACGCAAAAATAAATTGAATGTTGTTGAAGTAAATGTGTCGTGTATTGCAAAATTATATAGCAGTCACTAGTTAGTACCGTTGCTAATAAAAATTTAAGAAAATATACAAAACCAAAACCACTTTGAATTCATAACTCCGATCAAGAAAATTAAACAAATAAAGGAAACCCTGTTATTGTGTACCTTCATTGCATTCAATTTTCATAAGTGTTATAAAGTTGTAACAATCAAGGGAGCAGGGAACGTCAAAGTGCCACCACAATGGCCGCCACCTCCAAAGACCGCACTGGTTGCCGTCGCCGCCGCAAGTAGACAAAAATATACACAACCACCACCACAACAACAATCGGTGGACATTCTCACAAACATTTTCAATCGCAAGAAATCAACCAAAGTCCTTGTTAATCCGCGGCAACAATTATCCCAAAAGTCTTCTTCTTCTTTTTCTACTGGCCGACTTACACCCAATTCAGTTGTTTCATCCCATTAGCAAATAATTTTACTAACAGTAGCAGTGGCAGCAGCTAATCACCAGCATCAGCAGCGATAAACACCGTCATTAGCAGCCGCTAATCATCATTAGCAGCCGCTAATCATCATTGGCAGCAGCTAATAACCAGCATCAGCAGCGATAAACATCGTCATTAGCAGCCGCTAATCATCATTAGCAGCCGCTAATCATCATTAACAGCAGCAGCTAATCATTATTGGCAGCAGCTAATCACCAGCATCAGCAGCGATAAACATCGTCATTTGCAGCCGCTAATCATCATTAACAGCAACTAAACATCGGCAGCAGCACTAGACACCTTTAGAAGCAGATTCCTCAGCCACATACCGAATAGTCCCTGTGGGGGGGGGGTCTTACTTATTAAAAAAAAAAAAAAAAAAAGGGAAACTTTTAAGTCTTTCGGACTAAAGTTTGTTTACCTAAAAGGTTTTACCGATTATAGGGGGTTCCGAACGCTAGTAGAGTGGATATATTAACGCGGGGTAGATTGTGTAAATGCATGATGAAAGAGGGGAAGAGAAGGCAAAACCATCAAGTACTAATGTAATGTTTTTGCCCTACAGCTTAGATTCTGCCTACATCGACAGCGCTGGCGACGAAGCACGGATCTACGCTCGAACAAGTAAGTGGCCTTTTTATTTCCCCTTGCTCCATAAAAAAAACAAGAAAAATTTAAGTTTCATATCGATTACGCTAGAAAATATATATATTCCCTATCGACTTTATCAATACAATTGATGGTTTTGATTGTTCCTATCCTTGCGCGTTGTGTATCAACATTACCTTTATTAATCGTTGTGATTTTCAAACCGATTACACTAATCGTTTTGAGTTTCACATCGATGAACTTATTATATTTAAAGTTTCAAATCGGATCCCCTAGCTCCATAATAAAACAAGAAAAATTTAAGTTTTCATATCGATTACTCTAATCCTGTTGAGTTTCACCTCGAAGAGCTTATTCGCTTGTTACTGTCTTGAAAGTACAGATCGATTAAAGTTCGATAATTTTTAAATGTGAATTTGCCAATCGATTAAAGTTCGATAATTTTTAAGTTTAAAATTACACATCGATTAAAGTTCTATAAATTTAAATTTGCAAGTACAGATCGATTAAAGTTCTAAATTGTTAAATTTGAATTTGCCAATCGATTAAAGTTCGATAATTTTTAAGGTTGAAATTACACATCGATTAAAGTTCTATAATTTTAAGTTTGAATTTGCCAATCGATTAAAGTTCGATAATTTTAAGTTTAAAATTACCTATCGATTAGAATTCGATGATTTTAAATATGAAAGTACAATTCGATTAAAGTTCTAAATTGCTAAATATAAAAAAAAAAAAAAAATTTACAAAACTATTAAAGTTCGATATTGTTAAGAATAAAAATTTCAAAAACGATTAAAATTCGATATTGATAAATTTAAGATTACCAATCAATTAATGTTTGATATTATTAGAGGAAAACCTTTTTTTTTGTGAGTAACTTGTGCGTTATTATTATAAAGGAAATAAAATGGTGTTAATGTAAAGGAGAATGAGTGTGTAAAAGTTCTTTGGCTTTCGTCCTCCAGGCGCAGGTAGTACCAAGGTCAACGGTGGCTTAGAAAAAAACACAAGGGGGCTCCAAGGACATCGGGGCCCACGGTAGGGTGGGTTAAGAAAGTGGGTGGGGGTCGGTGTCGGACACGCCTCCCACAGCCCCTCCCTGGTATCAGGTCATCAGTTCAGTCCCTCTATCTCCCTCTCTCTCTATCTCTCCCTTTTTCTATCTCGTTTGGTCTCTCCTAGTTTTGGTTTTTTTTTATTTTGTAGCACGCGAATTATTTGTGATAATGGAGGAAGTCATGGGACAACCAAGATCCCACCCCGGTTGCCGACGAGCATGGCTGGATTAAACGCGTGCGCCCGGTTTGACCATGCCTTCCAGATGACAGTCAACACACAGAAAATTGTCAACAATCGTCTGATTCATTACAACTGACAGCAATAACGTGCGGAGGGTAATTTAAATTTGCTGTTTTTAGCTGCGGGTGATCCTGAATAATGCATTTTTCGGTTTATGGAAATGCAAATCGAATAATAATTTTAATGTGAAATTAAATTTTGATTGCGATGTTTTTCAGAACTACATGTATCAAGTGCTATTGGAAGCTTTATTTATTTATGTGAAATTATCAATCCATGTTCATATTTTCATAATATGTATTGTTTATTTTGTTGTTTGCACGTGCAGTCAGTTGTGAGGGTGCATATATGAGGAGTACATCCAAATGAATAAAGTGCCAGCAGATTTGTGTACGAGTATACTCTTTGAATTTCAATCTGGATTTACATTTTTGTTCTTTTTATAGCAACTTTCTACATCAGAATAGTGATTTCATTACCATATTATTTTCTAACTAGGACTTGTAAAAGTTGGTTAAAGAGCACCATAAAAAAGTTAAAACAAACAGACAGCAAGACTCATAATCGAGTTAAATTACAGTTTGTTTAAACACAACCGTGATCTGGTCCTAGCCGCCCTCAAAGCATTTCTTCAGCGGTCGCGTTTTCAAACCAGTTTAACGGTCTGGTTATTCTATCAGGGTAGGCTTGGCCTGCCTCGCTGTCGCGTGTCGAATAAATCCTACCTGAAGCATCCTTTATGCTTATACATCCATCCATCGGAGCCTATCGAGCTTGATTCTTTTCACGAGGTGTTGGTAAAGATCGTAGATTTAATTATAATAGAGTCTATGGAATCGTCCTTCCTCACATTCGGGGCCAAGAGATATCCGTAAGGTTTTTTTCTAACGCGTTTAAGAGGTCAGAGCGGTTTTTCTTTAAGTACTGGTATAACGATTGTCCTATAGACCTACAGCTTGGATGTTATGGTTAAATTGCAGAATCTGAAAAGTCTGACAGACTAAAGTTTGATGCCGTTAAGCAAACTTGCGCGTATTTCCAGTTCACGCTGTTATCGGCTACTTCAATTGAACCGAGTTGGTTAAAGTATTGCAATACTTAAAATTTCCGATCCACTATCTTAATTATGGGACCAATATTGGATATTCTGTTTGCAGATCGGGCCGCCTTGTAACTTTTTTTGCTCTCATTTATGTACAGCCCCAGATTTTGTATTTCCCAATCAATATGGATGAAAGCTCTTGTGATCCGCAAATGATGTCAATATCGTCTTCATAAGCCAGTATCTGGATGAACTTATAGAGTATTGTTCCTCTCGCTGTTAGATCAGATTCTCGGATTACTTTTTCCAACGCCAGGTTGAAGACGACACAGGCCGTATGAGGTACATGTTGCCTCTTCTTTAGTCGTGTAACATCATTTCTTCCTTCCATAAATGCATCATTAGTTCATTAATTTCTTGTGGTAATGCCAATTTATGTTGACATTACCTTTAATCCAACTAGGTGACTTCACTTTATTTACGTTGGGTATTATTTATATTGTACTACTATATAATAAGCTACGAACTGAGTAACTTATTATTCTTACGTACACCGTGGAAAAGAAGAGTTTTGATTTTATCAATTAACCACTTCGAGTACAACAAGTTCTTTTTGAACAACCAATTTTTATCAACTAAAGGTGCTTAATAATAATACTAATAGCTGAAGATCATCGTTGATCCATTGCAGACAAACGATTCTGTAAGGAAACTCAAGGAGGGGACAGTAACGAGCCAATTTGGCGCAATAATATTCACTGACGGATCCAATATGAAGGACGGAGGCGGTGCAGGTATCTTCTTGGATGATCGAAAACTCTCTACGTCATACAAGCTACCCGATTCAGCTAGCATCCTTCAGACAGAGATCCTAGCAATTAGGGAGACCTGCAGGGCACTAAGGCTCAGAAACGCACAAATCGGGAGGGTTGGCATATGTGTTGATAGCCAATCTGCCATAAGGGCGATTAATGCGACCACAATAAACTCGAAACTGGTACAACAGTGCCAAGAAAAATTGGCATCGAGCAGCCAATTCATGGACATCACTATAATATGGGTAACGTATGGGCACAGTAATATAGAGGGTAAGGAGAGAGCGAACAAATAAGCTACGATGGGCGTCGCTATGGACACCAATAAGCTTAGTCAAGAAACAAATTCTCTCCTTTTTTAATACTAACTCACAGCTCAGGCGGAGCAGTCTGTCGAACTGCGCCATATCAAGATTGATATGGCCATTCATTCATTCATTCATTATCCATATTATCTGGAACCTTGAAGGATATTGCCAGAATTGTGGCTATCAGCACGGGCCAGTGTCCAGTGGGCAGCCATACTGGTAAGTTGGATAAGCCGTACAAGAACTTCTGCAGAAGTTGCAAAGATTAAAATGAGAAAGAAGCTCATACACTTCCTCTACAGTTGTCCGGCCCTAGCATTTTAGGTAAAACATTTTTTCACGACCTGAAAGAGCTCTCCGATTACAGGGTCATCGAGTTTATCTCGTACCTGAACGCTACAGGCTCGATTTAAACCACTTTAATATCCATGCTAGGTCTCTTGAGATTTGTGGCATCGAAATGGCGCACACTAGCCATAATTGAAGAACTCGCAAGTACAGCGTGGTCCACCACTCTAGTCACCCCACCCTTGCATAAAATCGGGGCTTAGGAAGTGGATTAAAAATTGTTCACAAGATTTGGCGACAAAAACACACACGCACGCGAAGTTAATTTTAAAGAATTTAAAAATGGGTCGAAAAGATGTTCTTTTATGTTTGCTATTGCTTTAAATTAAAAATGTGTACAGTCTTAGGATTAAGATGTACAGATATTTTATCTTCATTGAAGTATCCATCTTCATACATGTATGATGCCTGTATTTTTCTACAACCCACTGATAATGTACTTGAGTGTGTCTTTCATTTTTTCCCGTGAACCAGATAAAATCTAAAGCTCTTCATATGCAAACACAGAAAAGAGCGATCGCTTTAAGACTTTTCGCAAGTATTTCTCTGCACAAACAAATGTCACCTACATAAAATGTAATCTGCATGAGTCAGGTAATTTACACGGTAATAACCTTAAGCTATTGACCATTTTTTTCTTCGTTTAAACACAGTTGCAATGGAAAAGAAAATGACATCCCATTGCTGTGGTGCAAACTGCTTCAAGGCTTTTACGTGCGCTTGATGTGTGGAATAAAGGATCCTTTATCACAACTGGGAAATATCTCGACTTAGGTGGAAGTGAAAGTAATCATGAAATTTGCATGACAGCTCGCATGTGATTATGAATGCGCCTAAAACCTATGTACCATTGCAATCGACAATTATCAATTGTCAAAGAACACAAAGAAAAAATGCGAATTTAAGTTTTTTCAGAACTTTGTTTGGTTTTGTTTTGAGTTATGAATTAGAATTGCTGTCATGATGTAACGGCAATATGTTAAGGGATTCTGTATTATTTAAGCTTAATTTCTGTGATATAAAGATTATTATTTCACAGGCAAACCATAATAAACGCCTAATAACATAATTACCGTTGTCTGTTTGGCTGTATGGATACAACGCTTTTATGTCGCCTCAACCCGCCTAAGCCACTGGACGTATCGAAGCCATATTCGCACCATATGTTCGTTTGGTGCTCCTATAAGTTTAAGTTTTTTTCTCGACACGTTGGGTGGCGCTGGTGTAGAGATATTTACGAAAATTTGTGTTTATGGTTGGATTTGGTTCATATTCACACCATATGTTCGTTTGGGGCTCCGATGAAAAATGGTGAAATGGTTAGGTGGTCGAAAAAAAGATTTCATAATTTTTAACGTGTTCTTACCTAGACGTACTGAACATTGATTTTCCTGTTGAATTTTTACACCCACAATGTCTCTCGGGAATGCCCCCACATATACTGAAATTGAAAGTTGGTGCATTTATAATGCTTTTTCGAAATCTTAACCCAAAAAAGGGTTTGTTGAATGGAACTCGATTAATAGTCAGGAGTCTTTATCGAAACTGTATAAAAGCAAAAATTGTCATAGGTAGTAATAAGGGGGAAGAAATTTGCATTCATTGAATTGATTTGGAGGCAAGCGAAAGTACTTTGCCATTCAAAGAACGGAGCGTCGCCAATTTCCATTTATGTTGGTTTTTGCAATGACCATCAACAATAATCAAGGCCAGTCTTTTGATCATGTCGTTGTATATTTTCCTGAGCCAGTTTTCGCTCATGGACAGTTATATGTTGCTTTAACTAGAGGAAGATATCATAAAAATTTAAAAGTCTTAATAAGGATTGTAATTTTGTAATTAAAGAAATTCTGAATTAAATAAATAAATATGCCTATTTTTTGAACTTAATTTTATCCAAAACAAAAACTTACTTTACTTTAAATTTTTTAGAGTAGTAATTAAATATTGCACACAAATGAAAAAAGTGAATTCCGTCATTTTTGACGGGTACTCACTAGTAACATAATAATAACATTATCAGTTATACCAGTCTATCGCGCCCATAATGATGTGATAGATTTCCGAATTTGTCCTTTAAAAACTCCTTAAATCGGAATAGTGTTCTTATTTAGACAGTGACTTCAAATCTTTTAAGACGCGAAAAGCATAAATATGTTAAAGGCCAAAAGATGCACAATGCAAGCAGTTTATAAGTTGAAGCTTACAAAGCAAATGTCCTTAGTGCTGTCCTTGTTAGACATTTCTTTTTGAGGTTTTTTCAGCGAATTCTCAAAAAGTACTTTGATTTTACATTGAAGTCACAATAGAGGAGACCAACCACAAAAAAAAGAGATTTTTTCATTTACTTAATGCGTATACTCGTACATATCCTTACAATGAAAGAAATGGAAAATCTAAATCAAAGACAACCTTCGCAGCATAAGAAAATCCACACAAAAAGCGGTTGTTAAGGACACGAAGCACAAATGAAGTTTTTCATCCTTTTGTTAGGCAGAAAAGTCAGATATTTCTGGTCTTCTTTGTGGAGTCAACAACTGCCGCAAAGTGTGCGAGATTTTCATTAATCATTTTAAAATTTTAATGGATATTGAGTAATCTCCTGTGGGGTGTTTCTATGCGTCCCAGATCCCCCCCCCCTTCTAACCACTCATGCAGTTAAAAACTCTCGCGCTACCTAAGCAATAATTTTTAAATGATTTATCTAGGTTTGCTTTGCGTTTGGCAGACTTTTTCCCATTTGATTTCCACTCTGTGTTTTGTCGTTGGTTTTCCGCAGTGGTTTGATTTTGCGGAAGCTGTGAGAAAGAACGCAACAAATCACAGAGCAGAGGGAACTGGAATTTGTGTTGAATTTTCATTGTTGTTTGTTGATGTCTCAGCGTCGTTTTCCAGAGAAATATATTAAGTAATGAAATTTCTGGTTCCGTTTCCTTATTCGAAAACCGGTTAAAAAAATATATTTACAGGAAGTATTGAAAGTATTTGGCGAGCAGATTGCTTCAAAGCATATTAATATACAAAAGTATATCAGAGCCAGCAAATGACAGAAGGATCAATCTATTAATAAATGCATTCTATTACTCGGATAAAAAATATTAAATATGACGTAGAATATAACAAAAATAAAGTCGTTACATGAATTGTAAAATAATATTCTATTGTATGTTTATATCTTATAAGTCTTGTTAATCATAAAAGATAAAAAATTCCAATATATGGATTGAAAAATGCTGATGCAGAGTTTCACCTATAGAAGTCGTACCGAATCGCACATCCAGCAAACGAAGAATTCCATTCCACATCAAATCTCACATATCTTGGTCACCGCATCTACTGCACGTCATATAAGTACTCTACTGATGTGTTACCTGCGTCTTCATAAAAGCTTCAGACTTTCAGAACTATACCAGACATGCACGTTGCACGATTCTGGGTACTGTAAAATTCCCTAATTCATTTCTTATTCATGGCATTAAGTTATGGCCGTCATTTGGAGGAACATATTATGTCCCGAAGAATTGTTCTACCATTATGTATGCAGGAGGCAACAAATGTTCCCTCTTTATGGAAGTAACATTCGCATATCCTTAAATGATTTTCTTCTATGCATGCTATAACCTTTTTCCTTTTTAAAAAGGCCAATTTATACGACACCAAAGTGAAATTATGAATCATTTTTGTGTTGTGTGCTGTGTTTATCTAAGAAACAGAAACATGACGCGGAACCAAACACTAAGCTTGTAAGTTATTGCAAAATAGGACGCGTACGTGCACTGAACAAAGGTTACCTATGAATGCAAAACTCATTTTCCAGCGAATATCGTTGTGTAAAAAATCCACCATTAATCAACATTTTATTCCACCGAAAAATTTGTTCGTTTGTGAAAACTGAAATTTTATCACCAAAGAAGAAGAAAGATGTCAAGATAAAACGAAATCAGCCAACTATATAACAGTTACTTTGTTCGCTAATGAAATATAAAACTGATTCTGTGAAATTCTACATTTTACATTTATGTTTCATTTGTGTCATTTCGCTGCCAGTTTTTTGCGTAAAAAGGTTTAATATATGTATTCATATCCTTTTCAATGAGTGGGTAAGACAAATACTGTTCAATTAACTGAGTCATGGGAAAATTCTTTTAACGAAAAAAAACGTTTTGTTTCCACATAACTAATATAGGAAAGGTTAAACAAGATCATCGTCATATTAGGCCCTACAACCGAGGACAAGGTCTACTGGTCTATGCCATCCTTCCGGCCAGGATTTGAAGAATCTTGAGTAGAGTAGAGTATGGGCTCTGTTGGTCAACTCGATGTTTCTTGAGATAGATTAAGGATTGTCCTATTTCTAATTTTGCTCCGCTATCTTCACAGCGAAACAATTGTTGGATCCACTGCTCGCAGGCGTGGCCACCATATGTAATTTTTTTGCTCTCATTTATGTGCATCCCCAGATTTCGATCATTATCTGGATGGACTTATAGGCTATAGAGGATTGTTCCTCTCGGCGTTACAACAGGGTCTTGGGTCTCTCTCTCCAACGCCAGGTTTAAGAGCTTCAGGCCAGTCCATCTTCTTGTCGCAGCCCATTTGCCCATTATAGATGTTGAAGGTTCTTGATAGTGATCCGGATATCCTTACTTGGCTTATAACACAACTGTCAGTCTATTTGGGAAGCCGAATTATCTCATGGATTTTTTCAATTCTACTTTGGATATATGCTATAAAGTCTCTCAACCGACAAAGGGTGAGAACCTACATAATTAGTTTTACTTTATTTTACTAGTAGTAAAAGTAAGTATAGTAATCATGAAAAAGTTCGAAATCGGGATTTTTGCAGATTTACCTATTACCGTATCTCCTGAGTCAGAAAAAGCAAAAAAAAAATCTCTGTCTGTGTGTCTGTGTGTCTGTGGCTCTGTGTCCACTCTACAGCCCAGACAGCTGAATTGATTGAGACGAAAATTCATATTTAAGCTTTTTACATAAATTGGGAGGGCCCAGTTGATTTTGGCGGAAATCGGCCAAACGGAAGTGGTAGTCGTTGTAGTAAACTACTATGAGAAAATGCAAAAAATATATATAGTTACTGAAAATTCCGTCCCCGTCCGTAAAAGAAAGTCGTGTTGTGCCCACACCTCCATTTTTTTTCTGAGATGAATCCACACTGTTAATGGCAAATAACGATTTAAGCGTGCTAATGACAGTATTATTAATTTCTTATCTGCGCCCGTCATCTCAGCTCCATGATATACTTTCTGTACAGCCTGAATACTGGCTCCCTACCGATTTTTGCGTTCCAATCCTCTACAACAATAATATTGTCATATCATTCTGAAGGCATGTCCCTCTCGTTCGACTGATTGAAATAATTCTTCTGTGTAGGTGCGTGAATGTTTATGAGAAGACGTCATTATTTTTACTTCATTTATATACATTATAGCATTACCTGAAATAATCGTGTTTTTAAATACAATTTTAATTTTTTTATATTAAATTTGCCGACCTTTATATTGGTATGGCTTAAATAATTTAAAAAAATTAAAACCGTTTGATCTTAAAAATTTAATTTTCTTTAAAAAAAGACTAACAATAACAATGTAGCTAGAAACGTTCAAGAGTATCATGGTGGGAAGTAAATGCATGGTCAAAATACGTCTCTTCGCATTAAAACGCTATCAATCAATGAAAGATTTGGAAGACACATACACGAGGAAGCCTACACGTATCATACACAACCCGAACCCCTGCAAATGGTAACAATGTCATTGAGCGAAATAGGAAATTCCATTACAACAAATACGATATGACTTTCATTTAATGCCGCTTAGCCCGAAGACGTTTCAATTTTCAATTTACATTTTGGTTATTTGAATGATGCAGCAGTCTAAATGTGTAATCCTCACATTCTATTCTTTACCCAAACTCGGCCACTCTTGGCCACTCTTGGCCACTCTTGGCCACGAATTACAATGTACATCAGAATTGCTATACATTACCGGCTAAATATTGACACGTTTTTATTTGAGTGTTTCGTTTAAGAGCAAACATTTTATTTTATTGGTACGCAAGGGCTCGTCGATATATGTATATGTGCATGCCATGTTTTCCCAGATCAATAATGTTAACGTTAGTGTTCCAAATGCGGTACTCGCGAATGCTGAAGATGAAAGATCTGATCGGTGAGCAAACATTTTTTTATAAAAAATCAAAAAAATCAAAACGCAGAAATATCTTACATTTGAAATTATAAGTCATTAGACTCATTGTGCGAAACCAAACGAAACCATGTCGGCATCCCGTGATTTAAAAGTTTCTGTTTCTCTAAAAAATTTGATAATTTTTGTGAATTACGAAATGGAGCAAAAACACAGGAAACAACTCTCGAATAAGCTGAAATTCGTATGCCCAATTACGCTCGTACGTAGCTCGTCAGTCATTCTTACACAAAACCCAAGTGGAGAAGCATTTCTACGATGAGACGTTTATTCCGACAATGATGACGACTTCCGCTTTGTTTGAGCTCAGAATTCAACACAAACTCGCACTCGCGTGTATCTGCCTCTGTGTGCGGGTAGAGTAAATATGCGTGAGATAAAGTTAATCAAGTTTTCTGAAAAATTCCATAACTCTTCTGATGTTGGAGTTGTTGTTGCGATACGTTTTTTACTCACATACTTGTAAGGACAAAGTTTATACCAGTATCGGCTTGCCTGCAGTTACATGATTAAAAAATAACTTTTTGGCTTGACATGGAGCGAGTGGCTAAAGGATTATACACAGTATGTGAAATACTATATCTGTACACATTGCACGTCATATTAGCAGGAGTACTGCAGGATGATAAAAATTTCCTTTGAAAAACATGTCAACTTCTCAACTAAACAATGAGGAAATTAAATTACCATGACGTATGCAGCCTGGCGTATGCTACACACTCTGAGAGTGTAACAGTAGTTACTTCTTCAGTTTTCTTAATTAGAAAATATTTTGAAGCGGAAGAGTGAGACCAAAGAAACATCTACAATTCTCTGTTCACATCAGACGCTTAACGATCAATTACCACTCCTTGAAGAACTGGGGTCGTTATTCAAAGATTTTTAAAACTTTGTGCATTAGCAGAGTTTTCTTCTCTAGTGACTTTAGAATGATGCCTGACGTGGCTTGGTTTTACAGGAATTTGTAACGATCTTCGGTGGCGTCTATAAAGTTAACATTTATGCCACACAAAGGTAATAGATGTTTTGCAAGCAAAGTCAAATGTAAATAAATAAGTTGTCAGTTTTTTATTATCTATATACTAATTGCCACTGGTACTCACTCACTCACGCACGGACGTACGCACGCAGCATTGTGATTCTATAACTATGCAAAAGCCTTATCACTATATGTACTAATATAGTGATTCACAAAATTTTAACAGTTACTCAAACCATAATACCAGTAGTTGTTTCAGTGATTCTCAAACTTTCACAATCCAATCACCAACCCGAAATAAACCGGGGAAGTCTTTAAAATCAACTTTTATTTCTTCTTCAGATCATTCTTTCGTGTCGTTTTATGTAAGCTTCTCAAAACATACATTAACTTTTTGCAATTTATTTGAAATATTTACAGGAAGGTAGCTTTTCAACGATAATTCGATAATCGATAAACGTTTATGTGTAAGCGAGGATAGTTTCCGCTTATGAAAGTTTTTACAATTTTTGAGTGTAATGCAAACAAATAATATCATCAGAAACCATTAGGTAGAACAACACAGTATTGTAGTAGATTAACCCGTTCAATTGAATTGATAGCCACATTGAAAGTGCACCCTACAGTAGGGAATAAGAAATAATAAAGGTATTTATAAATATTAATAGACTGAAGAGAATATTATCAAATATTAAAAAACTAAACAATAATCAAATCCTCAATTTCTATAAGTCCCAATGTTTTTATGGAGTCAGCTTTTGTCGCTTCAAAATTTAAATTTACTTCTCAATTCTCTTGAGGGATATTTAGGAGCAATTGTTGGTTGGATTGCACCCCATTTTCGTAAATTTAAACCACTTTCTTTCAGATCTGAGTTATTTGTTCTTGTAATTGTATTACAGTCACCAAGCTATCTGTTCCATCTAGGCCATCATCCACATAGCAATTATCTTGAAGAAATTGCGCGGCCGGTGGATAACGAATGGTGTTGTCTTTTACCATTAGTTGTAAGCACTTTGCCGCCAAATACGGAGCAGCTCTTGTGCCATAAGTAACCGTGTTGAGCTGCTAGTACATCTTCGGGGAAGATTAAGACTTGTCTATACATTTTTTGGGCATCGGTTGTAAAGACGAACATTGTAAATCGAAATCTTAGCAGTATAGAGAACAGTTCGCTTTGCACTGTTGGTCCTGTATACATCAGGTCATTTATTGAGTGTCCTCATGATGTTTTGGCGGATGCATCGAACACTACGCGCAGCTTAGTGGTGGAGCTGTCAGGTCTTAACACGCAGTGGTGCTGCTGCTTCTGATTGTTGATCGAGCTGTTGCTGTATTATCATTGCGACAAGAACCCGCTTATTGTTGCACCGCTCTTGTAACAATTGCCATGCCGTATCATAGTTTTCAGCTGTAGCTGAAATATGACTTATTAGTTTTTCAGCTTCTCCTGCAACATTTGATTTAAGGTACCACATCTTTTGTACCGGGGGAAGTCGCTGATTGTCGACAAATTGAGAACAGAGATCGTGAAATTCTCTCCATTTTAGATAATCCCCATTGCATTTTGGAATGGTTACCTTAGGCAGCTGTAGAACGTTGTTTTGCTCAAATTCAGATCATTGTTCTGGTGCAATATTTGATGACAGCTTAAAACGTTCGATGATTTGTTTCTCAAGATTTGTGTATGGATCCATATTATATCCTACTTTCAGTGGATCATGACTGCTTTCCCATATTTTGGATTGGCTCACACAGCTTTTCCTTGAGATTCACATTTGCTGCTGTCGGATCAGGTTTCAGAGATCCCATCATCGCATTTTGTGTTTTAGTTTTGGAATTTGTTGAGAAGAGTGGTGGTGTTGTGTCGCTGTTGTTTGTAGTTGTCCTGATGGATACAGCGGGCTAATAGGCAGTAGAGTGTTGATTTGTCTCTTCTCTTTGCCTTTTTGAAGTTTCTATCATGGCTGATTCAAATGTTTCTCGGTATTTTGTTGTAAGTTCCGATATTTTGTCATAGTACTTATCGGTGAAGTACTTGTGGTCTATTGTAATATTTTCGATACACCGTATTTTGTTGTCGGAGGTTTCGACCATGGCACATCTAATATTCCGGATCGTCCCTCATAGTAATTTACTGTTTTTCTGTAGTCACTATATAATGGAAAACAAATCCCAAGATAAATCGCAATAAATAAACGGTAAAAATAGCCTACTTTTAGGCTGTAAGACTTATTAGATTATTTGAAATTCGAAATGTAACCGTATATTTAAGTACGGAATGAAGGATAACCACAATAACCCCATTATTGAAGTTTCGTGCTTCAAATTGTAATCCCGATGATGGGGATTATAATTTGACGAACGAAATCACATTCGAGCATACTATTTAACATTATCTTTTGCTCATTGTTACTAAATTCATGATATTATAATACAGGATGTTGTCTTATCGAGAATGTGTTTAAGAAATAAATAGTGAAACCAGCCGACGTGTAATAAACTATCGGTTACATTAGCATTCTTCTTAGATCGCAGGCTACGTATTTGCCAAAAGTCAAATGAGCATCAACTGAACGATACTATCCTGCAGACGAATGCTTTGAAGTTGTCTAATGACTACTAAGGATTCAACACCGGCGTTCTCATTTGTGCATAATGCTATACATACACGTAATCCCAGTGTCTCCGATCTGGCATAGTGGGGCTAATATATCAAAAATTCTTTGTAAAACATAAGAATTAAAAACTGATTTTTATACATCCAACACAGAAGGTAAACACGAATTAAAAACGACTTGTTGTGAAGTGTTTTGAAATAAGTTGGCTTTTCTTAAAAATGTTATCAATGTCATTCAACTTGAAACGAAATTTCTGCCTAATTGATAAATGTTCAACACCAGGATAGGTATTAAAAAATTTCTTCCTTTCTCTCTTTCTTCCGTAAGAGAAATGTGAAATATTCCAGGAGAACGGAAAGAGAACCGAACATTCTAATGAAATATCATCTCAGTCAACAATAATAAACCATTCTTTATATATTTTATTTATTTATTTCAAATATTTTTATATGTGATTTTGTGATTTTTCCAACCGATTCCACACTGCATGCATGCATTTTGTCACTTACTACACGAAGCCTCCACCAGCTTCACGCAACATACCCAACCAATGCAAGGACGATTTCGATTCATATCGCGTCCCTCGGTGCATTTGTTTGCTTAGTTGGCTGTGGCATCGAGCGACGAGAAGCGGCAACACGCTCGAGCACAGTAAATAAGTAAACCAGGAAATTGTGTATTCTATCAAGCGACAACTGGTAAACACTTCTTATTGAGGATCATTTCTATTTCGCCTGACAACGAAAGCTGCCACCACCCAACACTAAGGAAGCAAACATCGCCCGGGCCAGGAGAGTATGCCAACCACAGCCAAACGACAGCCAAGACAACAAGAACGACGACAACGGTATTTTGTTCAATTACCGCAAAATGACTTGTTACACAAAATGGACATGTGTTGCTTGGGGAATCAAAATGTTTTGTTCGTCTTCATTCAGCAGTTCCAGCGCAATTGATGCGTGTTGAGTGCATTTTGTGGTACCACACTTTTTGCGTCTCTCTCTATTTCTCTCTCTCTCCCTCTCGCTCCAGTAATAGGCGACAGTTGCTGGTCGATAATTCGATGTAATTTACTGTGTCACTTTATCTATTGGGAATGCAGATACGTTGACAAAGTTGTGCAATTTGCAGTCAATTTGTTACTCAAGACCGGCGTAGTTTTAGCGAGACATGAACAATATTCCATTCGAATATAGCCCTGATCGCATCGGCATATCAATCATCAGTCCCGGGAACTAAAATTATTTTAAAGGATTTTTATTACCTTTTTCATACAGAGGTTTTACATCCTTAACAGTCCTAAAAAAAGCAAAAAAGAAGTATACCTTTACGCCGTGATAAAGTGCATTTACGTTAATACTAAAAAATTCAATTATATTAATGCTTCTCGAAATTGAATTTGTCCCTTTGATTAAAAGTAAAGGGTGCATTCGCCAGAACTTTTTATTCATCATAGATAATGAACAGTATATTATATAGTTACCTTCGAACTTGTATATGGTAGGTGAATGCAACCGTGGTCTCGTCTCTATTGTCTATCGACTATCGACCACTGAACTTTGATTCTTGTGCCATACTAATAGTTTCCTTAGTAGTAATCATGTCTCGTATAACGACAGATTTATCGAAGTTGATGACATCTCAGATGAGAGGAAGTAATTAACTGATGTCGGGAAACATGTGGGCTACACATGCAATTCCGTCCACAAACTAACTTGTGAGAGATTCTCACTTGTAAAGGAATAATAGTAATTTCGTCACGGCATTATTTAAGCAGTTTGTAGCATAATTAGATAGATTGATTGTTTTCGATAAAGGACTTGGTGTTGATGACACAGTATTACGGTAGACTTGTGGGTATAATAGATTGATTAATTGTAGTCGTTGTGTCGTGTAGAGTGGATAAGAACGTTGTACTTATGGAGGATAACTTAATTTGTTTTGTTAACTATTGTTCAGTTGTCAGAGGGATTAGCCTCTAACATAATATAGTTACCTAAGTCCTATACTGACTTACAACGATATAGAATAATATTAACAATTTATTATTATTTTTATTTAGCAATTTAACAATTTCCCTTATAGATAGTTTTCATCCAGAATTACTTAACCTGTTGTAAAATGTCATAAAATCATTGTCATCACTATCACGACAGCTGAACTTTCTAGTAAACACAGCGCAATGTAAAAGCAATCATGTTGTGGCAACTGAACATTCAGCAGGATATTCGTGACTGGAATAAGAGCTTTGAAAAGGATAGGAGAGATACTCGAATATGTTCATTTTTAACCACAACATCAACAGACAGCATCATAAAGTCTCAGCGCCCTCCAATATTTATCTGCGCCGTTGAAATATTTATTTGTGAACATCAGCAGAAGCATCAGGCAGTGCTGGCCATGACCACCTCAAACTTTGTGTAAAAGTGGTGATGCAGGAAACAGAACTTCACTTGTGATTTAGTTTTCGACAAATGTCCAATGGAGAAAAGGACGAAAAATATTTCTCACCCAGCAAATCATCATTGCCACACTGGAACATCCATTAGTAAAACAACAACAAAAGCCGACGAGAAGATTTTGTTTTTAATTTTGATCGCTTACTGAGCTGGAATGTGCGGGCAGGATGCAAATGAAACATGGAATAGATACATTTCCAAAAATATAGAGTTTGGTTTTGTCTTGCTGATGTTTGATTTGATTTTAGCGAAAGTGTGGTGGAGCACGACCGCAGAAGCAATAAGTGCCAAAGTGCAAGGCTGGCAGTCATCACTTGTAGTTGATTTTGCTAGAGTCATGACCACGATTCGTTTAGAAAAGGAAGCCCGACCAATCATTAGTAAGCAGCAGTTAAAATATGAATATATTTCAACTTTGATCCACACTTTAATTGGCATCAAATATAAGAGTCTGATCATTTTGCATTCATCAGCGGGGCACAAAAATATAAATACATTCCAAAATTCACAATTAAGCGATACTAGTCAGTAAGAAGTGAAGTCATAAAAGTAACAGAGTCCTTAAAGATGACGGCTACTAGTAAGTGCCTTCCAAGAAATAATTACAGGCTTAGAGCTAAACTTTATGATGAAGTGTTAGTGAGAGGATAAGGAAACAGCTTTAGTTTTTCAGTAATTTCTTCTCTGGAAGCACAATAAGATACCTTAGGAGGAACTGAACTGAACTGAACGCAACTTTTCACTTATATTATCTTTTGAAAGAAACTATTTCTTATATACATACATTGCGGTTATTGTACTGCAGCCGTTTATCGCGATGTATGGGTACCTGTTGAAAAATAGTAAATATTAGCGTGTAAAAAATTTCCAACTGGTAGGTATCATCATATTTGGCTCTATAACAGTTGTCCGGTCCTGGCCACCCAAAAAGAAATCTCTCCACCGGTCCCGATTTCGAGACGGTGTCATCCAAATTTGCATCATTAAACTGTGGGCGTTCTGGTCTATGCCATCCTTCCAGCGTAGGCTTGGCCGACCTTGCTGTGGTGTTCCATAAATCCTACTGCAAAGGACTTTCCGAGCAGGATCCTTATCGCTCATGTGAGCTAGGTGTCATGCCGACCGGACCCTACCGAGCTTATCGCGGAGTCTCCGGAATCGTCCTTCCTCACATACGGGGCCAACATACTCTGTAAGACTTTTCTCTCGAACGCGGCTAAGAGGTCAGAATTATTTTTCCTTAGCACCCAAGTCTTGGATCCATAGATAAGTACTGGTATGACTATTGTCTTATACATCAGCAGCTTGGATGTTATGGTTAAATTCCTAGATTTGAAGAGTCTTGACAGACTAAAATTAGCTTTGTTGGCTTTGAGCCACCGTGCGCGTATTTCTGCTTCCATTTTGGTATCGGCTTCTACAGTTGACCCGAGATATTTAAAGGATTGCACTACTTCAAATTCGCGTTAGACTATTTTAATTGAGGGACCAATGTTAGAACTTCTATTCGCAGATGTGGCCACCATGTATTTTTTTGCTCTCATTTATGTGCAGCCCCAGATTTCGTTCCGCCCGGTCGATCTAGATGAAAGCTTCCTTCTCTTCGGTTTCATCGCTTCTTCACGTACCTACAGAGGATTCCCCAGATGATAAAAAAGAAGAATTCTTTGAATTTGTCGAATGGGAACTCCATGCCTGTCCGTAGTATGACGTAAAAATAGGTAGGGAGGCAGTACATTGGCACCCATAGCTTACACGAGAATACTAATGACAACGTACAACGAGTCATAGAGATGGCAGCAAGCAATAATATGGAGCCACTCGCAACCAGATAGACCGGGTTGATAGACTGTCGCCGCAACCCGAACCTGATGACGGTACGAACGTACCGAGGTGCCAACGTCGATCTGGTTTACTATCTTGTGGGTAGAGTGCTCCGAACGCGGATTGAATTATCACGAAAGACTACATCGGCGAATAAGAATCGAGTCAACACTGCTGTCTTTTGCAACGAAGAGACCAAAAACAACTACGGTCAAGCGATAGGACTCGCCCTAAATGCAAGGAGAGCAAGAGTTCTGTGGCTGAGGTATGAGACGCAATATACACCGCGTTGCACATACTGCAAAGACAAAGAAGGTAATCTGATCGCCGATCTCAAAGGCATCTTAGAGCGATGTGAAGAGCACTTTCATGAGTTGCTAAATGGCCAGCTAACTGAGAAATTGGAGGCGTCACCAAGTGGTAGGTATATATTGGGAAAAATGCTTGCGAAAAAATTGCTTCAATCAAGCGATTTAAGATGTTCGGGTGTTGTAACTTTAGTTTAGTATTTTTTCGAGAGAGAAAAGAGGAAATCATCATTGCAGATGTTTTACTACCTTTTTCATTTTTTTTTTTGGTTTCTTGCTCAAAAAGAAATTAAAATTCAGATCACCTTTCTGCAACATTGCTTTGCATTTTGAAAGTCTAATTTCAAGACTTACTGAGCAAAGAGAGGCGCTATTTTTCTGTCCAAACAGTATTCTATCAAGGTAAGTATAAAGCACAATACATATATAATATATACTATACTGCTTTGGTAAGTATAGAAATAAATGGCAACAAAGCTAACGAAAGTTGCCCACAACAATTTAACAGCTCAAATTAAGATTTATTACCCGCAATCAGGCGCACATACTAATAGTACCGGATCTAGGTCCTTCTTCACATAAAATCTAAATTTGTTCATGTTGTTGATGGATGAAGTTGCCTACTGTCGTAGCTTTATGTCCTACATTAACGTCAATCGTCTCCAATCTGTTTTGAATGTTGTGCAGGAGAACTTAAAATATTTGATACCCAACGCCCACAGCTATTTCCCTGTGTATTTTTTAACAACAACAAAGCACGCACTTATTGGACAGTGAAAATTTACATTCAGAACACTGATACGCGATGATACAAACGACGGAAGTCTAAAAGGAAAGGAAATGGTGCGCGAGGTTTAATGACCGGAGGCGCTTGCTGGAACAGCTACTTGGAGAGCGAGTCAGTCCGGCTGGTTTTTTGTTCTTCAAATATTCCTGGCGAGTAGGCATTGTCTGTCTATGCGTTTTTCTTTTCGGTTTACTAATATTTATTAATTCTAAATTTTAACGGTGCTTGGTGGCGGTATTAATCGTCGCATTAATATTCTCTGCAAGGCGGTGTTGTAAACAGTGGGTATACAGCGTGTAAGTCAGGAAACATCATCAATTTAGCTCCTTTGGTAAGAGATGGATGGAATAAAATCGAAAATTTTTAAAAAGTCAGTCAGACTCCTATGTCCAAAGTGATATAATAACAACAATTTTAATATTACGCCAATACAAGCAAAGTAATTTTAAAAAACCAAAATTTGTACCGATAAGTCTTGTGCCACCATGTGGTTGGTTACCACATGATGCACTTGGACGAGTTCACAAAAGGCTACAATTTAGTTCGCCACTTAGACAAAAATATAACTAAATAAATATATAATTTTTAACAAAAAGAAATCACAATTCACAATTTCTATTCTATTCATAAAAGTCACTCAGGCCAAAAGGACGACCACTTTGGTAAACGTACAGGACAATGATTACCGAAATTTGTTTCGATTGTTAGTCGTACAAAATAAATGTGTGCATAATGGCTGGGACACTTGTTACTGGATTATGCAAACATTTCATCTTATATACGAGAAATTCAAAAGTCAGCCGTAAAAGTGTATTGTGTGCATTTTCGGTCATAACGACGATGTGTGCTCGGTTGCCGTAAGAAATTCGTAATGAAATACATAGGAGACGTATTTGCTCTTTACGTTGATTACTTTATCACCGCGTCGCACAACTCCTACCAAACCTCAATTTCTATTTTGCTTATTAAATGTGTAGACGAATTTATTTGGAGTACGTGGTCGCACGTATCCAGCTCCAGCCAAACCACGTCTTACAAACTTGTTCAAGTGCATAGCAAAGTGACGCCAACAAATAATAAAGTTTAGCCGGAGGAGAGTTTTCTCGCTGTACTCACAGCTTTGATAAGACGGCCTCTGTCATGATAATATTTTGCATGCATGGATACTGGATATACTGATATCGTGGAAATAAAATACGGCCAACTGAATTCAGTAATACACTCCGTCAACTGAGTTTCAGTTGAGTAAAAGTGCAAGAACACCTAATGCTGCAAGTAAATTCTTTCAGGAAGACTTGTGCTGAAAATGATGATGGTATAATGTTAACCTCTCATTTTATAGTATTAGGCATTTATGCTGTAGTTGTTGGTGTAGCAGTTTTCAATCCTGTTTGGATTTTTTGGAGCTGTGGCAACTGCTGCTGTGTCAATTGGTGCAGTAAAAACGTATGCAAATAAAGCGGAGAATCCAGGTAGAGTTTAAGATAGCGTTTTTAACATTATTACGATCAGATTACTAAGTTGCTGTGTAGGTACAGAGACTACTCCTGTCATTTCATTAATGTAGAATATTTATCCTCTTCGATGCAGGAGTTCAAAAATAATAAGGCCCCGGTATCTGATGTCAAATGTTTATTGTTATACTGTGACAAGTATTACTCGCATATAGTGTTATTTACCCGAAGTCTTCACGGATCTGTTTATAAATTTCTTGTACATTCTCTTTCCCATTCTGCTTATTTTCAAAAATAAAATAAAATTTGAAAAAAATCGAAGGATTTCGAAATATTTGTACTGTGCAAGCGACTCCGAAGGTATTTTCATCCCATGTGAAAAACGAAGATCATTCGTCAATTGATGACAGAAAAGAGAACAGACAGGCACAGGTAACTTTCCATCAAGCTAATTCCAATGCATTGGAATTGTTCGAGAGCAATGTTTATATCAAGTGCTTCTCATCGATGCAAAATGCTTCTCTACTGCTTGCCTGGCCTTCAACATTTGAACAACTATCATTTCGACAGGAAAGAATATCAGTAAAACTGAATCTAACAAAAAACAAAATCACAGAAATAAATAAATAACAGAGGACAGCAACAGATAAACAGAACAACGGCAAGGATACTCTCATGAATCGGAAATCTAGAAATAAATCGGCGAAAAGGACGTTTTCAGATTAAATCCTTCAATTTCCTAAGTACATCTCGTGAACGAAATTGAATGCGATTTTAATAAATTAAATCCATCGCAGCAGCAGTAAAGCAGTCGTTGTCGTTCTCTATTGTGCTCTTGTGCCATAGTGCCTTGGAAGATAGGAGGACAAAGCACGTAATTCACTCGAAATAAGAAATTTATCCAACGGTACTGACACAACTGCCATCTAAGGATTTTTTTATCCTCCTTGAAACCAAATGAAAGTGCGTTCCCTTGCATTTTTTTTGGTGGATATTTATAGCAATGTTGACAAATCCACATAAATATTGAAAGGCTCATCGATGCAGTAAAAGCGTTTATTAAATGGAATCCAACATCGTATCTAGGGGTCATAGAGTGGTGTAAGGGGATGAATTCTTCATATCTTTGGAAAATAATGATAATTTTTTTATCTGATTCAAGTAAAATAATCGCGCAATATTTGCAGTTGGAAGTCGCGGTGTTTTATACTCGTACGAGTAAATGCGAGTATGTGGAATGGCGATATCATGCGGATTATAACACTCCTGTAAATTTATTTAACTTGGTTACAAGGATCTCTCTCGCGTAGGTCACATTGTACGGTCGTAAAATAAAAAAGAATAATATTTGAAAACAACCATCCTACAGGGCATAATATATTAATAAATCTCTGTGAACCGGAATCAAAGCTCGCCGGCGGGACTGGCATTGCAATTAGCTAATCACTGGACCACAAATTCTCGACCAACTGGCCATCGGTAGATGAACTCTTTGGTTATGCCAATGCAAGCATCACGCTGTGTTAGGGTCAGCGAATGAACACTGGTACGAGTATAAATTTTAGTTTCGTTCGAGGATCGCGAATGCTTTCGTTAAAGTTACACAAGCAAACATACAGACAAAAACGATAAACCACCAGACCAGTTACTGTTTTCATTCCGTCGAGGTTTCGCAATCTACAAACCAAAAGCCACCATTTCACCAGTCGAGCTACATCATGTGATGGTATGCGCGGAGCCGCGGGCCACTCTGACCGCGGCCGAACTGATTAAGTTCGACAAAAATGCTGAAATATATTTAAATCATCATCGGCAGGCGTAGGACGGCAGGACTGAATTATTTCTAATAACAAACACACTTACGTTACTGGACAGCTCTCCCACAAATATTGCATATCCTCGTGCTCCTTGCAACAGCCACCAAATGGTGAGAGTGAAAATTTGTAAATGGGAATTTCAGTGCCAATCGTAATGGTAATTACAGTAAAAGCTGAACGAATATCGCTACAGCTATATATTTGTTGGTTATGTAAAATTATTTGTATTGAAATCGCGCAAAACCAAAAATGCTTTAATGGTAAGCGAAGTCTGAACGTTGAACTCTTAGCAATATATATGTAATTGGAAATAAATTACACTGTGCCATTGTAAGGCGTCGCTGATTTACCCTCTTCGTCACCATATTTGTGCAGGTATTTTCCGTGCACATCAGCACATTTCGAAACACTTGAGTTATGCTCGAACTTCGAAGGGGGGAGATAACATCTATCCATGTTTTCTGCTTTGGCGTTACAAGTTCACATGGAAAATTGCATTTCATTCACATCACCATTTATCCTGAACAAGTCGGCACAGGCATCTACGAACCCAACTTAAATAGAAAAGCTGTTGCGTCGTCGTCGTTGTCGCGACCATCGAAACTGATAAAAACTCAATTTCCTGAGTGTGAAATATCGCATAAAAACAACATCAACGGCAGCAGACGGGACAACGTACTCGTAAAGGAAACTAATCCTTTTTACGTCACATCAACTGAGTGGCAAGAGAAGCAGTTGTTTGGATGTTCGTCGATAACATTCGAATCGCATTCGATGTGAATTCGTTCTGCAGATAAAATAATACCGTAATAAGTTTACCTTGCGCGGGAAAAACTTCAACAAGAAGAATTCTACAGCAAAACGCATTTTTTAGATTTAAAAATCACCACAAATCGAATAGCGGTGCAACACTCTGAGCAAAGTTGTGCGGCATCGAAATCCGAGGTGATTTTTTGACCTGTTCTTTGTCCATCAAGAATTACCGTTCAATTTCATGAGAATCAACCCAAAAGTGCAATCGAAAACTATAACTATTTAAGTTGTGTCTTTATAGAGGAATTTAACATTACTGGTACATACAGGTGTGAGGGAGTTTGTGCTGCCTAAAATTTTTCTTCCTTTGAAACTAGGAAAACTACGCTATACTTTCATGAACGTGCTTGAAATATTCAACTGCTATAATAAAATAGAGCACAAGTAAATTTCTAAAATGTTAATTAATGTTTTTCTACATCATTTTAATATCCCTTAAGGATAATGGCAAAATATGTTCCACATTTAAGGGAAACTGATAGCAGACGTTTTTGAGCTCAAGTGTTGGCTTAGTTTCCAATATGGTGTCTCGGCTACGCGTGAGTTGATGGTGATTTGTTTGATGTTTCAACTCGATTTTACTTGCCATCTAATAGAGCATCTATAGGAGAAACATTATATTATATCATCGTGTAAGCTTCAAACTTCTACTACCCCTTTTTTATTATATTCCTTAACAAGAACTCTAAGCTTACTTTGTATTTCCTGAGCATAATTAGCGGTAACCACAGCACGACCATTACAAATGTCATGCAAGGTGCGTTACTTCACGTCCTAGAATGGTGTAACAGAGAATGGCTTTCCGTTAATCCTTGCAAAACCGTTCTAGTGCCTTTTACGAAAAGAAGACTTTCCGAGTTGGGACCTACAATCATAAAACGCACTACGTTAGAGTATTCCAGTGAGGCTAAATATCTTGGAATCACCCTTGATAAACGACTAAACTGGAATTCTCTTATCAAGTCCGCTGCACTAGGGCTTTGTGGGCCAATAGGCACCTCTAAGGCAGATTTTGGGGTCTTAATCCTAAAGTGATACCTGCATTGGATGTATAGTATGATGGTGAGACCAATTATCACGTACGCGGCCATCATATGGTGGCCGAAAGTTCTTAAACGCATAACGGCAATTAAGCTTCAGAAGCTACAAAGAATTGACTGTCTAGGAATAACGGTAGCCACGCGCACCTGTTATACGACTGCATTAGAAGCTGTTGTAGGGCTTTCACCCCTGCCAATATTCATTAGAAAGACGACCGCTAGATGCGCTATTAAAATGCAACTAGAATATAGATGACTATGTGGGACACCTGAAAATCCTTGACTCAATTCCAGAAAGAGGCATGTTTTGCACTATCCCTGACACCATGTCCAGGGAGTACTGTTTCGGCAGCTTATTTGTGGTTAAAATTTTGGATCGGACAATCTAGTCTAATAGTGCTCCAGCACTGGACAATAAAGGTCTAAAGTGGGAGCTGGGGTATTCGGACCCAGGACATACTATCCTCCATTAGCGAGTATCTTAGATTAGTTACACCCTACGATGCAATAAATCTTTTTAGGTCACAGTGTCATCCAATTGGGCATCTCCAAATGTTTGTATCAAGAAATTTACTGCAGTTTTAAAAAGATCTGTTATAGAATTGGTGGGTGAAACGCACAAATTTTATGTTTTTGTCATGGAAAGTAATAGAAAAACCAAAGTCCGATCCTAGTAAGCCTTTTTACGTAAAGTAAATAATCTTTCAATGACTTCAAAAACTTTCGAAAGACAAGAACAATGAACGCCATAGGTGGGATGACCTACAGAGCAGCTCACATGAGATCAGTGGCATACAAGTAAAGTCACCACTATCTACATACCTTCCAGCTCGAGTGCTCCTTTCTGAGTACATGAAGAGCCCGATAACTACTCTAATAATAGAATGCTTGAAATCTGTTCTAAAAACAGCTCTTCATGCATCTAAACAGTTTTGCACCCTGCGAATGCCACCACTTCAGTTATTACATGCAACACGTAACTGCAGTACAATTATTTGAAAACTGTTTGTAAATAAAGTCGGCTAATTCGTCACGCTGAATGCCAGTTTAACACGAGTGTTCTTGGCGGTACATGTAAGGCGGGAACTGTGCGAAAACCAACAATTGAACTGCGAGAACGACCAATGCGCCACTCGTGACATACAAAAAAGCCATTCATAACAATGCGCTAGCGTTCAATATAGAATCGCGCCATTCTGTTCAGTATTTGTTAACTTGTCCCCTTGGAAAGCCACACAACGCCAGTGCCAGAGGTAGTACTTATACCGATAATTGCATGGCTGCGGACAACGAATGGGCCGTGTGCCTATTTTAAAAGGCGCACAGCTGCGACATGATTATTGTGTGTGTTTATTCCTGCACAGGGCTAATTCACTGCTCACTGGTCAGAATTGCAAATTACTTTTTTGTGGAAATACCGCAATAATTTCTCGTGCATGGTGTTTAGCACCAAATTGTTCCTTAAATGGAGTTGAATAATTTCTTTTGATTTTTCTGAGAATAATTTCATCCCAGTTCCAATAAGAAGATCATATTTATGTATATTTCTGAATTAAAAATTTTATAGGCAAGATTTTGATGTGGATTTGTTAAATTAAAGATGCAGACTACGAATTTGCTTTTATTTGATAAATATTTGAACCTTTGTTCAATGATATTTGACTAAGGTTATATTCTAACTTTTGGTTTTCAAGGGTTCGTTCCTTCATGTTGCCCCCACAATAAAAAAAATTTCAAAAGCAATTAAATATTTCCGAAATGGTCCATGCAATTAGTTCACAAACGAAGAAGCCATGCAACCAAATACTGGTGATTACCTCATTATATCTGGTCGGCTATGGAATGGTTATTTCCACGGCCGCAATGCTTCTCCAGCCGAATTTGTGCAGGTAGTTCTTGTGCAAATACAGAATGGCGCATAGTCGCCATAGAACTTTGATTGTCCTTGGTGTACACAAGCTGCCTAAACACATTTGTAAGCGGCCAATTAGCCAATTACCAGACAAAATTCGAGTTCATTTAATGCCAATTACTTCTCATCAGTCACCATTTGCTGTAAAGTGGTTACGGGTCTACCTTAGGCGGTTTACCGTTCCAAGTTAATTTTCCAAATTTAGTTGATTTCATATGGAAACTACGGCTTTCGGTCTCTTTGCCATGTGCAATTGAGTTACAATTACCGGAGTAACAAAGTCTCACGTAAACAGCACAAAACTTTGAGGTTGATCCGTTTGACCGGATAACCAATTTAAGCGCGAGCACTGAATTGGAACTTATCTGATTGTATTTGCTAACGCGAGGCTTTCTAAGTACATGCTACTGTTTTGCAGCAACATTTATATATCATATTAATAAATGATAACAATGAGAGTGAAAGTCTCTTAAGCATCGCATGAATTGATTTATAAAAAAAATTTCTAATGGTAAAGTCAAGCAAAGTCAAGTGATGATCTTCTCTTCTTTTTTTTCCTTCAATGTAGAGTTTGGTCGGTTAATACATGTCCTGAGGAGCATGTCAGATATATATATAATATACTTGTACTATAAATGACAATTTCTCACGTACGCACGCCAGGATAGTATAGAGTCTGAGACCCACACCTCGAGTACCTGTTTGAAGCAATTGTTTTCCATTGCATGCATAGTGGACACTCATCCCAACAGCGCAGTGTTGACTGCAAGATAAAACAAAGTGTTCGCTTCTCGGAACAAGACAACTTCATCATTGTAATCATGGAGTAGGTAGACGTCCCAAGTATTTGCGCCGGAATACAACTCTTGACAGGGTGGATACTTTTTAATTACTTAGGGAAATTGAGTTGTGCAACATTCCAATTCAAGTCGCCTCATCGCCGTAGACAAGGGTGTACTACATGGATACAAGGGTAGAAAGTTTGAGCTTTCTGCTCGTTGTTTTGTTTTTATTTACTCGTTGTTGATGGTTGATGAAAATTACAAAATTTTACTTTGTAAAATTTAATTTACAAAGTAAATTTTCGGAAATTTCGACGGTCGAGGTAGTCATCCAGATTGAGAACTTGCTGCGTTCTTGTAAGATGCTGTAAACATTTCCGCAATGGATTAAACGTTAGTTCTCGATTCTATACATAAAAGATATTACAATTACAGCTGTGTAAGGACACTTCACAAATGGTACAGAATGTAAATTCATGTATTTGATTCCAAGGAGGTGTAACATTTTCCTATATTTTCTGACATTTTAATTAGGGGTTTTTTTTTAAATTTACTGGTTTTTCTTGAATTTCTTCATATTATTTAAATTCTTGTATTCATTCAATTCTTGTATCAAAATCAATACTTAAGTTAGAATTAATCTTGCTGACCAGATTATTTTGGAATTACCGGTTTCACTTGGCAGAGATTCAGCGGTAGCCCAACAACCCAAAGAGGGGAATCTAAACTACTGAGAAAGTTTGCTGCAGAAAATACTGGAAAATGTCCAAAGGGAACTCCAGATTGACACTGGATAACTGAATTACACAAGAATTCTTGCAGGGATTATGTAAAGCAGTAGCCGAACAGAGCACGTTCAAATAGAGAGTAGATTCTGAGGCCAGTAGGGTATCGATCTAATTTGTCTACAAGTGGAAACTTAGCATTTTGTGTGTGTATGTGACAAGGTTACCGGACGTGGCACGTGTGTGCCATTGAAACCAACAAGAATTCAATTCTTGCAGTTTCCCAACTTGTACGTTTTTCTTTCCATCGTCACTCGAAAGAAGAAAGCTAAATATGAAATCTATTGAGGAACGTAACAACTCGCCAATCAGACTATATTTTTCAGTTATATAGGTTACGTATTGATTTTTACCGTTGAAATAAGTAGCTGCAAAAAGTTGTAGAGTAGATATCCATTGAATATTTCCTTTAAAAAATTAAAGTTATGATTGAAAGAGACAGCAATTTACAAACTTCAGTGTATAAAGTAAAAGCTCTTAGGAAATATCCGCTGCGAAAACAACGAATCATCAAGAACATATTTTCTGGCTTTTATTCACAAATATGCTTCTCTTAATATCCTCGTACTCAGTGATATTTTACCTCACTAAGGAGATAATAAGTGTCTAAGTATATTTCTATAGGAAAATAAATCTTCGAGGAAGCAACGGGATAACAAATTTCAACTTCTTCGGCGGAAACTCGTAAATATTACCTACGGCGCAGTTGCAAAGTGTTGCGCCAACAACTGCAGTTTAGCTGAAGAGAAATTTCAAACAAAATTGTTAGCAAATCCTTTAGAGTTTATCGACATCCTAGCGGCATAGAAATAGACACGGAAACACACATCACATTAGTGCTTCTTGGAAGGCAGACGAAATAAAACCGACGTTTTCACCAGAGACCGATTTATTTTACTGCAGCACCAAGGCTTACAATGGAATGCATCGATTTTCGAAATGGTTCCGAGTCCTCATCACACATCGCATATAATGCACACCTGTACACCTTGCAATTCCTTCATCGGAAGATCTAATGCTCCTTTGTGGTTTTCTATCATTGTGTTGTGAACTGTTCGCTAAATGAAAAAGGGATTTTCACAAATTGATTGCTGCTGTACCTGTTCTTTAACCATCTTGTGTGTGGTATCTAACTTAGAGATATCCAGTATATGTAGTAGAGGAATCCCGGTCCATTGACCTGTTACATCCTTCCTATAGCAGGTTGAAAGCAAATTCTGGGAATAAATTTAACACTTAACAGCCGATTAGAGAGAATTGTATAATTTTCGGAAAATTTGGAATTGGAAATTCCATCAATTTAGCTGAAGTTGAGCTGATACTGGTATCTCATTTCCATTTGCTTAAATAATCCAGCTTAGTGCTTAAAATGATTCGAATATTTCATTTTTGTAGTAGTTAAGTTTTTTTTGCATGTACTTCGATGGCTCAATCACAAGCCTTTCGACTCACATCGCACAGTATTTTGCGATGAAGCAGTGTGGCAAAAATCGTCAATTATGAATTGTTGCACTAGTGACAAGCACTAGTGACAGATTACTAAAAAGTCATATTCAATAAAAAATTACGAATTAATTTCTTAATTTTAATTATTTTTCCAGCCGATTTTACTAAAATGGCCCAAAAACACTGAACTCAGTCAAGCCAAGAGAATAAAAAGTGCTACTAGAACGATCGTAACACCACGTCGCACAACAAACTTGATTGAATTATGATGTGTGCGGAGTCTACTATGCAACGAATTAGAATTAAAGATCATTAAGCTTTCAATTGTTATCATAAGCGAAGAAAATAACTCAATTCGAGTTTGTCTAAAATGAATGACCAGCTTAGGCGATTGGAATTCGATTTAATTCATGATAAGTAAACTGTTTGGATTGACGGAAAAACACAGAATTATAAATTTACAAATTGTATAAAATTGCATCTCTTTGAAGGACACTAACGGAGCTTAAACTCTGATTCTATTCAGAGAAATTATTGTAGAGATATTTTTCAGATTAATTTTTTTCTTATAATTTTCACTCAATACACCTCAATCGAACATAATAATGCAAGAAAGTATTTGCTGTTTTTTTCTCCCCACTCAGTTAGTTGCCTTTTCTTCACAAATTGATCCAATTTATGGTTATTCGATGGCAAGTTGCGAATAAAACGTTTCTTTCAATCCATAATTTATTGAGTTTTACCTTCTTGAACACGTAAAGAGTACGATTATTATAATCGTATCAATTCCATGGGGCTATGTACAGTTTAGTTCTACGATTTTATTAATAATGATGCGATATTTCAGCACAAAATTGTGAAATTTTTAAATTAAAATATATTCAGGGAAAACAACTATGCTGGTTGGAGGGTTATATTTTTTTGTAAATTTCCCAGCACTCATCTAATATCCTTCCCTTTGCACAATAAAAAACCTGTACGCTGGGAATCTCAAATTTAAAACTTCGGTTCAAGATTAATAGAAAAATTCTTTGAATAAAAATACATTTTAAATACACCAAATAAAAAGTATAAAAATACTTGAAAATGAAAAGCATTGGCCCCATGCAATAGATAATTTATGCATGAATATTTGCATGCGTACTACGTTTTTCATTTTCAATTATTTTTTTAGTTCATTTTAAAGATATGGTATAATAAAAATGTATTTTTATTCAAATAATTATTTTCTTCTCTTTAGTCTTGTGTTTGTGAATTTTTTTTGCATTGTCATCTAGTGTCATCTAGCTCATCAGAAAATTAGTTTAAAACCAATAACGACATTTCTTTTGAACAGACAAGGAAAGCGCGTTAATAAAAACATTTTAAAACTAAAACGTCATTCATAACGGTTATCTTGGCTTACCTTTCAACATCTACTCGGGAGTCAAACAAGGTTGCACCATTGCTTTTCACAATTGTCATCGACTGGGTGATGAAAATAGTAACCCGTACTCCATCGGGTTTGCCATGGAATGTTTTTCACCGCCTAGAAGACCTGGACTATGCCGATGATATCTGTCTCCTATCACAATCGCTAGGTGACGTGGAGCGAAAATTTAACTCACTAGAACTCTACGCTAACAAAGTGGTTTTAAAAATTAACGTCTCAAAAACAAAACTTCTTCGCGTTAACGCTAGTGGAACATGTGATCTCTCGATTGACGGACATCCGATAGAGGAAGTCGATAGGTTTTGTTATTTGGGCAGCTGGATGTCAAAAAATGGTGGTGCTGACTCAGATGTGTGCTCTCGTGTAAACAAGGCGCGACACTCCTTTAGCATGCTAAATAATATCTGGAACTCCTCGCAAATCTCCCGGAATCTGAAGCTAATGATCTTCAGATCAAACGTTCTCTCAGTACTCTTGTATGGCTGCGAAACGCGGAAAGTCACAGAGTCAATTGTGACGCGCTTCCAATTCTCCGTCAATAAGTGCTTAAGGAGGATACTGAGAATAAGATGGCCGGACATTATCACCAATCAAGACTTGTGGAGAGTAACGCAGCAGGAAGCAATCGCGATCACCTTCAGATGACGAAAATGGAGCTGTATTGGCCACACTTTGAGAAAGCCAGCGGTCGATATAACGAAACTAGCGCTCGACTGGAATCCACAAGGAAGCTGAGGAGTTGGCCGTCCTAGCAAGACATGGAAAAGGACAATAGAAGAGCAAGCAAGATCCCAGGGGACCGTGTGGCGTCTCTTAAAACCTCAGGCGATAAATCGAGTTCGTTGGCGGGCATTTGTAGAAGCCCTATGCTCCCCCGTGGTGTAAAGGAAAGAAAGAAGAAGATGCTCCAAATAGCTTAGACTTCAAGATGTACCTTAATTGTAATGTTTAGATACTACGAATTAAGTGTACCAACTGAGCACTGTGTAGTGACTCGAAATCAATGGAAAAGTATTCTTATTTATATATAAAAATATTTATAGAAAGAATGGAAATGTGTGAAGTAATAGTGACGTTTTTGAAACATTCCAACGTTTTCTGTTTTTCTATTTGCCGTTCCCAGGTGGATAAAGAGCAATCAAGTACATCGCTCGAGCAATCAACTTGGAACAAAGGCCCCAGCTCCCGTCAATTAAAGTCGAATGAATATTTTGCATTACCACGTGATGGAAAAAAATTATTAGTCGAGTGAGCTAATTTTTTGTTAGAGCCAATGTGATGTTCAATTTTACAGAGCTTTTTTTTCGTTTCTTTTGCATTTGTTTTATTTTGGAATAATAAATACCTGCGGAGCCAGCTTAAGTAAGAACTAAAAATATCGGATAGATATTCTATAAATAAAAAACACTTAAAAAGAACTTAAATATTTATAACTTTCATAACTATTTTAATAGATTCTTCACACTTTACCTTCGAAAAAAACTTTTACTGTAAACGTATTTACGAAAAGTTACCAATTCATGGGTACAAAGAATTTAAACGCGAACGACATTCACTCGTGAAGGACGTCCAAAAACAGCTATTGTGCCAGAAAATAACGATGCTGTGAGAAAACTGATTGAAGAGGATCGTCACTGACTTATCGGGAAATCGAGGCATGCCTAGGCATTAGTAACACCAGCGTACATACGATCTGACATGAACATTTAAAGGTGCGGATGCTATGTGCACGTTGGGTTCCACATTTTTTGACAGAGGCACAAAAAAAGGTTCGTGTCGATTGGTTGAAAAATTCGTTGAAGGTACTTCCAAAAATGTATCAAAGATCGTGACAGGTGATGAGTCATGGATATTTGCGTATGAGCCGGAAAAAAAGGGCAATCGACTGGTCTTCCAATTCTAAGAAAATCCAACAAAAGTTGTGCAAGCTCGGAGCCTTTGGAAGCAAATAGGCGTGTTTCTTCACGAAAACCGGTCCTGTGACTACTGTGGCTCTTGAAAATCAAAAGACAGTCAATTCAGCTTGGCATAAACCATTTGTTTGCCTGAGGTTTTCAACAAATTGAGAGAACACAATCCAAAACGGCGAATCATTTTGCATCACGATAATGCGAGCACTCAAACGATCGAATTGATGGGTCACCCGCCTTACAGCCCCGACTTGGCACCCAATGCCTTCTTCCTGTTCCCAACAATCAAAGATAAGATTCGTGGCAAACGATTTTTTGGAGCTTTCATCTGCGGACTGGAAAAAGTGTTTCGATAAATGGTATGCAAAAGTTAAAGATCTTAAAGGCGAATATTATTAATTAACCCCGTCTAATTGAATCACAGAAATGAATTCCTCTGCTATTGCGTTCGTTGTTGTTTTGTGTGTTTCTTTTTTTTTAAATTTTTCTATTCTCTTGGCTTAAACAAAAAGTTCTGGCGATATATATTTTTTATGCAATAAACGATAAAAGGATTTATCTCATTTAATTTATGTGTGTCGGTAGAAGTTGAAATAATTTTTGATTACACTTAGTTTCTATATTTTAATCTTACAGAGTACTCTACCAAGAATTAAAGTGTGGTATGAAGGAAACGAACATAATCTAAAGTTTTGATGAGAATAAAACTAATTGCTGCATCTTAAAATATCATTGATCCGACTTCTTTCTTTAGACTCGCAGTAAGACTTAAATTGGAAAAAAATGAAGCGACCTTTCTATTGGTAGGGAGGGCGTACAGTGGAAAACCATTTGAATTTATCTCGATTTCCATTTATTTCTAATGAGAATTTGAATGTCGGACGAATGTCTTATCACAGCACAAAAGAAAAATCAGAAAAAGTTATAAAATCACAAAAATGACTGGCACAAATTACTTTTATTCGCTTTCGTAACTTTTTTCTTTGCAAGCAGCGGAGATCAATAATTCATTAAGATATCCTTCAATTGCGATATTTTCATAAAATAGAATGTACTTCTTTGAAAGAGCGATGAACGGGGGCGGCAATACCCTCGAAGATATCCTGTTAGTGTTCTGCTTGCTATTTCTATTTGTGTAGATGTAGATTATGTAATGTCAAATTTATTATTACTGCTTGTGTGTTCGTACAGCGACTGTTGTGACTGCAGACCATGAACAGTATCAATAACGTCAAAATCATTGCGAGCGCATTATACCCGGGAACACGATCTTTTATTGTTGCTGTACATATGACTTCACTTCCATGGACGACGACATTGCTGTGTTCGTATGTTTGTGTTATCGGTTCATCTCTTTGAGGCGAAACTGAATTAACAGCGGATTAATTACGAACAACACTGCGATACATAAGGAGGAAATCACTACCAGCTGCCCGAAGTAGTCCAGTCTGCCCTCTACGCCTTCAGGATTTCGTGTACTTCGCTATGGTCATTATTGATAGCATCGTCTACGGCGAATGATTTGTAATGAAAAACGTTTGTTTTGTCTATTTTTTGCTATGTACACACGCGTATTAACTATGGCAAGTATCCTGCCAAGTCAACACTTGTATTAGAGCAAATGTTTGGACGAGCAAAGAGTCGAGTCTCTTTGAGTGACGAATATTCCAATCGTAAAAAAACATTTAACATTAAATTGAAAAAAGTTTTAGCTCAGAATAGGATGTCCTTGCTGGTACTGAGTTTACTGATGAAAGCTTGTTAAAACATTAAATTATAGTTGCAATGAATAAGCTTGGATGTTTTTAAATTAAGTTTTAAGAACTAATTAAAAACTGTCAGTTTAGTTGATAAAAAGTGTATTACACATTTACGTAAAATTTTAAATGACAACATGAAATCGAACGAAAACGAAAAATTATTGAAGGTATCGTCAATGTACGTCAAGTATGATAACTAACAATGCAAAGGGATTATAATTTTTTTTCACACGCCCATAGACGAAAGTGACTGTTTCGTACGCTATAAACTAGCCTCGAAAGTAGCCCATAACAACACTAGTTATGTTATGATATAAACGTCTTTTGTTATTTACTACAATATCAGCGAACACATTGCGCATGAGCAAGAATTCTCTTTTGTTTGTCGTTTGTGATTTCTGCTTCTCTCTCGATTTAGCAGAAAAACCGGTTTGGACGCGTGAAAAATTCATTTCTTTGTTATTTACTGCAGTCACAGCGAACACACATTCTCACATTTCTGCTTCTCTCTCTCGATATAGCAGAAAAACCGGTTTGGACGCGTGAAAAATAGCGTACATGACTTGCAGAAAAGTGCTCATCGTGCTCGTTAGATTGCCGAACTCGGCTACCGCCTCGTTCTTCAAGCTTCGACCTCGCACGATAAACTCCACTTTCCTTGCTCGTTCTGTAATATACTATTACATTACGATTTCTGCCTTGGACATCATTTTATTTATTTCTAAAATAGATGGTACCAGCATTTAAGCATAGAAGACTCACAAAACACAGTTACTACCCATTGCATCAGGAACAGAACATTTCAGTCCATCGAAGGCCGTTTCATACTAAAGCTCCAAATATGCTTTGGATGTTTTCTTCTGACAGAAAGAACGCCACATTATGTTTTCTAAATAAAACAGCTTATGTTTAAGATATCAAAACTTATTTCAGACTAGCTAAATTACCCAGCGTTACTTGTTTGCCCCCACCACACTACCCTCCACCCAACTGACCACCTTTCAGCTACCCTTCAAGACCCACCTTGAGCGAGAAAAGTGGAGATGACCAAAACCGGTTATGAGCAACGCCAAATTACTCTGGGAATGTGTGTTCGCTGTGACTGCAGTAAATAACAAAAGTATTTTATATATTAACTCACTAATGTGTATAACGGCTACTTTCGAAGCTAGGTTATAGTGTATGAAAGTCACGTTCGTCTATGGGCGCGTGAAAAAATATGAACGAAATGATTAGGTCGTTTGCCTATGGTGATAAACATGTCACATCAGCAACAAAGGCAAGCGACCCAAAGTACTGGAATGCAATAATGCTGACCAACACAATATGGCATATTAGGTCAGGAAGGAATACAGACTTATACGTATTGATAGATATTCACATTATATTATTCACATTGTATTAGAGTCTTCGGTTGGCGCCGTGGCTCTGTGGATAAGAGCATGGCTTCTGAGCAGGAGGTTCGTGGTTCGAATCTCAGTAACACCAAAAGTATTTTTTCGCGGTGCGAATGTCTGGCAAACGTCCGAAAGTAATAACTTGTCACGGAAAGCTTCTCAATTCGCAGCTCGGATCTGGCATTAAGTTTTAGGTCCCCTCCATTTGTGTGTAAAAATATACATGCTCAACACAAATGGTTGCGAGAAGTTAGGCCTTGGACCGCAAAGGTCTGTCGCGCCGATTATTATTATTATTAGAGTCATCGGACTATAAATAAGAACAAGATTTTTAAATAAAGCTGGCTAGGATATAGGTCATTGCAGCGAACGTTTCATAAGTTTTATTGGGCTAGACAGCGCTGGATAGTTCTCTCCACTTAAGCCAATATTGTAATCCCATCTTGGGTGCAGGAAACTGCCAAAGGTCTAAGCTGAAGGCGCAATAGCCAGAGCTAGCGGATGTCCAAAAGGGAACACCGGTACTCGTCGGATCCAGTCCATCCACTTTGTCAAATTATATCCACTGAGGCTGTTCAAACCTTTACATGGCGATCCTGCCAGGTACAATTGGTACAAAGTCGCAAATTATTACTTAACTTTTACATCATACCTAAACATTTACGAGCTTCGACGTCAATAATTCTATTTTCAGATGCCAGATGTGAAGCATGTGGTCCCGTCTTATTTAAAACTCATATGCTCCAAATCAACCCCTCCCAATTTGCCGCAAAAATAAAGTCAACATGATCCGATTGCTATATCCATTGACTACAAGTGCGTCAATCATTAAAGAAGAAGTATGTGCCAATGACCACTTTAACATAGAACCCACATGACATGGCTTATGGTTGCTGACTTGCCCAAATACAAAAATTTTGCTTATCAACGAAACTGTTGACACAGATATGGGCTGTGAACGTAAAGTTTTCACAATCGAGTACGATTTTTGATAGAAATTTTTATAATTTGCAAATGTTTCTTGAAGCGTGTAATTTTGCATGATTGAATTAAAAGTATAGACGAGTTGAAATGTAAACACAACACAGCTTCACAGGTAACTTAACAAATAGCCGAGAAACCATATTGCAAGAATGGTGCGTCCTAATTGAAAACCCCTTTACTGTTCTCATATTGTAAAAAGCCACAAGTTGGCTTTAAAATCATAAACTCCTTTAAGTAGCCCTTTAATATAAAGTATTCAGTAAAAAAATTGATAAATACATTAAAGAACGGTAACATAACAACTGAGAATGAGTTTGTTGTTTGATCCTTTAAAGAACGTTGAGAAACCTTGTAATTACCTCAGGCTTATCGGATAACCAAATTACCGGCAGTCACACAAACTGAACGAAAATGCAAAATCTTCTTATTTTTCCTCCTTCTCTAAAGTTGTAAATCCAGCACATTTTAGTTCATCAAAAAGTGAGTCTCACATTGAAAAGAGTTTCTTGAGCGTTTCTAATCAATGTCATTTCATCCGTCGCGAAAACACAATTCTATATAGAAATGGTAATGGTAATGGAATTTCGTAAATGATGGATAAGTTTCCTTTAAATTCAGTTTATTTACTTTATATTTTTTGAATTGGTATGAGGGGAAGGGGAAGTGATTGATGTGGTAGTAGAAAGGACTAACCTTTCTTGTAATTTCGTAATAAAAAAACCTTAACTTACTTATGTTTTTTTTTCTTTTTGTGAGTCAAATTCAAATAAATCGCAGCAATGCAGTTAACGTAGCTGCTAAGCTGAGGTGTTAAATAGTTTGTTCCCTTTATTTCTGTATTGTAATTCTACAAACAATTCAAAACATGGGTAAAATGTACAGTTCTTTGAGACCAATTTGAATCACTAAACAGCCAAACAAACAAACCAACCCACAAAGGATATGCGCCGCTCGCCCGCAACACATCAACATCATTTCTCGAATAGACTGAATTAACACTTGTACTCGTACCATATATTTACATATCCCATGTGTGTTCATCAGTCTGCAGTCGAAGCCTCGGCAGGATGCACTTGTTCGCCCTTTAAACGGGTTATTCATCCTGTTAGCTGTTCCGCTTAGTGTATGTATTTTTATCCTTTTTCGACACTTTTTTCTTGCCACTCTGCTCTGTGTTGTTTCTGTGTAACTGTAGAGTTTCGCGTGCCGCTTACAGATTGCATAATTACTGAGATTGCTATTGCAGTAATTGCATGATTGAAGGAGCGGTAAACTACCAAACACAACCCATTGCCATTGCCCGTATATTTATTTATCCAATGACTGTGAATGAGTATTAGGTATTTCTAAAAGCTGCCTCGAGTGCTTTCTACTCTATATGAGAAGCAACATTTGCCGCACGATTTGTTCAACTGGTAGCATTAATACTTTATATGCATTAGGTTCTTTATCTATCAAAGGATACACGTGAACTCTTTATTAGCAAAATTAACGTTACAACAAAAAATAATTAGCTAATTATGCATTTTCAATTTCATAAAGCCCATAAATAAAAATTTTGTCTAATAGAGTCGGATAAACATTGCAAGATATCATTTCAAATATAAAATTAAATTAAATGTATAAAAATATAAAGTACCATGAAGGTATAAATTAAAGCTACTGCACCCAAGTGTATGATGTTTGTAATCTTAGTGCAAATAAAAGGCTAAGAAAAAATATTTTATATTGTCAATCACACAAGGATATGATACTCGAAGGAGACGAGCGTGTCACGAATTCCTTATGAGAAGTAATAAATGCGAAAGGGTGTCTAGCAAGCATATTCTTTTCTAAAGCCCGACAACTGCAAAAAAATCACAAAAGAATCTCCACACCAAACCGACCGTTTTTTTTTTCGCTTTCGTGCCGACCGTACAAAGTAACTGCTACAAAGGCAATGCGGCGCCTTGTCACCATAATGAAGAGCAAGACGCTGTACAACACGTGCGTTAAATTAAAACGATTTGTCCTCTGATGCCTCAAAAAAAATCTAAATCAGATTTCAAACGAGGAAATTCGTGCGAGCAAAACACCTCGAGGCGTCTATCTGGAAAATAGATTTCATTGTTATTTGTTTCTCCGTTGTTTGCTTGTTTCTTCCCAATGATGAAAAACATGAATGATAAGTATGTATCTCGCACCGTATAACGGTCTCTTCCTTCGTTTATCGAAAATGAGATTTATTATGAGACAAAAAGAGCAAAAACAACATCAGGGCAATCCTTGTGGCGACTCTTTATGAGTATCTCTTTATGTGTCCTTTTAAAGTCATAAAAAGCAAGCTTTCAGTCGTCAATACATTGGAAAGCAGAAATGTTTTGATGAAAAATTCAAGCGGTTATACATATTTACAAACGTTTGTCTTTTAAAATTACGTTAAATCCTTGTCTTTGTTGCTAAATTAAGTTTAACATTTTTGGGATTTAAAGTGATAATACTTGCTGTTCAAAGATTATTTTATGTTTTATTTAGAAAGTTGAATTGGCACTTTGGATATTATTTACGAGATCATCAAATAGTACACATTATACACCTATTTATAAAAAACCTTTAATAGCTTCTTTTTGTGATGACAAATTAAGACGATCTCTTATTTGTCAGCTTAATTAGTGCAAGAATGGAATGGAGACTCAATGATGTTCATATTAGAGGTTGGCTATAATAGTCTACCCCACTGCACTCAAGTTAGTTTGCATACAACAAAGGTTAAAGCACAGAAGGTGCCCATCACTATCTAGTAAAGAAGACAGAAGGAAGGAAGGAAGGGTGCGCATTCCTTGATATTGAAGTTGCTTTCGATAAACCCGCTACGACTCAATAGCAAGAGCAATTAGTAGCAGATATATCGAGGACTCGACCAATCAAAAGGTAAGGGCCATCCTTGAAAGTCGAGTTATTAATTCGTCCTCAGGAGGGGTGTCTGTCTCTGTGACCACTAGTCATCGACAATCTTCTAGTCGATCTACATATCGGAAGAAGTCTGGTCTGGTTCACAGTTGGATCGAAGATAGAATCTGGAGTTGGAGCTGGCGTTTTTGGAACCAACAACAAAGTCTCGATACCTATGGAAAAGTGTCCCGCGGTTTTCCAGTCGGATCTCCATGCCAATGAGAACTGCGCTAGGCTAAATCTCAGTAAAGAAGGTAAGAAGGTATAATTTAAAGCGTAATCTTCCAACTTAGTGAACTCTAAATCAGTTAAATGCACTGCAAACCCTTGCAAGACAAAACATAGTGAAACTCGGATGGGCCGCTGGTCATCAAGGAATTGTAGGCAACGAATCTGCAGATTTACTAGCTAGAACTGGCTCGGGATCTGCGCTCTGCGCTAATTTGGAAATCAAACTTCATCTTGCCAATACATAAATACAATCCAAACGATTAATCAGGCTCTTCCTAGAAGGAAATCCTCAATCAAGACAAGGATAGCATAAGAAAGTTGGTGAGGTTTCTCACAGACCACTGTGGCTTGCGACTCACCCTTAACACCTGAAATAGTCAACGTGTGAACACCGTGTAAATTCGTGAATCGTGTAAGCGCAGCCTAACTTCATTCGCTTCTGACGTCTGTCATATTTGTCTCCCTTCGCTTATTGCGAACAAATCCATTTTAAGTTCAGCCATTTGCTATCGTCTTCGTCGGACGGATGAAGTAACACTGTGGTAAGTCTTATAATATATTTGCCATAAAATAATAATTGTAACCTTCATACGCTTTAGAAAAAAACACAGCTTATGTTGATCCATTGCGATCGATGAATAATAGCAGTTTAATACCGCATTCGTCCGAGAGCCAGACAACGACGATTTTAGGCAGTCGCCTACACTAAATGTGGGTTTAGATGCGGAATATAGCACATTCTCTGTGAATGCCCTGTTGTATAACATTGATAAAGCAGGCGTATTTTCAATAAAGGAGTGAAGGAGAGTTGAGAAACTCTGCTACAAAGGACGTCCTATCCTTCATTAGGGAGGTCGTACGCCTCTTAGAAGAACAATGTCTTAGATAATTGAACAGCTGATTGGGCTACTAATGGGCAAGTTGGTCCAATGCATGACAACAGTAAAAGATTCCACGTCCATCGAGCCACGTTAAGTGTTTTTGCAAAACCGCTCTACCCACCACAAAATGTTGAAAAAAACTCGTAAAATGGTTATATAAATATTTGCACTCTTACTGTTTTCCCATTTACCCCCTTACTTGTAAAATATTTCCATTTCATTTAAAAGTTTTGGTAAAAAAATTGTCTTCCTGATGAAAACTTCTCATTTCCACGCTCACAAAAAAACCGTTTCATGCCATGCCGTACAGTTAAAAAGGAAATTGAGCAAACAACTGAACATAATAAAAATCAAGAAAAGTGTAATTGAGAAAATTGCCAAAGATGGGGAGACAAAACATTCAAAACCAAAAAAAAAAAAAAACAAACTTTTCAATTGCTTTTAATGTGAATTACATCCAAAGCTGGCCGTCCGACCATTCGTCTGGTAGATATGTATTGAAAACGAACCACTTAACGTAGAACTGTGTCAATGAGGTTGGCCAAAACCTAAAAGTGCGAGTGTAAAAATAAAAGCGTCCCACGCGTTCTGTCGCCGGCTGAGAGCAAAACAAAAACAAATAACACGGTAGACGAAGTACTTCCCATAGGACCACCGACAAAACGGCAGTGCTGCCATGATATAAGAGTAATGTCGTGGTAATGGTTTTATTACTGGTCCTCTTGCAAGAAGCGTTCTGGCAAAGTCCACAAGTGGAGAAGTTTCAAAGTCTTTGGAATAAACGTGAAAGTTCGCCACACAAAGGCGACGGACGGCGTTGGCAAAAGTTTGTTCCAATTACGTTAGTATTTGAATTTTGGGAATTGAAGAAATTGCCACTGGCGATAGTCGATATGCATAGTCACACTATACCTGCTATAACGTGTGTACGTCAGTATGTGCAAGACTTTTAATGGTCGCTGAATAACAATCAAGGGATTTGCCTTCGTGTGACCGTTCATCACCATTTCTAAATATGAGGCAATAGAACAGCAGAACAGAGACGGTTGGTTTCGATGGCAAAAAAAAAATTAATTGCATTCCACCAACAACAGAGAAGTGGCGGGAAGTATAGTCGGCTTGATACATAAGTTATGGTAAATTGCTTTGATCAGTTAGCTGTGAGTGAGAAGAGCGTAGGAAGATATGAAATAATCCAACCCATAAAAATTAAAATATTTCATCTAAAAAAAATGCTCCACCTGGAGATACACATAAGTGCAAAGTTTGAATAAAATCGGGATTAAAATTTACACAGGAGCCCCTCGGCCCGATCACTACCTAATTGTTACGGGAAGTGTCGTCACCGGAGATACAGATTATGTACAAAATTTGAAGAAAATCGGGTTTGTTTTTAAAAAATTTAAATCACTTACAAATTTTTACAAAAAGTGTTGTCATCTGAGATACATCAAAAGAAAAAGCAACAGATGCTACATGAAGTAGCAATACTACGGTGAAAAAGCATCACCCATCACAGAATATTCAGCAGCTGTTAAAGAACAAACGGATACTGCACAGGCAAGGACAATTACACAGATCACCTGGACTTAAACACAAATTAAATAAATCCTGAAAGAGGCGCTAACAAAAGAACATTATGAAGGAGGCCAAGACTATCTAAGTGAACTTTCAGCGAAAGAATCAATAGACAACTCACTGCGGAAAGCTACAAGAAAGCTGAAAAGGCCTACGCAATTACGTTCACCGACGGAAACTGACCCAGAAGCTACTCAGAAAAAGCAAATAACTATATTCGCTCAACATTTAGCCAAGGTTTTTACCCCGAACGGCAATAATGGATAAAAATGCTATAATGAAAACTGGCTTTTTTCCGGAAACTTGAAAAATTTCACAGGTCATAATGATCCCAAAACTTGGTAAAGACTAAGCGAAAGTAGACTCGTATCGCCTAATCAGCTCACTGACAATTCTTTCAAAACTGTTTGAGAAAATGTTTCTAAAAAAATGCAAATCAATTATGTTAGTGGCACACCTTGTAGGGAAAACATCTTCGTTTGTGAACCACCAAATTTCAACTTTCCCGTAAAACACACATCACATATTAAACACCGGGCACCCCCACGTAGTCTTCACAACGTAAAATTAAAAAAAAAAAAAAAAAAAAAAAATATCCTTGTAAATTCTCTGATCGGGGATACACAATGTGCAAAGTTTGAATAAAATCGGGTAAATTTAAAAAACAAAATTTGGGAGCCCTCTATCACGATCACTCCAAAAATTTTACAAATAGTGTTTTCATCGGAGTGTTGTCCATTGGAGATACACATGCGTATGAAATATGAAAAAAAGGGGGTACTTTTTTATAAAATTTGTTTGGGTGCACCTCGACCACGGGGCCCGATCACTTCCAAATTTTTACAAAAACTGTTGTCCATCGGAGATACATATGCGTATAAAATTTGAATAAAATTTTCTGCCAACCACAATAAGGAGAAAAACGTTTATCAAAACAACACGCTGCACTGGGAGGGAGGTGATGTGGCGACCCCAGCGCCGATACCGATTCAATGAGGAAAAGAAACAAACAACGCCAACACAAAAGAAGGAAGGAGGCATTGTTGAAAAAATATACGGACGCGTTATTCCTCCCAGGCCGACCTTCTTCCTTCCGATTGTGCACGCGATGAGTTCAATAACTTACGGTATATAATTCTGGGGCTACGCTTATGCTTCAAACATAACAAGACTGTAATGTGCACAATAAAAAAATTTACGAAGGATAGTAAACGGATCTTGGTACATATGAAACACAAACATACAAGCTAGAACAACATCCCAACACATAAGCCCGGGAAATATTATGGAGGCCTAGATATCGGCGGCTTTAAAGAAAAGATCCTTTGGATTTAGCAAAATTGGAATCTAATCGAGTAAATTTTTTTTAAAAAAATTATATGGGAGCCAAAGCCAACACTGATCACTGATCGCTTCCTAATTTAGTGTTGTCATCGAAGATACACATGTGTGCAAAATATCGATAAAATCGGGCTTTAGAAAGTTAGAAGAAAATTGACAAATAAAAAAAAATTGGGCACGCGAACGTTATATAGAGAATTTAAAATAAGTTAACTTGAGTTTTGTGGGCGCCGTGGCTCAGTGGTGTAGGACCATGTTGAACCGGATATTAGCCCGAATGAAAAACTTGTAAATGTAAAGCCTTTTTTAAATTAATCCAAATACAAAGCTTCTGAAAATGTTAAGTAGAGTGTAGCAGTTCATCAGAAACCACAGCACTAGGAAAACACGCTTATTATTATCCGTCATCATTTGTTCCGTGTGCTCACGACCTTTTTATGTAACGCAAAACCAAAATCTTCCGCAAATGCACCTCTTTTTTTGTTCAAATCCATCATCGCATCCAAAAATTCAAAATGTTTTAACCAAAAAAGGATTACGATATTCTTAACCACCGTAAGGTGCACAACGCATCTTGCATAGCATTATCAGACATTTTGTGAGTAAAAGACAAAAACAGAGCTAAGATCAAGAAACTAACCGAATGTTTATGATAAAATTCGCGCGTTGTTACCATTAAAAATCCATCACACGAGGTGGGAACCACTTTATACTGTTCTCCCCTTTGCTCTTCGGAGCATTGCGGATTCAGCAAGATTTACTATTTTTTTCTATATGATGTGCTAAAGTGTTGGTTGCTTGTATTTTACAGAATGTCGAAGGGATCATCCTTCTTAGTACGAATAATACGTAAATTCTGCGCCTTCGCTCTACGCCGCGAACTCGACTATCTGTTTCAATATTCCATTCTTCTCTAGGGAAGAGTATTGAATAGATATCACATTTCACTGTCGGATACAACCACAACACACAGCATTAAGTATGTGAAGCTTTCCTTCGCTATACGAAACAACAACAAGAACTTCTTGGGTTTATCAATTCCACCAAGAAGTCGAAAGAAAATTCGGTTCCTTCTTGGATTTCGCTTTGCTTTGCTTTTTGCAAGGAAATCGTTTCTGTTCTTCTTATTTTTTTTTATTTTTTATAAATATGAGCACAAAAAATTTAGTGCATCTGGCAGCAAAATCTTTAGCATGCTTTCGTTGACACACATATCTACTCGTATGGGAAGGATAAGCCTCTCATGGTGGGTATTGACGTTTGCATCTTGTTGAAAGGCAAAACGTTTTTCTGTGTGTTTTTCACTTCGGGTTTTTGGCGATGCTATGAATCTCGGTGCTTTAATAATATCCAATAATTGAATAAAAATAGGATGAGATCTAAAGAAAATGATCATTTAATGGTTTGAGTCATTTTGCATTGAACAGCGGTCATATCTATCGTCTCAGACGTTTAAAGAGCTTTATAATTGTATACTATTACCGACTTACTTACTTACTTCTTCTTGGGAAAAATATCATTTAATAGAAAAAGTAGAACATTTTCTAAATTAGAGAATTTTTTATTAATTGAAGAAACTAGAAGCTACGCTCCGTTTAGCATCTACACTTCTACAGTCAAGTAATCGTCCATCTGAATGCAAAAGTTCGAATGTCAATATTCTGTGACTTCAGTTATATAGAATACGACAAATAAGAGCCGCTTTTTATTTGTACCGGAATATGAATTTAGCTTTCCAATAAAACGAACAAGAATTGTTAATTTCTGTACTACTTTTTCAATGGCATATTACTTTGTTCCCCTTTTTAAATTCTCTACATAAACTTAGCGTGCCCGTGGCTGGCGGACTGGCTGGTCATCAATTTTTAACCCACTTTCCACGGTTTCGGGGAGCTTCCATACAAATAAATTACAAAATTTACCAGATTTTCTTCCAATTTTTTGTGCATGTGTAACTCTGATGTACAAAACTTTTTGTAAAATTTTTTAAGGTGATCGGGACCTGATATAATTTTTTTAAAAATTAACCCGAGTGGTCCGAGTTCTTTGTTAAATGGTCACAATGCGCATTATTTTACATATCTCGTGTTTTTATGCATTTTTCGGAATAGTATATATAATAGTTTCCTTTTATTGTTAAAATAAAATAAAAATCATTTAACCTTCACCATATTGTTCATTTTGAAAACTAAAGCTAATGCAAATAATGACAAAATTTCCTGGCGAAACTACTTGTACGATACACCCGTCTGAAGTTTGTGGATGCATTGTTAGAGTGAGGCGGAGACAAACAATGATTTTTCACTTTAATTAAATTTGAAAATTTGTTTGTTGTAAATGTTCATTGTATACCAGATTCGACAAAGAAAATAGATGTCGCTAGTATTCACATTCGAAGCTCAGCAGCTTTGAAAAGCAGAAAATCAATTTCTAGACATTGTATCTGCACATATGCATAAGACATCTAGATATATTCTGTTAGCTTTGTGGGAAAATCGCGGCAATTCGTGGGATTAAATCACACAGCCTTATGATATGGCTCCTTTAATAGAAAGTTATGTAGGAAATCGTGTTATCAAATTAAATTGCCGGAGTTTTACGGCTATTTATTGGCCACTAGTCTACGCTATTTACTAAAAGGCTCATTCACAAACACTTTTGCAAATTGTGGTCTGCCGCATGCAAGCCGCCCTAACCGACCTCCTTAGTAGGATACTGGAAACACAGCAGGTAACGCGACTGGTCAACAATCATACTCGTAACAATACTCTGTTTCCGTTTTACTACTATGACAAGATGTCCTTGGTTTGCCGCCGATCCAAATGCAGGATACATGGTGATATACTTTAGCAGCCCCCCCCCCATCACTTTGAGGCCGTTGGTGTGGTGCGAATTCGATTTTGCTTTCGAATGCGAGACAGCTCTTTTCGATGCCAATTGCAATTCAAAGCGTCGCCCGATGTTGAATGCACTCTTGGGACACGCTAGTCAATAGACGTTGGCAGTCATTGCCGCACAGCAAAGAATGACATGAATTCACAAAAACGGACGAATTTGCGGGGAGACTTGAAAGTTTAAACTGATGCTGGGAATTTAAAAATTCCAAAACTTCGGTTCAGTATCAAAAACAAATAAATTGAAAATTATGTGAAATAAATTTTTTTGTTTAATTTGAATAGGAACAGACATCATTGACGTACAGACCTTAAAAATATTGTCAAATTGTGTAACAAGCGAACTGATAAAAAATGACCTTCAGAAATTCTGAAGAATTAAGTCAATTTGTATGGCAGGTACCTCAACCGGTTGACTTAAAAAAAAAAACCCAAATACAACTGATTTTTTCGAATTGTCTTTCTTTCTTTTGAACTTCCGAGAAGTTATGATTGAGGTGTCAAATTAAAAAATTTTGTGAATTTTAGTTATCAAGCTTTTGACATAAAAACGACTACTGATTCTAACGAAATCGCACTTTTACCTTTAGCTTTAAAAAACCCTCTAGCAAAGTATAGTTATGATTTTTTGGACGATATATGATTTTGTTTTATACCATGAATGAAAATTGGTAGAAAGCAAAATTATGATGGAAAAAGTCTTATTGAACCAACGATCCATAGGTTGGAGAGATTAAAGTATGTATTAAAATCCACCATAATCAATCCACCACTTTTGAACTTTGACTTTTTTTAATCCAATTCGAGCAATATTTATTTAAAGCCTGCCGACTGCATTTACGAGTAATTATATTCTGCATACGCAGATTATTAGATGCCGTGTTGTAAAGGTTCACAAAACAAAGAACGAATCATTACCCGCTTTAACGCCGCAAAAAAACTGCAACCAACACAAAGCATAAAAGCCATGAGAGATCCCAGCTCGACCATGGACATCTAATTAAAATCTTTGAATAGTTAATACCTCATCGTAAAGGTATACTATGTATAATCCTTTCACAAAAAGAACTGATTAAAAGGAACTCTCTTTGCCTATCCATTACGTTGTCGGCCGGCCGTCCGTCACTTCAGCGGAGATGGCTTTGTGTCTTCCTTACTTTTTATGTTATAAGCATACGTACGACTTTATTAGTCGCCAATAATGCAGGAAAAAAAGAGTGGAATCCCTCATTCGCTACGCCACAGCATTCTTTTATCATCCACTATTGCACAGAAAAGGCTGTACCAGCGTATTATATTTTCAAAAAAATCTGGGCAAAATTAAATGACTAATTATGACCGCAGGACTTAAGTTGTTCGAACGAAAAAATTTTCGCCGTCGTTAGGCGGTTAACGCCCCATTCGTATTCTGCTATCAAAGTAAACAGAAAAATTACGCAAATTGCGTTCGATGCTTCCTTTTCTATTCATTGGATTCTCGTACGTACGAGTATTATGATATGGACAAGCGGCCGTTTGAAAATCCTTTGAGGACCCAGTTGGCTCAACTTGCCGATGAATATCGGTTGAAATTTTTGCATCGTTGTGCTTCCGATTTTGAAGTGATTTCAATTTGAATAGTTTCCTCTGAAATCTAATCTTGATATTGCTATTGCAAGTACTTCGCAGTCTGTGTTCTGTGTTCTATGTTTTTTGAAATACGATAAATGGAACTGAAATGTTCTTGTACGTGCTAGCAATATTTCAGCAACAGACGGGATATGTCCCATATATCCTCACTCAGTAAAATGTGCTAGAAAGAGTTTCGATTTTATTAGACGTGCATATACACGCCCGTGAAACGTGGCCAGCAGTCACAACATTAGAAGGAGCCACACGGGCGCGTGAGAGCATAACTTTAAATTCATCCCGCAAAGCCGACGTTGCAGGCATTTTCCAGAACAGATAAGAGGCGGAAGCGTTTTTCGAAACAATCGTGAATCGTTTTATTATGGAAAAATAAAAATGCATTTTCCTTAACAGAAGTTTGTCTTTTTCTTGCTCTTCGGGGTACATTCAGATTCAACTGAAATGTGAAAAATTTATTTTTTATTTTTTAATTTTTCCCTTGCCCCATAATGGATTAACAAACTTCACTGAGTGGACCTCAATTTAAGCTCAAGTCTGTTGTTGTTGTGAAAAGTTTCAATAAAATCGGGCTTTTGAAAGTGGCATACAAATTGATCGCATGATTCCACGACAAACAAACAAACAGATCCACGGGAACGCAAAGTTAATGTAGAGAATTTTAGAATGACTGGCCTCACTCAGTCAGAATAAATGACTTTCTTTTCTTGTGTAATGAGATACTCGACAATTTTATAAGTAACTATGATTCTAACAAAAATTTTATAAGACGAGCCAGTAAATTGTTAAGTAACCAAAATAATTCGTAGTTTTTTTCTTCTTTCTTTAGAGTGAGTGCTTGTTGAATTTTTGCGTCCGTCAGATATTTTTATTTAGAACGAGTGACCACGGAAGAAAATTTAAAACCTCTTCATATTCCACTTACTCCTTCGCGAGTACTCCATTTTCGAGCATTTGTTCAATCCAATTACATTTCATTTTGTTCACTTATAACAAGCTTAGGTCCATTAATATTGCCTCGGTCGGAGTATTATTTATGGCTTCTTATGCATCTAGACTGACGTTGTGTAATTCGCTTTTAAAAAAGAAAGGGAAACCGCATACAACGTTCGCGTATTTAGCGCTACTTGATAGAAAGCCAAACCAAATCAGAAGCGAAGTCCAAAGTCGATTATTTTTCTTGTGGAAAAATTCTACGCGCTTTGTATATTTTGAAAGGAAATGTTATAAGTGCACTACTTATTACTACCAGTAGAACAAGTGTCCTCCTACTAGAAACCTCCATGAGTTTAAATCTATAATTATTAATATTTAACTACGATTTTCAAATAAAATGATCGATGAAATAGGTAAATGGAAGCAAAAAAAGTATCGTCTGGTGCACTACGCTTCACGCGAATAAGAATCCTTTATTGTGTATAACTACGAAGCCATCAGTCGTCGTCCGGGTGTTATATTTACTTCCACATTTAACCTGTTGCCAGAGGCAACATTTCTGCAAAATTAATTTGGACCTCCGGATGGAGTAACATATGAGTTCAAAGTCGCGACCATGAAATTCCCGTACGCAATGTTTGTTTCTCACTCATGTGTTTATTTAAAAGTACAAAGGATGGAAATATACGCGAAGTATGTATAAATCATAGAATAAATATCTAGATGTGCAACAACTTATTATGCACTCGTACTTCACATTTGAAAGGACAACTAACTATCTCCATAAAGCAGTTTGTTTGCTGGTCTACACACAGCACAACTTCAAAAGCAAAAACAAATGCACAGGCTTTGTTAGATTTTGAGAGTTTCGCTAAAGCTTAAGTGCTTAGCCATATTAATGCAAAAAATGATTCAATAAATTAAAAACTAAGAATGGCTCAGAAAAAGGTACAACTGAACCGATGATAATTGCATTTGGCCGATTTACTTGAGGGCCAGTTAACCAGAACTTCAATAACAGAAATACGTGCCTCAAGGAAGTGCTATTTCATGACCAAGAAAATAACTGACGTTGCCCATCCTTAACATGACTGCTGCGTGTTTCGAAGCTCCACTTAATGACATTAAGCTGATTCGATATGAAAAGTAACAAAAATCCTTAAATTTGTGATTACAGACGGACAGACCAACAGCCAAAGACGTTTTATTAAAAATATTCACTATTTAACACAAAAAACGATTCTTCCGTGTTGTGTCTATTCTGAAAATCCGAAATCACAAACCAGGATATAAATTACAAAGTCACTTGCATATCTTCCACACGGCTGCTGTTAATTTAATTTTTAAAACTCCGCCGGCTGCCTTTCTAAGTTGATGGCCGCTCTAACGATGACGACGATACCGCGATTATTTTGTTACAAAATTTTCGTGCCCCGCTTGAAATATTTTTTTTTTTCCGCCGCTCGTCGTCGTATTTCTTTACAAAAGCTGACGTCCCTTCATTACTCTGACGGTTTAGTTTTTACATAGATGTTTGCCCATCTATCTTTCTGGTACAGGAGCTTGTTCAAAAGCGGCTGCAACGACAACGCGATGCGTCATGCGTTTCAGCTAACAAGTACAGCAGTTTAGAGACGAGATAACCGACCGGGTTTACATTCCAGTGAAATAAATCTCTTTTTTTCTAGACGTCAGAGCAACGCAGTCTTTCGTACCGAGTTAGTATAAGAGCAAACATTTCAATAGAAACTCGCGATTTGTAAGCAACGCATGTCGCAGGAATGCATCAAGGCGAAGACTTTTTTTCTTTTGTTTTAATTTTTTTTGCTGCCAGAAGTCAGTCAGCCCTATCCTTCTTTGACATCTTGGTATTGGAACACACAGAGCAAACAAATGCTATTAATTATTTTTATATGGTCCAACAACTTTATTCAAATATAAGGATACACGTAGGGATTATATACTTTTTTATATGACTGAACCCGTTAGACAACAACGGTAAGTACGAGTAGTGATTATTATTATTATTTTGTGTTGTTGATATTTTAAAAAGTTGTTAAGGTTCAGACAGACTAACAAACCAAATGTATATGTACATCAAAAATAAAAATGAACGATTTTGAATTGAAGTATTTCAAATGTCATCCGTTATTTTTATAAACAGTCAAAAGGGAGGGGAATGTTCCTGATCTCTCACTTTATCAATCTTTTTAGTTGCGCAATATTATCAACTTTATATTTTGCCAATCGTAATATCAAGTAGCCCCACAAGAAATATTCACATGGTACTCAGGATATTAATGATGGAGGATAGCCATCAGCAGAATAGGGGGAATAACACAGAATGCTCTAGAACTGCAGGTGGCCGTAACTATCTCTGACTCCCTTCAAAGTAAGGTTGGCGCGAGGCCAATAACCTCGCCCCTAAAAATTATTATTACCCAAAATCAGCCTCGGATACACTGATGAACGACGACGACCACGGCAACGAAAACGGCTAAACGATTTAAGAATTTTCTCATGGAACTTACGCTCACTGTATAGAGCTCGAACTGCACAGCAGCTGGCCGATGAAGATGCGGTGGACGGAGAATAGTGTCTTACAAAAATCAGAATATGACATATATTTCAGCTGTCATGCAAAACATCGTGTGCTCGGGGTCGTGTTTCTATTCAGCAAAAGAATGAAACCCACCGTTTTCGGCTTTAAAGCAATAAATGAATGGCTGTGCATAAGCCTCATAAACGTTCACACACCTACAGAGGATTCCCCAGATGATGAAATAAATGAATTCCTTGAATCAGCCAAACGGAAACTCCCTGCCTGCTCTCAGTATGATGTAAAAATTATTCTGGGGGATATGAATTCAAAAATAGGTAGGGAGGCAGTATTCAGGCAGTACATTGGCACCCATAGCTTACACGAGAACAATAACGACAATGGACAACTAGTCATAGAGATGGCAGCAAGCAATAATTTGGTCGTTGCGAGTACAAGGTTTGCGCGTAAAAATATCAACAAAGCCACCTGGGTATCTCCTGATGGAGCCACTCACAACCAAATAGACCACGTGTTGTTAGACCGCCGCCACAACCCGAACCTGATGACGGTACGAACGTACCGAGGTGCCAACGTCGACTCGGACCACTATCTTGTTGGTATGGTGCTCCGAGCGCGGATGGCATTATCACGAAAGACTGCATCCGCGAATCAGATTCGATTCAACACGGCTGCCCTTCGCAACGAAGGGACCAGAAACAAATACGGTCAAGCGATAGGACCTTCCCTAAATGCTGGGAGAGTAAGTCCTGGGGCTGAGATGTCAGGCGTAGAAGAGAAATGGAAAATAATGTCATTAGTACTAGTAGTATCGTAGAGATAGGAACGAAAGCTTTAACAAATGCAGTTATTAGCCTTACTCATGAGGATAATAGATATGCTGATAAGCTCGACCGTGCATATCAGTGGAATCGGTAACAGTTTCCTTTCAGACCTCGATCAAAGGGCAGGCATACATTCGAGTTTACCAACAACAACCGAGGATCATAGGAACAAGAAGAAGAAGAAGAAAAAGTTCTATTGCTCAACTGGCGAGGGTAGCACACATTTTAAATTCGATTCGATTTGATATTTTGAACAAATTTTATTCCGTAAACCCGTCGGGATTTAGAACCTTTTCAATTAAAACATAGCTTTTTCATGCACAAAACTCACAGTTGCAGTAAAGTTCAAATTGCTCTCAAAAAGTTTGGTAATCATTACACCATGGAATGAATATTAATGTTTGCTGCGTGCCTGAGTGGCTGAGTGACTTGTATCTATTACTATCCACCCATTTAAGGAAGAAACATAAAAATGTTAACTGCTAATTGGCTCAGCTCCATTATGGAATACTTACTGTAAATCCCCCAATATGTAGTATTAACCAGAGTTTTTGGTAAAAGACTGTTCCAGTTAATTATCCAGACAAAAGTGTGGTTTCATTGGCGCATGTAATACGATTGGCTTGCTACTCGTACCGCCACACTACTCCATGTCCATGACGCCCTTGCCAATGTTCGCTGGACATTATAGATAAATAATTCTCCGTTTACAGTTCACTGAGCATTGTGAGCAGCAACAGCGGTGAACACACATATAAACTGCACAAGCAGCAAGACGAAGGTTGAACAACAAATAAATAAATCGTAGCTGGAGTCTCGCACACTGAACTGCAATGGATTCACCTGGCTTGTCGTTCAGCATTTCGACAAACATTTAAACAAAGTAAAGAGCAATTGCAATAATTGTTTACAATAAATAACATTTTCCAACTGCGCTATGATAAAAAACACCGCGTTCAAAAAAGTCGACGAAAAGTATGAGAAGATAGTAAGGCACCGTAGGTGGCATGACCAGCGAGTAGATAAAATAGAATATGACATCAAATCAAGCCTGCAAAAAATGGACACGCCACGTTATTTACACCCTGGTTTGACCTAATTTGCCTGTAATTTAGCCAACAAGCTGTTTTAGTGAACGACATGTAGCTGGCACTCGTCCCATTAAAGTCATCTACAAACGGCTTTTTAAGTGATAGAAGATGATTACAGATTGAACTTCTAATTACGGTAGATAGGCCAGGTGTAATATGTACATTCGCTTCAAAACGAATTGTTGATCACTTTGTTTGCCATATTTGGCTGCAAGAATTCCTTGTTGCATTCGGCTCTTTACAGTTCAACAAGGCCATCAGAGGTTGACAAACATGACAGTCCTATGTAGAAATAATTAAAGTTATATTACTGACCACCACCCATCCAACCACAAACCGATTTTAATTTTAAAATATTTCTGTGCCTTTTTCGCGATTCACCGATTTTGCGATTTTGCGTTTTCAGGCTGAACGGTTAGTCAATGCAATCAAGGGTTATTTCGCTATCGTTATCTTGGAAATCCCTAAAATCCATCGTTTTGCGACTTTATTTGAATCGACTACTGAACTTTGGCCTTCCCAACCCGTCACGCTTCTCTATACAAATAAATCTGCCATCGACATTAACAGCTAATGTCGATTCCATCGAATACGATGTGTATGCAAAACAAAAAGAAAAAATAAACTCGACCGACCTAATAAAAATAAAATCAATATTCTAGGTTTAGTCTGCGACAAACAATGAACCAACCGACAAACCGTTCTATCCCAATGACCCAATTTAAACCGCAGCCAAATCGATTTATCATTCGCACTCACAATCGATGCCTTGGCCTGGCTGGTCTGCCTGAATAGTTGGTTGCTGGTGAATTATCCCCGAAAATATATTGGAGCAATAAATTTAACATTTCTCCCACCCATTTCACTTTTATGTTTATTTTTGTTATAGCAGGCGAATTGCTTCGATTGCTGGCGGGAAAATATTCCTCCTATTGTTGGTCTATTGAAAGTTTTCAAGAAAACAAAAAATATTCGGGGAGGAATAACCATTTGTGGAATACGGAAAATAGTAATTGTATATCTAGATAAGGCGTTGGATTAAATTTTACGGTGTTTAGTTAATGCTCGTAAGTTAAATTGCCTAAAACGCAAATGGTTTGCTGTGAAGCAAATCATTTAGTTACAGAGGACTCTAACTCAAAAACACGCAGAAACAAGTCTCCTATATATTTAGAGGAATTTGAAGACAAATTGTGCAAAGCACCGGCCAAAAGATTCGCACGAATGCGGTTCTCAAATGATCGCATAGACGTGCAACAGATTCAATGTCACGTCCTAAATTGCCTAAATTGTGGCCAAATTGTGTGGATAAGCGAAAATAGTAGGAACATGCGCAAAAAAAGAAAGCGAAGAAAACAATTGAGTTCCATTTTCTATTGCTTTTGTTTGAGCAAATTTGGTATCGTGACCGAAATTTCTAAATTGAATTTATGTCATTTTTTATGCACTCCCAGTATTCGATGTGTTCAGTGGATCGAGCATTGTTCTTTCAAGCTGGGTTGTTATTGGTTCGACTACGAGCTGAACAAACAGTTTATTTCTTTATTATATTTAACCTTTTACCAAGTTACTTAATAAACTAATCAATTTACAGTAAGTTAGTTAGTTAAGTCTCTCTTTAGTTCTTTAGCGTTGGCTGATATAAGCACTTTATATTTCCTAAAGCATATAACCAAATAATACGACAAAACTTGCTTCAAAACATCGTTTGTGTAAAATGTAACTAATAACCTAACTAATGACTTTTTCGTTAAATTACACTGGTTATTACTTTCTATGCACACAAAAAAACCCTTTGTATTTCGATGGAAGCTCTATCTGTTTGCAAGTAATATGTTGCTTCCGCGTACCTCCCAAAAAATCAAAACCTATGTCTAACCTGTTCTTGCCTGCGGTTGTTCAAAATCCTCTAAATCCTTTAAAATTATTGTTGGTAAATGCAGGCCAATTTATTTATGGTTAGTAGGCAGTTATTGTTCTCCGTCCTTTCGTCTTTAATTTTACTCCTTTTAAGCCGAATATTCCTAAGTTTCACATGCAAACATACAACATAATGGAACACAGTACACACACATAACGGGCATTAATTCCGTGTCACATGCAAGAACTTACGACTGTGTCACAGCTCTCGTCGCCGTTGCTTCTGTCATCGGCCGGGTTGATGGTCAATTGTCAAAACAAATGTTTAACTGTTGCGAATGAAATACTCACTCATACACGTACGTATGAGCGTTCTGCAGGCGGCACAGGACGAGACCGATGGATGGAGTAGCAATGTCAGGTGCATCGTGCATTGCCTTGCTTTGCCTTGCCTTGGTCTTTGCTTATGATGCGGCGGCAATGATGATGATCCGTGTCGACAATGACACTACAACACATTAGTGATGTTGAGGAATTTGCACAGTTGTCGTATGGGTTGGGGAGTGGGTCTGCGTGTCACCATGCCGTGCCTTCTAAGTAGTTATATAACAACACTTACTACATACTTGCGCTGCCGACATTGCAGGACAATCAACTGAACTACTCGCAAACAGACACAGTAGCAAAAGCAATAATCAGTGCAAAATGATAAACTGCTTATAAATAGTTGTATGGCGCGCAATATTTTAAAAAGGAGGCAGGCAACAGTTTTCGTTGCTACTTCTTCCTTCTACTTGGAGTTACTGCTGAGTATGCTGTCCAATGGCATTGTAAAAATATATTTTTCATTGAAAAGTAGCAAAATTTTCATGAATCGTTACTTATTTAGCTTTTCACAAACTCCATTCAAAGAGACAGGTGACAGGTGTTTTGGTAAAGCAACGTATCTTCTCTGTAGTCGATTAGCTGCTGATAAGCCGAACCTAAAAACCTTCCTTTAAATTTCGCAAACATTGATTTGTCTCTCTCTGCCAGTTCAAGTTCAATAATGTGTAACATATATGATCTGGAGTCTTTTAAGACACGCGTGCATAGACATCTCATATTTTCCTCTCCCTAATTTCCTCACGTCCACGCTGTGCTAAGCACTATAAGGGTGCAAATCCCTTAAGCGTGTGTACATTATAAAAAAAAATACGAGTACAAATCAATATTGTGCAGCACTTATGGATTATGCTCGCAGAAGTCGCCTTGATTCGTTGCCTAGAGTTCCTTAAATTTATATACCTAAACGTCATGCCTTCAAAATTGATCATGGCAATGAGAATACACACACACACTTTAAAGCAAAAAGTCAAGTATTTAAATGTGGCTAACTTGTAAGCCGCTCCTTTAACCAACTTCTAACTGCCGGTTGTCGACTCGTCACTTTAATAAAAAGTCTGAAAATGTTAGAGAGAAAATTACAAATCTTCCTTCTCTGGATAGATGCGTCAGCATATACATACATAAAAAAACTCCCCATTAGCATAATTTAATTGCAGCTGAAGAAGTAAATTTGGTGGGATATCTTTCTGAACTTTTATAAACTTTTAACAAACTTCCAGCTGACTATTTGCTTTCAGAGTGCATGCATGATAAGAATTCTGCGCACCATACTCCAAATTCCTATTAATCGGATTAAGACGACAGTTTTGTCTTGCGAAAGATATAAATCTCGTATCCCGTAAGTTTTTGAAATGTATACATTTTCTTATATTTTTATTCTTCTTCTTCGATGTATCGCAATGAAATCAATAACAGTTGCAATGATAAATGGCGTTTGTGGCTGAATTCAAGAACAGAAATATGAAATTTAGGAACATTTACTCTTCTACTACCTCCTCTACTATTGTGGTCCAGGACCTAGCATCTCGCGACAATTCGTGTTGTGTTTGTGTTTGTTAAATGGAAGGTACCTACAATTTAAAGCCTTTGTCAGATATTCAGCTTTTTGGATTTTTTTGGATTCACAATTCTAACATCCTTCTCCAAACGCACTAAACACTTGAGCCAAGTCGTTAACTTGCACACATGTATATTTTCGGTGACAATACAAAAATTACAAAATTTACCTGATTTTCTTTAAATTTTATACGCACGTGTATCTCCGATGGACAACACTTCCTGTAAAAAATTTGAATATGATCGGGCCCCTGGGTCGGGGGGCACCCATACAAATTTTATAAAAAAAATACCCGATTTTCTTCAAATTTTATACACATGTGTATCTCCGATGAAAAAAACTTTTTGTAAAAATTTGACTGTGATCGGGCCTCGGATATGCGGTGTGCAATGTTTCACAACACAAATGGTCGCGAGAAGCTCGGAGTCTACGGATAGCGCTGTTAAGAGCACTAATTCTATTTTCGTAACAATAACATTACCATACCTATGTACACTGTAAATAATACCTGTATTATTACCCTAAACTTAATTAATCTTGCGATATGATCATACCAATATACAAAATCGGATTAACCGGTCATCTGTCGTTGAATGGACAAAATGAGTTTATTGTAAGAGAATGAATTGCGGTGCCACTGAGTACGAGGTACTGTCTGAAATCCTTCGCTGGTAATCTGATTAACCCATTTCTTGGTTTTTTAATTTGCCTTGATGGGTTTTACCTTTCCGGTTTATACGCTCAGTGATAACATGTCGGTTGTCTGTTGTATGCATTTCATCGTTTGCTTATGAAGGAGACTGAGCCTTTGAAAATTCCAAACTTTTATAAAACTGCCCAACAAGAGCACAGAGCAAAATCATTTCCCATCATCTGTTGACATAAGAATTATATTTATAATCGAAATAATCCAAATAATCAGAATCTTTGTAATTACATAACTAAAATTCTCATTTGCATTCAGACAGTTCAGGATCTGCAGGACACTCGCACTTACGCAAAGCCTTGGATGCTTACTTGCTCTCGAATGCCTACTGAATAATTCACAATATCAATCCACTGACTTTGGATTTGTATTCAAAGACGATTCCAAATATCTGGCAATCTGATTAAACAATAAATCAATACATATAAGAAAATAGCCAGTCTTTAATTTGATATTGATATTTTTAATTCTTAATATATTAAATTTGGTTGACTTTGAAAGGATAATATAATGATGGATATTTAGAATATTATATATTACGAGTCCAAAAAACATGATTGGAAAAGGATAATAAGACTTTAGTACTTGGTACAAAATGTTGTATGTGCACAAACAAATCTGATCAGAAATATAGGAATTATTTATAGGCAGACTGACTAAATAATATGACTAAAAGGCAAGCAAGTTTAGATCTTTTTGCTGTATTTGTTAAGGATATCGGATATGGTTATGATTTTGTTACGAAGAAGTGGGTTTGTTATAAATAATAACATAAAGATTTAGATTGGGACTATACATATTTTAATCAAAATAGCAGAATATCTTTCTTTAAAATGCTATCAACGATATTACAAAATTCGGGTAAATTTTGAAAAAAAAAATTATACGGAAGATAAACTTGTGTGAAAAATTGGAATAAAATCGGGTTTTAGGAAGTGGATTAAAAATTGATAGCAAAATTTGGCCATCCAGCCAGCCAACCAGCCAGCCACAAATAAAAAAAAAACAAAAGCGAAAATTTAAAAAATAAACTGCTATTTAAATTCTTATTTGATATTTTGTGATGAGTTATCTTTTTCATATTTTTGTTCTTCTGAATGTTCAATGAATCAATAAAAACAACGTCGGAGAAAGCGAGATTGAAACACAGTTAATATTACGCTGGAACTTCCTAGTTTATGTAATAATAACAACGCCCTTGTTTTATTTCTACTTACTAAACCTTTATTACATTTAGTAAGTAGAAATAAAATTAGGGCGTTGTAATCGTCATGCCAAACAAATTTTTCTTTTGCCTTTTCTTGACATGCAAGATATAAACGACATAAACGACAGCAAAAATGCGTAACAGCACGCAATGTCACAATAATTACATCCGAAAGTGAAAAGAATTCCAATGCAAACACCTTGTACTAAGTAGCGAATCATTAACCAAAGAGTTGGGTTAAAGGAATTTCTTTAGTTAACCATCAGATCAGATAAGCGAATGAATGTTGAACAATTTTGTGCGAATTGTTTGAAAGAAGCCTTTGAAGTGTAAGTAGAGCTAGTAATAAAAAGGAGTATACAAAATTATTGCAAAAGTCGTAAATTGCAACAAAACAGACCGCATAAAGTATGGACTAAATAGTTGAATTGCGGCACAGAAGAGTCGTAGATAAAGAATATGCCGCTTTCAGATCAGATAGGTAAAGCCAGGACCACATTTTAATTCTAATCAATATCTTAGAGAATGACGTTCACATAGACTTTAAATTGTGCTCAATGACAACACATTTAGGGGAATCTGAAGAATATAAACAGAGTTCTAGTCAATGCAATTAAGCACCACAACAACTCAGTCGGCATATTAGGATTATGGGAAAAATAACAAAAACATTTCGAACTAAAGAAAGCCAAAAATGCTAATATACCTTAAACGAATTAAATCCTTCAAATTCTTAGGAACTGATATAATAGTAGCAATAACAAATTTTAACAGGAAGTACAATATCGGTCAAAAAGGGCAATGCCAGAGTACTAACATATAAACACACAAACTAGATATCCGACTACTTCAAAGTTGAGATTCTACATATATCACCATAATAGTTACACTCTATGGAACTTAGACCCCAACCATATCGGACCTATGAAATGTCTAAGTCACAGAAATAACACACACATCTAAAGAACGCAAGAAGTGTCAGAAATATTGCTAGAAGACGGTAGTCAAATTGGTGGAAAAAAGATTAGCACACCAAGTGCAGTAAAGAAGACAGAAATACATTGCAAAATTGCTGATGAACCATTTAGACTGAAATACAATACATACTTTAGGAATATATATTTCAGTTTATTTAACTGACAAAGACTATGAATACTCGTAGTATACCTACAAATTTGTCAAAAACATTTTTCTTCTCAAACTTGTACGAACCGCTATTAATTTTGAGATTAGTGATTCCTTCACAACTTTCTTCCATCCCTTGGCAGCAAATTAATAACTCACGTTATGACACAAAAACTATACGTATGTATATGAAAATGACTGTCAACAACATGCGTCGTCTAACTTCTCTTGAACCACCGATTTTAAATTCGCAATTTTTAATTGAAGATCTGATTGAGTTTCTTTTGAAATCAGTTGACTTGCGGCTTGGAGGAGTCTGGCACAGATTTTTGAAACTATATTAACTATGCTTTGAATTGACGATGGTTTCTGTAGCTAATTTTCAATATATCCATCGACGAGTATATTCTAGTCACCACCTACGGGTCGTCGTGGATGAAAGCAATTTCGATATTAATATAAGCGAAGCATAACATAAAATTGGCTCTTATTTACGCTAGCTTCCGACTATTATTCCCCTTGTATACACCATAAGTAACGTATGTTCAGTTTCCAGCAAGTTAGTTAATTAAAAAAAAATATCTTTTGTCATAACGAGATTTTACGTGGCATTTGTTTTCCTTGTTAAGCAACGTTACTATGAATTTCATGCGTTACAATAAGTGGGAAATGCCATTGTGTAACTTTGGGTTGTGTTGTGTTGGGTTGTGGATATAATCAGCATAACATATATGTATAGTTCATTAAGCTTGCTAACTAACGCTTTTGTGTATTATTTGTGTTGTTATGATTATCATGACTAACATACACCGACAAAGGAAACTGAATATTTTGATGTAAATACACACGCGAAATATTCCTTAAGAACTTTACAGCTTTTGTGATTAGAACATTTTGCGGATAATGAAAACTAATTAACATCCAAAGTTATCAGTTTGTCTTCATAAATGGAACAACTGCACAAATGATAAGAGTCTCCACAAAGAACGCGTCACACCAGCCATGAATTCACGATTGCTTTCCATTCCACGAATTCGAGTTAACTTAGCCATGGAATTTCTTTTAAAGTTACTCTTGATGAAGGATTTTCATGGTCATCCCGGGTCAATTAAGCAATTAAAAAAAATTGTCAAAATGTCCATTCTTCATACCTTCTGCGAAAAGTTGGTATGCTAATGCCATGGCAAGTTTATTTACCTTTTTGTTGCAGCCTTTGGTTACTGTTGTCGACGTTCCGCCTCTTTAATTTGGAATTTTGCTTCTTAATACTTCTGCTGCAAGTCGATCAACTCGTTGTTGCACACGTACTCCTGTACGTAACTAAGTTCTTCCAATGAGGAAGTGATCTGATCATTCAATAAAACGAACCTAATCTATCATTACTTTAATTGTTGACATTTGAATCCCAGAAAACACCAAAAGTATTTTTCACAGTCCCACCTCACACGAATGTCTGACAAATGTCAGAGAGTAATAACATGTGACGGAAAGCATCTTAATTCGCCGTTCAGATACGCCATTATATTCTAGGTCCCTTCCATTTATGTGCAAAAACAAACTTGTACAACACAAATGGTCGCGGGAAGCTAGTCCTTGGAGCTATATTATAAAATGGGTTTTTACTCAAATCTAAATCAATATCTTAAACTTGTCTTATACAGGTACATTTTCTAACTCTGCCGTCCTTTATAGCTTTTCTATATTTGACCTGGTTCTTCTGGATTTGGGCTTCACCTTTTAGGAGCGGAACCGGAGTCTTACATCCCTGCATCGGAACATAGTTTGCAATGAAGTTTGCGCTACTGTCTTCGTTATAAGTTCCAACCTCTTCTTGAAAACACTATTTACGAGTATTTCGCGATCAATTGGCTGAAAAACGCATTCACAAAGTAGTCATTTTGCTTCCTTAGGTTTCTTTAAATTTTTGTTGATCCTTCGAGAATAGACAAAACTTTAACAAAATGTCATAACAGAGTTACATTTTTTGTAATTTTTCTTCTGAATTATAGTTATCATATAATCAATTCGTATTAAGCTAAAATTAAACATAAATATCAATTAATTCTTTGCTTATTTCAGTGAACACAGAGGTTCAAATTTTAGAAAATGAATTTTAGATCTAAATATAAGTATTTACTTGTATTTGTCCACATGCATATGCATGTTTATTTTTAAGTTTCTCATACGCTAAGTGAAAAAGTCAAAAAGGGTTTTTAAGTCGCTTTTAAGCCCTAGCTCTCCTTTATTCCTTTGAATCTATCAATATCCTATTTTCTACATTGTTTCGCAATGCAAAATTTGTTGCTATAACAACTTTGTGAGATGAAAATTTCAAATTTCCATTTTCATATTCATGTAGGTATTTATATAATAGATAATCCTATTAATAGCTTATCTCATTGTAAAGCTATCAGTTTTTTACTTTGCCATTAACCTACACTGTCATCTTTTATAAACCCCTCGCAACATAAAAATTCCCTGGATATTAAGGATTTGCTTTTAAACATTGCTACCTACAAACTAAAGAACATGCCTTGACAAATTTTTAATTAAGTCTTCTAAAGTTCTTCGTTCGAAATAGACAAAAAGTCAATTTCAAAGTATACATAGACACCAAAATTAATCTTCATAATCCCTTTTTTACCTATTAAGTTAAAGCGCTAGGATACTGAGTACTTGCGACAACAAATACGACTTTTTGAATAATGATACACCAAGCTAAAGGGATTTGTTTTGGATGGTAGGTACCTTAATTAGCGAAAATATCTGGCCAAAAATCTGTGTCGTCTTTGTTATCGAAAGGGTAACAATAATCTCAAAAGAGCTGCGATAGAAAAACATTTACCACCAAGTGCACGTGCAATGTGACAGTTAAAAACAACCCATCTTCTCTGAAATTTCTTACTGTCACTGAAACAAAGGCAATATTTTGAGGTGGTAAGATGATGTATCGCATCTATTGAAGATGCCTCGATTTGTTAAAAAGCTCTTCAAAAAACGGGCCGTCGGATAAAAGCACCCATTCGTTATTGCATTTTTCACTTTGCATTAATTTTGCTCCACTTAAAGAACGAATAAAATTTTAAAAGTCCTTACACCACTTTAGTGTCAGGCTTTGGTCCTTTTCAGTGCCTACGCTCCGAGAATAAACGCAACCGCTACAGTACAGAGAATGAGTTGCATTATGTTGGTTCCTGAAATGTAATACATATATCCAATTAAGATTACCCGTGGTGCAGCATGGTAAGACATCCGCATGAACCTATATATACGTACATACGAGTATACATTATCGCATTCAGATGAGAAGTACACACTTTTTGTTGTATGGTGGGAAATTAAAACTTTGCTTAACTTGGTGCGCCAGGAGGATTTAATTGTTACAAACCGAAGCTGCGAATACTTTGCTTGGAACACAGATAAAAGCTCCACTGAGAATATAAAAACAAACAACGGAAGGGGGAAGAAAAAATAAGAAAAACAGGAATAACGATAAAAACGACGAAGGCCGACGCGACGCCACGAAAAGAAACAAAAAGAAAAACTCAAATTTTCATATATTTCGCATTCACGCGCGCTACAACCACACAATCGCCTCTTAAAGCTTAAAATGTCATTTTATTGGAAACGAAATAATTTTAAATAACTTAACGGAAAGTTATTTGACTTTTTTTCCTTCTTTTAACTTTGAACGAGCGGACTCCCATGGGTAGTAGGTGAAATGGATTTACAGCTGGGCGAGAGCGCTGCGATAGGCGCAAAGTAATGAGACTTAAGCTGAAAATATGTTGGTAATTCGTGAATTGTTGTGTTTTCTTTGAATTTGTGAAAGTTGGTCCTTAGCATTGAAAATATTAGGGAATTCTTTAAATTCAACTTTGAAAAACAACGCAAGAAGTTTAAGGAACAACCACTCAACTCATGGGTTGAGGTTAACTAGAGGACCTTTTAGCTTTGCCAGAAAATACCTTTGCGAAAAAGTTTTATGTGCGCGGTAAGAATGATGAATTACCGCTTCCCAGATTCCAATTAAGACTAACTTGTGCGTAAGAAAACTTTTTAAGAAAACTAAAGTGGAAGGGTTTTAATATTTAATGTCGTGGGACCACTTTGTCTTATTTTAAATAAAGCAAGAAATTAGAGATTATAATGACTGTTGTTCCATTTAGTTTTTTTCGCCTTCAAATGAAGTTTTGTGGTAAATGAGTGGTGGAATGAGTGGAATAAGTGGTAAATTGTCTAAAACCAGCTAATTAATGCTTAAGGAAAATCAGAACAAAACTTTTCTCCTAATTTTATTTGAATAACTTTTGGCTTATAGTTCATTAGAGGTTCGCACAAATCCCTGCACCACACCGGACAAGCCGTTTAACCTTACACCACTCGACATATTCAGTAGGCAGTAAGTAACCTTCAGTCGGCTCAGTGCAACCTCACAGTGGCCCAGGAATGAAATCGGACAATTCTCTGTTCTGAATTCGTTCAGGTTTCCACTGGGCAACTTCAATTCAACAAAAACGTTCAGGTCACCATCCCCTCCAGATCATTTTGGGAAGAAGGCGCTCACTGGTAAGATGAATGCATAATAATATTCCGCGCGACTGACCGTTGTGGTCCAAGGCCTAGCTTCTCGCGACCATTTGTGTTGCGCATGTATACTTTTGCATACAAATGGAAGGGACCTACAATTTAAGGCCGGACCCGAACGACGAATTGAGAAGCTGACCAGTTATTACTCTCGGAACGTTTGTCACCCATTCACGAGAGATGGGTCACCGTGAAAAATACTTTTGGTGTTACTGAGATTCGAACCACGCATTTCCACTGAGCCACGGCGCCCGTACATACTTTTTTACAAAGTTAGGTCAAAAACTGATGATGGGGCTTGCGAAGGCTACATCTTAGTTTCTCTTTCCGTCTTCTTTATCACTGTAGTGTCTTACAAGCATAGTTCATGGCGATTAAAGAAGCTTCATCTTGGCTGAAGAGGAATGTCATATCCGCAAAGAATGTCCACATCTTCAAGTTGCGTTGAAATCCCTGAAACCAGTGTCTACGAACGCTCTTGCAGCCCTAAGCTGCCAATCATCTCTCAAGGAGATGGCGGAGCAGTTCAACATTCACCTGTGTTGGTTGCAGAGGCATAGAAACATTCCGGGGAAATTGTAAGGCTGATGAGCTTGCCAAACATGGAACTACACTGCCCATTTAACGTGAAAATTGTTCCTTAGGCATACCTATCGATACATGTTAACTCATGTTAAAGCAAGATACTACCGAAAAAACTAACCGTGGTGGTCAAACGGAGCAACTTGTCTAGCGACAAAGAAGTTCAGGCCCAAGCTGGATCCAAAACCCTCCAAGTGTTTGATCCCTCAAAAAAGATTGCTCATCAATGCTATAATAGGTGTCAATTCTGGGCACTATCTAATAGGCAATCATGCAGTAGGCCCGGCGTATTCTCAAACGACTCCTACAGAAACAAATGGATATTTTTTGGAACTTACAATAACCATTTAAAGCCATTAACCCTTGTCTTGCAGTGAAGAAGAAAAAATTAAATGAATTGATGCAGATGACTAAATATTTTCGAATTAACGAAATAAAACCACAACTTGACTTAAATTGTTTGGATAAGTGTACGAAATGCTTAAAAATGCACCAGCGTGAAATAATATTATCATACGTAAGAACATAGATCCAATAAAATACCAACAGAATATTAACATTACTTTGCACTAAACACTGCTCTTAACAGTACGTTTACATCTAAACTTCCCCTGATTACTGTTAAGAAAAGTTCGAAATTATCTTTTATTCGCCTTGCTTTTGGGTGCAACTCACCACTTTTTTATGGCGAACCAGCTGTGTTAAGGTTCTGTTCACGAGTCGCTTACAAAAGCTCATGAATGTTTATTTCTCGTCAGCTATTTTGTTTCTGTTATTATTAAGTATCATTTCCATTTTGGCCAACGGAACGAATTTTCAGAACAATTCAATAACATGCGAATGTCAGTTACGCTTTATAAGCCCGTTGCGGAGGACTTGTAATTTGTGCGCGAAATTCACTTGATAACTAAAAAAAATTACGTAAATAAATCCACACACAACACAAAAACGATATTGGACGGTTTGAAATTTTGTGGCATAGTCTCGAGTTTATTTAAATCCTGTAGGTTCTATACAATACATGAATAAAAACGCAACTGATGTAGAGAACGGACGGTAGTCAATCGTTTATAAGGATATTTATTTTGTCGAGTTCAAAAAAGAAACATCACAACGCCAAATCGGTCGCTTCTCAGCTCTCAAAAGCGGCCAACAACAATCAGCAGCCGATATCGTCAAGATGCTGCATTGTAAAGGGAATTTCAATGAACGACGAAAGGAATCTTTGTTTTGAGTAGTTTCGTCTGCTAGTCCTTTTTGATGTTTCCACAGCACACTATAAACTTCATAAAGCGAAATGTAACTTTGATTTATTTATGAATAAAAATTGAATTATTAAATCATTAAACTAAAATTTGTTTATTATTTTATAGCAGCGAGCAGAAAAGGTTATCGGATACGCTACCCACATTGAAGTAACTTATAAGACAGAAACAAACAAAGTCATATAAATTTTTCTTGTCATTCGAGATATTTAAGAATTTGCTATCTTCTGTCTGCATGTCTCTTGGAAAAACTTTCTTTTGAGACTGACAATGCCAGGACAAGAATCCTATGAAGAGCTTTTTTCTTCACTAGACGTATTAAAAAACATTAAGCATCCAAAGTATGAAATTGATACCTGAATTGAGAATCTCATGATAGTTATACTCTTCGACATTTGTCAGACAATCGCCGGGGTGTTTCTCTGGGATTAGAACTTCGAACCTCCTACTCAGAAGTCGAACTCACTAACCAATAAGCCCACCTTCTGTATGGTTTAATACAGAAATAGTCGTAGCATTATTAAAGATATATTTGATACCAATCGATTCTATGTACTGCAAAATTTGGCTATGTGTCAGATACTGCCGAATAAGTGTACCAACTTATGCGTTTTTTCATAAAATGTGCGCACGCATATAATACTCGGCGTTATTCTTGGCACAGCGTGGGTGTTAAGGAAAAGGAGTAGAAAAGAGAAGATGTCTATGAGCTTTGTTTGTCTGTTTTATGCTTCTGGATCATAGTTATTTGGAAAGACAGAGCTTGGCAGAGCATTTCAGGACCGTGTTGTACGGCTGAAGAATGAATCTCTGAACTTAACTGTACTTCCGAAGATGGACTTGAGGGTAAACTGATGAGCATTTAGAGCGCCACGAGTATTTCGGTTGAATTCAAGGAGAGGTGTCATGCCACTGGCTATTTCTCATGAGCACCGCTGGTGGAAGAAGCGATAAAACCTTGAAAAGCAGAAAACGTTCCTGCGGTGTTCAAGCAAATCTATTGATTTAGCTACGTTTTCGTCACTGATAAGTTTAATCAAAAGGCTTTGTTTGCTAACTAGCTAACACAAGGTGGACCTTACCAGATATGACAATTGTACTCAAGCTTAGGGCGAACAAAACTTTGTAGATAGTAGCCAGATAAGAGGGAGTTAAATATTTCTTGCACTGGGTTAGAAAACCTAAACATTTCGCAGTATTTTTGGCAACGGTGAATCAAAATGGTCATTCTAACGAAGCTTGTCGTTAACGCACATACGGAGAATTGCGAGTTTTTGAGTTTCCTCGATGCAGGTGCCATTCATGGATAATGACATGCGGCTTAGGATTCGCTTAGACGACAGGACACAGCATTGGGTTTTGGAAGCGTTAAATTCTATTCGATTGTTTTCCACCCATGTACACTTGTAACCGTCCAACATAACTTGAACTTAGCGGTCTAAAAGATAATATCTGATCTAATGAAGCAGATTTTCATCCACTCATAAGCACGTATTTTTGACAAAAGAGCTTGATGCCAAACTCTGCCAAATTCCATGAAAATATCGAGTGCAAAAGCTTTGCTTTCACCAAATTAATACGGTGAGATATACCATCAAATCAACAGTAGATCGTTGACGAGTGTGTAGTACATATACGGGTATATACAGAAAATTTATTTTTAGTTTAAATTGTCGGTTGGCATTCAATTTCGTATAAACATATTTCTAATAATACGAGATATTTTATTGCACCTTGCCTTATAACTATATACTCGTATACGACATATGACATATGGCGTTTAATACGAATTCATCCTTCATATAATTTTTATAATTTTCTAATTTCAGCTCTTCTGCCACCATATACCCAGTAAGATTTGTATCTCTACTTAATCCAATAATTCATTAACCCACATCCTATTTGCGGCGAAAATCCTTTTAACGGAATTATTTATTCATATGATTGTACTCGTAATCCTTTTATTATAGCTGTTAATATGCAAGGTATTTCTATTCATGCATTGAACTTAGGTATTCTCTCAATATTTGTCCAAACACCCTAAATTTTCAAAAATGTATTGTATTGGAAGGAGTTAAAAGTTACCAAAGTGGTTAATACGCCAGCTATCAATTCGAATATTAAAGAAAGAAACTTAATTTAAATTTCAAATTTTATGGTTAAAGATTTGGTACATCAGAGACAAACCGGGTATTCTCAGAAACCTACATTGAAATGCTTTATTTCTTCTTTAAGATAGTTCCTTACATGTCCTATCTTTCAAGTTAAATTTTCTATAAATCTGTATATCGTGGTACTAAATGTTTAACTTCTGTTTTAATGCAGAGATTCCTCTTTTCAGATACTTTTCCTTCTACTATGAAGTCCAGACTATTGTTAACACAAAAAGTCTAACTTCATTAGCATTACAATGCAAAAAACTTCGTGTATTATTGAATGTCGTTATCTTAAGGATAGCGGAAGTAACTATGTGTGTTTGTCTTTGCCAATGCAAAATTTACAATATTCGAGTACAAATAAATAGTAATTATTCCCTACGGACTTTTTCATTGCTTACCCAACTCCCAACCAGCGTCGGTACGTTTCAAGCAATTGTTTTTCTGTGTCCCAACTTTTTTTCCATGGAGTAAATCCAACGAGGGGTACATTCAAAATGTTAATGCCAAAGCAGTATAAATATAGAGGTACATAGCTGTAGGGGGCTCTATATATATACTGCTTTGCTAATACTGTGGCCATGGTTTTAAACAATCGACAATGGTGCTTGGTAGTGGGAATAGGGATGAGAAGCAGTACAAAACTTTTTACTCCGATGACTCCAAAGGACAAAAGCTCTCATTGTTTTCTTTTCGTTTTTCGTCACATGTTGTTGTTTTCAAATCGGGAAGTATTTTTTTGGTTAAAGTTGCATAATGTGATTTTAATTGATTTTTTGTGTCCTACCTCAACTTTCCCTAGTGTTATTCTGTCTTCAACTTCATCACTGCAACGCTTCATAAGGAAGTATATCAAAGAACAAATTCGCACCGCAAGCTGAAAAACCACGAAATATAAACATTGTCGGTTTACTTTACAGTTATTTGAATAACTGCAAATTTCGCTGAGAGGTGGTGTACACACTCCAGATTCCCAAATAGCGAAGCGGACAAATCAGTTCCAATCGTCTCATTACGTTGTGTTTGGTGCTCGGGACATACGCAAAAAGTTAAAATGTAGCCAGGTAATTCATTCAACGCTGCTCCTCCAACACTATATTCAAGTTTAGTACATCTTGGTAAACGCTAGTTTTACTCGTATCACATTGTAACATGTAATAGGGGAAAGTTTGTCTTTGCATCTGCTTTCCATCTAGCAAATTGATAAATTGATTTATGAACTAAAGAGTAAGCGAGGAAACGTTCCCTAGAATATCAAACTACGTTATTTAAATGAAATTCCGCAAACATCCTTGTTGGATACAAATTACTTTTCGCTGTTGTGTAAGTTGCATTTAAACGCAATCAGACGAACAAGTTTTGTGGGAAGAAATTGACTTTAACTGAATATCGCGGTTAATCGCAGAAAACGTTTCAACGTCTAAATGACAAATGTGGCAATTGGCAATTAAAGACCCTTGTCACAATCTGTGGAAAACACTTTTTTGATTAAAACAGCCGACAAATTACTACATTATTCAAAATCAAAATTTTATTGAATGCTTTTATATTAACTTGCCGGTGTCTGTCTGTCTGTCTATATGTCATTCTCTCACGTTTTTTCCATTTAATGCTGTTAGTTGATAGTCCCGTACGCGTTATTGTGGTAGGACTTTTCGATGAGGGTGTCATAAGTTGATCTTACTGGGGTCTTGATGGGGTTCTTTGGGGGTATCTTGAATTAGGTCTTGATGGGTTCTTAAGGCTGTCTTCTGGGGGTTTTAAGGGTATATTGAGAGGATGTTAAAAGGGTCGGGAGGTGGTTTTGATGGGGCATTGAGGGGGTCTTGAGGGGTCCTTTGGTGGATATTTTTTGGAGATCTTTTTGGGGGAGGGTTATTTTAAGTCTTTTTGAGATTTTCATGGCGGTCAACCATCAGCAGAGTAGGGGGAATAACACAGAATGAACTAGAATTGAAGGTGGCCGTAACTATTTCTGACTGGTGGAAGTGCGATCAAACCGTTAATTTTCGTCCAATGCAGGGAAAGTGGAATGATCGGGATAGTCCCTTCAAAGTAAGGTTGGCGCGAAGCCAATAACCTCGCCCGTAAAAAAATATTATTACGGAACCCAAAATCAACCTCGGATACACTGATTAACGACGACGACCACGGCAACGAAAACGGCTAAGCGATTAAAGAATTTTCTCATGGAACGTACGCTCACTGTATAGAGCTCGAGCTGCACAGTAGCTTACAAAAATCAGAATATGACATATTGGAGCTGTGATGAAATCATCATGTACTCGGGGTGGGGTTTCTAGACAGAAAAATAATGAAAACCACCGTTATCGGCTTTAAAGCAGTAAATGAACGCGAATGCACTCTTCGCATGCGGGGCGGATTTAAAAACATAAGCCTCATAAACGTTCACGCACCTACAGAGGATTCCCCAGATGATGAAAAAGAAGAATTCCTTGAGTAAGTTGGACTGGAACTCCATGCCTCAGTATGATGTAAAAATTATTCTGGGCGATATGAATGATAAAATAGGTAGGGAGCCAGTATTCAGGCAGTACATTGGCACCCATAGCTTACACAAGAACACTAATGACAATGGACAACGATTCATAGAGATGGCAGCAAGCAATAATTTGGTCGTTGCGAGTACAAGGTGTGCACGTAAAAATATCCACAAAGCCACCTGGGTATCTCCTGAGGGAGCCACTCGCAACCAGATAGACCACGGGTTGATAGACCACCACTACAACCCGAACCTGATGACGGTTAGAACGTACCGAGGTGCCAACGTCGACGTGGACCACTATCTTGTTGGTATGGGGGTCCGAGAGCGGATTGCATCATCACGAAATACTACATCCGCGAATCAGATTCGAGTCAACACGGCTGCCCTTCGCAACGAAGAGACCAGAAACAACTACGGTCAAGCAAATAGAATTCGCCTTAAATGCAGGGAGAGTAAGTCCTGGGGTTAGATCGTTAGTACCGCTGAATCCATATTAGGCAGTAGTCGTAGATATCGGGACGACTGGTTCGATGACGAATGTAAGCTGGACGTAAGAATGTTGCGTACCGAGCAATGCAACAGTCTCATAGAACGCGGGCATGCGAAGATGAATGTAAAGAGCTCAGAAGATATGAAAAAACAGTTCACCGGCGAAAGAAAGCAGCCTGGGATAAGAATCTCGTCCGTTAACTAGAACAGTACAGAGATCCAGGTGCGCAAGTTCTACAAAAGAGTTCGCGGTATGACGCAATATACACCGCGTTGCATATACTGCAAGGACAAAGAGGGTTATCTGATCGCCGATCTTAAAGGCATCTTAGAGCGATGGGAAGAGCACTTTCATAAGTTGCTAAATGGCCAGCTAACTGAGGAATTTGAGGCTCCACCAATGACCGAAGACCACTCTATGCCGAGGCCACCAAGCATAAACGAAGTTATCAGAGCGATAAATCGGCTCAAAAATAATAAGGCCCTGGGATTTGATGGTATCCCTGCGGTGCTGATTAAAACAGGAGGCTACACCAAGCAATTCATGAACTAATAGTGCAAGTATGGGAGGAAGAAGCGATGCCAGAAGACTAGCGATACATAAGAAGGGAGATATAACAATCGTGTACAACGTGGTATAACGTTGATGAATACCGTGTATAAGATTTTCTCCTCTATCCTTCAAGACAGGATAGCCCCATACGCTAAAGTCATCATTGGTCCATACCAGTGTGGCTTCGTCCCAGGCAAATCAACAACTGATCAGATTTACACGCTTAGGCAGGGGATGGAACAATGTCTAGAGTTTCAAAAATCACTACACCATCTCTTTATAGACTTTAAAGCCGCTTAAAATAGCCAGAGTAGAAATTTATAAAGCCATTAGAGAATTCGGCATCCCAAATAAACTGATGCGACTATGTAAGTTGACCATGACCAATGTTATAAGCCAAGTAAAAATATCCGGATCACTAACAAGCCAATTCAACATCAATAACGGGCTCCGACAAGGGGATGTACTGACCTGACCCAGGAGCTGTAGAGGAAGCTTTCATCCGGATCGAGCAGGCGGCACGAAATCTGGGGCTGCACATAAATGAGAGCAAATCAAATTACATGGTGGCCACGTCTGCGACTAGAAGATCCAACATTGTCCCGCAATTCAGATAGTGGAGCGCGAATTTGAAGTAGTGCAATCCTTTAACTATCTCGGGTCAACTGTAGCAGCCGATAACAGCATGAAACCAGATATACTCGCACGTTTGCTAAAAGCCAACAAAGCCTACTATAGTCTGTCAAGACTCTTCAAATCCAGGAACTTAAACATAACATCCAAGCTGCTGGTATATAAGATAATGGTCACACGAGTACTTACATATGGATCCGAAACTTGGGTGCTTAGCAAAAAGCATTCTGACCTCTTAGCCGCATTCAAAAGAAAAGTCTTACGGAGAATCGTTGGCCCCGTATGTGAGGAAGTACGATTCCGGAGACGAGATGATGAGATCTACGAGCGTTACCTCGATTTCGACATCGTGAAGAGAATTAAGCTAGGTAGGCTCCGGTGGGCAGGACCCTAGCTAGCATGAACGAAGAGGATCCTACTCGGAAAGTCCTTTGCGGTAGGATTTATGGAACACAATAGCGAGGCGGGCCAAGCCAACGCTGGAAGGATGACGTAGACTAGGACGCCCAGAGTTTAGGGATACCAAACTGAATAACATTGGCTCGAAATTGGGACCTGTGGAGAGACTTCTTTTCGTGAGGCCAGGACCGGACCTCGGTTATAGAGCCAAATATGATGATGATGAAAAAATTCGCTCACTGAAGAATAACTAGCCTTCTAAAAGGTAAAAAATATAGCAGGTGGTAGGTCTAGAGAAACTAGAACTGTTATAAAATAAAAATTGCTCGAGTGTTGTTAACAGAAATCTGGATTAGGCTGAAAAAAACACATTACTTAAGAAAACCACGTTAAGAATTAGAGAAGTAGATGTTATTTTAAACTTCTTTTAAATCTCGAATTCTTAGCGTTTTAGGAGGCTACTTCAATAAGAGCATTTTGTTGTTAATTTTTAAAATATTATTTTATTATAATTTATAACTTTCGAAGAGGTTCCTCAAAAATTACAGAACTGCTGAGATCAGTGCATTCAGAAATTCAGTTCCATGATGAACTTAGCGGCTTATAACGCACAATAACTATATATACGGGAACTTCAATAATTAGATACAAACATACCCGTAAATTCTATTGTTATAATCTTTTATTTGTCTTCCTTTCTATCTCCCCGTCGGCGGTGTTTGGCAGACTTTCAAACAAATCTTTATCTACTAAACGAAACTATTGAGAAAAGGTAAAACAAGAGGCTGAGAATATTGAGGAGATAAGGAATCTCTTATCAGATGCTCTTACCTCGGTCGTTCAAGGAATTAGATATATCAGGTATCAGCGAAATGAAATCTGAAAAACACTGTGTGTACTCGCAATTTATCTCTAATGAGTTTGCTTTCGAGCTACGAGTAGCTGCGATGTTTAGCGGGTTTTAGCTTCATCATTGTTTATAGCGGAAATATAGACACTTTCAAGAAATGATACTCCATTTCTCTTGGATCATTTGTCAAGTGTTTTGCGCATTCATCTGCGGAATTAATTCAGATGCAGCTTCGAAAGACTTGAGAGACAAAGTAAGCTTTTACATTCATTATTATTTGTTCGATGACAGTTTAATTTTTAATCAAGTGACAAATTTCCATGATAGCCCCCGAATAAATGTAATGACTTAATAGTGGTTGCTGATGGAGATCAGTATTTTGTTTGGAAGTACTCCAGAAAGAGTCCGACAGACTATGTGATATCTGAGCCAGCCTGTGTAGATGAACAGAAACACACTTTAGCTTTAAAGAGATGCTCCGTCGGTACAGCTGCAGGTGATAGCAAATGGGTGCCATCGGAGAGTGTTAGGTGCGCCACATGGGAACGTCTAAATAAATATTGCCCCGAAGACCTCGTTGAATTGCAATCGCGAAATGGCAATAACAAATATTTTTGCATTCAGATATCCGAACAGGCACATCCGTGGGGACAACAACAATCGTGCTACGGATCCGATACGAGTTTGATCGATTTGAATGAAGGGGAGCTGCAATCAATTCATGAGAATCTTAATCAAGCAAGCATTGGCAATCTGTTTTGGCTGCCAATCCAAAGAATTCACAATTATCAGTATAATCCGTTCGCTTGGAGACTGCCGGGTAAACTTTGGGGACGCGAGTATAAGTTCGAGGAGGCACCGTCTGGCAACAGTGAGTTAACAGACAGCAACTGCTTGGTGGCAAGCATCGTAAGCAGCAATATGCTGCGAAATTCCAGAAATACAGTCAACCAACGACTAGTCAACTGTGAGCATAGATTTCACTCATTGTGTATTTTCCGGCAAAATATCGTCGTATCGTCAGGTTGTCCGCCGCACTTCAGTGCTCTAAGTTATCAGCCAAATGTGTGCTATGGAATTGGAAAAGATGCTGGAAAAATTGACCGATACATTTCAGAGGCAGAATACTTTCAAAACCGCAGTAAATTCGCGCGCATATTTCATGCGATCGATGTTGACGATCGCAGCTATTTCGTTCTCGGAAAGCATCCCTTTCACAATATTGAAATGAACGTAAAGGAAGAATTTCGTATCACATCGCGCAGCAGTGGGCTGCGACTAAGCGTTAACGTTGTCGAATCTACGAAAAAGGTTGATATGATCCTAAAAACCGATTACGTAATGGAAGGCCTTGTCTTGACAGTATATAATAGGCACAATATCTGGCGCGTCGGTGATCCTGACGATGAAGATAATTTCGGAATTAAATGCTTCACAAATGCGGATTACGAATTAGTGTCTCCAGTCAAACTAAAGCAATTGCTCTGGGAAAATGCCGAGCAGACCAAATCCATGTTTGAGCTGAAATTAGTTGGGGACGGTCCTGGATACTACTGGTGTGAGGCGCACACCATCTTCGACTTTGGCTTAGTGCGGACTGCAAAAATTATTGCATCTAAGCGTCAAAGGGGTCATACATTTGCGATGTTTTTTGAAATTGCTTCATGCTCTCAGGGAGATTGTCAGGAAAACCCTACAGACATGAAACAAATAGGAAATGAAATAGAGGAGATTTTGAAGGAATATCAGACACGCCAACACTATCAAGAGAACAAATTTAAGCGACTGGCCATCCACGGGGTTCGCGTTATGAATGTCGAGTCAATGGCCAAGGATAGGTTTAGCACGAAGGTCCTTTGCCATGTGACAGCGTCAGCAAAGTTATCTGGTCTTGACAATAGTTTTGAAGGCGAAAAGAACGATGCGATGCAGCTACGATTACTCTTGACTGATCTCTTAAGACTTCACAATCCACACGCACCAACTGTCAACAGCACCGAGTTTTGCTTTCCCGAACTGCTGTCAGCGACGTACGGACATCAGGACAATCAGTGGATTGTGGTGAGACTTGGGCAAGTAGCCACAACTCGAAAGCTCTGTTTGCAGGCAAACGGAATGCCATTATTTCGAAAATGCATTGGTGATTTCATGTACGGAGCCCAATGGGAAGCAATGGCTACCAGAGATTTTCTTTGCTCCAAAAACAACTCCTCAACTACGCATAACTTGTATGATTTGGAAAATTCGAAAATATCACAAACTGCACCTGAGCCATTGAGAGTATGAAAACTATGCTCAATAAGAACATTATTCACTTAATTCCCGCAGATCTGTACTATTTGGGACAAATCTTTCAGAGTATATGTGACTTCCTCAAAACGCCACCTAGCAGTCAGACAAAGGATGAAACGAAAAGTTTGAGCCCCGTTAAAGCAATCGCCGACATAGTCGCCATTTACAACTACTTAATGGACGCTAAGCTTGGTATAATTAAGCCGTCGGTTGTTTTAAACTCCACGAATGTCCTCGTTGATTCCTTCGAAAATCTAATTGATTCAATGTCAGTTTCATCGGATCTCACCCAACCGAACGACATAACGCAAAGTGACTGGGAAGTGGTTCATCAGATTGGGGTTTTCGTCGAATTCACAAAGAAATTGATGATCTTTGTCATCGATCCCAGTGTATCAAATGTAACAGGAGTTGCCTTGTATACGAACTCAAGCCACGAAGATTCATCAGTGGGATTTATGCCAATGCCACCGAACGCGTTCGGTTACAACGCATACTGATTCATTTTTGCCAACGAATTAATTCATCATCTCCTTGAAGAATCCGGTTTACAATTGGCCACTTATTTCCCGGAATCATTGTGGAATCGATTGGACGAAATCGCTGCTCTTTCTAATCACTCTTTGGAGGATCTTCCAGAACCTAGAATTGTGATTAAGATTTATTTCAATGATTTGCTTTTCCAGGAGGAGGATACTGAGTCAAGCGCCCGCAAGAAAGTAGCTGCAAAAATAATTTCAATTTCCATTCCCTGTCATGGCACGGATTTGCCTGAAGTGCTGCCGGTAATCTGGAGAACAACCTCGATGGCGGCGCAGGATAATGAAGCAGAACTAAGTTGCAGTTATTGGAACTACAAAAGATGGGCTAACGACGGTGTTCTGCTAATGGGTCGTTCGAATTTCAATCAGGAATTGGCCTATTGTGGTTGCACTCATTTGACACCGTTCGCCTTTCTCATTGGAGGCGTATCTCTTAATCACCCAACTGACTCAAAGGCCGTTAGGCTAAACAGTAATCACCATATGGCTTTGGATCTTATCACGCTCGTTGGATGCTCACTGTCGCTAGTGGGAATTTTCGGAATATTCGTAACAGCTGTAACGTTTAAATCGTAGATAGATTAAGATATTTTTATTAAACATTAAAGTAATATACAATTTTGATTTACAACTAAACTTATAACTAATATTAATATGTGTCGGCTCAACAATAGGGGCCCGACGTATTTACATTGTCTTTTTTTGGTATTGTTTATTTTTAAACAATATTTTTTACTACTTAATCTACTACATGTTTATTTTTAAGGTAATTAAATTTTAAACAATAATTTTAAAATAAAATAAAAATGAAATATTAAGCGGCGTATAAACAGGGCGAACTTCAGCCTCTGTAATATTGGTTGCCCGCCTTCTCGTAGAAGGAGACGTCTTGATTGTTAAAGATGTCATCGAATCTAGCATCAGTGAATCCTCTTATGTGTATGTACCGGTGAGTTGGCTCGATTTCCTCGATTCGCAGTCCTTGCATCTCAGGACTTGGATGTGTTTCCAATGCGTCGACGAATTTCCTCGCCATTCGGAACAAGTGGTCAGTTATTGGCAGCAGACCTGCTGCTTCGTATAGTTTTGTAGTCGACACAAGCTTATAGCTGTTTGTCACCCTCCAGAGTCCTGTACAGATCCTTAGTACCTTCCTTTCAAATAGGGAAATCTTCTTCATCGTTGTTGGTGAGACGGTGAACCATATGGGGTAGCCATAGGTTATCACTGGCCTGATGAGTTGCTTGTAGATAAGCAGCCTGGTGTTGTTAGACAGACCGTTTCGTCTTTTAAGTAGCGGGTGCACCAAATGAAGAGCGTAGTTCGCTTTTTTCATTGTTTTGTCGATGTGAGAGTTAAACTTGAGCCTCTCAGTAAAGTTGATTCCCAGGTACTTAGTCTCTGACTTGGTGTTTATAATTGTGTTATCCGGAAGGGTGATTTTTAAGGCTCTGCATCGGCTTGCGATTTTTCTTATCCTTGTTTCGGTTGCTGGTACTCGGAAGCAGATGAGTTCCGTTTTATTGGCGTTGATCTTTAGTCCCCACTTCAGGTAACGTTTAAATCGTGGCGCAAGAAAGCTTCCTCCAAGATCCTTCTCCAACTTTGTGTTGCTATAGCTTTGCAAATGGTTCTATTTTGCTTTGTCAACACTGCAGACTACACAATGCATTTGCTAGAGAATGGCATATTTTCAGTTTGCATTGCACTGGGAGCCTCCGTGCACTACTCACTGCTGGCGCAATTCTGTTGGATGATCGTCATAGCTTACCTGCAATATAAACGCTATGTTAAGGTCCTAGGAAGCACGCGACCAAAAAGATTTTTTCTAAAATCCATGCTGTTCTGTTGGGGTCTGCCACTGGTGTCGGTTCTTTTAGTGTTGTTTTTAGACACAGCGTCATACATACCAGAAGATAGCTCAGGACCTGAGACAGTTTGTTATCCAACGGGACGTTCCCTCTATTTTGGAATTGTGGCGCCTGTAGCCCTTGTAATCATAGCCAACTTTGTAATTTTCATCATAGTTCTATACAGCATTTTCCGGGGAGCTGCCTCGACAATTCGACATACTGAGAAGAGCCTTGCCCTCTCACAGCTTCGCTTGTCGATTCTGTTGTTCTTACTGCTCGGATGCACGTGGATTTTTGGCTTGCTGACCGCCATTAAGGCTGGAATAATATTCTCCTACCTATTCTCGTTTACAGCAACGCTTCAGGGTTTCATTTTGTTTGTTTATTTCATTATTTTAGACCCCATAACGAGTCGTATGTGGTCGGGGTTCTTGCAACGAATTTTCTGTTCGAGCAAAGATCTTTTCACCCATTCGTGCGATCACATTGATTCGACCCAAGTCAACTAATGAGGCAGAGATGGTGAGTTTTGGAAACTATGTCTTCCATTTGAATATTAGCTATAACGTTATTATATTGTTTTTATAAATTACTAGCTGACCCGACAGACGTTGTCCTGTCCCACTTTCAATAAATTTGTTTGTGATCGTTTTGTAAACTTGTTAACAGCTATTTGAAATGTTAAATCAAAAAAACCTCAAACCTATTTTCTTTCATTAAATTTGAAATAACAATGAAACTCAATGTGTTTTATTTACATTTCGATTTCGATTGCAATGTCATAGCAAAGTTTTGATTGTTTGCTTGAAGAACATCACTATTTCGTTCATTACAATGCTTTATGATATACGTCATTTTTGTAAGTGAAACTACTTTATCGGCGGTGAGGATGAGTATCAAAAGTAATTTTGTTTTACTAATTTTTTGAATCACAGTATTGGTCACATTATTGTGTTACATTTTTAAATTCTCTATATTAACTTCGCGTGCCCGTGGCTGGCTGGTAGGCAGAATTTGTGATCCATTTTTAACACACTTCGTAAAGTCTGATTTAATTCAAATTTGGCACACATGTGTATTTCCCATGACAATAATTTCTATGAAAATTTGGGACACCTCGGGCCTCAAGGTCGGGGGCTCCCATACAATTTTTTTTAAAAATTTACCCGATTTTCTTAAAATTTTATGCGCATGTGTATCTCCGATGGACAACACTTTCTGTGATGTGATTTGGAAGTGATCGGGCCACTGGGTCGGGGGCACCCATACAAATTTTTTCAATATAGCGGCATCAGATATATGACTGTGTTCTGTTTGCGCTGATGAGCTGATGTGCTTGCTTTACGATGGTGGTTGTTTTGTTGTTCGGTTGCAGTGCTTCGCATTTGTTTCTGATTTTCAGCATTTATAGTGGAATTCAGTATACTTTTGGGTATTGGAGTATATTGGATAATATATTAAACTCGATGTGTGTATGTATGTGTTTTTTGAGGGTCTTTTGAGTGTCTTTAGAGGAGTCTTTTGTAGTTCTTGTGGAGATCCTTTGAAAGAGTCTTTTGGGGTGTATTTATGGGGGTCTTTTGGAGGCCCTTTCAGGGTCTTTTGGAGGCCCTTTCAGGGTCTTTTATGGGTTTTTGGGTGAGCCTTTTGGGAGTCTTTTGGGGGTATTTTGAGGAGTCTTTTTGGGAGTCTTTTGGGATGTATTTTAAGAGCCTTTTAAGGGTTTTTTGGAGGTCCTTCGGGGGTCGTATGAGGGTCTTTTGAGGGTCTTTTGGGGATTTTTTGATGAGTCTTTTAAGGGTCTTTTGATGGTCCTTTGAGGTATTTTTGAGGTATTTTGAGGAGTCTTTTGGAGATCCATCCCTTGAGGGTCTTTTGGGGGTCCAGTGAGGGTCTTGTGAGGGTCTTTTTGGGGGTCTTTTAAGGGTATTTTGAGGAGCCTTTTAAGAGTCGTTTGGGGGTCTTATGAGGTCCTTCGAGGGCCGTTTGGGGGACTTTTGGGGTCTTTTGAGGGTCTTTTGGGGTTATTTTCCGGGAAAGTTACACGCATTGTTTTTTATTTGTTTAGTTGTCCGGCGCGTAAGCAAAAAACGCTGATGGTTTTCCGACACTGCAATAGGCGACATACAAACAACGTGACACGAGATTATTATTATCATCCGTATTTATGGTTCTCCTAACCTCAAGTTGTATTGCACACAAACGTTCGCTGAGTGAATATATTACTTACAAAAAAGTGTAAATACAAAATAAATTTAAAGTTATAAATAAACAATTCCTGTCCTCAATGTTAATACACATGCAATAATGTCATTATTTTATCAATGTCGTTGTGCTCCCATTGTCAACGAATTAATGAATTAAAAAGTATGTCTATAATAAAAGTATAAATAAAAATTAATTATAATCGATTATGACAGCATAAGTACATGCCAATTATACGAATATATGTACATTCAGATTCCTATGTTTAAAACACCATTGACACATACACACCAATACACACATTTGCATTTGTTTTGGTTTTGTTTGTTCGCAGCTTCAGAAGCATTCGATGGGGGGAAGCTATAAATAAAAATCCCTTAAAGGATAGGCGACAACCACCATAAAACGAAAGCAAACTAAGTTCCAAAATTTATTGCTGCAATATATATATGCAAGCTGTTGAAGTTGGTTCAGCTGTCGAGAGCCCCAGGTATAGAAAACTTTGGAGCTTTTAAGAATGATGAATAGGGGTTGCTGTATGGTGCGCAATGTGTGTCAATTTGCTAATGGCATTGCTCTTGAATGTGTGTCAATAGTCTAATAGTGAAAAAGAGAAATTAAAAAAAATGCGTTTAGGTAGATGTTGAAGTTTCTTTTCGCAAAGAATTTTATTTGAAAAAATTCAACTTTAACATATACATACACCATTAAATAGATTTTGCCAAATAAACCCTCCAACCTACGGGTGCAATAAAAGGCTTCATGAGTTGCTGAGAAATTTGAGTCTTCGTCAATAACCGATGACACTACACTTATCTTTAGCACAGAACAGTTAGCTGAGCGATAAATTGGCTGACCTCTTAGCTGCATATTCGAGAGGAAAGTCTCACAAAGATTTTTTATTCCACTGCTATGTTAGGAAGAACGAATCCGAAGACTCTATAATTATGAAATCTACGGATGTTATCGCGATGTCGAGTTGGTAGGCTCCGGTTTACAGTACTTAGTACTTGTTAAATTCAAATATAAATTAGTAGTGCAAGGATTAAAAAAATCGATAAAAAATTTATTCGGCTTGTTTTGGTTGAGCGTTTCACCCCCAAACAGAATTTAAAGTACACTCTATCCACAAGAAATAACCCTTTTGGAAACCACCAATTAAATTGTTTTAAACAATTGCACCATTTCACAACAAAACAACTTTAAAGTTACGATTTTCCGTCATTTAAAAAATGAATTATTTGTGTGATTGAAATTCGTTACCCTCTCTGGCCAACCGGAACATGATGAAGAAATCGCCATTCTCCGTTGGCGAAAGAAAAAAAGAAAACCAGAACATCAACATCATCGTCCCATTGCAACTCTTAATGTCTTTTGGGAGGATACGTTAAGAGACGACATGCTGGGTGGCAAAGGCTTAAAAAAGGACACCGTTAAAAAAATCATAGGATATCCAACTCGGTTGGTGGTCCCCAGAGATCCAATTATAATTAAGATAAGTGTCTTCGAAGACTTAAGGAATTGGAATGGAACGGAACTGTCCAAAGCGAAAGCGAGTTGTTAGTGAAGTGCCGGGTGATGATGGTCTCGTACTAAATTAGTTAAAAATAAACTCCCGGAAATTCTTTCGAACATAAAAGTAATTTATGACAAAAAAAACAGATACCCAGCATCAAATAGCAACGAAACGCCATTAAAGCTCGCTTAAAGGGTGTTCTATACACCCTTTGCACGTACGAGCGTGAAGAGAGCGATACGAGCACACATTTTGACCGTGTTGGCCGCTCAGTTGGCCGGTGCAGCCGGTGGTTTTAATTATTGAATTACGTTGGGGGATGAACATGTAATTAAAATGTATTTTCCAAGTCCAATCAGCCGGACTGACTTCAGCAACTCGCGACCACGGCTGAGACTGAAAACCAAGCAGTAGTTCGGTTATTACGATACAACAGTTATTACAACAGACATAAGCTGCCTCCCTGTCGCACAATTATCACATTCACTGATGTGTGTGCTTCCGAAATTTGAGCCTCAGGAATACCTTATTGCGGACAATAACGAATAGAGACTACAAATATTAGTGCATTATATAATTACCTCAGAGTTAATATTTGACTTGAAGACAAGAGAATTACAGTCCCCTTTATTTACGCCTGCAGAAGGGGCATAAATTAAATGGTGCTTGTAAAAGTGCAATTAACGCACATCATACATCAGCGGAAATCAATGTGTCCAGCGATCCTTGTTGATAAAGTTATTCAAAGGGATTACATCCCTCATCCATTCCTTTACTTTAGTTTCATAGCAAAATTCAAAACATAACGAACACCAAAGGGAGCATCACCGTGAAGGTTGCCAAGATTTACGACTTAACATTTTCTCCTATCTGTGAACTTATACCAAATATATCTTTCAAACGGCACAGATCGATAGCTATCGACTGTAGTTTGCTTTGATTTGTTTTGGACTACAAACTTTTGAATTTTTCTTTTTCACTCACTCGACATATGAAACTTATTTAGCTCTAACCTTGATAAGATAATTAAAAAGTTTTCGTCTCCTTTGGAGGAAACTATTAAAAAGTTATAGTTTGGTCAAGGAATTTGATACTTGTCAATGTACTTGATACGTTTGTGTGCGGGTAAGTGGAAAGTGGTAAGATTTTAACCAGACACAACTTTTCCTTAAATCGTTGGATAAAAATTAAGCTGCATCTTTGCTTTGGACAGCCAATGCCAATAGTATGCATCCGAATAAAATTTAAAAAAATAAAAAATACATACTGATGCATAAGTTAGTTTTAAAGCCATTCATAGTTGATTTGATGTTAAACAAATCGATTCCACTAATTGTTGCAAATAACAAACGATAACCTGTCCTGACTCACAATATAAACTATTCGACCATAATAAAGGAAGTAACGCATCATTATCGTAATTAACCCTGGGGGACTTCAAATATAAAAGCTCAACAATTGAGTTAATTTCCTTTGGTTGAACATCGTAGAACGAGAGCGAGTCCAGCTAAGGAAATTTAGTTGAGTTTATTCACTCATTCGACCAACGTCGTCGGATACCAGAAAGTGTTGAACTATGAAATAAAGAACCTAAAAGAAATTCCATTTTGCATATCCTTTCAAGTGGAAAACCGACACCCACAAAGGAAATTGTTCATCCAAAAGTGCTGGTGCATTGTGCATGAAATGTAAGCGGGTGACGAACAATACGAATAGCATTTAATCGCACGCACAGTAAAGAGCTTTAGCGCCAGTTTAAGTGTACGAGCATAAGCGCGTGCACATTATGAGCAATGAGTCCTGCTCGCTTAAGAACTGCCTTCATGAGCAGCGCTGTTAGCAAAAACAAATATTCACAATGAAAGAAACATGAATTAAAATAAATAAAATGAACAAATCGACGATTGGAAGAGTTGGATAAATGTTTATAACAAAACCTTTCCGGTAAGTCAGAAGGAAAAAAAAATCCCGATGAGGATCATGATGTCATTTTTATGTCAATATCAAATTAATTGATATGGGCACAACAGGAACACCAACAACTACATGTACATCATTTTTATCTGGACAACAGCTCAAGCAAGCAGCCGACATCACTACTTGTCGAATACACATGGGGTGTACTATCCACATATTCAGAAATCATAACAAATACGAAGAAAAAAAATTGGAACAATAAAAATCCGGAAAAACAATTTAATTTTTTTTGTGTGTTTTTCAGCTAGCACATCAAACATGGGATGTGGGATGCTCTTCTTCACGTGGCCTTTTAAAATTATATAACAACAACAAGTCGTTCAATTTAATTCTCTGCACCGTCGAACGCTTGAATGCTTCGTTTGAAGAGATCTATCAGGAAGATTATTAAAATGAAATGAAATGAAAATGTTCGTTGTTTGATATCACCAAAGAACAATCAAAAAGTCCTAGTGTTGTGATGTTCATCAAATATAAGTCATCGTTTTTCTTTTTTTTTTTTAATTTTTTTCAATATTTGCAGACAAAAGTCAAAGGATTAACAGGCTAAGTTTAATTAAAATTGTTTCATTCTGCAGCATTTGTGTCCGCTTAGTACTTTTTGCCCAATTCCGATAACAGTCATACTGTTAGTCCTTACAAAATGGTTGAGTTCTGATGGTGAGTGAGGATCTTTCTGCAGCTGGCCGCTAGTCTTCGAACAAGAGATGTTGTGCTTAGGGTTTAAGTTTTAAAAAGGCGGAAATAGGGGAAATAGGTGGTCGTAACTATCTCTGACTGGTGGAAGTGCGATCAAACCTCCACGTGGTGACCGCCGGTAATTTTCCTCCAATACAGGAAAAGCGGAATGATCGGGCTACTCCCTTCAAAGTAAAGTTGGTGCGAGGCCAAAACCTCGCCCGTAAAAAATTATTATTACCGAACCCAAAATCAGCCTCGGATACACTGATGAATGACGACGACCACGGCAACGAAAACGGCTAAACGATTTAAGAATTTTCTCATGGAACGTCCGCTCACTTATAGAGGTTGAGCTGCACAGCAGCTGGCCGATACCCTACCTAAATATAAGGCTGACATAACAGCAATCCAGGAGATGCGGTGGAAGGTGGAATGGTGTGTTACAAAAATGAGAATATGACATATATTACAGCTGTGATGCAAGACATCAATTCATGAAATAATAGTGCAAGTGTGGGAGAAAGAATTTATGCCAGAAGACTGTCGAAGAGGCATCCTGTGCCGCATACATAAGAACGGAGATATCAATTATCGTTGTATAACGTTGATGTATAAGATTTTCTCCTCTATCCTTCCAGACAGGATAGCCCCATACGCTAAAGTCATCATTGGTCCATACCAGTGTGGCTTCATCCCAGGCAAATCAACATCTGATCAGATTTAGACCATGATGGAAAAATGTCTAGAGTTTTCAAACTCACAAACTTTATAAAGCCAAGTATGACACGACTATGTTGCTTGACCATGACCAATGTTATAAGCCAAGTAAAAAATCCGGATCACTATCAGGCCATTCAACATCAATAACGGGCTCCGACAAGGGGATGGACTGGCCTACGTCCTCTTCAACCTGGCGTTCGAGAAACTAGATCCGAGACTTGGGTGCTTTGCAAAAAGCCTTCTAACCTCTTAGCCGCTACAGAAATGTCTTACGGAGAATTGTTGGCCCCGTATGTGAGGAACGATCATTCCGGAGACTGTCCTGCCCCCCGGAGCCTACCTAGCAGGCACAAGTGAATAGGATCCTGTTCGGAAAGTCCTTTGCGGTAGGATTTATGGCACACGACAGCGAAGCCGGCCAAGCCTACGCTGGAAGGATGGCGTAGACCAGGACGCCTAAAGTTTAGGGATGCCAAACGGTGGTCGAAATCGGGACCGGTGGAGAGACTTTTTGCGGGTGGCCCGGACCGAACCCCGATTGTAGAGCCAAATATGATAATGATGAAAGGTCTATAAAGCAATGTATTTTTGAACCTATTATTACTTACTCTTGTCCTTTTTTAAAAAACTATTGTGACCACGAGGTCTGAAAATTAAGTGGAATTTTTGAATTTTTCATCAATCGTTAATGTTGGTGCCCCTTTCCCTGATTGGACTAAAAAAGCTTGCGAAAATTCAAAAATTCCGCTCATAAAGCATCTTTGTCGACGATTATAATTTTTGGTTTTGTCTCCTGTTTTGGTTTTTATTTTGTTTTTTATTCAGTTCTTTCGTAGGTTATTCGTCGCCCCAGCTACATCTCTTTGAAGGAAAAATATCATTCAAATTTTTTTTATTTCCCTCAAGAATTTGAACATTTCAACACTTTTGAAAAATGTATGAGATATACTACCTAGGAGTACTTAAAACCATTGAACTTTTAAGAGTAGTTGAACTGGTCCGAGAAGACAAAACATAAAGTACGAGTGAGTCAGCAGGTCACCTCTGTTGTGGCAACCAACCATCCACAACCGAACCATTTGCGTTGGTTCATTTCTTTTACAATCTCAGGTAGTGAGTTTATTACAAATCCTTATAGCAGTTGAACAAATTTGAAAGCCTCATTGCAGCAACGAAATTTACATCTTATTTGGTTGTCTAATTCGATCTGAATTTGTAAGCAGATCCATGTACTTTATTTACTGAGCACAGAACGCACTGGAATAATGTATTTGTAAGGACGTTTGACATTTTATTTGTACTTAAAATTTCCTTCAATTTGTACACGAAATTGTGGCAGGGGTAAGAAAGTATCACCCTTAATAAGATTTTGATTTGATTTTTTAGCTGAATAGCAAATCACAAGAAAATATATCACATACTTTTATAACCGTACATCACATCTTTCGTTGCTTTTAACAGAGTATGTCTTCGGTCGTCATATCCTGTAAGGACGATCTATGCGTACAATCATCAAAAGATGCTGTATTTACTTTTCCTTAAAAAAACCCTAATAGAATCTAAATTCAGTTGAATATAGTAATAACGACAACAGCTATACACATCGAACATCACCAAACACAAGTGAGAAAATTTAAAGTGCAATTAGGTGCAGTTTTTGCTGATTCCTGATTCATAGTTTTTGCTTAAAATGACTTGCCTGTTGACGGTTATCCTGGTGTTACTTGTGTTATACAACATCACACCCTTATCCAGGTATTTATATCCCTTCTACCCAGTTACTTGAACGACAAGGTTTTTCGAATTTCAATAGAGCGGGAAGTACGGCCATAAAGATAAAGACGGTAGTAACGGACTTTGTGCTTATTTCTTAACTTTTATATTTTTGTTCCATGGCAAAGACGCTTCATTCTTTGTCTCCTGCTCAACTTGTTCAACTACCCAAATCGATAACCCAAGAAGTAACATCTGAAAATCAATGTAGTTTCGTAGATATGATATTTATCGCAAAGTTATTACCGCGAATATGCGGAGCAGCAATTTCCAAAATCATCGGAGCAACTTAAAAGGCTTACTCGGCGTCGTCGTCTGTATACCGACTCAGCTGAGGGGCTCAATGTTCCCAATATTTATGCCAAAGAAAAAGTTATAGCTCCAACATAAAATTGTGATGTTTTGTTCATCCTGGATATTCATTTCCCTGTGCTCATGAAATCCATGAAAATTTCATATAAAAGAATTGGGTGATTCATTCAAATAGTCATCGAATTCATTACGTCAAGTGGTCAAGCGTTACAGGATTTATCCAACTTTCCATTGATTTGAATCAAACAACAACTTCAAGCGGAAGAAATTTAATTTCACCCAAAAGTGGAAAACTTCCGCGAGGGGGAGTGAGAAGGTTGTTTTATGCGCGTTGACGCTTGCTGATTGTGATAAGCAAGAAAAGGATAAGGAAAAACTTAATGCGAAATCTAAATCTTATTTTTCTTTTTACAAATTTATTTCTTATCTGATTTCGTTCTTATTCGTGTATAAAATTTAACTTTCCTGTGGAGTCCTATTCGGCAGACCAGATCATGGCAGACGTAAATTACCGTGGGAATGTTGGATTTGAGGCTAAGTACGAAATCGTATCAAACTCGTAACTACAATGTACATCATCATCATTCTTTAACAAAAGTGCTCCGGGGGTGGAACAGAAATGGAGTAAGGATGTGTTATTAGTTCTGGTAATTGAAATACTGAATATTGAATATACTCTTATCAGTGTAATAAGCTTGCCCATTAAAAGCAAAAAGCAAATTATTACAAAGCAGAGTTGGTTGTGCGTAAATTTATACGTTTATTTGCATATTACTCGTTCTCCTTGCACAATAAGGAAACTTTTCAGCTAAACCATTTTATTTATTCGATATTTACATTTCAGTTTCTGGTATCATACGTCGAGAAGACAAATCATTTAAAATTTCATTTATAATGACCATCATCATATATGGATATACTACTGAGGTACTGAAAATGCTAAAAAAATTTCTTCAGCGATCTAGACACCAAGACGATGTCATCCGAAGGTTGGTATTCCAAAATTCTCGCCTGCCTTGTCTTAGACTGTGTAGTCCTGTGTAGTTTTAGTCTGCACATCTGTTGTGTTTCTTTCTATGCTGTCAAGGTCAGAAGTGATTAACATACGTTATTGTTCAAGCTCCACTTCCATAGAAGAGGGACGTTAAAGTGTGACATCATATCAGAAGCTGAGAGTACTGTCGTCAGCGAAAGTATGAGCTGAATTAGGAGAACAGCAGACAGGAGATCATTAATGAAAATGATGAAGAGTGTCGGAGACAAAACAGAGCCTTGAGGGACCTTTATGAATTTAGCATAAGATTTGAAACCATCCAATACGACCTAGACTGATCGGAAGGTAGCTACTATTTTAATTAAGCAGTGTCTTTTCGAATCCATAGCCACTCATTTTCGACTGTTGGAAACATTAATTAATGACCTTGGAACGTATGGATCTTAGCACTATAGGTCGGAACAGGTAGGAAGAAAGAGATGATGGTTCACCAGAAAGATGAACCATCTGTCCCAACAGATTTGTGCATACTCGGGTCATTGAAAACTGTATCAAGTGTACGAAACTAGACCCGTTCTATAGATGAATCGACTCTTGAAAGTACTGGCGATGTCAACGCGCAATCTGATAGTCCTGAGCCAGGCTGAGAAATGGATCGCCGCATGCTTCAGCTGTCCCGAATATGTTGAAGCATCTGTAATAGTCAACTTAGTATGAATATTTCAATGAACAATATATCTTCGTAATGAATTTTCACTTCCAACTGTAAAATTTGTTTCAAAAGTACTACAAAGAGTTAGGACAATCCTCATCATTGCATTCATAGCAGCAAAATAATTAGATTAGCTTAAGCGTTGTTTGCCCCATCTCAGACTGCTCCATGTAATTTTAATTCAATTAAGCGGAATCTCTATAGTTAAAAAGTTGTGTATTGTTATACTTCTTCTTACTTTTACAAGCAAAAAGAAAATGCGTTCAAATTAAAGAGATGATTGCTGGTCACATTACAACGTTTTTCTTATGGATTACTTATGATTGGGTGACTGACACAATTTCTTGTTGAGTCACTTCAAATATCAATTCTTTTGCCATTTAAGCACTCACACTAAATTGTTTAATACCAATAACTCTGTTGCGTTGACATGGCGAAAAATTCACACATTGACCGAATGTAAATGAATATTTTATCAGTAAACCATAGATAAAGATTCAGTAGACCCCAGCAATACATAATTAATAAAAATCTTTTTGACTTTTGCCAAGTGGTCAATAAAAAACCATCAACTATAATCGAAAAAATCTTCAATTCCTCGCAATTAGGTAGTTCTTTTCAAGGGTTAAATTTTTCCGCAAATGACTTGAACTGCAATTAATTTAAACAGAAAATAAAAAAAAATTGTGACCGAACGTGGACATTGGCGGAAACGGAAGTACACATAGCGGATATTAAGCAATTTAGACTATCCGGACACTATGACGCTTTATTTCTAATAAATATTTTACCGCGCTAATAGTCAGCCTGATGTATGCGCACTTTCGACAAGCATTTGTTGCAACACAACAGACGAAAATTTTGCAATTTTGACAAATTTCAATTTAGTATCAAATCGTACAGCGCCACACAGCCAACAAACTCGTCGTTGTCGCCATCGTCCGTAACGGGTTTTAATTAAATTAAAAATTGCTCGTTGGAAAATATTTATTATTCTCGAATGTTCAGCGTCTAAACGGCGATGATAATGCTGATGATGATGATGATGATGATGATGTTTTTTGGAAACAAACATGCACGCGGACATATTAGTCTGCTGCACTTTGCTACAATTCACAAGTGAGAGCTAGGAAAGCAAAAGCGGAGTTACCCGGAAACGGGGAAAAACCAGCAAACATCCTTTGTGCTGTTAAACTCAACATTGGTCAGCAATACAAGAAAAATTAATTAATTTTCCGCCGTAATTGTCATTTTATTGGTATTTTTCAATTTTATTCCGATTACGTGGATACATTTTTTATGTTGGTGAGATGAAAACACGACAGCTACTGTATTCTAGCGGCCAACTTTAATAATTTATGACTATTAAAACTGTCTCCTGTAATTGTAGCTTAGACAACTATCGGACAAATACATCAAAGGATTAATTATGAGCTGGCAACTAAAATACAAGCACTTGATAATGTCTTAATCGTACCAGGGGCGACCCTCATTCAAAATTTGTCATCTGAAAGTAATTTGAAAGGCAATATCCCAGAAAACCGCGCGTAAATACTTTACATATATATTGTAATCGTACACATAACATACATAATTGTCAGTTCAAGAAGAGCGCAAGCGACTACGAGGACTAAAACTTTGTCTGTGGAGTGAAAATCCCAACAGATTACGGTTATTTAAACGTCCGTCGTCATTTCGTAGCGTCTTTGACTTAGTTATAGCGGAAGTACATACATAATACCTTTTCCTTATCCTTTTCAAGGATGCTTATGGGATGGTTGACTGGAATTTGAATCGTTATGTGGTGTGACTTTAACCGGTACAGATGTGGCCAACGATGCGTGACATTGCACGTAACGCTTTGGTGTACCGCGAAATTATTCTTAAGGTTTTGTCGTTGTCGTCGTCGTCGTCGTCGGCGGCGTATCAAATCCCGCAATGGCCAATTTAAAATATGAAACAGGCGCTTCTAATTCGATTAAACAGCCACACATCATTCGTTTAAAATTGCCACCACCACTGCATGAAAATGAGGGGGACAAAACGTTGACGAATGTTGTGAATATTTGCGTAGAATTCAAAAAGATAATTGCGATCTAAACGGACAAATACTTCATCATCAGACAGTCAGACTAAGGAGAGGTTGAATGGATAATTTTTTCCTATATGCCTGTGTTTTGAAAAAAGCGCCAGTTAATCAGTGGACTTGCCTGGAAAGCGTTACTATGTTATCAACATTAAAGCACTAGGCGGGCAAAGAGACTTACCCTAACAGTTAGCTTAGGTCAATGTTTTTTAAATTCAAACTAAGGATTACAGATTATTCGTGTTTTAGTATAGGCAGTTTCTGCGTAAAGTATGCAGGAATGCTGCATTTCCTCAGTGTTTTTTGAACACACTGCAAACATGAAGAATGCAAGAATTCCAAGAAATGCATTAACTTATATCTACGAAACCTGCTGAATACCTGCATTACTAAAATACAAATACAAATGTATGCAGGCTGTTATAGAGCTTTGACGTCCTTTTTAAATTTAGTATTACGCTGAGGGCATTCAAGAAAATAGCCGAGTAATTCAATTCGAATCTTGAATCTTGAAATAGTTTATTCGAATTGAGTGCCGGGAAATTGATTTTGATGATCAAGTAGAGAACGACGAAAGTGGTAAATTGATAGTGCAAATTCCCAGAAGTCTACGAGAATTATCTAATGCTTTGGATTTGGCTATTAATGAAGCTTTTGTTGAGTTTTTTAAAATAAACAGGTATTGTGTGTTGAGATATCAAAAAAGTTAAAGATTAAAGCAACATCGAGGCCATTTTATGTACAGGGCCGGCGATCGATATGTTACTAAATTAAAAGACTGTAATTTCGTCATTTATTTTATTTATTCTTTAGAGGATGTTAAAAACATTTCAAGTTTTATGAAAACATGTTACTTCTCGAAATAGCCACCTTTTGCGCGGATGATAGTGTCGAGTTTCTTAATAAAGTAACCTATTTTGGTCCATACTCTTTGAAGAGCTCTCTTCAATGCGTTCACACTTTTATATCTTTTTGTCGACACCTTGGCCCCCAAAATGGACCATAAAGAGAAGTCCATTGGACTAAAGTCTGGTGAGTATGGAGGCCATTGTTGCGAAGAAATTAAATTTGAAATATTTTTGTGTCAATATGTGATGGTGATGAGTTCTATTGGAATGTCCAGCGGTAGTTTCCGAAATTTGTGTATGCCTAAGGTAGCAATGCATCATTTCCTGGTACGCTTCTTGATTTACCTTGACGTCATGATCGGCAAAGCCTAGCGGAGAACGACCATTCGCAGTTTGTGTTGTGTTGATCATTTTGTTTGTGTACGTATTGTTGAACCATAATAAGTTTTTCATCAGAAAATACCAAGTTGACGATATTGTGAATTTCGCGCAGACGTTTTAGCACTTTGCATTTATCAAGAAGGAGCTTACATTAATTTCTAAATAATCTCACTCAGTTGGAGGGTATAGCAAATATCCTTAAACAATGGATCATCTCCAGGCTAGGTAGAAAGGAAATTTATGTTAATCATGGAAGCAGTAACATAACCAAATCAGGCAACAGAGGCACTCCCTAGGGAGGGGTGATATCGCCATTATTCTCTGTGACGGTTTTAAACAAGGCCATCAGGATACTTGAGCTGGACAGGAAAAAAACCGTTGCATATGGAGACGACGTGGTGATACTTGTATCAGCAGGACAGTACCCTTCTGTGATTAGTCATGGAAATGGCTCTAAGAAGCGTTAGCTCCTGGGCAACGAGGTCTATGGTATAGGAGTCAACTATAGCAAACTGATCTAATGATCATAATGATCAGAAACTTACACTTACCTCAGACGCTAAATAACTCGGCGTGATTCTAAATAGGAAACTCAGCTGGAAGTCCATTATAATATTTAGTGGTTGGTTTTCAAACGTTGTTCGCGTGTAATTTTCTATTATTAAATGGCAAGTATACACAATTTGAAACGTTAAACAAACCACAACTAACTTCACGCATAGCTTAAAAAAACCCTATTGGAAAACCTCAGGGAAATTACTTTTATAAATTCACAATTTACTAAAGAATCGTTCAGGGATCTATAGGAATTTCAACAACATCACTTTCCGAATACTACAAGAGTGGTGCCGCTTCTGTGCCTTGTGGCAGACCGTCACCGATAATAAATGTTTATATCTGTTAGGTACCACAAATTCCATTCCGTATATAATTTATAAAATCGCAAAAGCCAATCAATCTTAGCTCGTGTACAAAATTATTGTTTTCGTCTCCTTTGTAAGGGTTGCAGATTCTTTATAACTATACTGCATTGCATCCAAGCTTGATTAATGTGACGCATTTCAAATTGAAGTGTAGAACATTTGGCTCATGTGAAGAAGGGTCAAATAATATATATTATAACTATACCCAGAGCCGATTAAAACACGCAACACTAAGTAAAGTGACCTGCGTATGCCGAAAAATAATCCACCGGATTCTATCAATTGGACCAAACATAACGCATAGCAAGGCTTGCATTAACAGGACTAACGCACAGATAGGCTGTTACGCCAAGCGTAAAGCCAATTTCAATAATATGTTGAACAAACAATTTCCTTCTTGAACCCTCTAACTGTGTATGAGCACAGTGCATTGCATCGTATCGTACCGGTCGCCATCGGGTGGAATGCTAAAAAAGATAATCTCGCAAAACGATGGATCTCTCTGTCCATCTTCTCATCTCAGAATGATTCACGAATTTCCAATTTAAAAATAACAATAAAGCGACATAGTATAACAAGTGCGTAGCGCTCGACTGCACACACAGTCATGTGGCGGGAAGGAAGTTCAATTGGGTAATAAAAGAGGGTCGCCATCTCTAGTCGTCGTAGTCGTCATCATAATGAAAAGCACATAACTGCCTGGTTGATGGCTGATAAATTAATAAAAGCAAAACAGACCATGAGGAGGAAAAACGACATTTTTATTTTTCCAATTAAAATTGTTGGCTCGGTTGAAGGCAGGAAGTATTTTTCGTTAAGAGTCATTTGAAGATGAGGAGGGATTTGATTTTAATGTACATCCTATATCCTATTGGCCGAACTCATATAATTTGCTTAAATTGTGTGTACGAGTATGTGTCTAAACTCACCTAACGACCTTAGAGTCTTTTTTCCAACTTTGGAACGAGAAAGTGTTGACTTTGTTCCTTTGAGGGCAGATTCCGGCATTAGGTATACATCATTTGGTTTTGAATGTCAATGCCTCTATTTGCTGTTAGACATATTACTACCAGACTGTCACTTTGGCAATTTTCAAGTAAATATAAAGCAGAACAGAGAGCTCTTTAATAAACAACAAGTAAATGTAAGAGAACTTCGTTTTTCGAGTACAAACTTTTATGTATAAATCGACACACGCGTCACTCACGCCATACCCATAAAACGTGTCATACACGCCGCACATGCTACATGCATCACACTCGCTCAAAATTTTAGCTTTACAGAACGGACTTCAAAGAAGTTGAAAAAACCATTTTTGCACGCATCATATACGCCATTCGATATTCACAACACGTGTCGCGCACGCGATTGTTTTCAGAAACGCTGTACGAGACTAAGTGTCTTACAAAATTTCATCTCTTTAGGACGTGTGGATTATTAGTTAAAAATTACCTCAAAAATTAGGAAACTCCACTTTTCCACGCACCGCACGCTCCACACGTGACTTACGACACGTGTCATGCGTGAAATTACTGAGCTGCTCACAAAATGTCAGTTCTCTATGTCGTGTGTTAGAAAGGACCTCAAAAAAGCCCAAACAATTCGAAAAAACCACACAAAATTTTAGCTCTCTATGTTGTGTAAAAGGTGTGTTAGAAAGGATCTCCAAAAAGTCTAAAAAAGTCAAAAAAAAAAAAAAAAAACACTTTCCGAACAAGACACTCGCTATACGCGACTCGCGAAATATGACAGAAGTGGGACTTAAAAAAACACTGAGATGCTCAGAAAATTTCAGCTCTCTAGGTCGCGTAAATTTGGTTAAAAATAACTTCAAAGAAGTCGAAAAAATAGGCAGATAGTCAAGATAAATATTTTTTTAAAAAACGGACTCTCTCTACTCGTACAGTGACCGATTTCCTTGCATGTCAGTTTTTCTGAATTATTTCAGCACAAGGCTAGCTGAATCTTGGTCGTGATAACGTAGAAAGTTTTAAAGCACACAATATAAGACTAAAAATGTAATTTTGTATCATTTAATATAACATTGTATGCCCTAAAACGCTATGGTGTGTTGTGCCGCGTCTAAGCTTAAAGCTTGCTTGTGCTCGATTGAAATCCTAAGAGCTCAAAATTTTATATAAAAAAATAATAGAACCACCTAGTACGAATCGCACTTAAGACATGGTTGCTTCATTCTGGTAGGCCTGTATATTATATTATAGATTACAGAAGGGATATGATATAAACACGGTGTTTTACCTTAAGCTTTACTTTATTATAAAAAAAAAACCAGTTCTAATTTCGTATTCTTGCGATTTTCATGCCAACACAATATCCGCTTAAATCGCTACCACCTACGAGCATAATCTAAATTAAGCATTCGATTGTGCTTGCACGCGTGGAAGCAATGTGAAGACGAAATTAGTCTCTGGGAAAGCTCGCCACAAATCTTCGATAAACAGAGAAAATTCAAATGCATTTTGGTTAAAGTTTTGCCGTTCTTTGTCTCACCTCAAAGAGTAATTTCCATGCACAGACGACGTCACGTTCTGCTGATGACTACTGATGATGACAACAACGAACGTTGTTTTCGTTTTGGTTTCGTCGATGCTGACCCAAATGGAAATCCAATTTTATGGCTAGGTACCATCATAAAACGAAAATACACCAAGAAGAACGACCATTGACCGGCGGAGTTGCCGGGGAAATGAGAGACGTCAGCTAAATGCATGGACATCTCAAAGTGGTTCACCGGTTTGTACCACATTGTTGTTTATCTAATGATGGTTCCGACTATCGTCGACAACCATTCGAGCGAGCCCTCATTTCGATTTGCATACTCGTGTGAATTTACTTGCTGCATTCCAGAATGTCTTCTGTCCGAATGTACTATATTCATAGCTCCAGGTGGTACATACATATTCAGTCCTTCCAGTGCTATTCACATTAACTACTGGCCCGAACATGAGCAAACCACATAAATAAAGAATAGGACAGCACAAAAAAGGTTTCCCCCACCATTCACAGTTACAAGGACATTTTAAATCGATTTTGGATTTGAACGTACCTAGACATCATCGTCGTAAAATCATCTCATATTACTTACGAAATTATTTTATAACCCTGAGTTAAAAGTATCTTGAAATCTTAGACCATATAAAGGCGCTCTCTTTTAATCTACGAGTCTGGTCAATTTTTAAATAAATTTCTACTTTGTGGTATGTGAATTAATTGCACTTTACACGTGTCATTTCACTTCAAAGCGTCCGGACTAGGAGCCTGATTTGTTTGTCGTGCAGCCACAAGACCGACCAATAGCTACAACCAAAAATTACACTTCTAGTTCCTTGCCATTTAGCAAAGACCCAGTCGACGGCATGTCATATCCTTTCTATAGAATAGATATATATTTATAGTCGTTTTGGTGGTATCATTATAGCACCAGTGTCCTTACGAGACGACACTCAATGGCTTGGAAGAAATCGGTGTCATCAGATGACAGAGATACTCATACTATTCGCTCTCGTAAGCGAAGATATCCAAAGGCCGATTTATTTCTTCCTCACTTTTGGGTAAAATTCAGTTGAATTTCCGGTATTTTTCGCGAATATTCAGTACTTTGGCAAAACACTCCTATTCGATCGTTCTTCAGCAGAAGATACCCTCTCACATCCTTCGTCACACCGCACACAAAATGGTTGTAAAAAAAATTTCTCCCAAACGACGGTTAGTTCGTGGTGTACTCTTCTGCCTTCGCCCAATGGCGATGTCGCAGATTTGCTCTGTTCTCGCGTGCTTGATGTTTGTCCTCCATACTCCTTCTAAATTGTGTTCAAAAGCAAATAGCCAAGGATATTACACAAAATAAGAAATAACACGGAAGATGGACGAGAAAAGCATCTGCGTCACTACGTCAGGATGACTTTTAACTTTGTTATATCAAAGCACGGGCAGGCAACAAAGAGAAGAAGAAGACAAAGCCGCGTGCACAGCTTTAAGGATAAAAATTATGAGAATGTTTTGTACGAGTATTTACTTTGCTAAAATACCAACATACCTACTCGTACATCAGAAAATGACTGGAAAAGATATTTAATGCCATAATGTGCGTCAACCATTATATTGATTAAATGGATATATCAATATTATTAGGGAGGGCAGGACCAAGGCCCCCGGTTGTAGAGCTTAATATTATGATCATTATTATAACATCCTGCCGTTCGTAAGTTCGAAATGAGTTTCGAGGTCCTTTGGTGCCACTGGCGTTTGTAGAATTTAAAGTAAATTGTTTCTTTTTTCTTTTTAAGGCGGAAAGTGATCTTTTATTGTTACCTGTACAGATTATTGTCCAAGTGGATGAGTACACAATATCCATTCTACTTCAGTGCTGCAACAAAAAAACCTTTAATTTAATAATAATGTAATTTTGCGGCTGTACCCTTTGAATTTTGTTTTTAGTCGCTTGATTGTTCCAGTTCGTTGGAACAGGTCTTTTTTATTGCAAACATTCAAAGTTCTAACTGATTCACATAGAAATAATACTTATATGCGTTGTATGTAATAGTTAGACACATTTTTTATGAAAGTTGAGGAAAAAGAGTCAACGGTATTTTTATTTCCTTTTTTTTGTGAAATTTTTTGAATTACTCATTTTCTTAAAAGAGCTCTATCTCTATCTATCAAAAACCAAAGTTAAAGAAATACTTTGTGTAAGCAAATTACTTAGAATTAAATACTATAACAGAATAAATTATAATATCATCATCATATTTGGCACTACAAGCGGGGTCCTCCCGCAAAAAATGTCTCCATCGGTCCTGATTTGAAGCCGATGTCATCCAGTTTTGCATCCCTAAACTCTGGCCATCCTTCCAACCGGAGCCTACCGAAGTTAATTCTTTTCACGATGTCGACATTGCAGAAACGGTCGTATATTAAATCATAAAGGAGTCATCGGAATTCCTCACATACGGGGCCAACAATTCTCCGTAAGACTTTTCTCTCGAACGCGGCTAAAAGGTCAGAATGCTTTTTGCTAAGCACCCATGTCTCGGATCCATATATAAGTACTGGTATGACCATTGTCTTATACACCAGCAGCTTGGATGTTACATTCTTACATTCTGTAAGCAGATACCATTTTAAATACAAAAAATTCTGTAATCCACTACATGCAAACTTTTTAGAGGAGCAAGTTTCGGTTCCTATTTATTTAGAAGTTGCTGGTACTTTAGCTACAATGCAACTCAACCGCTATTGCTTTTTGAATATTGATTTATTTATTTAATTAATTAAAAATTGATAAATAGAACAGAATAAAAAGGAAGATTTATGTGCAATTCGCTGGCCGCTTTGGTCTCTGCGGTTTGAACGCGAAATAAATAATTAATTGCAGAGCGTAAATTTCGCAGCGTCCTACAGATGACAAACGAGAGTTACTTCGCTGGTACCGCTAAAGGCTAAACCGACAGGATACGAGAGGCTAGCGACAACAAGCTAGGGTTTATTTTTGTAAAATATTCGGTTATAAATTATTATCCTTATGCGATGCTCCTGTTTCCATTTTTTACAGCGAACATTATTAACTGGTTGTGTGCTGTTTGCCTGAAGCGCTTGCCCTCGTTGGAGTAATGTAGCCTGCTCCGTTTAAAGCGTGCGACAGGGTCGTTATGTACTCGGTAGGGTGGGTCTGCGAAGAAAACGAATAATAATAAATTGGTTGGCTATTGATATTGGCCCGGTGAAGATTATAGCACAGGTTGAGGTGAGTGGCAGTTATTTTTTGACTTTCGACTTCTTCCCAGTGACTTATATATATATACGAGTAAGTTGGCGGCTCTTTCGAAGACAACTTTTTGTCAAAGCTACCACCATTGCAAATTCGTGAAGTTGACCAAATTTGCTCCCACAGTTATCCTTCAAATAAAAGCTTCACTATGCTGTCATGCATCTCTGATGTTATCAATTCGTGGGTTTATTTGTGCCCAGAGGCGAAAAAAACCCCCATTAGCAGCAGCGTGTAATCTGCCTCATACTCATTTCCTATTAGTCACCGCATGTCACGGGAATTCTAAATTCCAGCTTATCCACTCCGTCGTCAGTCTGCACCAGACCCAACCACAAAGTGGACAGAAAAATGTTCTCTTTAACGTTGTGTGTGGTGTGCAGTGCTTCTGCATTTTGGCGGTGGGGTAAAGTCATAGCGCAAATACGTATGTAAGTCTATTATTTATTTTTAGGGAGATAAGTTGGGCGCCGCCTATCGTATGTCTCTAATCCTTGACCTAACTAACACGCTAATGGTATGTCATTGAGGAAATTGGGAGCGAAACTTTTCGATTGCTGTCGCAGCAAGCGGAAGGAGCAGAGGAATTACTGCCGAAGCTATTAATTAAATTAGGAATTTCTTGCGTGGCCTTGTATTGCTTTAGGATTTTGCGCTATTTCCGTTGCTTGTGTTCTCGGATTGCTGAAGTCGTTTAGTGAATGAACATTTAGTTGTTTGTGGTTGGAATGGCGTTCATCTTCAGTGTCAGTTTTCTCGACATCTAAGGGAAGGAACAGATAGAGATGTCACAACCACAAGGAGTCCCGGAATACATTGTACGTACGAGTATATGGTCAATCTAATGATGACACAAGGGAACGAGTCGAATGCCGTCGACATCGCCGAAAAGACCTCAAAGCAAAAGTTGATTTATAAGTCCTAAGTGAGTCATTAATTTCTATTCCTTGCTCCTTTCCCTCTTCCGGCCGCTTTTCACAATTCGAATGGGTCGTGCTTCGTCCGGACGGACAATAGTGCACATTTGCCGGCCACACTTAGTCTGGCCAAAATGTTTAATTGAAATGTTGTCCTTGTGCAATGAATGCTGCTGGAGTAGTCTGTTGTTATCCTTTAAGACGCACATTGCACATGATCCTAATGAGTTTTGTTTCGATCGGAATGTGGTGGCTAAATTTCGTTTTTAGCATAAAGACAAGACAAGCCGTGCCGCAAATCTCCAAGTAACCCTAAGAAGAGTGAAACGTTCATCGAGTTTATGAAAATTGGTCGGATGATATTTTACCGTGAGCTACACAAAGAAATTAGAAACAGACTCCTGAGTGAGTAAATATTATGCTCACGTTTTAATTATTTTAATTCAGTTGTTTAAGCCGATCTGTGAGAGCTCGCATTGTATTGGTGGAGAATGGTCCGTCGTCGGCTGTTCTTCAGACTTTTGGCAAACAAATGGATGTGTACCATGCAGAATTGACCGCTTACGTTGCACCAATGATACGACATTTCCAGTTTTCCGAAAAAACAGGCGACCATTTGCTTCGAAGTGATTCGTGCGCGATCATCTTTTGCTCATATTGGAACATCCATACCGTCGACTGCTGTTTGGTTTCGGGCTCATGCGCATAGATCTAAGATTCGTCACCTTTCATGATGCTAAATATCTCTTTTCCTGGGTTAGAGCCCATGAAAAATGGTTCACTTGAGTTTTCGTTAAACTCAGTTTGAACTCAACGAAAATACCTGGGTTGAGTAAAGTTGAAATTCAAAATGGCTAAAGATTTTTATTATTTTGTAAGTAGACGTCAGATTTTATATTATCTTGTCAAAATTTCAACTCAGTTTCAAACCGCGCGACGCCATTTTGCATTTGACGAAAATAATTTTATCCCATCCAGGTTCATGGAAACGTAGTAATAGACATTTTTGAAGACTAATCGACACGAATTGTCAAATTAGGCGCGAACAAATCTTTTTGACAACCAATTGTTTGATATGGGTTGGCCATGGAGAAGGAATTTTCGGAGAGTGGTATTATTGTTCTTTGGTGATAAGGTAATAGATTGGCATTTGGTGATATTGATCTCTAGGCAATTTTTGAGGCACGAGGTCGAAAAATATTTAGATCTTTTTGAAGGAGTCTTGTTGAAAAGTGGATTTGAAAAGCTGTCAGTGTAGAGAGAGAGAGAGAGAGAGAGAGAGCGTGGAGTGTGTGATGACCCTATCAAGATCATTTATAGTTAGGATGAAGATAAGGGGGCTAAATGGCTGCCTTGCGGGACCAGAGGTTACCAAAAATGTGGTCGATATGACGGACCTGAAGCAAACGCTATAAAGACGGTTTTCTAGATAAAAAGATATCCATTTTAATAATATGGGTTCAAAGCCAAGGAAAGACAATAAAAAGTATTAATTAAAGGATTAATAAAAAGGATTAAAAGCCGTACTGAAATCAGTTGCAACAACGTCGAGTTCGTTGCCACTCTAATGCTGAAAGGGCGAAGGACTCGAATTCGACATGGTTAGTGGTGGTTGACCTACCTTTCAGAAAGCCATTTGGCTGGGGTAAATATAAGACCTGCAATGGAAGCTTAAGGCTTCGTATAAAATACTTTCGAAGATTATGGGTACCTATAGCAATGGGCCTGTAACTTATTTTCGATAACAGTAGGGTCAACATTTTGAGAGACAAAGGGGCCATTGTGGAAGTTAAGTCCAAAGTACAAAGTTAGTAGTCGGCGAAAGATTGTTTGAAAAAGGTAGCATATCGACTAAAATGGAGGATTCAGGCGAGAAATAAAACTTTTTGGCATCCTAAATACAGCATATAATTTTTTATGGACAGATCCTACATAAGCACAAGACATCGAATTATATATTATCTTTGATTGTACTTTGAGCTATGGACTTTAAACTGGAATAAAAGGAGCTTGCCAGAGTGATCTAGAGCACTGTAGGTTGTTTAAATGGAAAACCATTTAAATGGAAAATGGAAGTAGAAAAGGTTGGAACCTTCGCGAAGCTTTTAATTTACTTACTATTTGCCGCAGGGATTGATTAGTTATTTGGAGTTCAACCAGTCAAGTTATAAGCTATAAGACACGTGCCACCTCCCTAATGAACGATAGCTATGCATTCACAGAGAATGTGCTCGGATGACTCTTCATCTTCCGAGCAAAACCTACATTCTGTCTCTGAGCCCACACCAATTTCCTTACGCTATCCCTACTAAAAATTAAGGATTTCCTTGCAGGAAAAGGGTCTGATTAATTTTTTGGATTGCCTGGCCCAGTGGGCCAGACGAAGTTTGTATTCCCACAATTTATCAGTTATACCTAGAAAGGCAGCTCTTTGTAGTTTCTGAAGCTTAGTTGCAGTTGTCCGATCATGAACTTTCGGCCACCAAACGATGGCCGCGTATGTGATAATAGGTCTCACCATCATTGTGTACATCGAATGTACCATTTTAGGATTTAGACCCCAAATTCTGCCGTAGAGCTGTCTACTGGCCCACAAGGCCCTAGTTACGCGTTCGATGGCGGACTTGATATGAGAATTCCAGTTAAGACGTTTAACATGGATGTCACCGAGATATTTAACCTCACTGGAATAATCTAACGTGGTGCCTTTGATGATGATAGGTCGCAAATCGACGAGTCTTCTTTTCGTGAAAGGCACTAGAACGGTTTTGCAGGGATCGATGGATAGTCCTTCTCTGCTGCACCATTCTAAAACTTATAGACCTTGCATGATACTAGCGATAGTCTTGCAGTGCTTACCACTAATAAAAATCGCCAAATCTTCCGCATAACCAATGGCGATGTAGCCTGATCTGTGAAGATCGACTAGAAGATTGTCAATGACTAGTGACCATAGAAGGGGAGAAAGCACTCCTCCTTGGGGACATCCCTTCACTGCAGTCACATACACAGACACTCCTCCCGAGAAGGAAATAATATCTCGACTTTCAGGCCTGGCCCTTATCCAATGATTGGTCGTCTTCGATACACCTGCTACTGATTGCCCTTGCAATACAATCGTAACCAGTCTTATTGAAAGCGCCCTCAATGTCGAGGAAAGAACACAGGACAACTTCCTTGGAACGAAAAGTTAATGGCACCTTCTGTGCTTTTGCCTTTCCTGTACACAAGCTAATTTGAGTGTAGAGGGGTAGACAGTTCTAACCGGCCTCTTATATGAATATCAATAAGTCTCTCCATAGTTTTGAGGACAAATGATGCTAGACTTACTTATAGGTCTGTATGATTTAGGCAGCTCGCTACGCCTATTGCCTGGTTTGGAGATAAATATCACATTTACCTGTCTCCAGATACTAGGAATGTACTCCCAGTTGTAGCTGGCTTCAAATAAATCAATCATACCCGGTAGGATGAGATCGACTGCCTTCTGTAGAAGCGCTGGAAAGATTCCATTACCTCCGCGAGCTTTAAAAAAACCTACTACCCATTTAACCTAACTTGAAGTTTTACCGGATAAACTATTTACCCTACTAGTAATACAGACCCTTTCGTCAGATGCGTTCGGGTACGTGTATAGTGCACGAGTAGACAAACCCGGGAAATGAACCTGGAGTTGTGTTCTGATTGTATCCTCCACGGTTCGACGTGTAGGTGCCATAGGCCTTTTTTAATAAGCCTTCACAGTTTTTCTGATCCTTAACTAATGCTTTATGAATATCCTCCATGTGGCACGTTTGGATCGTCTTAATATAAAGTTGTACTCTGTCGAAAGTCGAACCTATATTCGTCTCAACTCTTCGTGCGTTCAGCATCGGTGAACTTTAGATCATATCTAGAAGAAGCATGTGTCAGTTTGCCAGGAACGTCAAGCCTGAGTGTTGATGGTCTGACAGCGAGGCTTCGTCGAACACATGCCAGACACCCATACTACCAACCACATATTCCTCTGCTCCTTTACCCCAAGGATTTGGACGCTACAGACCTGTAGTCAAACCCTGTTGGCATGGCCTGGAGCTGGAGGTGCTACAACAACAACAACTGAATCGAATTAGACAGACAGACAGTAAAAAGAAACTACCCTTGTAGTGAATTGTGTATTTAATAAATGCTGGTTTCTTACAGTTTATTATAATTATATAATTTTTAGTTGTTTTTAAATAATTTTTAATCATCTAAATATTTTCTGTTTTTTTTTTATTTATTTTTATTTAGTTTATTTTGTAAATGTGTTTCGTAATGGAAATGCAACTCTCTGCACACCCCCAGGACGACGACCCCAATAACCAACCATTCAACAACAAAAAAAAAACGAAGCCTACACCACACTACACACACCACACACCTCAAACGATGTGATGACATTACAAAGAGAAAAAACAAAATGGGAAGAGTGAAAATGAGAGAGTTTGGTGAATGATATTACAAAACATGTGGAAATGTTCGATGTCGTCGTCACCGTCTAGACGCTGCTCCCCTAAGATTGGTCCGTGCGAACACGAGGTTTGCGTTTTCGTGGAATACTTTTCGCTTTGGTTTCCTATGAAATGGAAAAACAATATTCATATGTTGGGAATAGGATTAATTAAAACCAAAAAACAATTTACTTCAGTCTCATTTGTGTTTTCTTTCTCTTCTGCTTCTGGTTCCGCTGCATCCTCCTGTGGCTGCTGCTCCCTCTCCACCTCTTCGACTACTTCGTCTTCTTCGATTTCTGTTTCACCCTCATCTTCATCGTCGACGATTTCTTTAACATCTAAATCAGACTTTTTCATTACTTTAGGACTAGAACTCAATTCATTAATACGTTCGGGATTAGAGCCGTCCTCCTCAGACGGTTCATCATCTCTCTGAACTGCATCGGTTTTCTTGGCATCAGCATCTTCGTCGCCATCCTGCATGTGACGACAAGACATTAGCAAGGCGTTACACTAGTTACATAGCTACTCTAGCAACATTGGAAGAAGGAAGAAGCAAGTTACATTACCTTATTGCTAAACAAGCGATACACAACAAACACTAGCGGTACTCCCAAGATTACAATGGATATCCTCCAAAGCCATGGATTGTCGGTCAGATACTGAATGGTTTTGTTCAAAAATGTTTCCTACAGAGAAGTGGCGACAAGAAGTGAGTGCAGTGCAATGTATTATAATAAAGCATTGAATCGGTGGACATTTATGACTAAGAACGAGGAACTCAATAGTGGAAAATTAAAAAAAAATCGAATAAGCTTATTCTTCTAGCAACCAATTTAGCTAAAATTACGAAGAATGCTTTCGCTTTTAGGTTTTTTATTCAGTTCTAATTAACCTCATTAACGCGACGCCTCAAATAAAGAATATAGCATCCAATTGGAATCGAAAGGTATACAAAGTACAGAGCCCACCACCCGGGCTTGTAGTTCATCCGCTTGAGAAGGCGGTGGATCCATGTTTTCTTTTCAAAAAGGTCAATAGTTTTTAAGTCAGGTGGTTAATTTTAGTCGACCAACCAACAAATCTTTAATGGGAACTAACCCGTTGCACTTACCGACTCCTTGTCAATATATTTGCGCTTAATATCAAACGTTTTGGCGGCAAAATCATCGGCCACATCTATATCATCGGTGATGACCAAATTGTCAAAGAGAATATCACTAGACATGGACCACAGCTCAATGCCAATGGCTGCCTGCGAAATAGAATATAAAAGATTACATTATACGAGTCATCTGCTCTCTCTCTCTCTTTCTCTCTGTGCATACAATTGGCGTCATTTTGAAAGGATTCAGGTCCTCGAAGAAGTCTGGATTAGGGATTTTACGCGCTGCCCATTTGCCCTGATAGTTTGGGTTTTCGATAAGAGGTGCCCGCCATTTGCCTTTGTATTCCTTGTTTTGGATCAGCGGCGCCTTCCATTGACCACAGCCAACGGCTTTCTCGCAAACTGGATTATCGACTAGTGGTGCTTCCCAATCACCATCGATCTCTGCTTCCCAATCATCAGGTTTCTTGGCATTTGGATCTGGTTGTGGGAGAGACCAGAAATTTAATTTAAAAATAAAAACGACGACTCAAATTATAAAATTTAGTTTTTGTAAATATTTCTACCTGGAATCATGTCCTGTTCATCATCTAACCATCCTTCAGGTTTAGATGCACTTGGATCTGGAATTTGAGGTGGCGCATTCTCATCCCAATCATCTGGCTTTTGTGCAGCTGGATCGGGTATCTAAAACACAATTTGAAATTCCAACTTAATAAAATAAACTCAAAGCATAAAAGTAACCGACAAACGCACCTTCTCACGTTCATCCCAACCATCGGGCTTCCTATCTTCTGGGTCGTCGATTTCTCTCGGGGGATTAACCGCCGGTGTAAAGTCGTTGAATAGTGAACCCTCGTTAATAACGCGATGATCAACACGTATCTCATATGTGTTGTCAGGCTTCAGCACCAATTGATACAAATGCGGCAGTTTGTCTGTGAATGGCTCCTCTAAGCGCTCCCTATGTGCGCGATAGTAAATGTGAAAATACGTAGTAAGCAAAGAGAACGAAAAAAATTAAAATGCGTAAAATGGGGGAGGAACAAAAAAGCAAAGTAAATAGCGAGCGGGAAAAATCAATAAAACTTTGCCGCATGTTGCTTACTTTGGTTTCCGGCAATGTTTCTCCGAAATTGACCCATTAATTGGATTGACATGGCGAAAAATGAAATGCATCTTAATGTCGTTCCCGCATTTGTCCGGCCCAAACATAATTGTGTATGGAGTTTTGTCGTTGAACTATGAGAGTGAGCAGCGATGAATGAGGAAAAGAAAAATCAATAAACGAAAATGTTCATTGCACACACTTGCCGGATATAACTAATTTATCTTACTTTGGTCAAGTCTTCGGTGTACCTGCCAGTGGAGAGCAACTTAATGTACGATCCCCCACATACTTGTCCATCCTATGGGCGTATGTAAATGCCGGTTAATTAAATTAGTTGAGTCTACGGATATGTTAATGCACCTACCTGCATCGTCACTTCGTACTGGACAACAAGCGGCTTTTCGTCGGCAAAAGTAAATGGTTTGTCCAGCCTTGACGCTATCGCAGCGTGCTTAGCCTTTGACTTAAGAACGAGCCCGATGTCGTCCTTCCAGACGATTCGCTGAGGCGATTCGAACTCCCACTGCCCATCGTATTTTGCGATTTCCTCAGCGATGTCATCCTTCTTTGCTTGAGATTTCACCCAGCGCTTTTTGGAAACTTCAATGTTATCAAAATGATCAACAAAGAAGAACTTGGACTCGTCGTATTGGGGACTTTCGTAGGCGACATCTGTATTTTCGGTAGAATCAGAGTTCGTGGCAGATTCCTGATCCTAATCAGTAAGTAAAAGAGATGTTGCACGAATGAAAAAAGAAAATCACAATCAGATAAGGGAACTTTTTATCTTTCATATTTAGGTCAATTATTCGCCTTACGTGTACCAACCACGCTCTAATTTGATCTAATTAGCACTTTTAGTGGCGTACGCGTTTTCGTGGCTCACCTGAATTTCCTCAGAATTCACCGTGACTCCATCGTCAAAGTCCTGCTCGACGCTGTTAACACAATGTAGCTGGCTAATGCAAATCAGCGTCCCCAATAAAGCGGAAATTATCATCAAGCTCTGTTTTCTCCCCATTTCTGTTGAGGGGCTCAGTTCTGTCTGGCTTTTGGAAAAAAACTGATTCAAAAAGTAAATGTACCTACAAATGTTCGTTAATTGATTCAGTAAAAATGGAATAAAAAACAAACCAATTCAGAATAAATTGCGCTTACGCTTCCTTCGAAAAAAAATGGTTGATGGTTGATGGTTAATACGAATACGAAATACGATATCAATTAATTAAATATGTATGAGTATGAGCCAACCGCACGCAATTGAAATGGAAAATTCAAGAACTAAAGCTAGAGCTAGTGGGAAATTAGAAACTGAAATACGCTACACATTTCCAGCGATTTCGATTTGCTCAGTCTGACGATGCTGACGTTTGCTCACAGTGTCAAAGTTAAAGAGATTAACACAATACGAGGCAATAAAACATAATTTAAAAACATGTATGCAGGCAATCAGAGTTGCTAAGTAGTTAAGAACGTAAGAAATTACGTCAAAAACAACATGTTGTTAAATAAAAACTACATAGCCATTTTTTGTAATTTCTACCCTGTTTACTAAAGCATTGCCTAATTGGTAAATAAAACGTAAAAGCGGGTTTTTTGTTTTTTAAAAACTTTCTTATTCAATTTTTAACATTCAAAAGAAATGTTATTACTCATTGGCCTTTAACCTACATACATCAATTAATTGTAGTACTAATATTTCATTAATCATAAACACGACTTAGAGAGCTAAATCTGATTTTAATGCTCATACCAGTGGATGTGCAACCTTTTTTTGGCAATCTGATCTCATAAAAGTTTTAATTTTAAAACACGCTTATTCAGTTTAACATTTATTTATAAAATTTTTGTTCAAAAAAATAAATAACTTAACAATAAACAAGTCATGTTTAAATTTAAAAACATTTTAGTAAAATTAAATAAATAATAATGTAACAAACAGCAATTCATTTTTATATAATAAAAAATCGAATTACAATAATTTAAATTAAATAATAAAACAACAACAAACAATTCATTTAAAATGAAAAAAACTACATTGAACACACATTTACTACATGACAAAGCGAAACAACATTAACTACGTAGTTGATTTTGATAATGTAGTCTATATTTTTTTTTATCTCGTAGTTTTTTTAGAATGAAGGTTTGTTCGTGTATATTTTATTCAAGATATTCAATAGGAGTATTTTATTTCTCGAGGAATAAAGAATTAGAATTTGAAAAACAGCAAAACAACAGGTTTTCTTATTCCAAAGAAGGAATAAGGAATACAATTGTTGTGATTCCTTATTCCTCGGCAAATAAAATACTGCTATTAAGGCTACGGTCAAGAATTCAGCAGGTGCGAAACTTGTGCAGCACAAAAAAATTACAGGCAGTTGGTATTCACCATTTTAAACCGACTTACTCGTTGTTTCCACATCAAATAACATTAATGCTACAATAAAAAAATATTTGCATGCATGAAAATGTTGTAGGATTATTTGAAGTGATTTTCAAGGACAGCACAAATAAAAGTGGCGTAATTTGATATTTAAGAGAAGGGTGGTACTGCAAACACCGAGACAGAAGCAGAGAAAATTTAGAAAAGCAAATTTTTTTTATTATGGCATTATTGTTATTTGACGAGGAAACAGCGCGTTCGTGATGGATTTGGCAAATAAAATCAAAACACGAGTTCATGGCCGCTAAACGGGTAAGAAAATAAACCAATAGCGAAATTAACGAAAATAAACCAAACATAGTTAAACCAGAAAAGTAGTGAATAATATGGATACGGTTTAAAATTTTCTGGTTTAAAATCGGGTGGTTTTTCTGGTTTATTTTTTTTTGGTTTAAAACGGTTTAAGCAACGTTTTTTAATCGAGTGAATAATATGGCCGTTATGTGTTAAACCAGCATTATGTTGACAAAATTCTTCGCGCCACGATCTAATTTAATGTTTGTTATACTTTGACGAAGAACTATTATTATATTAAGTGCTTTTTTCTTAACGTGGGTCTCTGTCTGTAGGGTTATATGTTATTTTGTCACTTTCTTTTCATTCTAATACTGTTAATTGAGAGTCCTGTACGCGTTTTTGTGGTAGGACTTTTCAGTGGCAGGTCTTGATGGTTGTTTTGTGAGGTTCTGAGTGGTCCTAAGGGGAGCCTTTCCGCGGTCTTGAGGGGTTCTTGAAATGGTCTTGTGAGGATCTTTAGGTAATATTAAGAGGGTTTTAAGTGGTGTATGGACTTGGTCTTTAGGTGGTCTTGAAATCGTATTGAGAGGGTCTTTAGGAGGTATTTAGATAGTCTTGATAGGGTCTTGAGGGGGTTTTGAGAGGGTATTAATAAATGTCTTGAGAGAGTCTTAAAAGAGTTTTAAGTGGGCCTTTTATGGGGGTATTTAGACTGTCTTTAGGGGTTGATGAGATTTTGGGAGGGTCTTTAGGGGGGTTTTAAGGCGGTCTTGAGCGGGTATTTAGGTGGACTTGAGGAAAGTTTTGAGGGGGTTTTGAGAATCTTAAGTGGGGTCTTCAAGGGGTGTCGACGGGATCTTGAGGAGTTTTGAGAGGGTAAGTATTTGAGCTTTAAAACAAGATAAAAAGAACATCAAATGCTTAGCATGATTCTTTTAATTTATGTGTATTTCTAAGTCTTAAATATTCCAGATTTCCATTAACAACATTCCAGAAATTCTCATTTATCTTATAACCTTTACGCGCGGTTGAAGTGAAACTTCTTTGACGTTGTGGACGATATTAAAAGGCAAAAATTGTCCTATATACCGAATTTCATACAAATCGGTTGCGAAATGAGTTTGTTCCCAATTTTTAAAAATCTTACACAATAATGTGACTCAAAAACGCAACACAAATTATTTTTGATAACATACTTAATTTTCTTCGATAAAGAAGTTTCACTTATGCTTTGATGTTGCTATTTTTACTACCTTTCCTTACTTTTTAAAAACTTTTATTTAGCTTGACTTGACCCCTTTTTGTATGTATTTTCGACTAATTTGAGGTCCTTTTTAACCACCTTCCACACGACCTAGAGAGCGGAAATTTACATAGTTACCTCATATTGTACATGTCTAATTTAAGCAAGGTTTTAAAACCTCCTTCCCCGTTTTAAGCTCACGGCAACACATGCAAGAGTTGAAGTGACGGAACAAGAACAAGCAAATCATCAGCTGTGCCCGAAGAGTTCGATGATCAGCTAAACAAAAGTTCCATTGGGACTGGTAATCCGTAATATGGAAAATGTGTATGTAGCAGGTGTATCAATTTGCAATTGGTATTATAGCTGCAATTCTTACAGAGATCCTAATATTTAAGAGAATATCTCTTGACTATAAATTGGACCATATTCGATCAGTACATATAAATACATCTGTATCTGTAACTGTATATATTTTTATTTTGAATCATTTGAATTTTGAAACTTGTCACAAAGAATACTGCAGCCTGCATCGCTTGCTTCCGTATTTCGTACAGTTGGCAATCAATTCGTGCACAATGCCACCTTCGATTGCCGATTTGTAATAATCTCAAACAGAAGAAGTGCGAGTTACTAAAATGATAAAGAAATGGGAAATCTTAATTTAAATTTTTGCATTTAATCAGAATCGGACACAACGACAACGAACGCTTCTAACGCAAAATTTTCTACAAGGTATGTAATATTTTTTTATGAATTCAGGAGATAGACGTAGAAGTGGTGCTCGTACAGAGCATTTTAGACTATTTTATTTATATGAGGCGTTCACCTATTACGTAACATACATGGATGTAACGCATGCAACAGTTGCTGGTGTAAGCTGACGGTGTGTGTATCGTAAGGATCAGCAATTAACCTAATTATTCCTTTTAAAACACATCAGCACGACGCTCGTGTACGCTGTTCTGCCCTGTTTTGCATCTGATTTCTTGTTTTCTTTTTCTATTCTGAAACTCTCGGCATCATACTTAGTGTACTTGTGATAGCTGTCGTAACCCGTTTACACACAAACCATATAGCATGCCAACTACATCACGCAAGGTGCAAGTTTGTTAAGTAAGTTAGTTAGTTTATAGTTTAATCCTTAAATGACAGATTGATGCGAATGTGCGAAAATCGCAAGGATAACAGACAGGTATGGATGGGATGTGATGAGGCACCGCTTCGCCCGTTCTGTTGGTGCATACATAAGTCACGAGGGGAATAAATTTAAAACTAAATGGAAAATCTGTTCCAGTTTAATGGCAATGACTGTGTGTGCGTGCACGGTTCCGTAACAAAGGTGTTGCATCTGGTGCTGAAGTTGCCTCGCACTCACACTCGCCCTTTCACTGACTGATCGATCGACCAGTAGATACAATTGCACGTGATTGGCTTGTATTAAGCATCGATTAGTGCCATGTCATCGTGATGCATGATGCATGTAATGAACTATAAAGGCGACTCTACTAAGGGTGCCGTGTTAAGTTTGTACACTTTAAGGTATTTGTATTCGCATGCGGTAGCCTACGACTTTAAGGTAGACACCAAGTCCGTAAACTTAAATATAAATTTATCCAGCATAACCCCTTAAATTTTTATGTATAGAAAAAAAAACTCTCTCTCTCTCTCTCTCTTTCTCTCTCACCATATGCAATGTGTAAATAAATAATTATTTCTTTGCGCAAAAACACGCAACACTTGACGTTCTGGATAAAGAGGATACACGATACATTTTCATTATAAAGTGCCTCGCCAAATGAAGCAAAATGCCGGCTAATAGTCCTAATTAATTTGCAATTACGAGTAGGTACAGCGCTAATGAAGTAAGCGCCGGTCACGACCACGAAAACTCCTCGCAACGGTTTGCTCTTTGGATTTTCTAATGATCCAGTTGGGTGGGTGGAAGTAGAATTTTTTTTGTAAGCCATCTACCGCTTAGCCGCTTAGCTACCTTTACGGAGCTTTATTATATCAAGATGACAACGTTGACAACAAATAATTAGGGGACATCTTTAAAAAGGGGCAGTAACTACCTGCAATCAACATCGTTGAGTATGAATTATTATCCTGCTAAGTGTGCCATCTTATCTTATAGGCTGACAAGTAATTTACCTGATGCATCCCTCGGGTTCGCAAGTCGGATTTTCTGCAGATAAAACTTTTATGCGGAGTTCATTTCATCGTTCACCATTCATTTGCACAACAATGCCACTATACCGTTGCTTAAAAGCAAGTCCGTCCTGCCGAAAATTTATGCGAATACCACCGGCGCGACATCGGAAATGCAGTGATAATACCCAAACAGTTATCTCAAATGGCAGACGAGATAAGATTCAATTGAATTCAAAACGTAGGCCGAAGGGATTTATTGGTACGAGTATTGGGCGGATGTCGTGTACAATAAATTTACATATTTATAAACGAACTACTTAATAGCTTTGGCGATACATACAGTGGTGTGTGTTCCTGAAAAGAAGAGAGTCATCAGTTATTTGAAAACCAAAAATGGACCCGAATTTTGGACTGATTCTAGAGTGAAGGTTAAAACTGGACAATGTTATCACCGTCAAACTATTGCTTTAAGTTTTAAATGCCTGCGTATCGAAGCGACGGGAAAAAACAGAGCTTGGCAAAGAATTTCACGTACGAGTTGTATCGCTGAAGAAGGAATCCCTGAACTTAACTGCACGTCCGAATATGAACTTAGGGGTAAGCTCATGAGCATTTAGAGCGCCACTGTTGATCAATCACTGCTGAATCCCACTTTGTGCCACTTGAGCAAAGACTCGATCCTTTAGCTCGAGAAAACTAGTTGTCATTAACCCTGCGAACCATCCTTGAAAAATCGGCCAAGTACCAATAACTTCTCTACCACATGTTTGCGGATTTTAAGAAGCATTTCGACCGGATTAATCACCAATGCATCAGGAGATCTCTTAGCATGAGGGCATCCGGCATCCCTGATAAAATTGTTGCTGTTATCAAAGAATCGCACAACAACGCGCAAAGTGTTTTGTTTTCCACACTGGAGAGCTTTTCGACTCATCCATCTTCACTGGCGTTTGATGTTGTGACTGCCACGGTAGGTGCAGACGAAAGACCTGGTTTGCAATGAGCACTGTTTGATAAGCTCAGCCATATGAACTATGCAGATCATATCTGTTTCATGGTAAACAGGTGGTTTGAATCAAATGTGTCAATCGCTGCAAGTGAATGGTGAGGTGTCTGGCTTAAGGCTTAACGTCAAGAAGACCAAAACTCAGCAAATTTCTTGTTTATAAACCACGCAGTTAGAGCAAAAACTCCCAAAAGAACTGCATGGCTATACGAACTCCGCCGTAGTCGGTCAACAGGCCGGTTGAGAAAGGAGGATCGGTAAACCCGTGGTGGGGTCCGACTGCATCATTGCATTGCAGCACTGCATTATTTACTGGATATGGTGTGGGGCATTACCACGGGAGAGTAATAAGGGCCGCGGGTACTTAGAGTATGCTCTTTATGGGCAATGTCTTTGTACTTAGCGACCCTAAACGGATTTTTCCTTCGCAAAAAGGCATTCACTCTGAACGAACTAAGTCTCTTGATGTCAGATCTCGCCAAGGTCGCGTTGATACTACGGGGGTTGGCCCCACCGCAGATGAGGTTGATTGACTTGGAGGTTAGCTGAATCTGAGCCAACTTTTGGTTAAGGACCCAGTTTCGCTCTGGGCTTGACCTACGTAGTGGCTGGTGGTTTACTACCCAAATGCTGGTACAGCGCTAGCATGGTAACATCAGAGGCAGACTGATGTTACAAAGTCTTTGGAGCATCAGTTTACGTCCCTGATGTTACCGGTGCGATGATGTGCTCATTGTAGAGTTGCACGTCTCAGCCGGTTCTCGTGAACCAAAGATCGACAAGGATTTAGATAGGTCGTGCTCTAACCATTGAGTTAATACTGGCACATCTTCCATGATGGACGTTGATAGTCGTATAACTAATCCACGTCCGAAGAAGACCGTGAATTTATGTTTTTAGTTGGCGGTGTTCACGTTAATCCAAGACATCTCGTGTATGGCAATACGAGGAAGCCAATTGGGACGGCCTTGACAGCTTCTTTGGGAGTATTAATTGGCCGCTATTGTTTCGAAATAGAAACGTGGATACCGCCGCTGATCCGATCAAGCTGTAAAGAGGATTCTAGGATTCGAGAGGTATGCGTTCGGTTTTACAAAGTAAACCATACTTAGGAAAACCGAATAAATTTCAAACGAGCCAGAAATTATTGCAATGCCCACCTTCCTTGAGTCAAATTCGTCTACGACCTTAAAATTGAGGCAAAAAATACTACAATGTCCCGAAGGTAGTAAAAATTGTTGGTCATTTGTGAAAATAATCAAAAATACAGCCTCATCGTCGATTCCAATGCTCATTTATAATGACACTCCAGTTGACAGCTCTAAGGAAAAGGCAAATCTGGGCGTTTTGTAGCTAGCTCCATACTTACATATAATGCATTGTTGCCGCCTGCACTTCAGAGTATTGAAAACTCTATGGAAAGATTAATATTCATACTCGTGCAGTTTCTAGATTTTTAAACGATATCAATACTCACAAATCCGCTGTGTCAGATGGTATTTCCCATAGTTCTGAAGAAGTGTTCTTCCAAGCTGGCATTACGATCATGAAATATCCTGAAACCAACGAAATCCTTAGTGTCCGGCAGTACGGATTTCGTGGGCAACGTTCTACTGGTGATTTGATGGTATATATCTCATCGAACTGTGGTACCAGTCTTAGCATCAATTTGGTAAAAGCAAATTCCACGTCTCCTTGAATTTAACCGCAATACTAGTAGCGCTCTAATTGCTCATCAGTTTACCCCTCAGGCCAATCTTCGGACGCACAGTTAAGTCCGTGAAATGCTCTGCCAAGGTCAGGCTTTCCACATCACTATGAACACAGGCATTCAAAACACAAGCTCATAGACATCTCCTCTTTTCTCTAACGGCCACGCTTTGCCAAGCATATAGGGTTGCGAACCCATTTACGCGTGCGCAATTAAAAAAAAACAAGCTGTGGAGTAGGACTGGAAAGACAAAATTGGATGGAGATATTTACCAAAGAATATGGCTTGGATTGGATGAATGAATGGATTGGTCATACACTGAAGAAACCAGACGACAATATAGCGAAACAGTTCTTCGAATAGTATCCGCAGGGCTGGTTGTTTGGAAGACCAAGAACAACATGGAGGTCAAGTGTATTGACACGTTCATCTATCACTTCACTTTCAAACTCTACAAAGAATCTACTTAAATGAAGTATTTCCTTACTTTTTAAAGCACTGGCTGTGGTCGAGCGCGCAGTATAAATAACTGTGACTGGTGACCTATCAGCACTCTTTGATGCCAAAAAAAGCAACCAACGGCGAGACCTGCTACACATCCTCATTGCAAAATACAAAACAACAAATAAATCATTTTTATTTTACCCTGAAACGTTGGATTGCTTGACACTTCAACTGAAAATAAGTCCTTTGCTGTGAGCCCGAAGTACCTTCTTTCAATATAAACCACACACCGCTCATTGTCAAAGTAATTTTTTAGATTTCAGAAACAATAGAATCACGATCAAATTTATAACTTGCTTTTGTGTTGAAATATCCAGTGTTCTGCCCAATGGGTGTCCTGCTTCAATACAGTGCGTAGATGAGAAAAAGTGCGAAACTGCTTTTGTGTTTTCATCGTTACGATGCGAGCAAGCTATGCAATCCTCGCAGTGACATCCATTATTCCTAATTAATTTATTACACTTCCTTATGGAAAAGATATTAAAAACGTAAAATATTTAGACTGATAAAGGGAGCTGAAGGGAAAAACCAGCTGACTACTTGAAAACATCTTTTTTGTTCAGTCACTTTGTAGAAATTTGTTAACAAAGAGGTGGGCCTAAACACGCAAGGCTACTTTTTTAAGAACACTAATCTCAATAAAAAAAGTACGACAACTATATGAAAAATTCAATCGCACAGTCGATTTCAAGTCTTCATTCACTTGAATAATCTTTGCAAAGCATATGTAGATGCTGTTAAGCGAAATCTGCTTGTGACTCGACCGCTAAGCCGTAGTTGTAGCTGCAGTTGTACAAAAAAACATGAAAAAGACGTGATATTGACTTAAATATATATTGAGATGCTGTGCTGCTGTCCTCCTCATAAATTTGAGTCAATTCGCCCGCGTCCTTCCATCAATAAACGTTTATGGAAGTGCTATAAGAAATATGCAAATCGTTGGAAAAGACAAATTTTAAAAAGTCGGATATACAAATTCATCTCACTTCTTTAAGAGAACCTGCAACGCAGGATATGAAGCTATAATGTATGTATTAATAAAATAAAAGAAAATTACTTTAGCTGTTTCATTGGGTGGTGGGTGGTGAATGGAAATATGAGGGTAGAATGTGACATATTCTATCCACTCGTGTGTAATAAGAGGGAAAAACTGCGAAAAAAGGATTCTTATTTCAAGTGTGGTTACAGCAACATTTTGCTTCATATATTTTTCATGACGACATTAAGATCTAGAATTGATATGGCCAAACATATGCCTCTGAAAATGTCGTGTAGCAGAACGCGATAAATGAAGAATAATTTAGCTTTTTGTTCTTCTTTTATAAACGAAACTTTATATTCGCGTATAGCGTCAGCGTGGGAAAAGGAAAAGTTTTCTATTTTTGTTTTCTTGCTGGTTTGGAAATTGGCGACAAATAGGCTTTGCGACTTTTAGGTCAAATGTTTTGTTTTCCCCTCTTAGATAAAAGCGAGTTACGACCTCAAATTAAAAATACTTTAATAGGTGACGGCATTGAGCAAGTTTTGTTCTTCTCTTCTACTTTTCTACCTTTTTTTGCCCTTGGTGCGCACTGATTTAATCTCTGGGTATTTTCGTAAGCAAATTTAAATTAACATCCTGCGCAAAGCTTCCAAACTGTCTCCACCACAACAACAAACATAATGTAAGCATAACGATCTTTTTATGCAAATTCAACCGCCATAAAGCCTTGTCGCTGAATCCAAAATTAAACATTTTCAGTTCATTAAATTTGTATGCCATTATTGTGCCTGTGTGTGTGGGTGGGTGGGTGGGTGGGTGGGTAGGTGTGTGTGTATGTTTGTCTGTTGGAACGTGTGTCAAATCTATTTATCAAACACCATTGCCGACACTTTATAGGCTTGACAAAGTTTTCATGTAATTCGGGAAATTATTTCAAAAAACTTTTGATGGCAACGTCCGCGAGACGAAACTTTTGTCGCCGGAAGTCGAAAGAAGAAGAAGCTTTTACACTTCGATCAATAAATATAACAGGATACATATATATTCGTATACACAATTATCAGTCCATGTCCTGTAAAGCAACGAGCATTCGTAAATTTCGGAATTAAGTGATTGGCATTCATCATGGAAGGGGAAATTGAAAGTATCTCAGACAACGTCGCATGAGATGCTTATATGTACACCCAATATTTTTTACACGATTTCAAAATAAAACGGTTCACAAAAATAACAAATACTCCTTTTTTACACGAATTATTTGTTCTAACACAAATTCCAAATAAATGTATAATTAAACAAAATCTTGGGAGTATTGTCTCGACCGAAGGTGGAACCGAACAGGACATTGTCAACCGAATCGGCAAAGCAAAATCGGTGTTTGGAATAATGTCCATGATATGGCGAAGCAAAGCGATTAGCTTAAACACCAAGCGGCAACTATTCCGTTCAAATGTTAAATCTGTGCTATTGTATTGGTGCAGCACTTGGAAGATGACCGCTACTATCACAAAAAGATTACAAACGTGCGTAAATAGGTGCCTACGGAACATCTTAAGGGTTTTCTGGCCTAACCGCATCTCTAACAAACATCTTTACCAGAGAACGGGTCAGGAACCAATCCAACGACGGAAGTGGCAGTGGATTGGTCATACACTCCGAAAAGGCGACAGTTCCATAGCAAACTACGCAATGCAATGGAACCCGTTATCTCAGGATGTTAGAAGAACGGGTCGTCCGAGCAATACATGGCGCAGAACAGTTGATGAGGAGTCACGGCAATTGGGGAAGTGTTGGAGAGAGCTGAAGCTCATTGCTAGGAATCGCACGCGATGGCGCGTAGGTGTAGTATAGGCCCTAGGACCCACAAGGGGATATAGGACATAAGTAAGTAAGTAACTTGTAGATAAAAAAAACAACAACAAAGTAAAAACAATCCATAAAAATTAGAATTTTTCATGTAAATTCTTGAATAGCAAAGTGTACAAAGTTTGAAAGAAATTAGGTTAATTTTGAAAAAAGTTGGGAACTCCGCTCTCTCAAACAAATGAACGAACTCAATGTTTGTCATTGGAACGCCAACGGCCTAAGCCAACATAGACTTGAGCTCCTACACTTCCTACTTAGGAATGAAATCGATATCGCACTAATATCAGAAACACAGCTGACCGATAATCGAATAAATTAAAAGGAAAAGGATACGAGTCTTACGGCACCAATCACCCATACGACAAGGCTCAGGGTGGCTCTGGAATTCTTATCAATTCCCGCCTTAGCTACCACCTCCTACAGAAGAACCAAAAAGAACACTTCCAAGCAACTTCTATTTGTCTCACTGAGTGGATCGAAAACATTACAATATCAGCCATATATTGTCCCCCAAAATTCAAATTACGACCCAACAATTCCTTAACTTTTTCAGCAGCCTTGGGAGCAAGTTCTTAGCAGCTGGCGACTATAATGTTAAGTACAAGTCGGTACATGCCCTTTTTGGGTATGGGCTGAGTCCAAAGGAATAGGATATATGGAAAAGCTTACGCAATGGTAATGCCAGCTTGGAAGAACACCTCTTCAGAACTAAACTCTAGCAACTGCACGAGTACGAATGTAAATCTGTCCCATAGAGTGTTCAATACTCGGAAGTGCAGGCGGCATCAATGCACAAACTGGAACCGTGGAGCTAGCTGCAAAATGCGCAGCAAACAGATTGGCCTTGTCCTTAGAGCTGACAACTGGAATGTCATTATAAATGAGCGTTGGAATCGACGACGAGGCTGTAATTTTAATTTTTTTTACAAATGACCAAACATTTTTACTACCGTTGGGATATTGTAGTATTTTTTGACTCAATTTCTGGCCGTAGGCAAATTTGAAGCGCCGAAGATGGGCATTGCGATCATTTCTGGCTCGTTTAAATTTATTCGGTTTTCCTCAGTAGGGTTTACTTTGTAAAACCGAAAGCATACCTCTCTAATCCAGAAGCCTCTTTACTGCTCGAGTCATACCATCCATCCTCCTTGGGTTTGACAGATTTATTCCTGAAAGGAATTAAGTCTCTCATACCAATAAGGATGATGTTTGTGATTGCATCATCGGCGGCATCTACGTTGCTATCGCAAAATAATAGCGATCAGGTAATATTCCCAAAGAAGTTGCAAGGGCCGTCCCAATTGTCTTTTTCGTATTGCCATACGGTTTTTTTGGGAGATTTTTCTCTAGATGTTTAGTTTATTAACGATACTACACAATGGTCTGACGAGTCTAAAGGCCATAATACATTGACGGAGTATATATCAGGACGAGAGGTAAGGAACAAGTCAAGTATTCTTGTAGGCTCATTTAGAAGCTGAGTAAGGTGATTAAACTCAAGAAGTAAAATTTGTGATTTAGGCATAATAATGGACTATGACTTAACTTTCAGTAAACACATTGAATATACATACATATTTCTGCAAAAGCGTCGACGTATTTGCCTTTTCTTAAGAGACACGCGGTTGAGTTTAAAGATCATTATAAAAAAGTTATGTGTTCCAACTGTTCACCCTATTTTAGAATATGGTTGGGTTTTTTTTGGAACTCTTATATTAATTTATATTGTATTAGACTGGAGAGAATTCAAAAATATTTTACAAGATATGCATTGAGGCATGTGAACTGGATTGATTGCTATCCGATCGATCGACCGTCAACCACTTTCAGCTAGAAGAGAGATGTGCTTGTTAAATTTTGTTAGCGACATATTTACAGATTCCATTGATAGCCCGGATATCTTATCCTTGTTTTATTTGTATGCTCCTGAAAAGCTTTAAATAATAAATAAATTTTGCATTAAAGAAAGCCAACAACAAGGACGTTATTAACGAACGAATGTTTTCAATGAATTCAAGCTCGTTGGATATGTTACACAGATCTAGCGATAAAAGCAAATTTGATTTTTAATTCGAGTTTAGATTTTTTCTACTTATGGACAAAAAGTTGTTCGTTATCGTTTTTTAAAAAAATATGAATATGACTATAACACGAATATTTTATAGAATTAATATAATATGTGTTTTCATTAGTTCTTTTTTTGCACAATTTTTGTAACAATGTGCAATTTTTTTTTCATTTTCCACGATTTTTTAAAACTGTGGAACTCATCCTGAATTGTACTATGTGTTGCATGTTTTTTACCCGAATTTCCTTGGAACCGGGTAAAAAAAGAGTTTGATATGTATACACCATTTGGACGGGGAAGTTAATATTCACTTTGTCGTTGGCATTAAGTCGTTGAATCCTTTCGTTGATTCCATGTGAATAGATTTGCCCGCACAGACACATAATATAAATCTGTTGATATGTCATATGTCCGACAACAAACACAATGTCCTTTCGAAATACGTGACTTGAAATTCGCATCGAATTCGGTGTGAGTTTTGCTGGTTCCAACCAAGTCCAAAGCAAGGACTGCACACACCACGTTCATACTAATCCAGTAAGTGGCGTATTATTTATGATGCCCTAATGCGAATGGGACGGAGAACTTACAAAAGCACATGCATGCATCATCCTAATGCATAATGCATGAAGCGGAGTTTGTGTGCACGAGCGGATATTCATCTCCTCAATTCAATTGACTTGATGCTTGTGTACGCACCAAACATAGTAAGTGATCATAGCTGTGTTTGTGTAAACGCTACTTGCTGCAGTAATAATAAATGTGTATATTATGCGAGTTGTCAGTCGGCCGGTACGCAATATCCTATTGAACACTAAAACGTTTGCGTTTTATAGCTATTTATGGACACATTGCTTCGTTTGTCAGCGTGTCGGCTTGATGTCCTTAATTAGGATCGAAATCTGGATCAATGTCTATCAATGCTCGTGGGGCCGTTTATACATCCATCTCCTCCAAATTTGAGAGGCTGATAATCCAAAAATTGGCATAAGTAGAGGATAGGATAGCCGTGAGTAGCTGCTTTGTCTTTTTTATTTAAAGGCCCACTGCAGGGGTTTCTTACTAATAATATTTGAAGTACGATATAAAATGAAACAGTAAATAGGCAGCAAGACGCTCATAAGCTGACTCCACCAGAGTTTTTACTTTCTGTTACATAGTAAAAGGAAGTATAGTAATCATTAACATTTTCGAACTCGGGATTTTTGCAGATTTACCCATTACCGTATCTTCTGAGTCAGAAAAAGCGAAAAAAATATCTGTCCGGCTGTCTGTCTGTGTCCACTCTACAGACCAGACGGCTGAACTTATGGGGATGAAAATTCACATGCAGCTAAACTACGGGGCTAGATTGTTTAAGCACGTTGCTTAGTCTGGCAATCGAAAATCAAGTGGAACGGGGCTAGATGGTCAGCTGAGAACGGTGTTTAAGCACGTTCCTCAGTCTGGCCATCGAAAATCAAGTGGAACGGGGCTAGATGGTCAGCTGAGAACGGTGTTTAAGCACGTTGCTTAGTCTGGCCATCGCAAATCAAAAATCAGGTGGAACGGAGCGGTTGGTCGGAGAAGTTGACCAGTAGATTTTAGAGTCCCTTGTAGAACTCTCAAAAATTGGCAGTTTGACTCAGAAAGAAACAGAAGGCTGTGCCAGTGGCAACGATAGAGTGTATGGTAGCTTCTTTGATTGGCTGTACTGTGTAGTAGACTGTATAGTAACTTGGTTGTAACAACTTTTGGTTGAATTTCGTGCTCCAGGTCATTACTTCTTTTATTTAGCCGTTTGGGAACCTAAATTTTCTCTAAATAGTGTTCGACAAGCAACATCATTTATTTTCCTTGGCACTACAGATAAAAAAATAGACATCTTCTCCCATACGATTTTTATTCCTTATAAATCCCACAATCAGCCTTTCAATATTTCTCACAAATTCTAATGCACACTACATATATTGGACAAAGATTAAACTTAAATTAGAAATGAGAATTAGTATGAGAATGAATATGGGAATAGAATGAAAATGGGAATGGAAATGAAAATGAGTATGAGAATAAGAATGAGAATGAAAATGGGAATAGAATGAAAATGGGAATGGAAATGAGAATGAGTATGAGAATAAGAATGAGAATGAAAACGGGAATGAGAATGAATATGGGAATGGGAATGAAAATGTGAATGAGAATGAGAATGAGAATGAGAATGAGAATGAGAATGAGAATGAGAATGAGAATGAGAATGTGAATGAGAATGAAAACGAAAACGAAAATGAAAATGAAATGAGCTGAGAGAGAGCAAGTACGAAATTCTCCTGAGTCTTTTAATTTATATAATATCTGTTAAGGTCTTGGTTCTGTGCAAATGCATCGCCCACTTTTATTGTTTGTAATTGTTGTTTATTTGAATATTGCTACAGCAAATTCCCAGGTAAATAAGTTGATATAAAAAAATTAAAGCAAACCAAAAAAAAAACATATATTTACAAAAATTTATGGGATACTCTAAACGCTGATTGCCATCGGAGCAATGCATAAACAAGTTTTTTTCATTTTATCATCTAAGGAGATCTTGTCAAAAAAGGATACAATCACTGTACAAACTTTGGCCATTCAGTTCATGTAGTCAACACTGCTCATAAAGGGAAATGTATGCGAAAGGATACCCCTGCGTCCTCCTATAGATTCCGACTCTATTTCGTAACAGATCCAAGTCTCACTGCGGGGAAGCAGCAGCAATAGCAACCAAGTAGTGGTATTATTTATTATCCTTCTTGTTTGAGTTTATAACATTTACTTAGGTTAGGAATCACTTTCTGTGTTTCGTGTTTTTCTTCCTGCATTTGATTTACTTTCAGCGAATGCGTGCGTAAAAGATTAAAATCTAAAACCATTGAGATTGTGTGCGCCTCCCTCTTTCTTAACGGCATATGGGGTTTGCTGGCGTGCGTTTTAGTAAATTTACGAGCATCTTTTTCGTTGCGATGGTCTTTTTGGTACTGTGAAAGCGTATGACATTGCAAAATGTCGGTTTATCCGGAGTATCAAAGCGAATTGATGGTCGAGAGAAAACTTCTCTGCTATGATCCACCTTGAATGCGTTCGCATGACCAGGCTTGTTAGCCATCAGAGTAACAAAATCGATTGATTCAAGGGTGGCTTAACAAATTTCTAACTATGCAGTCATTAAAGTACATTTATGTGCAGTTATCGAAGCGAACAAATGTTACACCAGTCTACAGTTCTCCAAACTAACACTACATCAGGCATCAGCAGAATTCAAAGCCTCATAGAGTTTTGTTCTCAGAAAAACAACAAAAGTTGAAGGACCATTAAAGGAAAGAAACAAAGTAAAGCACAAGAAAGAGAAATACTTTCGTATAAGTATATTAAGAAATTCAGTAAACATTTAGTGTGCTCATGCGGAGCAAACTCTCACTGGCATCATTAAATACGCCTTCGACTCCAATCGACACAAGACGACTTTGAGGAAAAATCGTAAATATTGCGCTCGCAAAAAGAAAACATTTTATTGTTTTCCATCAGGCAGGCGCAGGCAGGCAGGCAGCGAACACGAATAAGGCAATTGAGACAAATTCAAGAAGGATACGATACGAAATTCATCTGATAAGCTGGAAAAAAGCTGCAAATGTAAGCAAAACGTTGTCGTTTTAATTGAAATTCAGGAGAAAATTCACGTCACGTAGCACGGCCGTAGTACTCGTATAGAGCAGCGAGCAGCTAATAGACTGAAACTGGGTTAATCGTGACGCGATTTTCATTTAGTCATCGCATTGGAAAAGCCTTTACGACAACATTCTTACGGCCTTAATAACTAAATGAATCGCCAAGGAGAATGTCAATAAAAAATTAAATTACCTACAAGTATCCATACAGTGATGCTAAAAAAAACTCAGTGTGATCTGATGGTGAAGGGTTCTTCTAAGATTTTTTCCACTTGAAATTTTTCGACTTTTAATTAAGTCACGCGCCGCCCCACGCGCCTATTACGAGCCGTTAAAAATTCGTTAATGGAATTTTTAACAAAACTTTGCTGTTTGCAGGGGACTTCAAGAGTCCGGCGCAGTTTTTGCGGTACGCTGCACTCACTAATAAATTGTGTTTACCACACAAACTGACTGACTGATGCACTATAATCAATTCCATGCGGGCCAGCATGGTTTTTCTGCTCGCCACTTTTATGTCTGAGTGCAACATTTCGACGGACTCCAGCAGTTAATTTTTGCTTGGAATTCGGAATTGATTCGACGCGCGATTCTTTTACAAATAACACTTCAAGCGCAGAAAATACTCAGTATATCAGCCAAATGATTTTGGTGCGCTACTATGGATTCCACTGACGGAATTCAAAACAAAAAAAAAAAAAAAACTCCACTAACTGATGCACCACTGCGTCGAAAATTTAGCCACAAAGATGAAAGCAAACACATCGCTGATGGAAATTTTTGATATCTTTTTTGTTTGTTTGGTTTTCTTCGCTTTTATTTGTTGCGTTGCTTATCCAATGTGGACCAACTTATCGTTTACCTCCTCTGCGATTGTGTTAAAGTAACGGAAAAAACTCACAAGATTTTTTGATGCATTTCAACTCTGGAAATTTATGGGTAAACTTTGCGACTCAAAATCCTTTATCTCTTAGTGTATCTCATCTAGCGTCAGTTTCGCAAGTGCTGTGAGGTGCTTAAAAGTCGAGTGAATGAAGAGCCTGACGAGCTTGGTGAACTCGATTACCAACATCTCTTTGCAGAAATCCAATTACAAAAAATTCTGTATAGCCCGAATATCGGTTAGTTTTTCCAAAATACTGTGTGCTGTGCTTCTGCTTGAATGTCTTTCCAAAGAAAGCTGGATTTAAATCTGGATCGATGAAACCATAAACATAATTATGTTTGTTTGTTTTTTCCGATATTTATACTATAGGGGAGAAATTTGTGATTAGCACTCGTGACCTGGTAAAACTTCTTTTTACACACACCACCAAAGTATGAATCGCAAAGTTTCAGAGTACAGAGTGGTTCCCCGACTACCGAATTCTTTACCATTGCATTGCTTTGGCACATCAGTATCTATAATTCTAAACTACCTTTGAATTTGAATTTCTGAATTTCTGGCAGCTAGTGCTGCATCAGCTATCCGACTAATCTTCGTCATTTCTGACCAGCTATTCTCCGACAGTAGCACCGACATACCGACCGAACGGACGTATTTTATTTAAAGTATAGATTAAGATCTTGTTGAAACAAAAACCCAACGTCTAAAAACTGAAACGCCGAAATTTTTATTTGTAATACTCTGCAAAGAAGAACCCTGGGTGACTGAAATTTTGTGAGCGTCTAAGACCAAAATAGCATTTTTTGTATTCTACATTTGACGCGTGGCGCGTGTGATGGGTTGACATTTTTTTCGACTTCTTTGACTTTAACCACCTTTCATACGACCAAGAGAGCTGAAATTTCTGACGTTCAATGTTACAAGTGTTCGCTGAAACAGTCAGGTCAATATTATCCGCGTTCGATTGGACTGAAGAGTACAACTCTTCACTTCAGTTAATTGAGCGAATCTTATTCTGAAGTAACTACACGAGCAGAACACCTCGTCACTTACTTCAGTTGCCCAGTTTCGCCCAATTTTTAACTAAAGTGAAGAGATGTCAATCGAACAGTCTCTTCACTTCTGTTACTTCAGATACAACTACCAATTCAATTAATTCAGTCCAATCCAACGCGGCTCTTGAATACCTCAGTTCCTTTATGAATGCCATTACGTCTGACAGTTCGATCGAAATGCCATTCTGTCCTGGGACTGTGTGAGCCTTGAGGTGCTTAAGTCTTTTCCTTGCGAGAACATGAACAGTATGTGTTCTGGCGATTCTTTTGTCTTGTTACAGAAACGGCAGCTGTCCGTCTGGGATTTGCCCATTTTCGATAGGTGGCTGTTGAATGGGCCGTGTCCCGTTATTTACCAGACCAGAGATCTGAGTGCATGACGGTTCAGCTTGATTGCCTTGTCCATGTGTACAATGTTGTACTTGAGAAGCCTTTTGGTATGCTTCATCCCTGTCGACGATACCCATTCAGCTTCGATGGCATTGTTAGCCCACTCTTTAATTTTGTTTTTGAGGTGGCTAAGGGAGTAGGCAATGCTTGGTTCCGGCCCAATAAAAGTACCTTCTGCGCCTTCTCTTGCGCAAATATCTGCTGCCTCGTTCCCTGCAATGCCTGAGTGCCCTGGGGACCACATAAGGGTGATTTTATTGGTTTTGGCCAATTGTTTTAAGTGGCAGTAGCAGCTCCACGTTGTTCTTGTGTTGAAAGTAGAGCCTTTTAGTGCAAGTAATGCGGCCTGGCTATCTGAGATCATGTATCTTGAGGTTGTCAGTTCTCCGTTAGGTTTCTTGACAGACCCGAGTGGATTTGTGTGGTCGAGGGAGAGAGTCCTGTGAAGTCGACACGACACGACACGAAAAAGGGGCTTAATTTCTATAAATTCTACGAAATTCCTAAAAATACGAAAACCAAAAATGACAAAAAAGTCGCAATTGTTTTTAGTTACACATATTACTGATCCAATTCTAGGTAGGTAGGTAACTACACAAATTTCCTATTCATCAATATTTATTGAATTTTTGTTCACAGTTATGGGTAAAGTGCGGTTTTATTGTACAGCTGTCGTCTGCTTCCCTTTTATTTCCGCGAATCTCACGATGAAAACTTTATTGCATTTCATTAATTCACAACTCACATGCAAATTAATGTCGGAAATTTGTGTGCTAGCTAAGTGCTTCTTAGGTAATCCAGTCCACATATTTCAAATACTGAAAAGCGAACCTCGACAACAAATATCGTTTCTTCCTTTAGGATATTTACACAATCTGCAATTTTATCATATTCCTACAAGCCCCTTCATTATTGATGATTGATAATATGATGGTATGTATATAGGTATTCTGAAGAATTCTTCTACATTATCAGATAGTTGATTTGGTCTGTGGATCTGCCTTACCAGCAACGCATGGTCGTTCAAATTAAAGATTCAGCTATTCGCAAGTATTTCAAGCTCTCTCCAAGAATGATGCAAATATCCCAGGAATTACTTACAAATTAGCGGCTTTTTATTATCTTGGTCATAACGCAGATACCCACGTCTAATCGATAATTCCTCTGGCTTCACCTCTTCAATTATTTAGCCTTCGGAATATCAATTTCAATAAATTAATTTTGAATTTGATGCGATACCTGCAAGGGGTTTTCTGCTCCTGACTCTAAATGGCCTTTTCAAAATCTCTTTCCTTGATTAAACTCGACAATGTAACATAAGAGGCCAAAATTACCCCAGGAGAATCCTGTTTCTTTCGAATTACTACGTCTTTGGCACAATTAAACTTACTTCCGCAAATAATCCACTTCGTGGAGGTATTCTAATCCTGTCAACAAATCTGTGAAAACAGAATCTCATCCACTTCGCCGCAAATAAATAAAATTGTTGATATAATTGATTGAAGCTTCGCATGGTTTCCTTCTTTTGATATGCAGTATTTAAAGATTCATGAACACTCAGTCCGTCGATGGACTTTTCATTTTGACATTTTATTTGACGTAAACCTATTCTTACTAATTGTACTCGTATTTACTCGTATGTATCGTAAATATGTATGGATATAAAGTATATCTTCTGAAAATATTCCTGCCGTCGCCTATGTGGCTATGAGATATTTTCTGTATACTATGCATTTATTGGTTTCTTTATTGTTGTTGTATTTATAGACAGGAGGACAGACACTAATTTGTATAAGTTCGGAAAGAACACAAGCGTATCCTAATCAGTACCAACTCATTGAAAACTTGAACTCGTCGCACTCGCTTTTTGTTGCATTCACTGGCATTTCCGTGGAATACTCAAATGTTAAGCAGAGAACCAGAGTTTTTCGTCTGGCACTTAATAATGTAAAAAATTTTTTTAAAGTAACAAAATTTACATAATCACCGAAAATAAAAAAATGTATGCGTTTCATTATGATACACATGGCCGTATGATGTACTCGTAGGAAAAATGTCATCAATCGAAACTATTTAATAAAACTGCATGTTGTTGTCATGTAAATATGACTGAGTTCCTCTCATGGCTCACATGCACTTCCACTCTGATAATAAATTATTGTTTGCGTCCTTTATTCCGGAAACCCATTGCTGTGAAACACTTTATCACATTGCGTACTCGTGAAATTTAATTGAATGAAAAATTTCATAACTTCTAGTGCAACGTCTCGCCACTCAAAGTAAATATTGATTTTTCCGCATGAAATCCATCAATAATATATTGCAGTAGCTATCAATTTAATTGCGTAATATTCCCGAAACTAGAGAGATATTGTACAGAAATTGTAAATTTGGAGCAGCACTTGAAGGCTTGAAAGTTTCCGATGTACTGCAAGTAATTGGGCGTTCGCAGGATGACTAACTTTTGATCTGCTGTGAATGGTTGGTTGTTTCTGGTAAAAATTACATTTCGGAAGCGTAAGTGTTGGTATAAAGTAGCCATCTAGCAATTTATGTGGGCGTTTATTGGCACGAAGTACTTCAAGTATCAACGCTGATGTAACTTATTTGGAAACCGATTGTCGTGTATAAAAAACAAGCAAACATGCCATTGAAAACTTTCTGCATCTAATGATTAGGGAAAGGCCTATATTGCAGGACATAATAAAATTTCGCATATTTGCATATTTTCCCAATTACGTTAAATAGAAGTCTGTATAAATCGTTTTGCATCTGCCACACTGATGGGAAGAGAAGTAAAGAATCATCCTTGTGAATTTTCTCGTTGTTGTGTAAATTAGAGTTCTGGTAAATGCACTCATCATCATCATCATATTTGGCTCTACAACCGGTGTCCGATTCTGGCCTCCCGCAAAAAATCTCTCCACCGGTCCCGATTTCGAGCCGATGTCACCCAGTCTGGCATCCCTAAACTCTGAACGTCCTGGTCTACCTTGTTAGAGCTAGGTGTCCTACCAAGCGGAGCCTTCCGAGCTTAATTCTCTTCACGGGCGGTAATGCTCGTAGATCTCATAATTTTAGAGTCTCCGGATTCGTCCTTCCTCACATACGGGGCCAACAATTCTCCGTAAGACTTTTCTCTCGAACGCGGCTAAGAGGTCAGATTGCTTTTTGCTAAGCAACCAAGTCTCGGATCCATATGCAAGTACTTGTATGATCATTGTTTTTTTACACCAGCAGCTTGGATGTGAAGAGTCTTGACAGACTAAAGTAGGCTTTGTTGGCTTTGAGGAACAGTTGACACGAGATAGTTAAAGGATTGCACTACTTCAAATTCGCGCTCCACTATTTTAATTGCGGGACCAATGTTGAATCTTCTACTCGCAGATGTGGCCACCATGTAATTTGATTTGCTGTCATTTATGTGCAGCCCCAGATTTCGTGGCGCCCAATCGATGAAAGCTTCCTGTCTTCCTTTCTTATGTATGGGGTACAGGATGCCTCTGCGCCAGTACTCTGGCATCGCTTCTTCCTCCCATAGTTGCACTATTAGTTCATGAAATCCTTGGTGTATTGCGGGGCCTCCTGTTTTAATCAGCTCCGCTGGGATACTATCTGACCCTAGGGCCTTATTATTTTTGAGCCGACTTATCGTTCTGCTAATTTCTTGTCTATGCTTGGTGGCGACAGCATAGTGTGGTCTTCGGACATTGGTGGAGCCTCCAATTCCTCAGTTAGCTGGCCATTAAGCAACTCATGAAAGTGCTCTTTCCATTGCTCTAAAATGCCTTTAAGATCGGCAATCAGATTACCCTCTTTGTGTTTGCAGTATGTGCAACGCGGTGTATAGTGCCTCATACCGCGGACTCTTTGGTAGAACTTCCGCGCCGGGTGCGGTCCTCGCTCTCTGTACTGTTCCAGTTCATGGACGAGATTCTTCTCCCAGGCTGCTTTCTTTCGCCGGTGAACTGTTTTTTCATATCTTCTGAGCTCTTTATATTCATCTTCGCGTGCCCGCGTTTTATGAGATTGTTGCGTTGCTCAGTTCGCAACATTCTTACATTCAGTCGCTAGCTTACATTCGTCATCGAATCAGTCGTTCCGATCCCTACGGCTCCTAAGATGGAGTCAGCAGTACTAATGACAGTATTCTTAAGGCGTGTCCATTTTTCATTCACGCCTGACATCTCAGCTCCAGGACTTACTCTTCCTGCATTTAGGGCGAGTCCTATCGCTTGACCGTAGTTGTTTCTGGTCTCTTCGTTGCGAAGGTTAGCCGTGTTGAATCGAATCTGATTCGCGGATGCAGTCCTTCGTGAGCGCTCGGAGCACTATACCAACAAGATAGTGGCCCGAGTCGACGTTGGCAGCTCGGTACGTTTGTACCGTCATCAGGTTTTGGTTGTGGCGGCAGTCTATCAACACGTGGTCTATCTGGTTGCGAGTTGCTCCATCAGGAGATACGCAGGTAGTTTTGTTACGCGCAAACTTTGTACTTGCAACTATTGCTTGCTGCCATCTCTATTACTTGTTGTCCATTGTCATTGTCTCGTGTAAGCTATGGGTAACAAAGTACTGCCTGAATACTGGCTTCCTAACTATTTCGGCATTCATATCCCCCAGAATGATTTTTACGACAGGCATGGAGTTCCCGTTCGACAGATTCAAAGAATTCTTGTTTTTCATCATCTGGGGAATCCTCTGTAGGTGCGTGAACGTTTATGATACTTATGTTTTTTAATCTGCCCCGCACACGAAGGGTTCATAGCCGTTCATTTACTGCTTACCAGCCGATAACGGTAGGTTTCATTCTTATGTTGACTAAAAACCCCACCCCGAGCACATGAAGTCTTGCATGACAGCTGTAATATATGTCATATATTGATTTTTGTAAGACACCATTTCCCGTCCACTGCATCTCCTGGATTGCTGTTATGTCAGCATTACTTGTATATTTGGACAAGGTATCGGCTAGCTGTTATGCAGTCATGGTTGTTGTAATTCATCAGTATATCCGAAAAAAGAGAAAAAACTTTTTTTTACGGTCGAGGCTTTTGGCCTCGCGCCAAACTTACTTTGAAAGGACAAGCCCGATCGTTTAGCTTTTCCTGTATTTGGAGGAAAATTATCGGCAGCCACCACGTGGAGGTTTGATCGCACTTCCACCAGTCAGAGATAATTATGGCCACCTGCAATTCTAAGGCATTCGGTGTTATTCGCCCTATTCTGCTGATGGCTGACCGCCAAATGCACTTAAGATGGAACAACATAAACAACCGATGTAGTTTCTTTGAAGTTAAAAACCATTTAAAATTGAGAACAAATCCGAAATAGTGCTGCATATGAACTAACTTTAGCAACATACACGGTTGGTATAGGAAAACTGTTTGCTTGCGAAGTATCTATCGACTTTGCTTAAAGTTTATTTTTGCATTAAGTATATTTGGGTCAACAATATAAATTCTAATAATAAATAACTGCCCTTTCTACAAGTTAGTTCGTTTAAATTATCTCGCATATTCTCCACGTAAATAAAGGGAACCCTTTTTTTATTTGTAGAGACAAAATAATGTGGTAAGCTATGTACACAGGCCAAAACCATGGTGCGAACCTTAGAAATATTCAAAGGAATACGAAATTATGCTTGCCTCGAGGTCTCTCCTTTGCTGCGATAAACTATATGATGTATAGTTCCAAAGTGCCCATAGTCTTCCAGGGTCCTTGTATTACAATCATTTGTTTCACTTTTAGCCTCTATGCATAAAACACTTCGAAACCTTACACTAACAAAAAACTAGCTTATAATAAAATATATACTCAAAGAAAGGATATACAGATACATACATACACACAATGTAAAACGCCAAGCAATAAAAATGACAAAACTCTTAACTTTATGATAATATTGAAAGGACAAATAAAAGGACAAACGACACAGGAAGGAAAAAATTACAAAATTAGGGTTGTCACTCTTTCTGTCCAAGTCATAAATCTGTGAACAACATCGGTGTGGACACATTTAAAGGAGAACCACTAACTTGTAGATGCTCTGTTGGGAAGGGACAAACACTGAAGAAACTTTAGAAAGCAACCCTGAGGAGAAACGTTGCTGGTTGTTTTATGGAAAAACCATTGATAGAATCAACAAATGTAGTGTAGCTTTTGATACAGTGTAGATGGTAGGGAATAATAAAAAATAAATTAATTAATTTTTCAAAACTGAAATATGTAGTTTTATGGCAGCTATAGCAACATCATTGTTCCTCTAACCACATTTCCTCTACAAAACAGCTATCTCAACTACGTGTGCTTCTTGCCAACTCAACGATTATATTCGCAATCAACTGAACCATAACATTCGAGACCTTTAGAATTTATGCAGCCAGAGCATTTCTACGAAAACCGCAATCAAGGAAAATCGCTAAACTTAATCAGCATTGCGCTCTCACTCTGTGTTAACAATCGAGTGAGTTCTTTAAAAAGTTTTTAAATTTCAAATTAATTCGCACTAATGAAATATCTGTGTTAATTTGTTTCTTTCGCAATTTTTGTGTTTCTCTAGCCACATACCAAACTGCAACTGCGTCGGAGTCTGTGCAACTCTGTGGTGCTACACCACAAACAGCCAGTGTGCGCTTTAGCGGAAATAGCCGACTCATCATAATCAACGTCATTACCGGAGCATGCAAGACTATCGTCCGCTTGCAGACTGGATCATCCAAGTCATTTTTCCACAGAAGTCCTTTTTTTCCATCTACACTTTTTTGGCCAGCATCAGCAAATCCTAAATGTTTTCTATGTTTGATAATGATAATGTTAAAAATCACTTTTTTGCACTGGAAAGCAACCGGCAGCGGTGGGGAAGAAGTTATGTTTTTGTTCGCTGCAGTGGATAAGCCGCGTTCGGGTGTAAATTGCTCTGGCAATTTAATAATTTTAAAAGCCTTTGGCTATTCGCTGGTCAAAGGTATCTTTTTCACGATGTAACGCGCCCATTTGTTAAGCAGACAAAGTGAAAGAGTATTTCAAGGATTTTAATTACTATATTTTGAAATTGGAAATTGTTAATGAAATGTCTATTCAGTTTACCAAACCGTAATCGTTATTGCTATGTTGCTATGCTTTGAATTGAAATACGACTGATGGTACAGTTTATGCCGCTGTCGCAGACTAATAGCAAGTCTTCCAACTGGCGTCGACTGATGGAATTCGTGAAAAATACCCAGTTTTGTTTTTAAAGCGTGGGTAGCTTTGATAAAACCGCACCAGAGCACTCAGAACGTCCATTGTCCATAACTACACGTATTTTTAAATAATTGAGGAATATATCACTAAAATTAGGTAAATACCAGCAATACTCAGGCAATTTCAAACCACAATTCAACTAAAAAATCCAAAAAGATCTACAAGTGAACGTTACTGCTGTAGAAGAGCTCTGTATATATAAGAAAAATGTTTCTTTCCTGCAAGTAAAGAGTAAGACCAGGGTTCAAAGAAAAGGGGTCGTTACAATAAAATTTGTAGTTGGTGACTCTTCGAATTAACTTCTGTATTTTCCTTAATTCTCTAAGTGTATTGTTTTAATGATGCTCTAGCCTGAGCGACGTGATCCTAGAATTTGTGAGCTTGAGTCGAGCGTGAGCCCTGCGCCTTTGACGTGAGCCTGACGAGCCTTGACGAGAGCCCAAGTGCGTGAGCCTTAGTGCGCCTTTGACGTGAGCCTCCGGCCAGTTACAACCAAACACACACTCAAAGTTAATATAGACAAGAAATATATGTTTATATAGTTCCATACTAAAAATGAATGATTTTAGTTTTTTTTATGAAAAGTGTATTAAGTTGAAAAACAGACAGATGATGGATAATAGCTTTGTAACAGAATTAAAGCAAAAGCGCCTTTCAAATTGTCCCGGTTATTAAGAAAATAACCGACAGCTGGTTATTTTGTATTTAAAAAAACCCTTAGAAATAAGTAAAACAAATTAAAATGGCCATTATTGGAATCTCATTTGTTATTCACTTGATATTCATCGCAGTCTATCAAGGCAACACTTTAAACAAAGAGCTTTTCGCACGTACCGCTTCGTGATTTTTTTTCGTTTGGCTTTACAAGTCACTCTGTCTCGCACGCAAAAGGTTGTACTCGTACGAACACATGCATTTTTCAGTCATAAATTAAGAAAGGATTCTTCCATGTGATTTAGTTAAACAGCTCCATCATCACACCAATATGCAGCACCGAGTGTAAGAGGCGAAACAGTCCTTCCAGCCTGACTTAGCCGCCTGATGCATCTATGTACATTCATGCTAAGCGAATTCATTTACGCCTAACACGCCTATTCATCATCATTGCTATACCGATAACAATCTCCTCGTCTTAGCGTGGATGTAGCGTACACTAACAGTGCACTCAGTACAATTGCACATGTGCATACGTGTGCTGGCTTGTGTGTTTTGTTGGGACGGGGTAAAATTTATTGCCGGACAATCTTCTTTTGAAGTTTGCCCGGCTTTGGAAGCCTTAGAAAATTTAAATATCCCAACATGCCTGGGAACACGACAGGAACATGCGAACACAGGTAAACTGCCTCGACGGAGACGACTTTTTATCACCATTGAAAATGAAAGTCGCTCCTGTGGAATTTTTCGTCGTCTTAGCCACGGCATGAGCAAGTCCTTGCTTGCACATATATAACCACCCATCTACCGACATTTTACCGCTGTATATATAATGAGGGATAAATCAAGAAAAGTGATTTTGTGCAGAAATCCTTCATCCTTCAGAGAAGGCAAAGCATAGAGAGGGGCGAGGGCGCCAGTAAAATTCGAATTGGTTTGTTATTCATGGCTTTGACTTATAGCCGTCATCTGGGGCAGAGGCCAGGTGAGACCCGGAAAGATACCAGCAAGCTAGTGCGGTACAAAGGCAGCAGCACAAAAGAAAAGAAAATTAAATAAATGAAGAATGCAAACTGAAAGAAGAGGACATTTTTCTTTGTTTTCTGGCAGGCATTTTTCAAAAGCTGGCTGTTTGCATCTTGCGGAAGGATATGTCGAGATTTTGCTGCTTCGTTGAAACTCCTTCTTCTTTTTAACCGAAAACTCACACGCATACATCTCTCACTGATTTGCAACCTCTTCTGTTATTAAATGCACCTGGTGCCGAAAAGTTTCAGCATTTGGTAAACCCTGAAGATGGTGGTGGTGGTTGGTGGTGGTTGTTGGTGTTACTTCTCACTTCTGAAGAAGTTCAGTACCAGTACACAACAGGGACCGAGAGTGCACCTGTGGCTAAAGGGAATAATGTTGATATTTTAAAGAAATGTTGGTAGGAGGTTCGTGAAAAACACAGTCTAATATGATGAGGATTTGACCGACGTGCAGGCAAACGGAATTGGATAGAATAATAATTTTCTGCGCTATAATTGGTATCCATATCTATAAATCTATAACCTGTCAACATGTCACCACAACAAGAACAGTCCGAAAACTCAATGAACAGTACCACACCGAGTTAGGCTTACCATGTAAGAATATTCGTCTTAAAACAGTGTGGACCCCGAACACAACGTTTCCGTGAGTGACGTGAGTGTTACCTTTCTCCTTTTCCACCCCTTTTCTAGATAACGTACTTTTTGTTCTTTTTGGTAATGGTGAGCATAAGCACCATCTAATTGGAACGAAAATCTCGCTACGCTGCACAGACACGACGCACCTAGGAAAACAATGTCAAACTCATTAGTGGAAACACGAGCAGAAGAGTCCTCTTTGACTGCTCTAATGATGTTCAGATTTCAGATGCCCCAGATCACATCGAGAACAATTTGTTGGATTTTTAATATTCATCACTATTCGCACGGATGAGGTGGTCCTCGGCGTTGTCGTCGTTTCCATTGTCGCTGCCATTGTCATTACCAACGTGTGGAAAATGAGAGAGGACAAAGATACTCGTAAATTGTTTGTTTTACAACAGAATATTCGCCTACCGTTTCAAAATGCTGTAGGTATACAAAAAAGTGTAATATCAGAACATAGGATCGACAAAGTGATTCATGTGCATATGTGTATGTCTATCTGTAATTATCATAAATTTTTCCCGTTTAGCGCCAGCAATTGTCAGGGAAGTCATTGGTTTCCACGGAGCGTGTTATTAATGAGACACACGATGGTTTTGAAACTTTTGAAAGAGAAAGTCAATAGAAAGTTTGCTTTTGAAGTTCGGAAAGTTTGAATAGTAAAGTTCGTAATATCATGATGAGAATAGACAAATGTGACAAATGGCTTTATAAAGTGACCCAAAATTGGACAGCACGAATGTTTTTCATTAAGAGAATAGCAGCGGTGATTCCACTGTCTGTCCACTAAACAATTTTTTTGTTATAAATAGGACTCGCTTCAGGGGATTTGCATCCTTTTAGGCAGAGTGTGGGTTTGGAAATATTTGGATAGCAGAAGTAAAGAAAGTGTTGTGGAGTTTAGTTCACACCCGAGCACTCACAAACTACAATATTCTGCTCATAAACCCACATTGATTGATCTACATCTTGATTACTTCATACATCAACTAAACCGTACATGTGAATATAGCAGGATATTTACGGTAATTGTAATAGCACATGTTCAGCATCCGTATTATGATCAGGTCGGTGGGTAAAATTCGTGCGTTTTTCGGACGCGCCGGGAATCGATCCGGTGTCCTCAGATTGGAAGCCAATGGTGCTAACCACTGCACTACACTGACATATCGTCGGACTTTTGTGGATTTATGTACATTAACTCACTCATTTATTTAGTGTTTTGAAGCTCAAAGCTGCTGCGACAAACTACTCATAACTGTTGCTGTTATTGCAAATGTAATAAAATAGTGTGATAGTTACTGGCAAAAATTGCTATGTAATAAAATATACATGGGAACTGTGCTAGACAACCACGAACAGTGCTGGAATACACTCAATGAAATTATCGTTATTTCCCAATAATCTCTTACAACCCGTCTAACGTGCCATTTCATTGACTACCTTTATGGTCGGCATGCATGTGTTGTTCCGCCCTTTGGGATAATGCGGAGCTGTTCTTAAAAAATGATTTTATTCAGGCATCGGTTGGTTTCCATTTTTTAGTCGACCGATCTTAAATTTTTAATTTAAAATCTCAATTTTTACATATTATTCTTTTGTAATCATTTCACTCCTCGAGGGGCATATGGCGTCAACAACGCCTACGCGCCATCTTGTTCTGTTTTCTGCAACGCGTTTGTGCTGCCTCCAACTCATTCCCAAGGACACTGATTCCTCCTCGACTGTCCTGCGCCACGTCCTCCTAGGGCGCCCCGCTATTCTACCTGCCTGGGTGAGCAGGATCCACTGCATGGCATATTTCGCAATTGACTTGTCGTCGCGCCATAGTGTGTGTCCAATCCACTGCGACTTTCTCCTTCGCACAATAACGTCCATAGGTTCTTGGCTCGTTATCCGATGAAGTTTGTCGTTGGATATACGATTGGGCCAGAAGATCACCAAGATTATACGTAGGCATTTGTTTTCGAAAGATTGCAGCTTGCGCGTAGTAGTGGTATCCACCTTCCTAGTACTACACCCATGCAGCAGTACTGATTCGACTTTGGAGCGGAACAGTCGAAGCTTAGTTCTTATGCTGAAAACATTGCTTCTCCAGACTTTCGATAGCATTCCGAATGCAGCCCTTGCTTTCCTGACATTGCTGCACATATCCAGTTCGGTGCCACCGCGTTCAGCCGAGACCACACTTCCTAGGTATAGAAAGTTGTCAACTTTTTCGACTACCTGTCCAGCAATGTTGAGTTGAGAGCGGTTGTTAGAAGTGTTCAGGGCATTTGTTTTGGCAGCGTTTATCTTGAGCCGAATTTTACTTGCTTCGGTTGCTAGATTTTGGGCCATCATATGAAGGTCCATTATCAGATGTGAGAGCTGGCAAACATCGTCAGCGTAGTCAAGGTGCTTAAGGTAAGTTGTCATAGTCCATCGAAGTCCATTGTTCCCTACCGTCAAGGCTGCACGGAGTACATCGCTGATGACCACCAGGAATTACAGCGGTGATAGTATGCACCCCTGAGGTACTCCATTTTGGTCTTCAAATTCCTTGGACACCTTACCGATGTGTAGGACTTGACATTTACTTCCCTCGTATGTAGCTTTGATAATAGCTATAAATTTTTCTGGGATACCACTCCTTCGCAGTGCCAACTAGATAGCTTCTCGATTTGAGCTGTCAGAAGCCTTCTCGAAGTCGATGAACAGTAGATATAGCGGAGATCTGTACTCGACTATTCGCTTCCTACCTTGGCGTTGAAGTCCCTCATCACCATTACGATGTCGCCATTAGGTGTTTGGTTATACACGGAGCCCAAATGACAATAAAAATTATACTTTTCGTCCTCAGTCGCGTCTTCGATCGGAGCATAACACTGTATGATAGTAATTTTTCTTACTCTACTCTGGAATATAGCCATCAGTATCCGGTAAATGTGAGGTTTCCATGATATATAAGGCTGTTTTGTGCTGCCAGAGTTACCATCAGTCCAACTCCAGACCTTTGTCTTCTCCCAGCTGGTCTACTCAATCCCAAAATGTCTATATTATATCGCGTAAGCTCACGCTCTAATTGGAGGAATCTGGCGTTTTCAGGTCCGACCTGGATTGAGTCGAGGAGGATCCGGCTCGCTGGGCCACAGACCAACCAACACTTGGCGCAGGATGTTCGCCATATTTCAGAGAAACTCCCAGATGGCACCACGAGGAGGTGGAAGTAGGACTTACTAACAGAGCTGCAAGTTATTCTGTAACTGTAACCAAATTTCATCTTACATTTCTTTACATAACAGTCTTACGTAGCTCGAGTGGTAACAACGAGTACTTACTGTGCACTTTGATTAGGTGAACACGTGGAAATTATTTTGGGGATCATACATATTTTCATCAATGAAACCCCTTGGCGAGTTTTAAATATAAATTGGGAAATATTTTCGTTGTAAGACTATTGACAAAAAATGAAACAAGAAAACTATTCCTATAATGGGCGGTTTTGATATTTAGGTAACGGATATGTGTTCAATGCCATGACAGGTAAAAGCGTAGCCAGGAAATTCAGAATAAACAAATACTGCCCTGGCATATATCACCGGACGAAGAAATACATTGGAGTTTCTCGCGGTTACGCACCAGTAATATAAAATATTTTTATTTAGATTCGACTTATTTTACATAATCTGCCGGTAGGTTAATTATTAATTTGGCAAAACAAAATAAATTAAACAGCGGGTACTAAAAGGTTTATGACCTTATGGCACTCATCGAACAAAGCTTATCAGTTCAAATTGTTCCAAAACTCGACAGAAGAATACTTTGTTGATTGCAGTCAGTTAAATTCAAACATAAGATGTAGGCTAAAAAGGAAGTAGTTCAAAGAAGTGACATTTAGTTTAGTCACAACATGCCTGCTAGCAAACGGTTACATATTAACCATGAAAGATTTTCTGACATATTGTCCTTATTCCGTCGTTTCGTCATTTATTTTGCTTCATTGCGCGGTGACATTATGCGGCAGCATAATGTCTGTGTCCCTTCTATGTAGAGTATCCTATTCATCCAGCTTTGTTGGGGATTATTATGATGTGTAACCATCTTCAGAGCTTCTGTGCTCGCCGAAAATAAAAAGTTTCTTTTTAACATTGCACCACTGTCAAATGTGATCTGATGAAAAAGTTCCACTTCAAGACAGAAAAATTGTGCCAGCAATAAATCATAAATCATAGTATTCAATAAATGCCATCTTGAAACAAAAGGACAGCCGCATAAATCTTAGTCATTACAATAATAATTACAAAATATTGAGACAACATTTTCTACCTCTAAGATGGCGGCATCGGAAATGTTAAGGGAAGTCATAAAAAAACTTTGAAACGCTATCTCAAATCTAAATATAAACATCCTGTCATTTCGTGGTGTTCGTATACGCGTTTAATTATTTAACAAGGTGGAATAGGCCTCAAACATTTTTAAAACAAAAATAAATAAATAAATAAAACCAACCAACCAAAATAAACCAACATAATTTCGATGCAGGGATTTTTGTGGTTCAACATATTTAGAAGGTTCATTAATTTAATGCACGGAGTAGGTCGTGTGCTGAAAATTATTTAGGTGGTCATGATTTTGAAGATGAAGTGACTCCAATGTCATTACAGTTGAAATGGAAGTTTAATTTAAATCACTTTTAATTTGGTTTTTAAATACTCGTAAATTTAATGCAAATTGCTGTAACATTTTGATTCATTTCCAATGTGTGTGGTCAATCGCGGCCATGTGTTTACTATGTGAACATCAACAATATGATCTCATCTTTAATAATTCATTTTGGCTTGCAGAATATCTGAAGCTAAAATTGTTCTCTTTTTCTATTTAAGTGAAAAGCCATCATTACGATAGTCCCTTAGAGGTCATCGTGTGCTGGAAGTGCTGCACGCGTGTACCTACCTTTAAACACAATTTCCACACCATTCTTGCTATTGCTCTTGTTTCCGTTTTGTTTCCTAATCCTGTAGAGCGCATTCATAATACCTAACTACATGTGGCAATATCCTTTAAGATAATATCTCTTATTAGTCTTAATCTCTTTTAATATTATCATCATCGCATCTACACTCTGTCTCAAAAGGAGAACGAGGGACATGGGAAAAAATCAAAAAGTGCAACCATAGCTGCATAGTGGAGCCAGACAAGGTGAATTGTTTCTTAAATACCACAGGCTTAGCCATTTGCCATGTCAGTCTTTAATGAAATAAGCTTTACGTTACTACATAAATCACTGTTACGATAATTTTGATCAGCACCATCAAAGCGTATCAATGAAACAGCTTAAGGAATTCTCTGAATGACACAAAATGAATTTGTCCCACAGCATTCAGGAAACTTTAGAAAAAGCATCCTTGCTGAGCAGTGGTTCACTCAGTGTGTACTAATACCACCACCGTCTTTATGGAAAACAAAAGTCGGTATATAAAATTTAATACTTGACCGGATTTGCTGCTCTGTGTGGAAAGTAATCTCAAGTGTAAAATTATTTATTATGAGCATTATTTGCCCCAACTTAACACTGCAGAGCATTACAGTCGTGGTCTGTTGCCTGCCCTTGTTCAAAGTTTGAAAGAAAATTATGTTGCAGCTTTAAGTACGAAACGAGTTCAAAACACTCAGCTGTACGTAGGGTTACTTTACTTTGTGTTTACGTTTAAACCGTGCATTGAAGCGGTTGCAAAATTAACTTAATTTTATTTTTTTCGCTTTGTAAATGTCATGCTATTTATATATAGTAATTGGACAGAAAGATAACGTTTGAATATGAACGAGATGTGCAACATTAAGATGGTAAAACTACAAAATGAAATTGCAGTGCGGCAGAGGAAGTGTAAGACACATTTATTTAAATTAATAAATTTATCTGATTTCTAGATCCATAAAATATTGATTTGAATAAGGATATTATTTCGTATTGTTTTCGTGTAAATTGAATGAGCTTGTTTACCAGAAATAACTTCATAATCAAGGCCTTGAAACAAGCTAACTCAATATGCCATCCGCACCCTCCAAATTAATCAGAAAGTCTCACATCATCCTTCCCTTTCGAAGAACCCTTGGTTACGCAGCTGCACAGACGATAGACAACCAAAGGAGACGATTTCATCAGCGTTTAATTTGAATACAAATTTGCTATTTCTGTTTATTTCCGCAAATACATTTATTAGCATAATGTACACACATATATGATACATCCAACAACAGTAATATGTTTTCGTAACAACTAATATTCGATACGAATCTATCGGACCCACAGTCATATATTGTCATAAAATTTCCCTGCGAAACGTGACTTGTCATCGAGAAAAGGTCGTTAAGATGTGTGCGACGCTGGATCTTCCATGAATTTAATGAAAGATTTCGGCGAATTTCCTGCTGTATTCCCCTTCAATTATTGCTGTTTTTGATACGAGTATTTACATAGAAAATTAAACATTTTATTCCGGCATAACTGAGTAGGAATGGGCAAATTGTAGCCGACAATGTATATAGGTATGTAAATTGTTGTTCTTCGGAAATATTAGAGATTCTTTGATTTCGTGTCTTGTTACCATTTTTATTTTCAAAGTTCGAGATAAGCATATACGGACGTGTGGGAACACAAAGAAAAATATTTGCTTGGATAAGATATTTTTGTGGGTCAAATAAATTTGCTTAATGTAATGCTTTTTCAAGCAATATGCTTGACGTGCCATATTGAAAGATATCTGCATAGAAATCAAAACAGTTTCTACGCTATTTTCCATACCTTGATCTAGTTCCAACATCGGATGATCTAATTCATTTTATTGTTTCGATGTATGTATACATAAAAGATACCTGAAAAACGAAGTTTTTTTTAATTTATTTGTTTTGGTTAAATCAACCACAGATGTATACATTCATTCGTCAAAGTATCGCTCGCAAGCAACCAACTTTTACGGCACCTTCAATAGGCGGGTAGCATGGTTGAAAATACCTTTCTATTGACTAAATAAGTATATCGATCAGTTCCGATCCTTAACCACGCTTACGGTTCACATAAAGAGTTGAAATGTTTTGATAGTTGAAGGAAATAATGTAATCATGCTAAATAAAGTTTGTAATCATGCTGCTGTGGCATTGAAGGTATTTAAAGTTCTTTGTTCGCTATTATATTCATTCTCAAAATGTTCATTTTAAGACTGGAAAAAAACGATAGATACATAAAAAGCATAGGGCTGTTTGTTCTTCATCCAGCATGAGTCATATACACTGCAGCTAACTTCACACACAGCTAAGACACCCTTCGGAAAATATGGGGCGTCCCAATTAAAAAACACATATCTTGATAGTTGTACATGGGCTTACGGAGTTCCAATAGTATTCCTGTTTGGTTTCCACAGGTTTTCGAATATTCATGGCGAAGCTTGCTAGACTAAAGTCTTACATTGGTTTTGAGCCGCAAGAAATACTAGAAAACCCGCTTCTTACAGGTTGTATGGCATAAAAACGTCGATAAAAGCGGAAATTTTTAAAACTTAAATCTAATAATCATTTCAGTTCCTTGAACAGTGAGGGAACCGCCAGTGATTAAGTCTGAATATCTTCTAAAGACCTCAGTTAGATTTTTCCTACTAGAGTAACTAAATTCATATCACATTTCAAAAAGAAGAAAAAGTTCAGTAGTATCCACAATGGTAAGAAGCACAGGATTTGTTTCTGAATATCTTTCATTGCATACACTTGGGTATAGCTTACTTTGAAAATTTAAACAGAATGTAGCAATAATTTGAAGAATGTACACACACTGTATGTAACATCTTATATAAAATGTTAGATAATCGTTCACTCTGGCTATATTAGTGTTAACGAAAGTTTATGAAAGCAATTGCACATTCATTGGCAGAGTATGAGTAGGAAAATTGCGTATGCCAAAAGAAATTTTCACTTACATGAAAATCTGTTAAAAACAGTTGGTCGAAAACTGTAAATTTGAAAATAAAATGACAGTCAGTAAAAGGAGGAAAGCAAATAACTAAAACACTTCAGCCACCGTACTACAAATCATTGGGTAATAAACGTTAACTCAAGATAAGAACAGATGGTGGTGCAATAAATTTGCACTACGTTGCGAAGCAAGCAGGAAACTTAAATGAACGTTCACGCCTCAATGTGTACTCATTATTGTTAGTTCACGGGTAATTGATGTCTTGCTAAAGGTTGCACGAATTATTACAAAAATTTGTTAACGCTTACGCTTCTTGGTTTATTAAAGAAAAACCATGCAAGCTACACACTAATTACGACAATAGTTTAGTCTTGAACAACATTTGTTGGTGGTAATTAAAGTCTAACGAAAAAAGTTACATTTAAATTTGGGAAACTATTTTTCTTTAATAATCTTTCGAGCGCTGCACGATGGCGCATGTAAGGGGTTAAAAATAATAAAATAGAATACAAGGTGATAGTAATTTTGGCAGGATTTCTATAACCATATCCATAAGAATCAATATATATAGAGTATCATGTTGGACACAGCAAGTGCAGCTTAAATTCCTGGCTGCTTAGATTATAAACTAAACAAAATTGTTTGCATATCTTGGCTAATATTCTAATAAAAAATTCAATTAAATAAATGTGATGCAATAAGTAATTTAATTTGCATCTTTGCAAGGTATCTACCTATCTAGGTTTCTGAAGTATTTTACATCTTCAAAGAAGCTCTTCAAGCAAAAATATGAAATTTCGAGATTTAATAACAACCCAAGGGATCAGAAGATAGATACCAGGTGCACATACAGAGCTTAATATTTGCACACTCAATTATAACATATGAATTTACAGTGATGTACGGAAAAAGCGAACCACCACTTAAAACTCTAAACTGTATTAATTTTACAATGTTGTGACATTGACATTACATTTGACTTTTTATTAATATTATTACTAGAATAAAATCTTAAAAATTACTTCATTTCGCAAATTTGTGCAGTTTTCTCAGTTGGTTTTTTATTCACGCCACTGTTATTTGAACAAAAAACTGACTGCTACTACTGACCATCCATCATACAATACAGTACCTAGCAGGTAAGTATTATGTCTAGTGTTTACTGGATGCATCCTTTGGAAATAAACTCTCAGTTACGCATTTGGTTAATTAATGAAACAAAGTATTGCATGCAACTCTTGTTTCTTTGGCATAAGCAGAGAAATTGCGCAAGTAAGGCAGGTTTCAAATCTCAATATCGCTGCCTTTTCATAATATGTACAGTACATTTGACCGTACAAGTGCATAACACCCGGCCCTCTCCTTATCATTCTTACGGGCGAGTTGTTTGTTTTCAGTTCAGTTCTCAAAATAATTTGGAAATTTTTCTAAAGCGGGTAAAACAGAAAAAAAAACCACTGCCTTTAGGCATTAAGAACACATCAATAGCACCAGATAATATTATTGACTTAATTTTTGCAAAAACCACAGTATATTTCGAAATTTGTTATCTTCAAATTTAGGGAATTTACCCATTTTACGATACTAAATGAAATCCGCACACAATTAAATAGCTAACTTTAGTTTTGAACTAAAGGCAAACTTGATATGAAAATCCATTCTTCTGCAGCACTGAAAGCTGCCGACAGAATGCAGTTTTCAGTAAAGAGCACCCGGAGAGTGCTTCTTTTTTAAGATACGTATCACAGAACATATGTAGCGCTGCAGGTGGCACATACAGATACCCTACGGAATTCGCATATAACCGCATTTAACAAGGTTCACATTCTCCCGGCGAATCCTTTGTTCATATGACCGGCTGTGCTGCTGTGTGGTGAAACTCCCCTTTTCTCAGCCACGCTCAAGATAAATGGCAAAATTTCCTTTGGCATTGCAGGGAAGAGTCCACCAGCAAATTCTATCAGTTGCACCGATCGGTTTCGCTACACGCGGCTGAAGACAAATAATTGCAAAGTTAATGAACAAAATACCCTCGCACATGAGTATGCGCTGAATGCGAATCGCAATTCGCCAGGACAAAGTTTCGGGAGTAAAAGATTCCTTTGAAATGAAATTATACTTCAAAACGGGTTGGTCGAGGAGCAGAAGACAGCAATCACGGTATGGAAGGTGCATTGGCGTGTTTCCACTTCTTAAAAATTTTGAATTCCGCTAAAATTTGATTAACGTACGAAATGATAGAATGGGCTGCGCTAACGTTAATGGATGCTCATCAAACGATGAAGCCAATCGCATGAATTTTTATGAAAAGCTTAAAAAGCCTTTTTTTGATCTTTTAGTTAGATAAGTAGAATGGTGGTCTGCGCTGCGTTAGCGAGGGCCTCAAATAGCGGTAGAGTGCGACATTTTGTAACCAAAGACCTCGGGACGACACCATAGGCCGTGATAGATATCTGGAAATGGTTATAACAACCTATAGCATTCAGGTACGGGATCAGTTCGGCGATCCGGCACTCTGAAAGTTTCCTCAGATCGGCATAGAAATATATTCCCAATTTGTGGAGTCGGGAGTCCGTAAGGGCTGGACATTTGTATAGATAATGCATGAGAGTTTCTTTCTCATTAACATCTCTGCAACTTCTGCAAAATATATTATGCGGTATTCCCAGTTGGGCTGCGTGGCTGCCCACCGAGCCAATGGCCAGTGATCTGGAGATCAGTTTGTTAGATTTATTTTTATTATAGAATGGCCACATCGCCCACGATGTAGTGAACTTGGTTAAGTCAATTCACATGAATTGAGCCTTGGGGGTATGGAAGGTAAGAACACGTTCCCTGACGGGGCTCAATGGGCAGCAGACTCCCTTCATGTAGTCGATGTCCAATGTTACGCCCTTCTTCGCCAGTACGTCCGCCTTCTCATTGCCGTCAATGTCGCTGTGCCCCTGTATCCATACTAGGGTCTATGCTTTGGCTTACCGAGGTCAATCCAGCTTGGAGCTGCATAACAAGTTTTGAGTTTTTGCTAGTCGCTATAACGGCTTTTCAAAATCTATGACGGGCTCCGACAAGGGGATGGATTGGCCTGAGTCCTCTTCAATCTGGCGTTGGAGAAAGTAATTCGAGACGTAACTGACGTAACGGCGAGAGGATCAATCCTCTATAAAACCATTCAGATACTGTGCATTAAGCTTTCATCCAGATCGAGCGGGCGGCACAAAATCTGGGGCTTCACATAAATGAGAGCAAAACAAAGTACATGGTGGCCACGTCTGCGAGCAGAAGATCAAACAGTGGTCCCGCAATTATAATAGTAGAGCGCGAATTTGAAGTAGTGCAATCCTTTAACTATATGGAGTCAACTATTGCAGCCAATAACAGCATGGAACCAGAAATACGCGCACGATTGCTTAAAGTCAACAAAGCTTAAAGCTCTCAAATCCAGGAATTTAACTATAACATCCATGTTGCTGGTATTTAAGATAATGGTCTTACCAGTACTTGCATATGGATCCGAGACTTGGGTGCTTGGCAAAAAGTAATCAGACCTCTTAGCCGCATTCGAGAGAAAAGTCTTACGGAGAATCGTTGGCGTCGTATGTGAGGAAGGACGATTACGGTGACTCTATAATGATGAGATTTACGAGCGTTACCGCGATGTTCATAGCATCGTGAATAGAATTAAGCTCAGTAGGCTCCGGTGGGCAAGACCCCCAGCTCGCATGAGCGAAGAGGATTCTGCTCGGAAAGTCTTTTGCGATAGGATTTATGGAACACGATAGCGATGCCCAGAGTTTAGTGCTCAAAACCGGGGCTAATGAAGAAATTTTTCTTAGGACCAGGACCCCGGTTGTAGAGCCAAATATGATGATGAATAATGGCTTTAGTTGCAGATTGGTTCTCCACGCATATGCCAACCATACCAGTTATAGCGGTATTGTTAGCAAGTGACCTGAAATTGCCAGAATCTCCGCCAGAAAGACGCTGGCAGAGTCGGGCAGCTTATATGACATTAAAAGATTAGGTTTTTCTAAGAAGACTCCAACGCCGACTCCATTTCTCATATTGTATCCGTCAGTGAATAGAGTAACTTCAAAGAGACCCAGTACTCCCCCGTTCTTCCAACTTTCTATATTCGGAAAGTCTACGGCAAAGCTGTGGCTGAAGTAAAATTTAGGAGTGCATTAGTCGAGTCGTTGCAGTGTCCATATGGTTTGGCAACAATCGACCTAGCTTCTCTGAGGCGGTGGCGGTCGCAACGTATTTAATAAATAGGTCGGGGGGTAATAGGTGTAGAATTGTATTGAGAGCATCGGTAGGACAAGATTGTAGTGTTGTAGTGCTAAGATATACTAACAGTTGCTAATTTTGTATTCTACCTAGCTTGCTGGCATTTTACTTCTTGTTAATCGCCGGTCACCAGACTTGCTCTCCATAGTTAAGAATAGGGCGTACCATCGCTGTGTACAGCCATAGAGTCATCCTCTGCTGCAGGCCCCATTTCTTACTGATGCAATACATGCTTTCTAAGCCCTAAATTCTATATTGGCTGGACTTTCAGCTGAGTTTCCTATCTAGGATCACATATTTAGAGTCTGAGGTAATTTTAAGTGCCTGATCATTAAGTTTGGGGAGGTCAAAATTCGGGAGGTTGGACTTAGTGGTGAACACTTCCATTTTAGTTTTTCTAGAGTTGACAGCCATAGAGTCATCCTCGGCTGCAAGCCCCATTTCTTACTGATGCAATACATGCTTAAATTCTATATTGGACTTTCAGCTGAGTTTCCTATCTAGGATCACAGCAAGGTATTTAGCGTCTGAGGTAATTGTAAGTGTCTGATCATTGAGCTTGGGGAGGGCCAAATTTCGTATGTTGGACTTAGTGGTAAACACTTCCATTTTACTTTTTCTAAAGTTGACTCCTATACCACAGCTTACCCTGCTTAGAACCCTTTCCATGACTTCACTAATCACAGAAGGGTACTGTCCTAATACAAGTATCACCACGTCGTCTTTGATTCTTTATAAATATAATATTTTTTTAAATTTAACCGAAAACACTGCACTTTACCCACTAATGCACATAATTTGAAGAACTTCTCTTATAAAACTTCTACCAACGTTTGCGGGCTAACTAAAAATGTCTATCAACTAAGAATAAGTCTAAATTTTCTCTTTTAAATATCAATTAAAAGAAGGAAGGTGGCGTTTGAAACAAAATGTCTTATACACGCCTGCACTTTGATGTCGGAGAAAAATGACTTTTTTACAGATAGCCAATTTGATTAAAACGACGTTTATCGTTTTCGCTTGCTTTCATTGTTGTTGTTTTTTTTTTTAATAAGAATTTGTGATTTTCTCAGAATTTCCCATTGGAAAATTTTTATCCATCAAATGGGGAAAAACAATTCAGCGAACGGAATATATGGCAACTAACAAGAAATTAATTGAATATAATATACATATGCGGCAAATCCTTTTGACTTATGCCCTAAACCAGCTGATGGTGACGTGACGGTGGTATCCTGCTTTTGCAAAAAATTGAAAATAGAAAATATAAAACAATACAAAGAGAAAAGCAGTTTCTTTATGTGAAAGGCAATTTAAAAGTGGTGCATTTGTCTTGGACGAGCTATAAAAAATAAGAGAAATCATATAGCAAAATGGCAAGCGCTGGAGTTTGCTATTGCCAGTTGCCCCGGCTCCGGTCCCGCCCCGCCCGCGAAAACAGTCGACTTAGTTGGCATTCGTGTGCACGCCGCCGTCCGCATGGTGCAGGCAAAAACACAAAAAAGTGAAATTAGATTTTCTTGGTCCTCCTCCTCCTCCTCACCACGTTTCAATGGGTTATTGTTTCACCAGTTTCGTTCCATCATAAATTGAATCAATTTATGATTATTTTTTGGAACTTGCGCCCACATTATATAATGTCATATTTTGTAGAACGTTCAAGCAACGAGCAGGCCGAAGGGGCGGAAGGGCGGACGGGTGGACGAATGCACGAACTTGAACTTATTAAACGTTTGAATGCAGCGTCCAACTTATTATTACATACGAGCACATATATAGACGCTCGACTATAATGCAGATAAATTGCGCAAGTTGGGAAGCTTACAAAAACCCATTTGGCACAGGATACTTTGAATTGGAAAAAGGATTTTCTAAATTGGACGAAAGTCAATTATAATTCCGATAACCGAGCACCGAGCACCGAGCACCGAGCACCGAGCACCAAGCACCGACAAAAAAACAAAGATCAAGATAATTGGGCTGCTGTAGATGTCATAATTCATAATTGAGACAAAATGCGAATCGAGGTCACTTCAAATATTCCAACTGTACCTACATGAGATTTATTTGAATTTTAGTGGGGAGAATAAGGTTTTTGACACTTTTTTGACTTAATACTTTTGATTTGGAGCATCACAATTATCCGTAACGTAAAGTTCGTTTTCGGACGTTCCCCGGACCAGATTTCAGTGCAATATCAAAGCAAATTGGTTGCCGATTTTCTTGCTTGAATCTTCCGGGCTTCACACCAAGGATTGGTTTCCAGGTTGTACTTATAACACCATAATTTACAACCTGCTGGAGTTTTTTACGGTTTTCTTAGAAATACACAGAAAAATGAAAATGAAAGTAACAGCTGCAGGTTCTCCTCTCCTCGTCGACGTTGACATGACTTGCAATTATGATGATTCCACAGAAAGTGGCTATACTCAGAGTATTATTTAATAAATCCCTCCCGCCAGTATGCTGCTAGATGCGCACTTTAATCCTTTGGCGTTTTGTATTTCAAAGTTACAAGAGTTGACATTAAAATAACTTCCAAAACAAAATCCTTTTCCCGTTTACCGTCATTGTTGTTCTCTTGCACTTGCATGTCGCACACATACACACCCACACAAATATTGACGTGAAGTTATTATTATGAGGCTAAAGGACATCCAATGCAGTGCTCAGTCATTTGATCGTACTATAGCCACGTTTGTTGGGTCTCAGTGGTTGACGCCAGCAAGGAATGTTTTTATATTCAATGTTTCACTGAATGTAGATGGATTCAGATTGGGATTTAAATTTCGAATTTCTAGGTGTTATTGAAGTGCACGGGATTATGTTGATACCTTTGTTGTGTCATCCGGACAATTTAGAAAATTCCGCATCGAATCGAAATTTGGATGTCGATTATTTACATTTTACAAAATATTAGATTTTTGGTGGAGTACAGAGTATAATGTTAAGGAATCCTCTCGTCGTCATCTCAGCTAGTTTAGCAGGTCAGTGGTTTATTTATACCACTAATGACAATAGGACAAAATCTTTGATTCAATTAAATAAAATTGATAACAGAAAGAAAATATTCCATTATTCGCTTAATCGTATTGTATGATAGTGGCAACGAAATTAATTCCGCGCGATTTCCGTTTCACGCGCCTGTCTTTTGCATTTTAATTTCCGTTTTGCGCCGGCCGCGACCGACGACCGCCTTTCTGTTTCACTGTTTGATTTGGGTAGTGGAGCATGGGGGGCTCATCTAGATTAGGCTAATGCTTCACTTTCCGACGCCGGAATGTCGCTACTAATTGATTATCATAGTTATCTTTTTTGGTGGGGGGAGTTTTTTTGTTCCATTTTTCCTTGAGCCGAGTTTTTAATGTAGAAATTCTGCATAGGGTCTGACATTAGAAATTTGGGATTGCAGGCTTGTATTTCGATAATTTAGACGTTGAAGCGACAATTTGGCTTTTTTGTCGCACTAACTTGTTACAATCCTAAATTGGATTTCTAATTCTGACTATGCGCAGCCAGAATATGGTGCAATGCAATGCATAACACAAAGAGACAATAAGCGCGATCTGTAAGTACAAGTACAAGTCCAAGTACAATATTGAGTAGAAATTTTGTAATCTACAATTAAGAAGCTGTCTACCGGCATTGCTCCTGATACGGTTGGTAGTGGTTTGACTACTGCCGACAAGCGTATGTCGTAGGTCGGCCTTGGCAGTAAGGCCTTCTACTAGCAACGGTAGGATTGTGGCACCTTATAGCCATTCCGCTGCCAGTAATCTTGTAGTCGCATCTGGTGGATGTTCGCGACAACGCACTCCTTCTAGATCGTCGTACAAGGATCGGCGTAAGGCAGTACGGATACTGAATGCCTCGGAGCAATTCCAGAGACCAACAGACCACCGAAGCAGGTCGCCAAGCTAAGCAAAGCCCTTATTGACAAGCACGACCAGCGATGACTCTACGTCCAAGAGACAGCGATCGGTGGAGGAAATCGATGCGATTTCAAAAAGGCTAAAAGGGTACAACACCAACACACTTAGTCACTCCATTGTTATATATCAGTGGTCCTTCAGAAATGTACTTAAGGACAAAAAATCGCAGTCGCAATGATAGATCGCAGTGACACTGACGGAACTATCTCTCCAGAACGGTTGCAATTAGTTAAGATACAGCTCTCTGGTGCTTCTTGACTGTTATGAACGAGCATCCAGGACCACCTCCCATCACTCGCGGTGGCAGCTGGCTTCAAGACCGCCTTAAGCTAATCGCGTGTAATGACGTGAGATTTCGCGATCTCAATAAACAGGCCATTAGCAGTCTAAGATAGGTTTGACCGGGCGTTAATCTCGAGGTCGTTGCGAGGTAGGATATCCCAAGCCAACCGAGAGCTCGCACCTTGATCTCAACTGAACCCTCCTCTGTGGATGAAATACTCCAGGTCCTTTAAATTAGCAATCCCTTACTTCCACCCACGACTGGAAAGTCGTCAAGTTGGAGGAGCAAAGAGGTTCCTACAGATCCGCGATTATTGTGATAAATTAGGAAACCCTCATTCATCTGGCTGAGACCCCAGGAGTGATAATATTTGGATGGGATCACATCACTCTTTGAGCCTACAAGAAGGATGAGCTGGAGGTAGGTAAACTGCCCACCCATCCCTCAGACTCGGAACTCCTAATTCCTAATCCTGGAACATCTGTCACGATTCCCTTGATGGAAGAAACTCCAAGTCGTCTAACTTCATGTTAACAACCATGTTTGCGGACTCAGAACTCCTGGTAATTACGCGTTATATGTAGCAGATAAATGTAAACCTAGATCCTGCATATTAGTTAAACGTAATATCAATATATATATTTTTACTCCCTAACTTCAGCGATCGAGATGTCACTGCAGTACAATCGGAGACTCACCAATGAACCTATTGGCTGGCATCGGCTTATCTCGCCCACGACCATGTGGGACCTCTGGGTGGGTGATAACCTGACGAGATTCATCGCAAAGGCGAAAAGACGTAACGACAGTCTCATTATCGGCTGCAATGCAAATGCCCATAACTAAGTATGGGACAGCTCCGACATCAACGATAGGGGTGAGTTACTATTCGACTATACTGAAAGTAGGGGAGACCGGGGATAGTTGGCCCCAGGGGCAAGTAGACTCACCGCCAATAACTTCAAAACAAAACAATTTCTTTCATGTTAGTTCTTGTTGTTACATCGAGCACAGCTACCTGCTTAGTCTCCCATTGTCCTTCGACAGAGTCAGACGTCGTTCGAGATTTATTGCGAAAAAACAGATTTTTGCGTTCGTGAGTAATTTTTTGGTTTTCTTTTCGTTTTCTTTTTTCGCAGCGGTTTTTGTGTTTAAGTCAAATTTTTTTTAGGATAGAGAGCAAGTGCATATTCGTGATCATCACAGCTGGTAGCTTTTTGTTGATTTAATTTCCTACTACCGAAAAAAAAATCATAGAGTGCCAACAGGCCGATCGGGGTAAGTTGACTTTTTTTTTCGGGGTAAGTTGACTCATTTTTTTTAGGTGAAAATGAGAACATATGTTAGGAAAACCATAAGAGGCGCAACCGAACAAACTGTTTTGGATCGTGCGTGCCAGCTTATACTTGGAAAAGGAAAGAGTATACGATCTGTTGCTCATGACCATGGGATTCCTTACAAAACCATGCAAAGATATGTTAAAAAATTTAAGCAGAAAAAGTTGGAACATCCTTCCACCCCTATTGCTGAGCTGTCTCTTGAACTCTTGAAACTCTTTATTTTTAGTTTTTGTTTCAAATAAAATTGATTTGTTATTCTATTTTTTATAGTTTTATTATCAAAAAGGTGAAAATAAGCGTATAGTCAACTGACCCCATACCCTTAGCCAACTTACCCCGGTTCTGGGGTTACTTGACTCATTTGAGGTCGTTGTGTAAAATTAAGAAAATAGGGTCTTAAAATTAGCTAATTTAAGAAAACATATTTTTTTTATAAAGCGAAAAAGATGTTCTATAAAAAGGCATTTGATTCGTTTTGATATCTTTCTTAGTTTTTTTTTAAATAAAAGATAAGCAAATTTTGAGTCTACTATCCCCGGTCTCCCCTACAAACCTAACTGTAGTCAATACTGGTAATGAACCAACCTTCACCATCAGGAGTTGACAAGAAGTCGTGTTAGATATAACTCTTGTCACCGACTCTCTCAACCAAATTCTAGACTGGAAGGTATCGGCTATAAGCATTATTTCTCCGATCACCGGTACATACAATACAGTTTAGATGACAAGCCCCCTCGCCAATCACCATATAGAAATCAAAGGAAGACTGACTGGCTGAAACACCGAGATACGTTTAAGTACTTTTTAAACGCACACTCTGATCTTACAATTCCCCCCTTAGTATTAATGAACTTGACAACAAGGACAATTAACTCATCTGTTCTTATAATATAGCGCTTTCTTTTTCCTGTCGTCTCATTTGTCCAAGAGGCAAGAAGAGACTACATTTGTGGGTCTCGGAGTTGGGGCATTTCAGGACAGCTGCAGAAAGCTATTCAACGTAGCCAAGGCTACTAGATTAAAAACTGACTGGGATGCTTTTAAAGTATCCCTCAAACCCTCGCGCCAACCTTACTTTGAAGAGACTAGCCCGATCATTTAGCTTTTCCTGTAATTGCAAGAAAATTACTGGCGGCCACCACGTGGAGGTTGAATCGCATTTCCACCAGTCAGAAATAGTTACGGCCACCTGCTATTCTACATCATTCTAGGTTATTCGCCCTATTCTGCTGATGGCTGACCGCCAAGCTTGGAATTTATTTGGGTTAAATTTCACCCAATTAGAACTGCACCAATCATCAAGAACGACTTGAATGTTCAATCAAAAACCGAAAGCAAACCTCTCCAATTCTAAAGGCTTCTTTACAGATCGAATCATACCATCCATCTTCCTTTGGCATGACAAATTAATTTACAACCTGACTAGGGTTATAAGTCTCAGCGAATATCTTAACACACCTACCTTTGGTTGTTGTCTGGCCAGAATAGCGCAGCCACCTAGAATTGTGTGCATTGCGACAAGTTGGGGCTTCTACAAATAAAACTGTGGTATATGTTTCGCTTTTGTACATTCACTTTAATCCACAAGAAATTAAATTCTGTATTGGAACATTGGCTGGATACTGGTAGAAGTTGAAAAGCAACATAATGTAAGACATAGTGGAAGTTAACATAAAATTTCGGTAAAGTTCCACGTGTTCGTTAACGTCATATTATAGGCGTATAATAGCAATTTCCAGGGGACAATTTGTTCATTATTGAAGTGAACAAATTCTTGTGTTTATGTATTTAAACATAAAGCCTCTATTCTAATAACATAAATGGCATGTGAAACTTGTGTATGTATCCCAAGTACAACCAAACCACTATTTGCTTCAGCTTCTAGCTTTAAAAAACCATTACTGAAACTTCTTGCCCCACATTCACATCAAATAAATAAATATAAACAAAAACAATAATTGCGATTACAGTTAAAAATCTGTTTACGTTTTACATTTACCCCTGTTGTTGTTGTTGTTGGCAAAATATCTTTTCTTTCACATGCATCTTTTCTTTTCTGCCACCTATGGTGTTGGCCTATTTGGATGGAAATATCAAATATTTGTGCTTTTTCGTTGGACAAATAATGCCGACGCCATGGTGACCAACGTCCTTTCGTCCGTTCGTCCTTATGAACACCCTTACTAAGCAATGCAAACTTTTAGCCGCTTCCAGAAACCTAGGTATAATCAACACGTTTACCTTTCATACAGACCAGTGGAAAATAAGAAAACAACATCAACAATAAGCGGTGGCGTCGTCAGTGTTCAACTGTAATCAAGGGTAGTTTGCCAGTTTTAACTTTTTAGGTACTCGACGTTCTCTTATAAACGAGTACATATTTTTATATTTGTCCATGCCTCGGGGAATAGGCTGGGAAATTTAACATTTTTCAACCGGAAGCGGTTCAAATGGAAAAGGGATATAGAGAATTGTGGTTATTCTCCACATTCAGCCAGTACGGAGCCATTGCAATGAAAGTAGTCCGTTCATAAAATAAGGATTACAATCTGCTTAACAGTGTGGGTTGATCGCCGAATGAGTAGAGGACCAACAGGATATATGGAATTGCTACCAAACGGCATGCACAGCATTTTTTAATAATTAGCAACAACAAGAATCACGTACATGTGTGTGAGTGTTTCAGATAAGAGTATTCGGATAATTAAGAGGATTCCTTCCTTTAAAAACAAAATCTGTTCTCGAATAACTTTTCCAAGATTATGTTAACTAGTACCATGTATCTAAAGCATACGTTACTAGTAATAGTTTGTTGCATCACGGTGTGTCTCATATTTTTGTACAAAAATAAAAAAGACTTACAATTTAAAGCCATATTGGAAAGACGTTTTGAGAAGCTTTCTATGGAAGTTATTACATTCAGACGTTTGCCAGACACTTGCGAGAAGAGTAGGCAGTAGAAATTCGAACTCCCCGCTCCCACTTGAACCAAGGCGCCCACATTAGCGAAAATATAATTTCACTGTTTTCTTTGTGTAGGTTATTGGTGGTACACTTTTTTCTCTATGCATCATCTTGACGAAAAGGTCAACTTCTATGGCATATATCTTTTTTGAATCCGCAAACAAACACTGAGTTAAAGCTTTCTTTCAAATTCCCGTACACCTACGTATGTAAGCTTATAAGCAAAAGCATGCATAGTGTAAATTACATAATGGTGTAACGCCTGCAAGAAGATGCAATCATTTGCATTTATTTCCTTGTTTTTCCACTTCTGCTTGCCAAGGAGTCAAGCATGAATTCCCTTGAGTTATTTAACACGTACTTGAGAGACTTTAAAAATAGTGAAAAGAACAGACTCACAGAGACTCACTGTATTTTGCTTGCAGTGCAAAACAACACAAAACCACAGGATGTCCTTTTAAGTTTATATATATATATATGTATTTATATTCCTCTCTTCTGTCCAGTGTCATTACGAGAGAAAAAAAACAGCAACGAAAACTCAAGAAAACATGAAAGTCCTCTATCCTTTCGTTAAATACTAAATTTGAGTAAATTCCCTGCGGCCGGCGCGACTTTAGCTGAAGCAAGCAAGTTAGGCAAAGGGATAATCAATGTCAAGTGGACTCTTGGACAAAAGCCAAATGGCGATTCACATTATTGTTAGACACCATGGGCGGATGTTCGGTGTAAATAGCCTCAAAGTTTTCGTTTAAGATTTTGTAATATTTTGCTGGCAAGTGTAGTGTAGAAAGACAGCTCCAATTCTAGCATTGTTGGTGTTTTAAAAGTGGTTGTTCCATGTAACAAATCGTTAACATCATTTTAGAAAAGACCACAGGTGGATTAAATATAAAACCTTTCGCAAGATGGCCACTTTTTTAAAAGTATCTCATCTTCAGTTTATCTCATGAGGACGTAGCAATATGTGTTGACGTTGATAAACATTCATTTGAAAGATATTTAGGTTAATTTTAATAAAATATAAAATTATATTAAATAAGAAGCACCAAATTGGTAGGAGATTTTGTTCAAACTCCACCAAATGTAAGAAGTTAGCCAGAAATCTCATTAAGATTTATGGGACGAACAATTGCACTTTTCTCCTGCACTTTTTAATGAACAAAAAGAACCAAGGAGGACTTCAAGTGCTTGCATGTACACAAATAAAATCTATACGTAGTCACTTATTGGATGAGTTCATGTGCGCCATTCTTCTCGACAGCCATACCTTCCAGAAGTGAAAAACCGAAGACAAAATTATTATACAAAAAGAATCACAGTAAACCAAAGGAATCACTGAATGTGGGTCATAAAAGGATTACGAACTGTATATTCGGAGTATCAAATGCTGGAATGTTTACAAAGTAATACTCATATAGTTTGGTTGGCTAACTAGCGTGCTATTATTGCAGTGATTCCTATCCACAAATACTTGGGGAATCTTTGCGCGGCTGTTCAACATGCCAACTAAGCGTGTAATTCTATTGGAGCTAAGAGTACTCGACTCGACCGCGTGCCTGCTGTCACGGAACTTCCTTAAGATTTTTATAGCACTCTTTCGTACTTCAGAAAGGGATTCGTGTTACATGGCATTAGAAAATCATATAAAATGTTTTTTCAATTTATTGTGCGAAGGAGTGCTGCGTTATGCTTTGAAACATTATGTGTGTGTTTGTACTTATTGCTACGAGTATGTTCGGTGTCATAAACAAAGGAGGGCGTCTTTGGTCTACAGAGGAAATTTATATACCCAACAGAGTTGTTGGTTGCAAGTAGTAGTAGTAGTAGAATTCAGTATTGGGTAAAATGTTATTGGTCGAAATTAAATTTATTTCCGAAATCACAATGTATAGTTTATTTCAAGATAACGTGGCTTCCCGTTTTAACATTTCTCTTTGTGTAGTGACTATATTTAAGAAGTTATGGCTACTTTAACCTTCTAAAGTGCCATAATGCGCCATTTCGTAAGGCTTTACAAGTTTGTATGTGTCAAATTTATTTCGATCAAGCTGAGTTTATCTGTTGATGGACTCGGAAGGTACAAGCAAGAAGGTACAAATCTAGGAAGTCGATTTTTAACCACTTCCAGTTATCCAATTGGATAAAAACTAAAAAAATAAAAATTTGTAGTTTATTGTACCTAAAGTCAATTTGTTGTGAACAACAACAAGCTTCGCTGCAAAATGTTTAGGACTTTTAAAATGTTCTAAAAGAATCTTTCTGTCTCAGACATGGCTACTATGTACAAAGCATATGCTCACCCAAAACTTGAATACAACTGTACAAGACCACAATGCATATACGAGTATTATACAGAATTCAAAAGCGCACGATAAATTTTTAATGGCGGAAATTTCGCGAATACAAGGGCTGAATAGCGTAGAAACGTTTCGTGCTTATCAAATCGGTGTTCAAAAGGAGTATTCAGGTGCATCCAGAGCAACCTCCAACCCATCAGCAACAACAATGGTGCCCCAACACCATTAAGACTATCTCCTGACGTACCAAATAATATAGGGATTCCTTCTCCGTAGGCTTTCAAGACGCAACCCTAGTATTAAGTTAAATACGCCATAATTGATGAATTATTAGTTACCGCCTCTAATACATGTGCGATAGTAGCACCATAGCAACACTTCCGCTCGATAATCATATGATATGGGGATCAAGCCCACGGTCGTCCGCTGATAAACCGAAAAATTATTCTTTTGGTGCAAATGCACTGCACTCGAGCCCCATGGCTAAGAAATAAATTAATAATTATAAAAGTGTAATAATTAATAATAAACAAAAAAGAAACCCAGTACGTATACGATTAAGCCACGTATATAACCAATTTCTTTTTCGATAGTTAGGCAAATAAAATTCCCAGCAATTTGAAAGAAAGAAGCAATGACATGGGGCGCGTAAACCACAATTAAGCAAGAAGATCCGTCTGCTGGTATAGTATAGTTTCTTCTGGGGGTTTTGCCTTTAAGACTGTCCGGTTCCCTTCTAAGCGAACCAATATTACCGAAAGCTGATTGATATATTTCGCAGCCTTAAGTAATGCACGAACGTCCTCCATATGCTCGAATTTCATAGACTTAAATCAGGTATTGATTGATATATTTCGCACTACCTATTTAGTGTTCTGTGGTATACCGAGAAGCTGATGATCTATTTCGCAGTTCTCGAGAACCACGTTGAGCCGAGCCGTTCTGCACGAACGCCCTCCATATTCTCAGATTAAAAACACACCACGTCGGAAGTCAATTAGATATTTATTTAACTATACACCGTAGGTATTATACAAACTAAGTACACCAGCCTTATTTATAATTAATATAGTGTTATTGTTTAAGAAAACTAAATAATAAAATAATAAACAAAAGAAGTAAAAATTAATATTAAACCAAATACACTCTTAATCTGTAACAAGAAGATAGAGGATGAAGCGAACCCGGACCCGCGAGCGTCACCCGAGCGAAACAACGTTACAACTCTCCTTAATTCCATTATGCAGTATGCACACGTTGTGCTAGCAGTGCTAAACCATTTTGGAAGCCTGCCTTCAGGCGTAACAACAAATTGAGAATATCTAACCTACTAATGTTTATCACATTTTATTTGTGTTTCTCACTGTCTCGTCTGGTAATTTGAGCGATTTAAATAATGTAACAATACATAAATATTAAAAATTTACTTTGTTGTTAATAATGTCTCATCATAAATACTAAAAAACTTCCCACTGGCCAATATCTCCTCAAAGAGAGAGGCTTATCTATTCTATACTATTATATATGTTTGTTTGTTTGTTTGCACTTTCAATTAAAAACGCTTATCTTGAAAACTACTGAACCTAATTTAATGAGGTTTTTACCATTGTGCAGGGTTATCCACCGGACGTTACAGTGGCGTATGGTTTGTTGGGTGGGGTGCGTAGGGTGGAAGCAGCGGATTATTTCAGCTAGTTATTGATAAAAGTATATTGCATTAAACTAAAAGGAGTTCTAAACTACAACATACAAGTACATACATTTTTTCAACAATTACATTTCATTTTCTTTATAAAATTAACTCGCTTTTCTTATATGTCGGTTCGGTAGGGTACCCTACGGAGCCCTATTATTAAGTTCATGCTATTCGTCCGACCATCTGATTCTGTTATATTTTAACCATAAGGAACTAAAAAGAAGAAAATATTTTTTTGAATAAAAATAAATTTTATATATACCACGTTTTTAAAACGAACTTAAAAGTATAAAATAAGTTTTAAAATGAAAAACGTAGGATGCATGCAACTATTCATGGATCAATTATCTATTGCATGCGTCCCACGTATATATTAAAAATTTATTTTTATTTTAATAATTATTTTGTAATTATGTGATAGTAATATATTGTAACGTGTTTGCTCGGTTGACGCTCGCCGGACTCGCTCGTTCGTTTTTTGCGGAGTGTTACAAATTAAATGGTAGGTTGATTGTTTATTGTGTTTATTGTTATTATTGTTGCTACTATATTTATTCCTTACTAAATACAGCTATTTTACTATGTATAATGAATAACCTATTAATACTTAAATTTGTCCGTCGGTCGGTCGGCTTTATTGTTAACCGAGTGCTTGGTTCTATACGATGCTGCTCGGAGCAGGGTGGGGTGGGTGAAGTAGAAGCTCACAAGCTCGGGTGGTCCTATGAATAACAGTGAGCGCGGGTGTGTAATGACGCACTAAAAATTATAGCTCGTAGCTTGAGACAGCATTGTGGAATACTAGCAAGTAGTTGGGAATTATATTGGTGGATTTTTTACCATAGGAAATTTTCTACTTTTGTTGATTTTGTTCGATTCCACCGCTCGCAATGTAAATAGTAATTCCCATTTACGTCATCTCGATATTGAATTGAGAATGGTGCATTTGTGGGACGGTCGCTCGGTAGTCAGTAGCTTAACCAGTGGCATCAAGCTTCTAACCCGCACGACAACGTCCACTTTCCTCGCTCTTTATGTAATATATTATATTATTATTAGTTTTTTTTAAACTCTTCCAGACTAACTTTTAGCGTTATTTTCTACTTGTGTATAAAATACACTACGCGAGTACTTATGATGCTGACGACGAACTCTGAACAATGTTACAGAACAACATCAAACAGGAATCAAAAAGCGAACGAAAGTACTTTAATTTATTTCTATTCCGGATATAGAAAAAACTTACAAGTATTGTTGACAAAAGATCAAATACAAATTTTTCAACCAAAATAAAAGAGTGGGTATTCCTCTAACAACTCGTCTAAAACGCCATTATACAATGTACTCGAACTTCAAGAAGGGACTCTTAGTAGAATCCCTCGGCATTGCAATGCTCTTGTTACTCAACGAATGTTACTTTTCATACGAATTTCTCTCATTTCTGTTCGCTCAGAATACGAGTACACATCTGCTTCGAGTACGCTTCATGGTGCTTGTAACTGGATTAATGGATTAATTAATCCAATAAAAATCAGGTCAAAAGGTTTCCAAGTTGTTTGAGGATTAGTGCAGCTTCTTCCTCTTGCCGTGTATGACATAAATAATTTGTTAGTAAAGTTGTGGGAACAACACTCGTCGCATTAACAAAAAAGAATTAAAGTACTGATCGAATCACTACGAGACGGAACAACGTGGTATAATTATTCAGGACGTTGATTATTATTTGCAATTAACGATAATGAGTGCGGAACAAGAAGCCATTTGCTCCTGTGAATCTGCATCTACGCGTACTTCCTGATGCGTAACACATCACCAACACACACAGGAAGCTCTGTGACCGCATTAAAATTGTCTCAATTATAATCATCCACGGCGGCGCCGCCTGTTGACTTATTATTATCAATCAATTGTGATTCTTCGTCCAGTTCGCTTTGCATTACAAAAGAACTTTCCATTCGATAATGATGTCAATTATTCGATTCTCCGTTTATTGGTCGAAACTTTGCTTTAATTTTCTTGTTGTGTTCTTGTTTTATAATAAAGCTTCACATGAAAAGGAGACTTAAAAATGGAACTTCAATCACTCACCATAGAGCTACGATTTGGAGGTTTCGAAAATTCATTCTCAGCTCAAAGTTGCATTTGGCCTGCAAAACGAATCGTCATTCAAAAAATAGTCTAATTGATGTTTTTACCTTCCTTAGTATGAGATGATAAAGTAAATCGCATCCCTTTCCAGGCATTTCCACCAGCTTTCTCAAAATTAATTTTCTTGGATTACTGTCAGGCTAAGTCGCTCTTTAACTTCTCATTCCCCTTTCTCGGATGTGAAATATTTTCTTAGTATTTTTTTTCTGTTATCTTGGGTGTTATTTTGTTTCATATCTGATGGTTAATCCCTTCAAAGTGGTGACTAAAACTCTTTTAAAAAATGAACCTCGAGGGGGATACACTGCAAGGCGGGCTAAGCACCACTTTCATATATGCCAACTTCATCATGTGCTTCCTGATGTTTTATCATCATGCGGCGGCTTATATCCTTTTGACATTGCTAGTTTGGGCGCATCGTAAGCGCGTGTATATTACACGTAAATAAACAACAAAACCAAGAAGCGCCCTCAGACAGCCACAACATGGTGTGTTGTAAGTCACTTCGCATCTGGAGCAGAGGCACTTATCCTGAACCGCATCTAAACTCAGTTTGGTTGTTTTGTGTATGTCGTGTCTGGATGTCTACTTGTTGTCACACTCCAGCATACAAAAACGAGAAGCGAGATAAAAATCTGTCATTGGGGTTTTATCCTTTGATTTATGTCTGAACATTTTCGCCATACGAGAGGCAAATACAAAGGCGAAGGCGAACGATATGAAAAAATTTTTTTTTAAGCCACAATGTTATTGTGTATGCCCCAAAGGAATTGGAACTTGCCTCCATTGTTCAGGCAGAGAAACAGGAAGATCACGGGACTTAACAGATGTGTGTGTATTTATATGAGCATGAGTGTGTGCGTGTGTGTTAAGTTGCATCGAATAAAATTTTGCATTTCATTTACTTTACAATCTTCTGTTTTTCTTCTAAACTCATATGTGCGAGTTTTGTATTCCTTCGGGATTTACATGAATAACTTGTGTGATTTAGTTGTACACAGGCATGGTGAAGAGAGAGGAAGGAGTTTGTGAGAATCTATGCTATTTAGGATCACACTAGAAAGGTTACATGAATTAAGTCGAACTTAAGCCTTATTGGAAAGGTACTGAATTGTAAAATTAATTTGACGTAAATTGTCCTGTTCAAAAGATTAATTTGCTTCTTTGGCGTAGTATGAAACCATTAGGAACAGGAGGAAATAGTTCAGCGCATTATCTTAATATTAAAGTGTAACGCTTTGCGCTTACAAACTACAAGTACCAAATCTCAGCAACGTCCTGCAACTGCAACTTTCCGTCTAATGAGAAATGTCGCCACTCAATAACATTCGACATAAATCGAGCATCTAAGAACGGACGTAATGTCCGTGGCATTAGGATTTCTAAAGGACATACTAATTGATGAACACAGACATTCTTGTGCACTGAGGAAGGATAATAAAATAAAATGGTCATAGTGCTTTTTTTTGTGAGTGTGTGCAATGTTCCATGTTTGACTGCAATTAGCCAATGTCCGCATGTGCCTGTGCCGAGCGAGTGTGCATGTAAAACGATTTCTATACACATTCCGGCTCCGGCTGTCGTCTACAGTTTTTTTTTATTTGTTCCTTAACGCCTCCTGGGCTGGACATGCTAACGATAAGCCCAACCTTAAATAGTCGGCTTTAATTTCACATCGTAAGTTAACGTTTCGGCCCCCTGTAGCGGGCTCATCCGCACCACCAGTCAGTTTACCAGTTAACGCCATTCTGTGATTCTCAACCCTTAACTTCCAATTCTCAAGAGTGAATGAATGTGTTGTTAGCTAAGCACGTCGTACAGTGCCTGCTCTTCTCGCCTGGTTTTTTTTTCTGCTTTTTTTCCCTGTAGTTTGAGAAGTTTGGGCAAAAACTCGGACTGGGTATGTCTTCTTTCGGCCTTTTCGTCCGATTATAGGTCGCAATGATCACTACCGCGTCTGTCCCGTAGAAAAGAGTTAACAGCTGGCAAAAAAATCCCTAAGGAATTATCATAAAAATGTGTGAGAATTATTGTTCCCGAAAGTTTGTGTTTTAACACCTATTAGCCCCATTTCCACTGTGATTCGTAGAAAGAAATTCTATTTCTAGAAAGTGCTCGGTACTCAGGGCAAAAAAGGGGGTTTCACGATGAAGCCTGTACACACTACGATTAGAAACCCTCACGACGGATGAAAAAACTGCAACTTAATGTTCCTTTTTCTTCTAGGTATATACGGGTGGTCGGGTAGGTACTCTACGCGCGCCACGCCGAGCAATTTTCTCATCGTTAGAAAGTCAGCCACGGGAATTGTAATGTCTTGACGTGTTTTTAGTCTTTAAATCTGTGTTGGGTCGATTGCAGCAAGTTTGTTTGCATGTGCTGTGCTTCAGGAGGAGTTGGAATCGACCGAGCGACCTAAATTTATGTTAACGGTCGTGCAAATTGCGCTCGAAAGTAACTTATTGTGGTGCAATAAAAACCGAAGGAGTTATTAATTAAGGAGGAATCAGGAAAGGAAGAACACTTTCGTCTCACGTCAGTGATATAGCGGAGGAATGGATTGTGTTAAATGGCACATGGAATTGCATGTATGACGTGGTTGTGGTAAATGCTTTCCCTGTAATCAGGAGAACTAAACGTAGGTATACTTAAAGCTGTTCGTATTCATTACGAATGGAGTAGCGTCTTAACTTGACGATGGTAGAACATTTTTGTATAACTTAGCTGTAGCAGCCACTTTCTAAATAAAACTTTTAAATCGAAAGATCAGAGATTGCAATATGGCGCAGAAAAATTTCGTGAATTGTTGACTGTTATTTGAAAAGGGAGAAAGGGCGAATAGAAATATTAAACATTAAATTAAAAAACACTCGAAAAGGGGGCATATTTCTTTAACTTACAGTTTTGTGATTTAATTCAATTTTATTTTTAAATTTTCTGGGTTTCTGGGTTTGTTTGTTTATTTGATTATCGCCAAATCTTGTGATCAATTTCTTACCAACTCCTTAAGACCCGATTTTATTAAATTCAATTTTTAAATCCATATATATAAAAGTGAAACTTTGTATGTATGTATGTCCGGTATGGACTGCCAAACCCTTCAACCGATCGCGTTCTAACTTTGCATATGGCTTTTCTACCATATTAGGCATTTCTTGAAAGTGGTCAGACTCCTAGGTCAAGCGTTCACCATACGAATTTTTTTTATTGTTTTTACAAATTGCATGTTTTTATGAACCAATCGTGTTTAAACTTATTCTATAGTTTTCTGGGCTGGTGAGGTGGTCAGTTGGTGCGAGTTCAGTGGGTGGGGGTGGTCATCTGAGGTCAGAGGTCCGTGGGCTGGTGGTCAGATGGCGGTGGGTCAGTGGGCGGGGGGTCAGTGGGCGGGAGGTCAGTGGATGTAGTGTCAGTGGGCGGTTGTTAACTTGGTGGGGGTCAGTGCGATTGGAAAGTCGGGAAACGGCGGCTATTTCCGCTAGTTCTCTATATCGCGTGCACATGTGTTTGTTTGTGGCTGGCTAGCTGGCTGGCTAAATATTTAGATCAATTTTTAACCGACTTCCTGAAGCTCGATTGTATTCAAACTTTGCATACATGTGCATCTCCGTTGACATCACTTTCTATTAAAATTTGGAAGTTATCGCGCCCAGGTGCTCCCATATAATTTTTTTAAAAATTAGTCTGATTTTAAAATTTATTGAATTGTTAGTCCCAAAGTGTAGAAATTGTTCAGTATATTATACATTATATCGTACCCTAATGATAGCTGTGAAAAAGATTTACTGTACATTGGTAATCGATAATGAGTGTTTCTGGTAGAACCCTAAGGCACGCCAGTATAAATAGACATGCATTCAGAGCAAGTATGTCCAGTGTAGGCAGATAGAGCATTTCCGATTGCAGTACTTCGTGTTCTTCACACACACTAAAATCCTGGTAGCAATCTGTTACTAAACTTTCTTGAATAAAGAAACCAAGCAGTGCATCTTGAGCTGGGAACGCGCAAAGTAATTGTTGAAATCTTTTGGAGAAATCAGGTACTCAAAACTGTTTCTTGAAAAGTGCCAATGTTACGAAGATTTTCCCAAAGATGTTGGGTGGGAGTAAAATATATACAAAGCTTACAAACAGTTCAATAAGATTTCTGTATTGCTCGGTACACAGCATTCTTACGTTTAGTCGCCAACTTACTTGGAACAAATATATTTTCAATGTCATTGCTAATGGCATAGCGGTGAGCTTCTCCCATCTTTCAGCTCTCAGGGCAAATAAACACAATATATTCAGAGCATAGGGATGACAAGTTAAAAAAAAAAACAAAAAATATTTGTGAAAACCTGTACCTGGTGTAAGACAAGATCGTATGACATATTCCCATCAGCCAAGTCTTATGGCTCTTAATGTTCTCGACAAGCTCAACACTCTTTAAGGGAATGCATTAAAAACTTTTAAGTTGTCACACTCAATGACGACGGAGAGATTTTCATCTGATTTACGAACTCATTCTGGAACGTACGACTGCTCCAGTTTGGCTGCACGTGCATGCGGGAGGTTTCTTTTGGCACAGTTGGGACTCAGTTAGCAGTAGAGGCAATTTCTTCATCCTTCAGATTTCAATGTAATATGGTGATGCGTCTTTGACAGCCCCCCAAGTGATGAAACTTTTCCTTATAAATTGTTGATTTATGCAAATGTCACACGTTTAGCGTGAATTGCGTTAATTTGTAATATTTAGAAGGGAAAAGCTGTGAGCACACATCCATGCACACGCTGCATGAATTTGAATTTGCGGTTATCAAAAGGCAAGGCAGAACCTAACAATTTCAACTTCATCGCCAAAACTTAAAGATTACTACGTATGTCAACACCCACTTTAAGTTATATATGCAATTTTCTTGTCTTCGGGATGCAATTTCACAGTTAAGAACTCCATTTATCATTCAGCAAACTTTTAAGAAGTTTATCGGATTTTATTTATTTATTTTATTACTTAATTCTATCAGAGAATGCAGTGGTTTTGTTTTGTCTTTGTAGGGCCAATAATCGTTTCATATGCAAAAGTCGACTTGAATGATAAAAGGTATTGGTCTTCGGAGGAAATGTTCTGACATACTATATACCATTTTTAAACAAGAAACTTTCAAATCGATTTAAATTTTACTTAGCAGCTTGGTAAACGGACGGACTGAAAAGTCGTCACTTTAATGTCCGGTTAACTCCGTTTAAAGGAAAACTCTATTTATCAGTGCAAGTTAAGCGCCACAGACAGTATAAATGCCCCATAATGTAATCGCAGGGTCTAAACTGTTAGCGTTTTTAAAGAACACGTTATGCCTAAACAAACAAACTACAAAAAATATGAGAAATTATCAAATATTAGCCAGAATATAAATGGTAACCAATAAATTTATGTATTAAAGGAAAATCACTTGAGAAATATATGTATATGATGAATTTTAATTTCCATGTTTTCCTTGCTTTGCATGTGACCCGTACTTCCTGAAATGGTTAAACATTAGATTGGATGACACCAACAGAAAGCAGTTGCCAATAATCTGAACAAAAACGACCCCAGTGCACATCAAACCTCGATTAAGTTAAGCGGGGCCCACAATTTGACTGTGGAATGCTACAATCTCTTACCATTCGTTTAAACTTCCATTCATTCATTTCCTGATCCGTCTACAGCAAAATTCACAATATAAATCAAAAAACAGCGGAATTACGTAAAATGTTTAAGTACACGTGGATGTCCTTTCCCACGTAGAAATTTATTCATATACGAGTTCGTGTCGATGCTGCACTTCTTGCAGAGTTTCCTTATCACATATTCAAAACACTTAAGTCACTGCAAATAGAGAAAAGACACTTAATATTCATATACACTTTCAATAAGTGCAAAAGAACAAGTGTACACGTAATCTTCCGGAAATCCTCTAATGCTGTAATCCTCTTCATGACATGGCGTCACAATTCACTCCTCTCGTATATGGAAGATTCCCTGCACAGGCACGCAAATGGCTAAATTGGCTCTCATTATTGTTTATTGTATCCCCTAGGCTGTGTGCGCAGGGATAAAGAAGGAACACAGGGAATGTGGCAGCACAAATGTCACAATTCACGGGCGCACATCGAGGGCATTCAAGTCCGATGCAATTATCACTTTCCTTTTCCCTGCACTCTGCCAACTCTAATCACTAAATGCTCGCTCGGCGCACAGCAGTACACTTTCCCTGTTGATGGGGTGATGGCTGTGTGACAATATGCCTACCACAGTCTACACCCCATAAATACTTGTAACTCGACTTCATTCAATATCGGGCCAATTGTGAGTGTCTGCACAACGTGAGTTTAACTTTTTCTACGTTGCCTTTTCCCTTAAATTAATTCTGACATAAGTTTAATTTCTGGAATAACTTCTGAATTACTTCTATTAACAGCCTGCTGCTAAAGTGTCACTCTGTGCATGTTACGCCCAATAACCCTCATCCGTTTATTTTTTTGTATTTTCATCGAAACTCATAACAGAAATTGTCCTGCCGCGCGGCGCAAAAAAAAAAACACACACACAGGACATCATCATCCATCTGCCAAATATTCGAGCATGCAATTCGCAATTTTTCCAACCATTTGGACCAGAAAATTCGTAAAAGCGCATAACGATGAAAACAAAAACATCGGCAACAATCGCGCTAGGCGGGAAACAAATACTCTTAAAAAGTATGACAAGGATTTAGCACACAACTTGCACACAGAAGGGACGACTAACGAATTAGGTTTACATTCGAGCGGAATTCATCCCTTATTGTTACACTCAGACTTTCAGACTATGCTCCAGTTTTTTTCATTCGCAGTCTTTTTACAATGTCCTTGCATTTTTCTAATTTCGTTGTTGCAAACTTTGTACGTTTTCTCCCTTGAGGTGCTCCCTTAATACCATCGCACACCGCACAGCATATCATTATACCGCCGGGTAATAAATCACTGTCAAATGTCATTGACATTGTAGGGAAGTTGTGGCAAAAAATCACACAAGGACAATTTTTTTTTTGCTGCGTTCCAGTAGTTTGGAAAGAGTGACAATAACCTTTAGGAACGGATGCAATATGAACCTTCAAATTGGTACAAAACCGTATTGTACATATTGCTAAAATATAATATAACAAAATAGGAAGATTTAAAAATGATGCGACCGTAATGAGGCTTACTGTTTATAAATATTGCATTATATGTGATTAATAATCTTTCAAATGTTTAATATTAAAATTAAAAAACTATTTCTATTAAGTTCTTCATCACACAGATTCCCGACTAATGGGCGATTTAAATTAAAAATTAAGTCATGCGGTCAGTCTGTTTAAAATCAACACAAGGACAAAAAACGTACATAACATTTTAGTCAAAGTCCGGTATGCACTCGAAGCAACTAAACCAACGTAAAACCCACAGAACTAATCGTCGACAACTCGTACTTGTACATTTAAAGTAGCAGTTTTTCATGTTCTTCCTTTGACTAGATACTCGTATACACTTCTCTGCCCAGCACTCGGATGTGCATTTAAAATCCTTTTTGTAGAAATGAAAGTGTATGCAAGCACCGCAGCTCGAGCCGCTGATGCAAGCGTATATGGGCTACCTGATGCTGGCAATAATTTATTCGGGTCTTATACCAAAGCACAAAAACTCATAGACCACTAAATCACCCTTATTCATGGTTTCGTCACGCATATTGCATCGCATTCATTCGAGATTCTCGTTTTTGTTTTGAGGGGTGTTTCTGGCAATTTTATTGCAAAATGCAATAATACCGAATTAGTTTTGGTTTCATCACACATTAAGAGGGAGGTTTAGCAGGAGCCGGCACAATTTGTAACTCGAATGTAACAAGTTCCTTGTTTAAGAATTGGGTAGAGAAGGAGGAAGCTGTAAAGTTGCCATAATATCTATTTCATTCTCCCCTCTGTTGATATAGTGGAATTAAAAAGTCACCACACCACTGTACAGTACAGTTGTTTTAGCACTTCTCTGCTAATAAAGCTATCGTCGTGCCGATGAGAATATAACTGGGGCGATAATAGAGTAAGCTTTGATAAGGGTTTACGTTAATAGCAACAAAGCTAATAGAGGATAGTCCTATCAAAAATGTTAATTATCAAAACAGTAATCCTTCTGTAAGAATTTGCTTGTTTGTGTTGCTTTCTGCATACTCTTGACAAATCATAACAATTACAGTCTAATGTCCACTTTAGATGGCTGTCGTTCTGCTTAGGACAGCAATTCTGTCTGTTAAATGCTGTCTTTCATTAAACAGACAAAGCACACTCGACTGCTATTGCTCTTGTTATCTGTAGTTATATTTTAATTTTTAATTCTAAAAATTGCATTTAGTTTATCTTCTACAAACAAGTACTTAATTGTACTAAAACAGCAACTACGTAAAACGATTTTTTATTGCTAGTAAATCTGTTAGTTCGAATTTCGTGGTGAATTTCTAATGTTAGGGGATGAAATCTTTATGTTTTCGACATTTTAGCTTTTCTGCAAATGCTATTTTCAGTTTTGTACATAAAGTTGCTGTGAACGTAATGGAATGAAACTTTCTTAACATTTCGGAATGTAGTAAAAAATGACAGCAAGGATTTCTGATAATAATATTCTCTCTCTCTACCTCTCTCTTTTGCATTTTCGGAGTTTGGAGTGGTGAAAATGTAATTCTATCGTTGCTCTCAAAACAACACGACCATTTTTCAAAACGTTACAGTTCCGTTTCCGCTTCTGCATTAGCTTATAGCACTTGACAGCCGAGGCTTCAGGTTGAACACCGTCGTTCGCATCGACAGCTTTTTCATACCCTAGTTTGCGGCAGACAGACCAGGAAATTAGCTTTCATTCATTGATGCAACCGTTTCAGTTCCACCGCGGACCTGGCTAACCAATAACTAGGCAGTCTGGTCTTACCGTTTGTCTAGCGCTAGCCGAACAATTTCGATAAGAAAAAACGAACGTCAGTTTCGTGTTTTATGCTCGCTCGTAAGGATGTGTTGCGTGAGTCGTCGTCGTCGTCGTCGCGTCATCCATTATCATTATAACCATTGTCGTCATTATCAACTCTTCTATTAATTTCAACAGACAACATTGTCAGCCGTGGAATTGGTTGCCTCGTTGCTCTTCGAAAGCGTGACCCATTTTGTGTTGTTGGTCCTGTTGTTTGCCGAACGCGGGTGATGATAAGGTACGTCTCAAAGGACTCGCCTTTGGATTACGATAATTTATTCTTCGTTCGTTGGATTATTTTTTCTTTTGTGATAGCGATAGCTAAAATATTAATTAATTCATTGCTAAGTTCACACATCGAGAAGGTGAAGTGTTTATCGGTGCTAATAAACGAAAACGATGAATAATCAAAACTAGGATTTTATAATTTATTTTTAATGCTAATTTTCATTATTAGCCTTTTGTTTGAAGCCGTCCTGGAACTAAAAATTTTCGTAAGGGATGCCTCCTCTTTTGGCGCCAAGCTCTACACGTCGGTTATTATTTAAATTCTGGGTCAATTCTTTCAATGCGGCAGAATACATTAACATTGATTGCCAACTTCACAGCAGAACACAGCGCGATAGTTCGCCTGAAACAAAAAAGGGCTTTCAGATTGAATTTTGAAACGTTGTGTTGGCAATTATCGTATTATCCTTACTTTTGTGTGTATCGCAGGTTTCGATTTCGGTTGAAATTTGATATAGAGTTTTAAACTTCTGCAAACCGAAAAAACTTGATAATGGACTAATAATAAAAAAAAGAAATGCACCTTCAGCCAAGATTTTCCAAAAGGCACCTCTTATTTTTTTGAAAAAGCTCTCTTCTGATTCAGTTAGAAACCGTAGAAATGAATTTTTGTGTCCTCACTCGCAGCAGGAGTAAATTTTTATTCGATTTTTTGTATAGAAATTTTAAAAAAGGTTCAAAAATCACCTGCCCTTCCTTGGGTTTTTTTTTATTGAATTTTTGCACTTTCTAGCTTTAAAATTCGGGGTATCTTTACCTTGCGTCCGATAGCTGCACTTCTGCTTAATCGCATAAACAAGGCACACATGAGAGTTGAATGAACAGTACACGGCTCGACACCATGCACACAACCGAACGAAGTTGAATCAGGACATTGCAGTAGTGCCAAGAGGCGTAAAGTGCAACACATGTTCTGAACTCTATCTCTTGACGCGCGGCAACGTCCACAAGTAGTACAAGTGCAAGAACACATAAAACATAAAGCAGCAGTAGTAGCAGCTTGATAATAGTAATAATGTTGATAAGAGGAATCCTTGTCTTGGGAGTTCTTTCATAAGATTTTCTCATGTTGTAGATGCACCAGAAGTTTTATGTTCTTAATTCCTTCTTCTTTGCCATCGCGGAATCTCTTCGGATGCTTTCTTGTAAGATTGTGAGTTCGTTGGCGTCGTCGGTCGCCTTCAGTAGGTATTCATCGCATATCCCCAGTCGCTAGCTCGCTGGGTCGGTCGGTCTGTGGGGCTGTCTTATTTATACACTATCTGCGAGCATAAGAAGATATTTCTTTTCCTTTTATTTATTTCTATTTTTTTAATGTTTACTTAAGAAGAAGGAGCAGAATGAGACTATGAACATAGTTAGATCGTGCTGCAGCTTCTCAACTCATATGTGAATTGTTTTACAGTTCGTCAAGTTGTGTTTACATTCTGAAAAGAAAGGAAATTTTAAATTGTCATTGTTTTTGTGACGAGAAAAATAATTAAAATATTCTACAGGATGTTGTTGACAGTGTCGGTGGCTTCCCGTTTGCTTACCGAGCAACGTTGGCGTTGCACAGAGGTGTAACTTCAGTGAAAGTGTGAAACTGTGGATTGGGGTTGTGGATTGTGACTGTGTGTGCACACTAAGATCAAGTGCAGTCCTTTCTATGTGCACTTCATTCACAACAACAAGAGCAACAGTCGTGTAAAGCAAGCAAGGCAATAGGGAAAGTCTGCAACCGGAAACTGTTCGTTTCGAGCGCAAAAAACAAGCAAATAAAGAAAAACAACAAAAATCCCATCTGTGCACGCTACAGTGCAGTGCAGTGCAGTCAGTCCTTTCATTAGCGAAGTGCAGAAGCTAACCAAAAACAAAAACAACTCACTGAAGCGAACAAATTACAAACAACAACAAAAAACTCACACTCGTACTCGGCGGGATTAAATCCGGGAATTTTATCAACAACACGTCCGTCCGTCCCACCTTATTCTTGGTAGCCCTTTTAAAGTGAAATTCAGTTTTTTACGTGAGTTTTCTGTCAATGTTTAAAAAAAAGGAAAACTTTAAGCATTTCGATAAATAAGAATTCTTCAACACATACACAATCAGGAGAAAGTGCAATAAAAATTTAAATTTTATAACATAAACCGACAAAAATTCGATGCGGTAAAGTGTGAAGAGGACGAAGTTTCCCGCCATGAACTGTGGAAAAAATTTAATTTAATGTTAATCTTTAACGGTTAAAGTGGAAAGCTGCTTCATTTGTTTGTGGTTTTTTTCGTTCGCATTGCATTATTTTACAACAACCGGAACCGGAAACGACACGGTACGATCATGACGATGCGTGTATCAGCTGAATATAATCACCATCTTGGATTAATTATTTATGGATTACTATTTACCGCGACAATTTGCTCAACAGAAGCTGGCAGGATATTCGGTAAGTCTGACTATTATGGTTATCATCTTCATCTTGTTGGTTACCTTGAGTTACGTTGACAATAGAAATAGTTATCTCACAGAAGAAGTAATTTCTATTGTCGCATTTTGGGATAATGCAGCATTAATACTGTTCCAATACTTGCCAATGCAACTGAACTTAGAATAACGCCATTGATCTGTTCGTTCATTGCCATTGTCTCACACAAAGTTTATTAATTCAGCTTAGATAGTTAGAGAAGCAAAAGAAAGCTTCTATCTTCAAAAATACATTGGTGACATGACGTGATCCGAAGGAGTTATTTCGGTTTCACATACATAGGTGTGACTAAGCTTAAGAAATATTCTACACCTAGTTTTACTATCGCCAAGGTACTAATCAACTAAACTCATCGCTTAATGGCGTTAGATTTGGCCAATGATACTAAATGAAACGAAAATGAACTTAAAAAAAGATTCAAAATCTTGGAAGCCGCTTCCTTATCCCGAACCCCATCTAGTGAGACTGATTTTTGACACATTTTGGAGAAGATTGCGCTGTGTTCCAATGGTCTAACATCTAAGTACTTAACCGCATCTAGCGCTGCTTAATGTCATTGATGGAGCGATAGCTAATGTATTACCATAGTAAGTGGACAAATTTATTGAAAACTAGCAGACCCGATAGACGTTGTCCTGTACAACTTTCAATAAACTTATTTAAGATCGTTTTGTAAAAAGCTATTTGAAATGTTACTTCAAAGTTAAATTGGGGGAAAAAAACGTCAACCAAATGATTATTTTCTTTCATTAAATTTTAAATCTCAATGTATCTCAACTTCTTTTATTTACATTTCGATTCCGGTTGCAATGTCATAGCGAACCAATCGAAACAAACCATTTGATTGTTTTGATTGTTTGCTTAGACATCACTATTTCGTTCATTGCAATGGTTTTGAGGGTCCTTTGGGGTCTTTTGAGGTTCTTTTGAGGGTATTTTTGGGTTGTGTTTTGAGGGTTTTTTGACGGTCTTTAAGCGTCTTTTGAGAGTCTTTTGATGTTCTATTGAGAGTCTTTTGAGGGTCATTTGAGCGTTTTTGGGGGTCTTTTGAGGGTCTTTCGGAGATCTTTTTATGATTCTTATGGGATACTTGGGGGTCTTTTGGGGGTCTTTCGGAGATCTTTTTATGATTCTTTTGGGAGACTTGGGGGTCTTTTGATAGTCTTTTGTGGTATTTAAGGGGTCTTTTGAAAGTTTTTTTGCCCACAACATCAAAGAGGTTTCAAGGTACGCGCACTTAGTTTACCGAATTAGTTTTTACCGAATTTCTAATTTCACGCACAGCTTTTCTAATTTGTAAGCCTTGTTAGGACTATGACGGTCTAGCCGTTCTCAAGTGATGCGGGTACCAACGAATAGCATTTCATTTTTATTTATATAGATGTATACGCAAATACATTTCATACGATGGGATTGTTGGAAAAACATAAAAAAAAACGTTAAAAGGACAGTTGGAATGTAGAAATAATTAAAACCTTTATAAAAAACGTTTAAAATTGACACACATTGGTTAAGATCACGCAAGAAGCGGGATATCTACAAATCCTTAGAAGCAATTTTTCGTAAAAGAGGTGGTAGCGTATGAGGGTCTCAAAGTAATACTGGAGGCTGACATCGATGATATAGAAGGAATAGATACAAGTACAGCGGGATTCACAGGTTTCGTAGGCTTCGCAGGATTCGAGCAGTTAGTAGTAGCGAAAGCAGGAAACTCAATAAGGAACCCGGTTACAGGTAGTCGATTTGCTGAGGATTGAATACTCCCAAATAAGGCCATTAGCCCTATCATGAGACCACGGTACCGACCGTTCTAACGACTATACATTTTAGATAATATTATGAACAAATTTTGCATATAGTGGGAACTGACTCAAACCTCTCAGCGATCCCGGTATGAATGTTTCCAATTGGGACGCTATAGCCCTTGCACATCTTTCTTCAAAAAGTGAACTCAGACACTCCCGTTTGAACAATCGTAAGGAACTTCCCGAGAAGTACCAAAACTAGGCGATTTTCAAAGCTTTAAGAGAGAGAGAGAGAGGATCAAATAGCACTCTTATTCATAGTTATCTATAGTATAATTCTTAATATCTATGCGTATGTATGTTTGTATGTATGAAACGCTCTATCTAACGAACGTCGATTGCAAAGGTAGTAGGTAGATATACGGCTGTATGTTATATTTTCAGTTCGATTCGTTGTCAATTATGGATGTTACAAAATGATTTTAATTTTTTAAATTCTCTATATTAACTTCGCTTGCCCGTGGCTGGCGGACTGGGTGGCTGGCTGGCTGGTCAGATCTTGTGATCAATGTTTAACCCACTTCCCAAAGCCCGATTTTATTGAAATTTTGCACACATGTATATTTCTGGTGACAATACTTTCTGTTATTTGAGTGTGATCGGGCTCCGTGGTCGGGGGGCTCCCATACACATTTTTTTCCCCGGCATCAGATCATACTCTCATGACTGTGTTCTGTGTGTGTTGTGCGCTGAGCGCTGTGTGCAGCGCTGCTTGCTTTACGATTGGGGTAGTTTTCTTGTTGGGTTGCATTGGTTTTTTTCATGCTGTTATGAATCCTCTTAATCTATCCTCTAAAAAAGGAGCACGAATTGCTATCTGGCGATAGCGCTCACTAACTGCACGGGTAGTGAAGCGCCCCCGAACAGCTAGTGATTTATAATATCCTAAATTCATTCTCCCAATGTATCCTGTTTGTAAAGTGGAAGTTCGTCTATTTACCATGTTGCTTAAAGAATGCAATCTCTTCATGTTAAACCAGATCCCATTTATAGTTACTATATAATTAAAGTTCAAGGTTTAATGTATACGACAGGTTAAGCCAGTTGTGGAAATAAAAAAAAAATTAATATCTTTGGCTAGAATACGCTATTAATTTTTAAAGATAAGGAAAAGTTTAAGTTTTCAGCTTATCGACGGACTTATCAGAAACCTTTGAACAACTTTTTATTTTTTATTTCTTAAAACCTAGAAACCGACAACAAATGACAGCTTTCAAAACTTCCTGTGCTCCATTGTAGTCATGGTTAATAATTCTGCTGATGTCATCCAATATAAATTGCACTCCAATTTAGTTTAGTATTTCACAGTTGAGTTGTTCAAACTGTTCAAACTTCACGAATGAACCTTTTTGTGTTACGCACACATAAAGAACTTCTTTTTATCAAATAATGCGACTCCTAAATTCTACCAAATGAACGGCAAAAAAACCGTAGGAATCAGTTTCAAATGGCCAATGGAAATAAACCAACCTGAAACTTAGTCAATAAATTTTCACCAGAAGTTGGGAAAATTCGTTTTTATTCATTCATTCCTTCATTTTCAGACAAAACCTCTTTCGAATGCACAGCTATAGTTATAAGTTTGCAAAATGTACAAATCCACACATAATCTATACGCAAGGAAAAGTCCATTCATTCCACTCTAAGGCTGCATTAGGCGATTGTAATTTTTTCTTTTACGTGAAAGTACTGTGTCCACCCCAAATATAGGACACACATGTTAAAGTGCTGCCTTTTTGTTTTTCATAAAACTAATTTTTATCATAAAACGGCTTTTCCAGAACTCCAGATTATGATTCCATAAAGCCACTGTTAACAGACAAGTAGACGCAGCGTTAAATTATGATACAAACAAGAAAACTTCAATTCCTTATAATTTTTGAAGCAAGCAATTTATACAAAAGGTTTTTCAGTTGGGACGCCCCATTATTCCAATAGGGTGTCTTTGCTATTCGTGAGAAGGCTTCGGTTTGATTGACGATTTAACTCGTCCCGTACTTGACATTAGTTATCATATTCGGGTTTCCGCCACTTTCCATTTAGTCGTGAAAAACACGCTTTAACGTGAGAATTATCCAATTTGTTATGAAATTTCTTTTGTTTGCGACAACTTTACTCCCCTTTAATGTACCGGAAATAATTCTTTGAAAATATCATCTCTAGTAACCATCAAAAAATGACAGCGATGACGATGAGATAGAGAGTTTCGTCAATAGTATTTTGAAAGAATTGCCGGCATTAATAGAAAAATTGAGCGATATCAGAACGGCACAAATGGAAGATTCCTCTACAAGCAAGATAATCAAGTTTTATCTTGAACGGTGGCCACATAGATCAACAATCTCCCATGAAGTAAGGCAGTACTATAATGACCGTCAAAATCTCTCAATTAATAGTCAACTTTCAAACCTTACATAGAGGACACTTAGGACACTGCAAACCATCAACTTCTCATGAGTTCAGTAATGCCGCATCGTACGTAGCATACGATCCATCCACTATGGATCTTATTACTTATTAGGGTAAGTGATTGCTTTTAAAGCTTTCCTGCGGTAGCAAAAATGGAAACCCATATGTTTATGTTGAGTTATTGATATGCTGAAGATGACTTCAAGATGGCTTTCAAAAATTTTCCAGATGACTTCAAGATTGCTTTCAAAAATTTTCCAGAACTGATAATGGACCTCAAGTTGCTTCAGTTATCACATGGTAATCGTTATATCGAAGCAGCTGTTAAAACAATTAAATTGCTACTCAAAAAGAATAAAAGAAGATTCACAATTGGCTCTATTAAAACATCGCGCTACGCCGCTCGCAAATTGTTTGAGTACAAACCAACGCCAATTGACGGATGCAACATTTTTCACATTAAAGAATAACAGACGAAAGCAAGCAGATAATTTAAGTAAACGACATAGGGTAAATAGCGAAAGGCTTTTGGAAATTTGTGACGTGGTGTGGATTCATTTTTATTAGTTATGGATTATCGATAAAATGGAAATAAATGCCCTGTAAAAAGTAACCAGATCTGAAAAAGTGAAGGACATCTTGCACCGTTTTAGGAAACCTAAACATTTCGCAGCATTCTTGGCGATGGCAAATATGTGGTTGTTTCAACGAAGCTTGTTGTTCCGAGAATTACATTCATGGATAAAGGTTGGGAGTTTAAATTACGCTTGGACGACAGAAGATAGCATTGGGTTTTAGAAGCGTTAAATTCAACTATATTACATAGTCCCCAACTTGTTATGCTGTCAAGGTCAGAATTCAACGCTGTGGAGTTGAGGAGGCGCGTGCAGAAAGCATGAACTCATATTAAGAGCTAACAGTGCTCTCGTCAGCGAAAGAATGAATTGGATTAAAAATAGCGGATAGGAGATCATTAATGAAAATGAGAAAGAGTGTCGGAGACAAAACAGAGCCTTGGGGAACACCGGCGTTTATGCGGTGAACGCTGGATTTAAAACCAAAATCCAATATGACCTGAACCACTTTTCCACTTTTCAGTACAACTCTTTCGACTACTTATGTGACCTGTTGGCGTGGTTATGGTTTGGAATTCTAATAACTTGCCATCAGAATTCTATTTTTAACCCTCGCTACACACCTAACCTCCGTGTAAGTTAGAGCTACGCTATTATGAATGAAGAGGTATGAATCTGTCGTCAACAAATAACAAAATTAATCATCTGATATTGGTATTAGATGAAGGTGGTATGGTTTTGTTGTTTTAAAAGCGGACAATGAACAGTATTATTCAATTACAGTCAAATAAAAAATACACTGAAATGCTTGTTGCACAATTCCAATGAATTTATTTACAATCCAACGGAGGCATTTTTTTATCACGTTCAGATCATAATATTATTCTTCAGTTCTAAAGTCAAACCTTGTGGTTCTAGTGATGAGTTGCTAATTCAATTTAAATTGCAGACACATAGAAAATTGGTCTATTTTCAATCATTTAATTAATGCATTGGCAGTCAACAAGGAGCCACTGATGTTTGTATTCATGTCAAAGGACGTGTTATTCGTCCGGACAGTAAAGGGCACTGATCGCATTCAAATACTGTGCTTTAGCTTCACTGGATTAAAATATGGCGATTTTATTACTGAACATTAGGCATTGTTTCATATAATGACAAAGGACAATAGCCCGTGGACGTTTAATTATTAATCTCTCGTGCTTGCATGGATTACCCAGGGAAATTTGTTGTGTGAAACTTCCGTCTATTGTCCTGTTGGATGTCACGTTAGTGACTCGATAATGACTTAATTAACGTTGTTGTTCTTTTTCGATGCATTGTCCCATAAACTATTGATAGTACCCGCCTCAAGTGGTTGTCATTTTATGCTCTGTATCCTCTATCCTGTAATAAAACCTAAAATAGTAATCAGCAATAATTCTCTAGCAGTTTTGTCGTTGGATAAACGTCATATGTCTACTGATACTATTCCATCTAGCAGGCGTATTTAGAATTCAAATTAAGGACTCGAAAAACCATTAACATATTAAAATTTGACCCTGGATTGTTAATTTTTAACAGTTTCTGTATTGTAGTCCGTTCCATTTGCAAAATTCAAACACAGTCCAAGTCATGGAAGAGTTTTATCGAAAACAAATTTTTTAAACAAACGAATTTATACTCTAAACAGAGTTCAAACAGTAAATAAAAATGCACACTCAATGAAGTATATTAAAAAATTATCAACACTTCGCATCTGGCGAAAGTATCTTTTCGCAACCTCAATTACCTAATGTTACCACCATGCAGCACAAAAAGCACAAAATAGAAACGAATCGTACCCGCGAAACACCGATTTGAGTCAAATTAAGCTCCTTCGAGTTCGAGTTCGAGCTATTTCCTGTACATTACCGAACCACTGCCGCGCATTCATGGACTAACTTTTCGATTAAACATTTATTAAATGCTTTTTTAATAAGTTGTTATGTGATCCCCTGCCTCCCTGCATCATAGCAAACACCGACACGACCGGTAGCAAAGTTTCAATATTCGAGCGAAATTTTTTAAATTTTCCTTTTCGCGGTGTCTTTGCTCGGCTGAGAGGAATATGACTTTGTGCACTGCTGCTCTACACTGCCGCAACAACCAGCAGAAACACCAAATTAAGTCCTTAAGGAAACATTGCAATGCATTGCATAAAAAGCGGGTATAAAACGATTTGCATTAAAGTGGCAAGACTGTCTGTCGGCTCTGTGGTGTATGTTTGTGTATGTGTTGTGGTTTGTAGGTGTTAAGGATATTTTACTCGCACTAGGTGGAAATAAGTTTTCTCATTATCCATTGGAATGCGGCGCTCGATGGTTTTGTTCCTTCCACAAAGGAAAATAACTAATGGAATTGCACTGAATTATGTATAGGCGTCAGGAGGATGATGCAACAACAGGAACGGCTTAAGAAACTCCCACTCCTATCACTACCAAATCTGCATTACGATTCTGTATAAATATTCATGTTTACAAACAGCACAAGAAAAATATCAAAACAAACAGAAAAAATATTTTGATAACAAATATGGTTATGGTTAGAAATTGTCGAACGGTTATTTCTTCGGAGGCGGTCGCGGCATCATTAAACAGAAAGATATCCAGCGCGTGGCGAGGCGGAAATCCCGAATTCCGTTTCGTTTAAATTATTCATAGGAAAACGAAGACGGTTCATTCTTCCGTTTCCATAGGAAATATTAATAACTGTAATGTCGTGCGTAGTTACGCGGCGGGCAGGGTGTGCAAGCGTGTCCTGTATGCCTGAGTGTAAGTTTCCTTATGATATGAAAAGTGAATTTATGACTTTTGGTTTTTTAAATTTCGTTTTGAGGAATAAGTGTGTATGTTCTAACAGCAATAAGACAGTATGTTTATATTTCGTAGAAATTTCAATTTTTTAAAAAAACTCTTATTTAACTTGACCCTTGTTTTTCTCTTTGTTTCAACTCCTTTGAGGTCCTTTTCAACCACCTTTCATGCGGTCTAAAGTATTGAAGTTTTTAAGCCAGTTGCTTACAAATTTTCTGACATCCTGAGAGTGACGCGTGGCGCATGTGATGCGTGTAAACGGTTTTTTTAAAACTTCTTTTATGTCCTTTCTAACCAACTTTGCCACTATCTAGAGAGGTAAAATTATGTGTCTTATGGACAATTTCTGAGATCCCGCGAGTGAAACTTGTCGAGAGTTTCGTGTAAAAGTGGATATTATTTTCAGCAACTCAAAACATAAATTAATGCTTATATCGATGTATATACAACATAAATTTTTTACATTTATTTGTTTCTATCCACAAAACTGTTGAAGGTACTTCATCACCTTTACGTATTCAAAGGCAATCTTCTTATTGTTTTATAAAAGAAATGAAATGTCATAACTTCTATTGCGTTTCTGCCAAGGCAAACTTAAAAATTCACTCTAAAATTCCATGTATCCGTGGGCAAATCATGAACAATATAAAAAAATAGTAAAGTTTTCCATTTGCTTCTCTGCCATCAGCCAAAGCGACACAAAAGAAATAATCGATAGTTGGACAAAAACAATTTCGAATGCATTTGAAAAATATGCCACCTCACCCACGCACCCTTTCAGTTTGATGCTCCAAGTACCAATTGACAATTATGTCAAAAGCTGTGCATGAAGATTCAGGACGTGACATTGAATTTGTCATAAAACGACATAGTTTGGTATGCAAATGAAATAAAAAAGCAAAGCAGTTGTGATTCGAATGGCTGGTTATTAGAGCGTTCAAACGGTTACGCCAAAGATGCCAAATGACAACTATTCCATTTGCCAAATGACAACTATTGCTGCTCCATAGCCAATTTTCGAAATTTAATTTTTCAAATACCCTGTGCGTGCTGATAGTTCTTGTCATGTAATTATTGCGCAAAAAGCTGGCTAGTATATGCCATGATATCTTCTTGCATATAAAAATTTCAAAAAATTAGCAGAAAGCATTAGAAAGTAAAGTAAACTACAACGAAGACTGTAGCAAATTTTGATGGATTCACTGCAAATCCCAAGGGAAGGTGTATCATAATATATGGTTTCGCTCCCTTTGAAGTATACGACAACATCTGTTTTGGGGGAATAAAAAAAACATCGCAAATGTACACATACACACCAAGAGAGTGGCCCAATTGAATAATTTCCCTAAGGACACTTGACACTTTGTTGTGTGTGGTTTTGTTTCGGTTTCCCAGTTTATAGATGAATGATTAAATTTGTGATTCGGATTGTTGTTGTAGGAGTACTTGAGTGTGTGCTCTTAGGTCTTTAGAGCTTACAATTCGGGGAGGAGGCAGATGAATTATCCTTGTCCATGATGGTTGAATATGATTTTAATTTCGGCGACAGCCCATTACTTATCGAAATCGACAACAATATTTCACCATAAAGAAGGATTCCATTAATCATAAAGCGTTAATTTGATGGAAATGTAGTGATGGCAGTTAGAAGTTGATAGATCGATTAACTGTTGTGAGAGTCATTGACATACACGTGCCACGGTCCTGAAAGTAATCGTTAGTTGATAACGGTAAATACAATATACGTGCACAGCAAATCATTTAAATATTTCTAATAAAAAAAAACACACTGGAGGATTTTATTTACTTTCTAAGATAAAACAGGAGCAGTTTGAAGCCGCGGTACTTTAGTTCTGATGTCGTTCGTGATGTCTCTTATTAGTCCATTTATTCCCTTTTGATCATTCCTTCGCCCATTGTCATTAGATTTCCTGCTTAAATCGTTTGTTGCAATTTTCTGTATCGAGTTCCCTTTTTGGTAAAGTTTCTCTTTGGTCCTCGAGAATTGTCTCTTTGAGTCGAAATATATCCTTTATTCCCTTCACTCATTTTCTCGACAATAATTTCGATCGAAACATTGTTAGTTGTTCATGCTTTACTTGCTGATATCATTCCCTAGTGTCCTCAATGCAGACCGTTTTTCATTAATTTTCACATCAAGATGAATACAAACAGTCCTACGAAGTTGTGGTTACTTATGGATATCGGTTCGGGAGAAGGCCTTTGTTGATAAAAAAAATATGTGAAGTTTTTTTGTAGGCGTTATGCAACCTTAACTTCACATTTGATGTTTGCTATGGTTGGCAAATTCCTAATGTTTTAAGTTTGTTGTTTAGACCTACTTCCCGTTGGGATTGAAATTAATCAAATAGGATCTTAATCAAATAACAGTTTGCTCAAATTTATTTTGTGTTCATAGTATTTTCTATAATTCCATTGCTTTAGATGGAAATATATTTGTAAGAAATGTAGGCTTTCGAGCTTGTAAAGGATTTTGCACAACACAAGTTTATTAATTTATAAATTACAACCTTATTAAACAAACAGTAAAAATAAGAAAAGTTCACAAATTTATACTTGTGATAACTTGAAATATACACAAAAACACTTATTACAACAACACTTATATTTCTGTAACAACTTTTCCAACTTAATTGGTTCGAATTTCAAATTAGAACTGAACTCCTGGTTCAAAACTCCGTGCTGTTTATACACAAGTTTCCAGAAACTTCCAATCTTACAGACAGAAATATCGTGAAAAGGCCAGAACATTGTGGCAACTTTTCTTATTTACCAATAACCATACTTTTATGTAATGAGTCATCTTCTAAAAAAACTGCATGTACTATCATGAGTAGAAGATCCAACATTGGTCCCTCAATTCAAATAGTGAAGCGCAAATTTGAAGTAGTGCAATCCTTTAGCTAAATTATTGCCGTGACGTAAGTCATTCAGGGAGTCATCCCTTGGCAATAAGTCTCTATATATAAAAAAAAAAACTCGGGTCAACTATAGCAGCCGATAACAGCATGGAACCAGAAATACGCGCACGGTTGCTTTCTCCTTTACTCTGTCAAGACTCTTCAAATCTAGGAACTTAAACATAACATCCAAGCTGCTGATATATAAGACAATGGTCATACCAGTACTTACATATGGATCCGAGACTTGGGTGCTTACCAAAAAGCATTCTAACCTCTTAGCCGCGTTCGAGAGAAAAGTCTTACGGAGAATTGTTGGCCCCGTATGTGGCGAAGGACGATTTCGGAGACGCGTTACCGCGATGTCGAAATCGTGAAGAAAATTAAGCTCGGTAGACTCCGGTGGGCAGGACACCTATCTCGCAAGAGCGAAGATGATCCTGCTCGGAAAGTCATTTGCGGTAGGGTTTATGGAACACGACAACGAGGCCGGCCAAGCCTACGCTGGAAGGATGGCGTAGACCAGGACGCCCAGAGTTTAGGGATGACAAACTGGATGACATCGGCTCGAAATCGGGACCGGTGGAGAGACTTTTTGTGGGAGGCCAGGACCGGACCTCGGTTGTAGAGCCAAATATGATGATGATGATGACTATCATGTACCTACACACAAACCAGACAAACCGGTTTGACTACATTTTTGACCTGGACATAATGATTTAAACTTATAGTCGGCTATACTTTAAATAATCTTAGTAAACGTACAGCCTAGATGTATCCCTAATTCTAATTCTTATATACTTATACTTATACTTATTCCTTTTTAGAATAGCGCTCTCTTCATCTACTACTAACTACTTTTCGTAACGATATGTTAGGTTCTCAAGCCGCCCTGTCGTTGTTAACTTCATCTGCCAAAACTTTTGTGTGTATCGAAACAGTAGGTAATGGCATTTTCGTGCAAAAATTAGCGATCGGTATTCAAAGATTATGCTTACCTCGAGTTATGAGGTTGTGTTCGCTTGTTGCTTCTACTTATGTCATCTTGGTAACACTTTACAATAATTCAGTTACTTTCCAATTCGCTATATGACTTTTTTTGCCACATAATTGTAATCTCTTCTGTCGGTTAACATAGTTGCCAGATTCTACATTACGGTTATCGTGAAGAATAATTTATAGTACGATAAGATAAGAACCTGCACAAAGAAACCAAACCCATTTTACTAGTGTGCCATGACGAGAAGAGCCTTTAATGAAGGTGGAAATAAAAATAAATGATAATTACTTCAATAGACGTTTTAAGTTCACTTCAGCAACCACCATATGATCAGGTCAATAAAAAAGAAAGATGGTGTGCTATTCCTACAATTGCTGCAATAAATTGCATGAAACAGTACCATTTATTTTTTCTTTATTTATTTATTTATTGTAAACCAGCGGAAAAAATCTTGAACTTCTTCTTCAGCATCAATAATCTATAAATGTTTCAACTCGCCCCTAATTTCACTAATACGACAGCACGTCACATTACAGCATGAATGAGCTTTGGAGCCTATAACAAATGGTTATAAGAATCTCATTGTCAGATGGAGGAAAAACAATTACCACTAATTCGTAGATGTTAGTCTAGTCCAGTCCAGCTGCCAAAACAAAGATAGAATGTGTGTATTGTGCGTATGGACGGCATTAAGTATGTATTGGGTTTATTTTCATTTGATGAGGATAATTTGTGACATGTTACAACAGACAGGGGAAAGAACACATAACACCAGCTTAAAACTATCAGCTGATTTGAAGTGGAAAACAAAGAAGATTTAATTCTGGATATCTATTGCCGAAGATATGATTTAAATTTATTCAAGAACCTGTAAAAAATGCATATGAATGCAGATGGACATGATCTGCTTTTGAGGAAATATAATTTCATGTGACACGCTTTCAAAAAAATTCTAAAAAACACCTTTCCCTAAAGACCGACCAACTTTTTTTGAATTTTTTGAAGAAAATATTTTTAATGTTTAGTGGGCGGGATGATGATGCGTCAGCCCCTCAGTCAAAAGCCTTCCATTCGGCCGAGGTTATTTCTGTTTTCCTCAATACCAGCATAGTTTTAGTCTAATTATTAAATACTAAAGCGGAAAAAAGAAAGGTGAAAGAAGTGCACTGCAACTTTACACTTTCCTGCTGTACCCAAAGCCCACTCAAAGAACCCACAAAAAATGCAGAGTTACGCGAGTTTTGCGTTTTGGTTTTGCAGCGGCACCGAGCATCGGCAGTGCAAACGACAAACTTGTAATTAAAATGTAATTAATGTATGTGACTCGCAGAGTCACAGAGGTACTGAAAAAATACGAAAATAAGGTAAGGACAAAGGAAAAACACCGAAAACAAAGCACTAACGAATATAAGCTGTGAGCAGGAAACGCTTCTAAAAAGCATTCAGTTCATGTTTTTGTGTGAAATGTTTTACTGTCTCTGACAAACTTTCGTCCTTAAGTTGTGGTCTGTCATACATCACTTAATGTAAGCGTTTAAGGTGTTTTTGTCTCCATGATTCAGCGAATTCGAGACACAGCGACTCTTGACTAAAAATTTCCAAATAAACTTCCATGTTGCTGGGTTGTCTTTGCAATTCATTAGGTTATCAAAGGATGTATCAGGCGTGATATAAGAGCCTTCATTTTTGTTTTTGAGTTCTTTTCTAAATACAGCTATGAATTACATGTGAACGACACGATTATGAAACCCTTATTTAATTGCCATCTCAGTGACACAATGAAATTCGAAAAATACATTTTTTTGTTACCATTTTTAAAAATAAGTTTGTATCTACTTAAAAAGGAAAAAAACTTCAAATTTCAACATTGCACTTTAATACAAAAACAAACGTTTTTTGATTTCTTTCGAGCTTTCCTATAGTTTCCATGCATGGTGAACTTTTAATGAACACAGAAAACATTATTTTTATTTACAACACAACCTGACATCAGGTGATTTGCAAAAAACATGGGGAAATAATAAATTACATTTTGTTTATTTGTTTAATTTGCGTTTCGTTTGGTGCAGGTTTTTCGTCGTCGTTGTCGTCACCAGCCAGAAGACTCGATGGGCGAACTTGCTCGAAGCAAATTACAAACCCAGCTGACACAGGTACGCTGTGTCCTGGTCCTCGGTGTGGCATTAGTGGGAATGTGATGTGCTGTGCCAACAAAAAAAAATAACTCAACAATGAATCGGGCAAACTTTGGGTAAAAAACCCATGTGGTGATATTTCCGAGAATAATATATCCTGTTCCCGTGAGACTGACTGGCTGGTTGGCTGCGTAGCGTATCCCACTCTTGTAATGTGTGTGCGACCATTCATTTTTTTCTATCCACTAATTTGTGGCTTTTATTCGAAACAGGTCTTTTTATTTGGAACTTTTTTGATAAATAAATAAACACAATGAACACTGAATTTGGTGGGGAATGATTATTGTTATCACGTCTGTGTGTTTGTGTGTGCGGTAAAACCGAAAACCCTAAGTGTGTTATTGCACTGAGATTAAATTGGATTTTTTGGGCGGTGCTTGCAGTGTCATTATTTTAATCATACCATATGCGATTGAATTATTTTTCAGGTTTAAGTGCGGATTATATCTGAGTTCATTGTTGTACTGTGCTGCACATATGTATACGTCTGTTTGTCATGCTAGTTATCCTTAACTTAATTTAGCGTTGTTAAATAACAACAAAAGAGTAGATCGGATTACTCAAAATATTATTAAAGATATGAGGGATCTGATGTTACCAATGCTAGCGCTCTACCCGTATTTGGGTAGTAAACCACCAGCCACTATGTAGGTCAAGCCGGGTCTAATGATTACTAAGTAGTTAGTGGTCATTCATTTGTCAGTCTTATTTACCTTCGCTAAATCAGTTTTTCATATTTTGGTTGAAAGACATATAAAACCGCTGACCTGATGATATCTATCATTAAAAATATGAGCAAATAAGGACTACAATGTTATTGAAGTCTAAAAAACTAAAAAATCCAATATTCACCGCATAAACGCAGGTGTTCCGCAAGGCTCTGTTTTGTCTCCGACACTCTTTCTCATTTTCATTAATGATCTCCTATTCGCTACTTCTAATCCAATTTATTCTTTCGCTGACGACAGCACTCTTAACTTTTCATATGATTTCACGATTTCTGCATGCCCCAGCAAGTGGAACTTAAACAACAACGTATGTTATGCACGTTCAATTCTGACCTTGACAGCATAACAAGGTAGTGACTACGTAATATAGTAGAATTTAACGCTTTTAAAAACCATTGCTTCTGTCGTCCAATCGTAATTTAAAACCCCAACCTTTATCCATAAATGGATCTTGCATCGAAGAAACTGAAAAACTCTTAATTCTCGGCATGTACGTCAATAACAAGCTTCGTTGGAATGACCACATATTTGCCATCACCAAAAGTGCTGCGAAATGTTTCCTAAAACGGTGCAAGATGTACTTCACTTCTTCAGATCTGGCTACTATTTACAAGGCGTATATTCGCCCTAAACTTGAATACAACTGTATTATCTGGGCAGGTGCCCCAGAGACCACATTGCAGCTACTAGACAGAATTCAGAACCGCGCGTTAAAATTTATTATTTATTAAAATTCGTCAATATCGCGAAAACAATCGATTTTTTCCAGAAGCGGTGTTCCAAAGAAATATTCAGATGCATCACGTCCATTCTCGAACCCATCCGTAATACCCGTGCCTCAACTCGAGCCCACAGATCCACCATTAAGCCTATCTTCGGACGTACAAACCAATTCAAGGATTCCTTCTTTAGCCGCATAATAGTTGTGCGGACTGCCTGATTCTGTGTTTCCGCATTTGTATGATCTGCAGTCATTTAAGACACACGAGCATAGACATCTCATCTGTTCCTCTGCCTAATTTCCTAACGCCCACGCTGTGCTAAGCATTATAAGGGTGCAAATTCCATATATACATTATATAAATTATATAAAAAAAACATTTACACTTAAACTTAAGACTAATTTCCAAAAGTAATATCATAACTTCAAAAAGAACTCAACACTCATATTGTAATTATTGCTCAAACAAAACTTTTTCGATACCTAGCGAATAGCTTCTCGAACTTCGATTCCATTACTAGTGTACCAATCAATACTTCGCGAATCATATACGGATGTGCGGATGTACGCGACACACTTGTGAATTTCAGGATTACACAGTATTTGATAAAACGATTCGTTCGTGGATATAAATCATCTACGACTACGTGAACGGACTGAAGAGCATCTCATATCTGTGCGCGAGTTCCGAAATGGCTTAAAACCTTGCAGCTAGTGGCTATACTCGTATATCACCTAAAAATGCATATACAGTTGCGCCAGGTTTTAAGTGTACGAGTACTTAACAAGACTAATAGAGAGTCGCCTCAATAAATGTACAAGTATCTGCCATAAATACGAGTAAAAGTATAATGCATGTCCTGTGCGATTATGTCATGTAGATATTTAGCTCATACAACGCTTTCGCCAGAGGCTTTGTTTGCAACGTTAATATGCCATGCCGTCAAATAGCACGTGAGAGGCCTGTATAACAAATAAAGCATCCATTGTTGGTCCTAAAAAGAATTGTACTTAATGTGCGGTCTCATAACGGCAGTGTGGGAGTAGAAGAAAATGAACTGCAACTACAGTCGACCGACATTGTTTGTCGTTAAATAATGTGTGGCTGAAAGCGCAAATATTGATGTAAGGAATAAATATTGTCGAAGCGCTAAGAAGAGGATAAATATCGAAGTGAATGGTCAATTACTGTGCCTCTAAGTGGGCGACAATTGCGCCGATTGTCCATTTTTTACGTGGGTCACTTGAACGAAAAAAAAAATCCAATTGGGACATTTATTTCATTTATTCCTCGCAGTCCTCTCGTGTTGCCCAGTAAAACTGTGAGCGGCAATGGCTAGCGATAGCACACACACACATATATATATGTCAATTAAAAATAAGTAAATAGTAAGTAAACGGTTTTATTGCTTAATTAAAACTTGATACTATGGCACATAGCAGCAATTATTTAAAACGAGAAAAATCCTATTCATCCCGATTATTGCGAATCCCTCACGAACTAAGTACTCGTACTCACACTTATGCAACTTATGCCTGATTATTCGAATTAACATTTTACTGTTGGGGAACAAACCGAACCAAATGTCACCACAGGAATCGTTAACAAACAGCATGCAGCACTCGATTGCGAGTTAGCTGCGTTGGAATTCGGCTGACATCCGAATGGTTTCAGTCGGACAAACCGGGTAACATTAGCGTAAAGCATGAGATTTAACCAAAAATACCAGCGAAAGCTCCGAATTGGAGCGTAGAAACACGAGTTGTACGACAGAGCCGGATAGCAGTGTAGACAGAATAGACGCAATGTTGTAATATTAGCTGCGACTGTCTGTATCCGATGTACTCGTAAGGATTTAATCTGGCAAGTGGAATTGCACAATGCGCAGACCACCGTCATTTCAACCGCTGCGCCGGCCTCACCGTTTATGGTCCTTAAACTCGGAAGCGGACAAAAAACGCATTTGGATTCGTAAATCTGTTTGTAAATCAACGTGAAATATCCAGCTTTGCTGTTACACCGCACGTGGACCTCCGCCGACTGGAGCAGAACCATACGTAGCGGCCAGACCGGCGGCTCGAGCTTATTCTGGATTAGACCGACCACTTGCTAGCAAATGTGTATGGGCAGATATTTTATGTTTAAAACAATATTGCGGACGTTGCACAGATGCGTAATTCTAATTGAAAAAGAGCATCAGCAATGTAACGTTGGTGTAAGGATTTTCCGTTTTTGTGTGTGGGCACCACTTAGGTATTTACATTTGCTCGCCTTTCACATTTAAGTCGAACGAGCGGGTGCGACTTCCATATCAGGATTTACCAAACGTACACGTACCGCCATGGGTTATTATTTATTTTATGTACTTTTAATTGGAATTTAAGTATGAAATTACAAATTCAGGAGAACTTGCGGTTTTGGTTTTACAACCACTTTATAAGTATACATTGGGTAACTCAATAAAATCCTCATTGTACCACATTACTGTGGTTGGAATCACTTTTTCAAAATCGCCAGCTTTCAATTGATGTCAATGATCTTGTCTTGGGCAGTGACTCTCACCATTAAATAGCTGGCCGACTATCGAACTTGCCTGTCAGTTTTGATCGGCATCACTCAAAACTGAGAAAGAGAGAGATCGCCTGACCGTTGTTGGTTTGATAGTGAAAACTGAACTTGCGGTTAACTGTCAGTCAGCGGCCATGTTTGTTTGTGGTCGAGAATAGCTGCATGTGTTTCGTCAGTCAGTGGTAAATTTGAATACGGGCTCAGGCAAAGCGCATAAATAACAAAGAACTCTACCGATCTTTCTTCTTCGAAAATAAGAGCTTGACTGTTGGTTTGGTTGTCAAACCATCATACTAATCAGCCCGCAACAGTCAATAATGACATATAGTCATATCATTCTATAGTCTGTCAGCAGCTTTACAAAGTTATTGGTTGCAAAATTATTGATGACTGCTTCATTGTGAGTGTCGACTCGTTTAATTTTTGGATAGATTTCAGCCTCGAATAGAATCAATGCTGGCGTTCCACAAGGGTCATCCTTGTTGCCTACGCTCTTCTTGATATACATATCAATGACCTGTTATCATCTACATTCTGTGATATCCATTAATTTCCTTAGGAATCCATTGAGTTTGTCAGTGCAATTCTCGCTTGATTTGTTCGCGAGATTTAATGAGTACGGCTATTCTGTCGAACATTTAAGTCATTCTTGATTGAGGTGGTTCTTAAAGCGTGAACCTAACCCGAATTAAACCCCAGCTTGTCTTTTTTCAAAGAAGGCAGTTCAACATTACGTGCCCCTTTTGTGAAATTTCTTGGAAGGACATAAAATTTGTATACATTGATACAACTGCTAACAAAAAGGGAGGTAAGACAGTTTCCTCACCAAAAAAAATCGCCAATAAGAATAAGAAAATTGTTTAATTGTTGTTTTGCCGTCAACAAGTTCCCAATGTGGCCCTGATGGCTACGCAATGCCGAACAACGCATTCTACTGAAGACGAGCTAAATTGCGTTCATCTTCTGCAGTGTTTTGTTCGTTTTTGCAAATTGCGTGCATGCAAAGTAATGTGGCAACGTAAGAACGAGTGAAATGTTTTATCAATACGCCCCGCAACGTTAGAGTGCAGATTGTTTAGAGTGCATTGGATGTCGGTAATGCAGCAGCAACCAGAAAGAAATATTACCCTTAGGTGTGACGTGTGAGGTGGTAATAGTGAACTGCGTTTACCACATAAGGACTTTTCACTCTGCCCACCACACAAAACGTATAGATAGATCACACGTTCGAATGCAGCGTATCCTGAACCTGAACCGTGCCATTTGCTATATAGACGTCATAATGTACACCGTCTAAAGTGGTTTGAGTATAAATTACATCGGATTTGGTCGGCGCACATAACAATTACCCTGCATGTGCTTTAGCACAGCATGAACTGAACCTGAATCTTTTCCAAAGTAAACTAGGTCTTAATATGTCTACCTGTAGTAAATTAGTTCCTGTGCGCAAAGTGCTCGCTGCACGGGAGCGGTATCCATCATCATCAGTTTGAAGGAGCCCCACAGTTCCCGACACGGATGCACACTATTTGTTTTTAGTTGCGAATGATTAAATTCACGCAAACATTTAAGGTATTGTGCGCTTGTAGCGTGCAGCCAAATGGGTCTGAGGTTCGGGGTAGTGGAGGGTGGCAAGAGTTATTGATCCAAACATTCTGCCTCTTAACGAACACGATAATTATGCGAATTTAATTGGAACCTCTACTCAAAAAGCGGGGAGTTTTTCCATTTCACGTTAAAGTACGAACTTTACGTGAGCTAAATTAACCAGTGGTGTCAAATAAACATATTCACCAATTAACATATTTTATGCTTTAGTAAAAATGTTAGTAAATTAGCAGAATGCTTCGTCCTTCGACCTTTTGCAACAATGTAATTGAACGTGAGTTGGCCTAATTTTTTTTAAATTAATTTTGTGTTGAACAAACTAAGTTGCACCAAAGATGCCCGTACACGTTTGCGTAACTGTATCTGTCTTACTGGCTGGGCTGTCTTGCTGTATTCAACCTCCACCATATCGTCATCGTCCGGAATGCATCACTTGGAATTCTTGAATCCATATATCAGAACAAGCCGTAAGTTGTAAGGTCCTTCTGTCTTGATTTCTTTTTGTTATTGTGTATAGCAATGTCCTTACGTATTTACTTCATATGATCCTCTTTTGAAAAAGCCTGGCGAGGGAGGTGGAGTAGTAGAAAATTCGTCCTGATTTGCTATACAGCAGCATAGCAACAACAACACACGATACAAATCATAGTCAGCAAAATATTTGTAATGAAATAAAGAAAGCATTGTGCATTGCTCGAAGGACATTGACGACAACTGCTGACTGCTGGCTGCTCGAGGACGAAGCGCATTTTCGGATCTGGTGAAAATTGCGGAAAAAGACAGGTTTTCACAGTTTATAAATCCAGTTTGCGAAAGTGCATGCTCGGAATGAATGAAAGCGTGCTCATCCCTGCAGGACATGGCCACTGATGACACCAACACCAACAACAATATAAACACCAACTACAACAACAGCACAGAAAACACGGTCAAATTTCCAACTCGAGTATTCTTCTTCTTTTTCTATTTGTTTGGTGCTGTCGCCACTTTTTATGCAAATTGAGTTGAGCATAAAAATTAATTTCCCCTTCTGATGTCCTGGTGCACCTGATTTACATGCAATATAGACAGGAGAAAAAATGTATGCAAAATTTGTCTTTTTCTGAATGCAGTGGGATTTCTTATTCCAGAAAAAGTATACAGGACTTGTTCTCGTTTCTATCATTGAACTTGAGATCTTGTGCTGTTTTTTTTTCTTCCTTCTTTTTATTCTTCACTTAGTCCAAATACTCAAGTACTAGGTTCAAAGCAAATGTATTTTTATTTTTTTATTTATGTACATATTTCTAAGTTTCGTAGAACTTTTCTTATATTATATATTTTTCTAAGATGGTGTGTAACTGGAGATTAACCTAATAACTTTTTAACTAAACTTTTTTGTTAAAGTAAGAGTCACCGTGAGCTGTCATGAGTCTTAAAATCTGTTAAAAATGAAGACAATTTTTAATTTTTAAGAATGAGAAATACAAACTCAATTCATCTACTAACCCATTTTAAATGAGGCTAAGTGGAAGGAACAAATTACGATGTTTATAAGGGAACATTATCTAGACATCTCCTTTTAATAGATTGGATCAGATTATTCTAAAATAATCTAATCGGTTTTTGGTATCTCACAGGGAAGCCACCTAGGTCCCTTATTTTTTATATTATTCATTAGGTTAGGTTAGGTTAGGTTTGGTGGCTGCTTTTGCACACTTAGATCGTTTAGGTTTCATTGTGGTACCATAGAGTCAAATCCTACCCCTTTTACTACAAAGCCCATTGGGTGGTTTTTATGAACTTTAGTATGTCTTCCACTTTACAGTCCTCGACATCCGATAAGCTGTTCAATGTATGGTATCCCAAGTGTTTCAGTCATCTTGCAAGAGACAGGCATAAACACAGGAACTGGGATACCGTTTCTTCCACTTCGGCGTCATAGCAGCTTTTACAGAAGTCATTAAACTCACGACCCATCCTCCTAGGATGTACACTAATACACACAGTGCCCTGTTAAAATACCTATAGTTATTTTCATATCCCTTCTTTGCTGGGATATCAGTGCTCTAGAGCAATCCAAGTCCAGCTTAGGCCAAACCTGTTTTGCTATAGTACATGTGTGGGTGTGCGCCCACTTTGCGTTCAATAATGCTTATGCCTCTTTCCGAAGCAAAACCTTAACCACTGATAAAGATCTTCCTATGGCTGCCCTTTCCGGTAGCAGTTGAAGCTTTGTTCCATTTCTAGCCAGTTTGTCTGCCTTGCAGTTACCAACGATATCAGAGTGGCCGGGGACCCAAACTAAGCGGATGTTGCAATGCTTACTCATCTCCTTTAGAGATTTGTGGCAGCTTATCGATACCCCCGACGTCATTGAGAATGAATCCAGCGATTTGAATGCCGCCTGGCTGTCTTCATTAATTAAAACATCAGTTGCCGATACTATATTATGTCTCAGCCAGGTCACTGCCTCCTTAATCGATGTCACCTCAGCCTGATACACGCTGCACTGGTCGAACCGAAATGTTTACATTAGGTTTTTCACAGTAGACTCCGGAGCAGAGTTTACAGTCAAGCTTGTAGCCGTCCGTGAAAAATTTTAATGCAAGAGTTTCTTGTGGCGAGCCATCCCTCCATTGCCCTCTGTAGGGATAGATGGCCCGAAAACCCTTGTTGAAGCATAACACCGGCAGTGTGTAGTCTACGTTCGCCAGTTCGGGATTTAGCGAGTTATTAATCGTCGAGTATCCCATTTGAATACATATCCACTAACGTTTTGCTGACAGTTGCGCGGCCGTATTGGCTGCTCTCTGTTTGCCGTATATATCTACAGGAGTCAGGTGCAACATTACTTCTAGGGCGCGTGTTGTCGTTGTCTTTAATACCCCACTAATGGGCATACAGGCTGCCCTTTGTACCTAGAAATTTCTTGTTAGTGAAAAGAAGACAGTACCGTTTAGAGTGGGTGGAGTAACTTTTGGGATTTTATATTTATTTGTAAAGAGGACCAGCTCAGTTTTGGACGGATTTAATACTACTCCACAGCTTTTGGCCCATTTTGTGACGATTGAGCGATCATTTTGCATAACCTCTGTGGTCGTTATTAGGAACCTACCTGATACAGCTATGGCTATATCATCAGCATAGGCAACTACGCTTATGCCCTCCCTTACTAGCTCCTTTAGCAATCCGTTGAATAGTACGTTCCAGAGTAAAAGGAATAGAACGCCTCCTTGCGGCGTCTCTCTATCTACATGCCTTCCAATGGTAGAACCACCCAGGTAAGCGTTAACAATCGTGATTAAGAGCATATGATTGATTAGCTTGCAAGCTGCGTGGTCAATTCCTAGAGGATGCTTGCTATTCTTTATAGCTTCCGTCTTTACATTGTTGAAGGTACCTTCAATGTTGAGGAACGCTACGATTGAGTATTCTTTTGAGTGTAGTGATTTTGTAATCGTACGCACTAGTGTGTGAAGCGCCGTCTCAACCGACTTCTCTTTGCACTAAGCGTGTTGAGATTGAGTCCATTTTCTGTGTCATTAAAATGTTACATTTCCTTCCGGTGATTGGGAGGGGGGGTGGTTCTATAGCCTAGAACTTTCCCCACCTGCTAATAATATACATTTTAAATCTCATAAAAATCGGTTTGTACATGTGGCTGATATTAGCATTTCACATTTCCAACCACCAGGCAGGTGAAAGGGGGATTTACTATAGCCTATAACATTCCTCCAGCTACCAGCAATATTCATTGTAAATTTCATAAAAATCGGTTTGTAAATGTGAGTTTTCATAAATAACAACCGCACAATATTTCATTTTTATTATTATTTATATTTTATTTCGATTTCAACACGCTGGATGAGTAGCTATAAGTATCTACACCGCAACATCACAAAAACATAAAAAACATCTAAAGCGTTTCACAGATAAAAGTCTTAGGGAGGAAACTCCAGAGAGACTTTTAAATAAAAATTTATCGAATTAATGAAATCCGCTCTTTGACTCCAATTCTTTTCTGGTTGATTTCTCGGCTTAAACCCAGAATACAGAATGAGGTGATGTAAAGAGTTTAAAAAACTAAAACGATAGAGCTGCATAATGAAGAGATGAAGCTGTTATAAAAATGCACTGAAATTTTAGTCAAGATTCTCTCCGCCTCCGGCTTTGCAATGCAAGCGATTTTTGGAAAAAAGTCAAAAGGAAAAATTGAATTTCAAATCTTTATGCAGATTTCGCTGTAAAAAGCGTTATCTTCTTTTGATAAACTGTTTTCATCAGCTTGCACACAACGCAATCATTTTCTGATAGGAAGTCAGAATCAGAGTCAGTTCCATCAGAAGGCAAATGAAATGAAAACAAAGGAAAGGAAGGAAAAGGAAAGGAAAAATCAATCTAAATGTCCCATACTGGTATGTAAGTGGCTTAGAAGGCAGTGTAATCAAATTAATGAATGCGTCCACATTTTTTTGCTTTTGTATAATCAGTAAGATTGCAGTTTTAGAATTAGAAAAGTGAATGACGATAATGAACTCGAAATCTATCACTCAACGAAACTTGGATAATATCCGTCACGTTTTACTTCTAAATATCAGCAAGCGGAATACCTACATTCAGGATTTTTTGAAACTTATGACCAATGTCAAATCAATCTAACAACTTGTCCTCACAAAAAATAGCAATAACTTGAATATTTTTATGATTGCTTCCATTTTTACCAGCTCTATTTCGTGCCTTTTCTTAATTTGATTAAGGACCAAAAAGCAAAATAATCAGCCATTAAAGAGGGAAATTAATTTTCATAGTAGTTGTTGAGCTTCCGATTAAGTCGGATTTTTTCTCATTATTTCTAGCACCTAGTTATGGTTGTTATAATCGTCATTAGTGAGAATTTGTTAGGCGGCAGGCAATGGCGATGACAAGTTGCTGAAAATGGCAAGAGCAGCCAAATGTTAGCGATAGCGAACCTACCGGCTGCCGACGCGACGTCATCATTAGAGTAACTATCAGAATGAGTGACAGAGTACCAGTCGAGTGCACGAAGAGATGGTGTGAAGGGGGGAAAACCCAATAATAATTAAGATAAGTATCTCGGATGAAATTAGGAGCTGTTTCTATGCATGAGTGTGTATGTGTTCAGATAAAAGCTATGAATGACCCCATTACAGAGGAAATCCTTCTCCCAGAGACGGTCTCCGCAAATTACTGAAAATTAATTCTCATAAATTTGCAATGTACGAGAAAGGAATGAAAACGAAATGTTGGCGTATAAGAGTGTGGGGGATGGAAAAGGAAAAGCACATCAGAGACAACTAATATTAACCCAAGATGGGATTCGTGGTTACGTTCGTGGGTGTAAGGTTAGGGCGAATCACATTATTTCCTTGTATATATTTACCGTACGTGCTTTTTTCCCTAATTTCTTTACATTTACGTATACATACATTAGTTATGTTTTGTTGTATTCTTCATCAGGTTGAGCTGTAATAATAGATATACTAGTACACCATTAACGACACCTTTTTGCCCTCATTTTTTCCCGAACTTATTAAATAGCTGCCAGTTAAGTGCAATACTGCTTATTTGCATAAGGGAACCTACTAAGTGCAAGTATTAATAATTCCCTTATGTGTCGAGTGTATGTACGTAAAACTGAACAAACAGTGATCAGAAAACAGCTAACGTAATACCAGTTAATAGATTGATCAAAGGAACCCTTCGACCTTCGACATTATCAGCTAAGGAAAGTTCACGCGAGTGCATTGTGTTTTGGCATACATTGTTAGGCCGCATGTAAAGTACATCCCCATTCGCGCCCTTTACAGAGCCCAAGAATATAAATTATGAATAATGGAACACAAGCAACATCCTTGAGTCAAACAACAAAGCAACACACATATTAGCATAATATATGTAACAGCACAACACCAAACACGCCAGCGTAGCCCTTATCGTTAAAGACAATTTGCATTTCTAATTATCCAGATATTGGCATTCGAGTGAGTTTCAAAATTCTAAAGGAACAACCGTGGGATAAAAACAATACGAATGAAGGTAAAAAAAATTAATAAGAACCATTGAATCCGATTATCCTTATGAAGACTTTTAATCGGCTATGAAGAACCAAATTTAAAAAGAACAAAGCTACAGGTCCGAACTTTTTAAAACTACAGGATGACTTGGTGGAATGCAACACCCAGCTTCCGTATTGTTTGAACGTCTGAAGCCACTTATCAACAACATGATTGGCCCCTATCAGTGCGGCCTCAGGACAGAAAAGTTCACTGTCGATCATAACAGTCACACTGGGACAGATCCTGGAGAAGACCCAAAAAGTACAAATCAATACCCATCACCTTCAAAGTCTTATATGACTAGAGTATTATAGAGACTAGACGCAATGATCAGCTTTGACACACCTGCCAAGCTTGTTTGCCTATGAGGATAACGATGGAGAACCATGCCGATATCAATAAAGAATTTAGGCAAGATGATGCGCTGTCATGCGATTTTCTTCAACATTATATTAGAGGGAATTGTGAAAAATTCTTTGGTCCACGATATAGCAAAAGTTTTGTGTTGAATTGCAGACATACATTTGACGACATTGATATCACTGCCAGAACCTAGAGAGCTTTAAATGTTGTATTGCCAGCAAAGAAAGACAAAATAATTGCCGTCAATAAGAAGGGGAGGATCCAACATCGTCATATTGGTCATACTGGACAGCTAAAATTTTCAGAAATGTATGCTCTGCGATATCAGCTAAAAGATCAAATTATGAATAATCTAGTTTCTTTAGGCTAAGAAAACAATTTATTATAGTTGAGTCCAATCTCAGACAACTAAAAGAACCCTGTATTAGACCTTAGAGAAGCTAGGCCTTGGACCACAACGGCCTGTCGTGCCGAATATTATTATTATTAGACTAACCATCACATTTCAGTTCAGCTATGGGATAAGACATGTACTTTATCGGAGGCGAATGGTTATTTCGAGAGAAAAATTCTTCGGATGATTTTCGATCCCGTTTGCCTTGAAATCCTTTGAAAGAGAAGTGTCAGCTGGGCTACCACCACAGCAATGATTAACAAATGCGAAAAGAAACTTCGTCCAGCCCACTGGGATAATACAACAGGGCTTAGACAGTCCAAACGGCTAATCAGGCCCTTCTCCTATAAGGAAATTCTTGATTTGGAGAAGGATAGCATCAGAAAGCTAGTGAGTTTTTTCACAGATCACTGTGGCTTGCGATATCACCTTAACAAAATCAATCTGGGCTCAAACACGGAATGTAGGTTCTGCTTGGAAGAGAACGAAACATCCGGGCACATTCTCTCTGACTGTCCAGATTTGATCTGGTTAAGGAGACATATTTTCCACAAGGCATTATGTTCGTCGGCGGATATGCGTAATTCTGCCACTAAGGACATACTATACTTCATAAGGAAGGTAGTAAGTCTCCTAGATTAGTTACACCCTAAGATACAATAGATCTTTTTAGGTCGCAGTGTCACCCAACTGGGCTAGGCATCGATCTAATCAAGAAACTGCGTATACTCTAGTTAAGTGATAGCTAGGACAGCTAGGATAAGTAAAGCTGATGGACATCAACGCTTCGGTTTGTAGAGTCTTCAAATCAAACCCAAAGTGTAAGTGCAGTAGAGGAAGGCATTGCCTTAGATGTCACGCGCAAGTGGACGGTGACCTGCAATTGAAGGCAGTTATCAAAATACCGTGCTAATTAGAGAGCCATGCTAGTTGAGCCCCGGGTTCACCAAGAACTGTAACTTATTCTTATATGATAATAATCTTTCCTTAACAATGTAGGCATTACTTATTTGGTTTCAAAGAACCATAAAATCGTTTTGCTTAGTTTTATAAGTTAATTAACTTTAGAAAAAAGCTTTTCTCTTCAAGATATATTTAATGTCACCTCGACCATAATAATAATAATAATATTCGGAGCGACAGACCATTGTGGCCCAGGGCCTATCTTCTCGCAACCATTTATCTTGCGCATGTATATTTTTGGATACCTCAACCATAGGCGTTTTAAAAAAAGCCACCAATGGCTTTGCATTCAAAATTTGTAATTTTGGCTTATGATAATTTTAACAAAGTTTGGTTGCTTACTAAGACGACAATATCGTGAGTGAAATGCTGATTGTCCCAAAGTGTCACCTCAGAATGTTTGTCACACTTCGAAAGCATGGACCCAGGTGCGCATTGCAAGAGCTAGAAAGGTACTTTCTGAACACGTCAGTGGCAACAGAATCAATTTATTTGCCCACATGGGGCACGCAACCAAGCGGGAGGCGACCACACGAATTCCGCACATATTTACAACCGCGGCGGGCGTCTAGCTACCGACAAAGACAGTTTCCACTGCTACTACTGTACGTACAAAGTGCTGGTAGAAATATAGAATGTTCGTCCCATTCAGCGTTGTTTGGCGGGTGGACGGGTGGAAATGCGCCGCTCTGTGCTTGTGTTTTGGCACCACAGAAATGCAGGCTATTGCCGAAACCTTTGGCCTGATAAAATAACTGAGCAAACAGTTGCGCTGAGCGTTCGCTTGCTGGCTTTCGCTTTGATTTCCAACGCTGGATAACACATCCTCCTTCGCCGAACGCGTTCTTCTGAGTTGGTCTGAAGATAATCAATACTCAAAGCTGCCATGGGATGTGTGCGTGTGTATGCTGGCGTTTATTGATGAACCATTGTGATACATACATTGTGCTGTCATTCAAATGACCCACTTTACACCACAGCCAAGACGATTTATCATTAGTCGGTGTATACGATTATAGCTAAGGCGGCTTTGACTATGCTTGTGCCTAGCAGATAAAGCAGAATAGAGGCTTGACAACGCTTTAATTTTGATTTTTTTTCTTTTGTTTTCATCCATCTCCATTTGTAATCGTCATCCCATTGATGGGCAGGCAAACGTATCCCCGCCTTGACATACCACCACCTATTAAGAAATACTTTGAACGAGGAAACTCAGAGGACGCGCAGAAAATTGTATTCCGCATGTTTATTGCTTGATAAATGTCCTGTGGTTTATGTTACATTCAATTGAAATTGTTTTTTGTTTTTTTTTTCTCCTTTCGTTATTACCATAATTAAATTACGCTAAGTAAGATAGATTGTCTTTTGTGCCATAGAATGCCATCAACTTTACTTTGTCTAATATTTAAAGGCGGAGGATAAAAAATCTTAAAAAATCAGTGGAAAGCTAACTTGTGCGGTCCTTTTTGTTGTTTCGCACTTAAATAATTTATCACTTTTTTTTATTCAAACAAATTTCGAAATTAATATTAGCGCTAGGCGGGAAACGATGTCGTTTCTTCCTTTTTAAATTACGTTTCATGGCAAGGCCGGATGATCCAAGGATGAGAGTAAATTACAAGTATCGCACTGTTTGTAAGCAATTCTCTTGGGATAAAAATTTAATTGCATTTACAGAACAATAGGACACATTAGATGAAAAGCAATTTTCATATACCTCACAGACCATTTACACGTCTGGGTGAGAGATAAAAAGTTTAAAATAAATTATCAATGCGCTCTCATGAAACTCAACCAAATTGTCGCAGTCTGTTTGGTGTGGAAATTTGTTGAACATTTTTCATTGTTTTGTGCTTATGCTCATGTCCTTGATGCAAATGGATTAAATCCCTGAATTAGGGTTCCCAAATGGTTTTAAAATCGCTGTTGAATCCTTTAGTCTTTTCGATTGCACTTTTATGTTACGAAAATAGCGAAGATTTTCGATACTTGCCAAACTTTTCCAATGAGATGCATGAAAAGGGATAGAAAATAACAGCTATGTTACAGATAGCAATTAGTTATTGTACAATAGTTTGAGACTTGCATAAATGTAATCTATTGCGCAGAGAAGAGAAGTTGCAAGCTACGAAATTGTAATTCAATAATTTAAAACTTGAGTTTCACTATCACCGGATTGTAGAACTGCAAGGAGAAGCAAATAATTTCCTCGTTATAAGTCTCCTGACGTCGCCAACGAAATCTTATCTCTTCACATCGATAGTTATGAACTGTTACTGAATTGGCGATGTGCATGTGGGGGGCACAAGCGAAGTAATTATGCACTCCACTCCTTTTCTCTAATATTAACAAACAAACAACAACAACAGCAACATTAATAGGTCACCAACACCAAAATAATCAAATCACACAATCGCAATTCAAATCGCACAACCAATAATGAATTGCTCATTTGATATCGGATCGAAAGTCGTAATGTTCAGGACATTATGTACGCAATATATTCAGCATTGAGGGCCGTCGGCAGCATTCCAACTTACGGAAACATCTGGATGCTCATTAAGTTCGCAACATAATGGCGACGACGAAACCAGCGGGCGAGGCTAACCGATTATTATTAATTACCGCTCACACGATCCTACTAATATGCAAACACAAACGAACACACCTTGCCGTAGTTGTTGAAAATGTCATTACTGACAACCACTGATATTGGACCAATTAAATTGTTTGCAAGGGTCATCTGCCGGTCTGTCTCCCTGGGGTCTGTCAAATTCGGCTTAAAATTTAGCTGTTTCCACCTGGTGAACTCAGTCGCCGTTAATTTTGAGTAAACCATTGGGAATGGCCCGTAGCGTGGTTAGACCGTTGGTGCAGTTAAGCTTTCGTTATGCAGCTTAAAGGAGTGCGTGCACACTAATTGCCCTTGCGGTGGCACCCACCAGATGAAGAAACTTAGAACATTCCAATTACCAAAGGTCTTCGTTCTTTAATAAAAATGAATTACCAATACAGAGATTGCTTCGTTTGTCGGTCATTAGTTATGTAGAACAGGCATGCCAAAGATACGGCCCCGTCATTAAATTAAAATGTTTGAAATTCATGAGCATTTCTTCAGTACATGAAATCGTTAAACTTACAAATACCATCATGCTCTATCATGCTCTCTAAAATTGTCTACTATTTTAAACGACCAAGTTTCCCACTTTAATTAATGTACCACACAAAACCTTAAAAATACGGAGATATAATAAAGCGTAAAAGATGTCAAGTGTCTAAAGTTTCGATGTAATACGTATGAAGTTCAATAAACGTAAAGCTGTTTTCTGTGATAAAATCACATTTGAATTTTTTAAATCGTGACCGGCTGATATTCTTTAGAAAAAATTTGAGCAATTAAGAAAATTGAGTTTGACATCCCTGATGTGTTCCAACACGCTTAAAAATCTCTTTGTGTCGTCTCTTAAATTCTTTCATTCCCTTACGCCACGCTGTCCTTACCATTATAAGGATGTCAATCCCTTGAGCATGTGAATATTATATATAAAATTCAATAATTTAAACTTTGGCTTCAAAGTAAATTCACCCGAAGCTTGTTTCCACCTTCAGCAACATTTCATAAAATGAACCAATGGGATAGCAATCTTTACAAGCAACTGTCAAAGGACGCATCTTGGTTTAATCATAAATCACAAATGTATCCGCCAATAAAATGACATCGATACATGCATTGGAAAAAGTTTTCTTTTTATGTTCTACCTTCTACATAAATTTTTTACACTTTATATATTCAATCAAAATCCTGTCAAGTACCTATCCTCCTAAAAGGCAAACAAAAACATCCTAGCAATATATGAGAAGCAATAAAACAACATCCGCCTCCTTAGGCAATTTTACTGTCAAGATGACGACATTTTTTCTATGCACTGATGCTGACTGGACGCCCTAGCTTTGTAATTTTTTGCTAAATTGTAATAACAAAAATATTTCGAGTTTTGGAAATCTGTAGGGTTATATAACGATGTAGTCTGTTAGGAGTTTTTATGAATGAATTTTATCGAAGTTTACTGATACCGGCTTATCATCGAAATCGACATAAAAAAACACCTATTAATGCCTTGCTGTCAAGCCCTTTTCGCTTGTGTTTCAAATAGATTTAGCGTTTAGCGTTATTAGACTAAATCCCTGTCGTATATCATTCTTTTTATTTACCTCACATTTAATGTTCAGAAATATTCCGAGGGATTTAACAGAACGTCTACGATGTCACGCGTCAAAAAAAATTGGTTATGAGTCCTTGAGTACGGATTTTATGTGTGCCAACGAATTTAGATCACATAAAAGAGAGTTTTTTGTGGGTAAGGCACATAACTTATGGTCGAAAAATTCTTGATATTAGAAAGACCCCAAAGCCGCCTCAAAAATTTATGTTCACCCGAATATTTGTCCGTTTGCAAATGTGTAAGGAAAAAATGCTATTCTTCCAATAAAACAAACCACCCACAAATGCCTGCCTATGCAAATTATCGCAGAAAAAGACCCCTAACAATAACCGGGAGAAAATGATAATAAACCTTCCAAATTTGCTACCTCGTTTAAATATATGTTATGGGCTGTTTTTATTTTCATTTCTTCTTAAGGGTCTCAATGTACGTGAGAGAGATTAATGAATAATCTGGCTGTCATCATCTGTTACACATTTGTTTTTATTTTGTTCATCCCTTAGCTACGGGGATAACGGAAAACAATAGCAAAGTTGTCCTAAAAAAACTACCTACTTAACTTTTTGAAACGCGCTACAGGCAGATGAAGAAAATGAGAATACAAAAGTAGTCCTTATACGTTGCGAGCATATAGCAGACGAAAGGAAATTCGTCGAAGATGGAAGAGAAGGTCACAACTTTCTTCTCTGAAACTTACCAAAAAAGTGACATGGTTATTGCGCTTTTCCGGTTGAAGGTGTCTAACTAAGAAACTTAAAGATAGCAAACATTAATAAAATAAATTGACGCACCACACTTGAGCAAAGCAACTGAATCACTACACGAAATTAAGCCTCATCAAATTGCACCACAACTCGATGATCAATCTGCACTCGAGCAAACCGAATATCTCTTGACTAAAAAAAACCGCAAACACGCCAACATCTTAGAACACAAGTGAAAAATGAAAAAGCCAAACAAACAATTAACACGTAGTCAAACATATCGTATACAAAGTATCCTTGAAGCACTCCGCACGTACGCACATCCTCGGCACAGAAAATAGAAAGCTGTACTATGCGTCTTATCATCATCGTCTCATCGTCTGTCACTCCTCAGCCAGGAACTACTAAATCCCGAACGTGAATTAAAATGGATGGAACAAAATCGGGAACGGGCAAAGAGTCGAGCATAGTCGAAGAAGGGAGGCAAAGATAATTAAGTTTTCTGTCACGCACAGCAGGCAAAAAATTTTCCGATAGAATTCCGCTTAGTTCTTTGTAAATGGAAAAATAAGACGCTTTCCACACAAACACACACACACACACAAGTGCGCTCCACACATCAACATAGATAATACAAGGTGTGTCCTTAGACGTTGCAGAAATTGGATGTGATATCATACGATAAGAACAGCACACAACACGCTCTGAAACGCTTGCAAAACTTTTAATGTTAAGGATATGGTACTAAATGTTCCCTTGGGAAAAAGGGTGAGAGAGATAGACAAACAATCTGGCGGAAAAAAGCAAAACATCTTGAGGGATTTGTGTGGCGCTATCACAAGAGTTATGGTTTCCAACTGAAGTTGGGCTATCATTGGCGTTATCTATCCAAGATCATGAACCTGTCACCGTGCGTTGTAACTGTATCGTGCTGTTCATTTGCATATACGTACTCTTACATGTATTCCTCTGTTAGGTTACACGATGAGGCACATCATTACACGACAGAGCTGCGAGCTAAGCTGGACTAAAAGTTCTCCATTCAAGCTTGTTAGAAGGGATTTTTCTTGATCTTTGCAACGAAGTTACAACGTAGCACCAGGTGAACTGAGCAGCAACGTGCTTTAAATTTATTGCGCGTAAAGAAAGAAAAAACCCAACTTAAAAAAAAACCTATAAACATGCTGTAAGAGTATGTACAGTGCGGTTCACTAGATCAGAAGCAGGCAATTTTGAGAAGTAAAAATAATCTTTCTCCTGCATATAGCAGTGAAAGAAAAAACAGTGGTTCATGTTGAATGCAATGGTGAATTACAAAATTTTAAAAGAACGGTAGTTTTATAAAACTTTAACTCTATGAGTCAGAATGGATGGATTTAAATTGGTTCATAAAATTAGAAGCAGTACAATCGTTGTTAGGTAAAAGTTTCATTTTTTTTTTTAAAGAATGGGTAAAATAATTGTTTGACATTGTCAGAGAAGTCAAAAATAGATGTTTACCATTCGGAAGGCTTGTCCAAGTGTGTGCTACGTACTCAATAGGCTATTATTTACAGCATTCGAAAATGTACGGGAAAAATTATAAAAGAATTGCTTCCTCGGCTCTTAGAGCAACGGAAAATCGAAAAAATTTCAGGCTAGCCTCCAATTCAACTGCTTCGACAGCTCAAATCAGAGAAGCAGCTGCAAGAAAAAACTCCTACAAGAACACTATGGACATGAGAAAGCTGACTGGGATGGCCTCAACAATTTCTTTAGAAGTATCAATTGGCCACTTAATTACAATAGTGGTGTGGATGCCAATTCTGATACGATCACTACCTTCAAGGACAAAGTGTATCAAACCGTAGGAAAATGCTTGGTTTGATTTAAGCTGCAAAGAGGCTACCAGGAATCGCGCGGTATGCTATCGGTTATATAAAGAAAACCCTTCTGTGAAAAACCAAACCAAATTTAGACGAGTCAGAAATGATTGCAATGCCTACCTTAGATGAGTCAAATTCGACTATGACCAGAAACTGAGACAAAAAATACCTCAGTGTCTCAAAGGAAGTAAAAATTGTTGGTCATTCGTGGAACGTATTAAAAATACTGCTTCGTCTTCAATTCCAACGATCATTCACAATGAAATTTCAACTGTCAGCTCTATAGACAAGGCCAATCTGCTTGCTTCACATTTTGCAGCTAGATTCACGGTACCAAATAGCGCGTTGTCGCCGCCTGTTCTTTCAAGAGTCGAAATTCCTATAGGAAAGATCTACTTTCGTACTCGTCAAGTAGCTAGAGTTTTAAATTATCTCAAAATTCATAAATCTGCTGGGCCTGACGGTATTCCTGCTACAGTTTTAAAAATGTGTTCTTCAACGTTGGAATTGCCGATGTGCAAGCTTTTCTTTTTATCTTATACTTTTGGAGTCTTTCCAAGGAATAGGAATTGTCCATTCTGTTCCTTAAAAGGGCGAACCGTCATCTCTTTCCTCATACCGACCAATTGAGCTAACATCCATGCTTTCTAAAGTCATGGAAACGCTAATCAATCGTAAGCTTATGCAATACCTTGAATCGCAGGAAATCCTTAGTGACCGGCAGTACGGTTTTTGAAGGCAACGTTCTACAAGTGATCTGATGGCATATCTCACTGAAAAGTGGAACCAGTCTATTCAGAAATTTGGTGGATGTTGCACTCGATATTTCCAAGGCATTTGACAGAGTCTGGCACCAAGCTCTTTTGTCGAAAATGAATGCCAATGGAATTGATAAGACCCTGCTTATTTGGAGTAGTAACTACCTTTCTGACCGTATAATTTAGGTCGTATTGGACGGTTTCAAATTCAGTGTTCACCGCATAAACGCCGGTGTTCTCTAGGGCTCTGTTTTGATTCCGACACTCTTTCTCATTTTCATTAATGATCGCTCTTAGCTCTTAGCTTTTTAATATAACTTCGCGCTTTCTGTACGCCCCTCTTCGTCGCAGGTGGAACTTGAACAACAACGTATGTTGACCTTGACAGCATAACAAGACGGGGACTACACAATAGAGTAGAATTTAACGCTTTCAAAACCCAATTTAGAAGGACTGGATGTCTATAGCTTTTACCCCTACGATCTAAGAAAAGAGGAGCTCTTTTTAAACCGCCATTATAGCAGAGAATGGGGCGTAATGGTTTGGGCTGCAACATCTTATTACGGCACTATCGAGTTAGTGGTAAAAACCTAAAAAATGATAGGAAATCGCTACAAGGCGGTGTTGGAATCAGCTTTTCTAAAAATCTACGATCTATTTGGACCACTTTCATGGACATTTTAAGACGATAATACTCCTATATACGCCGCTTGCGTTGTTAAATCATTTGTTGCCAGTGAAAATGTTGAACTTTTACCATGGCCACCATATTCGCCAGACCTTAACATTTTAAAAAAGGCTTGGTCTGGCTCACACGAAAAGTGTACGAAGGTGGAAAACAATACGACGACAAGGAGGCGCTTGCCGTATAACTTGCTTGGAATGAGATTTTACTCGTTTACTTGGCCTCATTGTAAAACTCCAATAAAGACCGAGTTTTTGAGATTATCTTGAAGAAAGGTGGTTGTACTAATATTCAAAAATTATATCTACAGTATGAATAAAAAGTAAAAAGTCAATTTTCATTAAAAAAAGAACGAAAGTAGAATAATTTGTAATCTGCTTCTAATCTTATGAACCGATTGAAATGCCATTCTGACTAATTTAGCAAAAAGGTCCCTTATGTACCATTATATTGTTTAGAATATTTTTTAACACTTGATTTTGTATTAACCACAAACTACTCTAACTTTCACCATTATTTGTTTTTTTTTTTTCTTGCCTGATATATTACTGGAGAAATATCAATTTCATCTTCCAAAATGATGTGCTTCTTATCCAGTGAACCCCAGTATACTCGTATGTTGTGCACATTACTCCACGCACCACTTGATAGCTACAGAGTACGTAAAGTTTGATACTATGATCCGCACACCAGCAACCGGAAGGATTTTGTTGTACCGTGTGCCAGTTGAACATTTTGTTTTTTCCTTTAAGAACTTTTTACCTAACAAACTGGTATAGGTACTAAAAAGAATTAGGCTAATAGTGGGTGGAGCAGAAAGGAGGAGTTGTTGGTTCCTCAACTGAATTTGTGCTTAGTAGCATCACGCGCTCTGCAGAAAGTGGCAAGGATTTTTCTAACATTATGACGTGAGGTTAAAAGTTAACTACGCAATGTTTCAAATTACATTCTTTTATACCATAAACAACAAATTAAATACTTTTTCGAGTGAAAACGAAACTTTCCACAGAGCTGCTTAATTTTCCTTATACACTCGTTATTGCTGTGCTGTGGTGTACGTGTATGTGTTGTACAAAGTACTCGTAGCTAGCCACAGTACACTTTCTTGCACATGTTTGTGCTTTTTATGTCACTTTAGGAAGAAAAATATTTAAAGTGGCTCGTTTGCTATTCAATTTTTTTCCCTCTCAGAAGTGACCATTTAAGCACTCATTCTGTTCCCATTCACACAGAAATGTCGTGGTTGTCAACGCACCGCACTGAGCACTGCTGCGTGTGGTAAGCTCTCCGTTCAGTGGAATAACAACAAACATTTTACACACATAGGACTGAAGGTTGTTCTGCAGCACAGCACGTCGTTCCAAACCAAACGAACACTACAGAATAATATCGTACAAAAGAGTGGTAAGTTCCTTTGCAGCATCATTCGCATCAAGTTCGACTTTCTTTACTCCATTAAATTCATAAGGCCGCTTTAAATGGATGGTAGTGGTAGGTCAAAGTGATTGTAATAACCTGGTCGTTCTTATGGACAAGCATCAATCAATAGGACGGACCCCCAAGCAAGACGGTCGATTTTAAGAGATATCACACACATGATATCCCCTGGAAACGAGCACAATTTCATATTTGTAATAAAAAAAAAAACTTTCTGCAATTGATATACGAAAAGGACCAAGTAACTGGTCGACCGACCAACCAACCGCCTGTTGTGGTCGACCCCATGGAATATCTCCGCAGGCAATGAATGTTGGTAAATGGATGATTTTGCATAAAATCAATCTACTAAACGACGGAGGCGACGTGCGTGTAATCATGTGCATCTAATGATATTCAAACTTTTATTGTTATGGTTATTATTGTTGTTGTATGTTAGTGTGAGTTTGCAAAATGATAGATACGGAATACGGGGACACAGAGCATACAGCAGCTGCAGCACTATGATGATGATGAGCGAGTGTCCTTCGGCCTCAGGGGTGAATTCAGTAGGTGGAGTTGTTGCTTCTGTTCACGGGCAGCTAAATGGCCAATTAGTTTTGACTTATGCGAATAAGGGAATAGCTCGGAGATGGAAAATCATTAAAACTGAGGAGCTACTGCGACTGCTAAAGGCACAGAGTATTTAGGGCAGCGCGGTCGCTTAAAATAGGAAAACAGGACGGATATAATTACAGAGCAGGAAGTACATATATGAAAAATTAGTTCTGAGCTTCGGATTGTTCAATTTCTTGAGATATTTCGGTTATGGATTATGGGTTTCAAGATATTCTGCGGATTGGAGTTGGGTTAAAGTTCTTGAAACAAATCAAAGGAAATCATAAGTTTTCTAAGTACACATATCTTTTACTTCCAACTTGACACTGTGCGGGAAGTTTCAGTTAGAATTTCCATATGACAAAAGTTCCTTCAGCATAATCTGAACTAAAGAGTTAATCTGCCAAAACTTCACCACCACCCTCACAGCAGAGATATGAACAGCTATGCAATAAAATTTCCTTAAATTTATTTGTTCTGATAGCGGAGAACAAAAATTGCTGACTGATAGTTTTTTGGCAAACAATTTGCCAGCAAAAACTATCCATGATGGTCGTCTCTCTGATTGTTTTATGAATGCAAGCGATGTACAAACGATCAGATTGGATCATAGAACCTGTCTGTAAAATTCCTTTAAACCAAGTATGAATTTACTATATGTGTACACTCGTACACGTTCTTAAGTATTTACTATTTACCAGTGCATGAATGTCCTCAGGCGACCACTGCAAAAAGAGGAGAATAGGGCAACCGATGAGTCCGATTATATGACTGCTGTCCGTCCTGCCCTACCACAGATACCAGCATAATATCATTCATTGCATTACAACAGTACGAAAGAATGTACTTTGTACCCATATAGTACACCTAAAACGGATCTGATGCGACCATTTAAAATGTTGTTTAAATTGGGTCACTCCTATACACACAAATTGCTTTACATTTTCACTAAGCAAATTATCTTTTTAAGAGTAAATACATTGAAATAGGATTTTAGGGATGTTTTGTATAATGGAGTAAGTTTTTCTACCAAGGACAAAAACTCTATTATACGAGGGTGGTCTGAAAAGTTTCCGACCCAACAAAGATACAAGACATTTTTTCTTGAAATTTATTTTTATTTTTCTACATAGTCTACTTGTTTAAATCTACACACTTCTCCCAGCGATGCTTCCATCTTTTAAGCCCGTCCAAGTAGTAATCGGCGTCTTTCTTTGCAAAATAATTGTTTACGAAGGTGATGGCCTCCTCATTTGTCAAAAAACCTCTGTGCTCTGAGCGGAACTTTTAGCTTAGGAAACAGGAAAAAGTTGGTTTGGGCTAGATCTGGTGAGTAAGGATGGTGATCAACCAGTTCAAACCATAATTTTGACCAAGGGTGTTAGACGACGCATTGTCTTAGTGAAGCAACCTGTCTTTCCTGCAAATCTGGTGGTTTTTTTTCACAATTTCTGCATTCAGCTTGTCAAATAATGATGTGTAGTATGCTCCAATAATAGCTATCCTAACTATCCCAAAAAATAGTCGCCATCACTTCCCAGCCAAAAAAAACAGTTCACGTTTTTTTTTGCCGATTCCCCCTTCACATTCCACTGTTTTGACTATATTTTTGTTTCTGGGGTATAATGCTGTGTCCAAATCGGTGCCGCAAATCTGATTAATTTCCCATGAACTGCGACAACAGAGCGATGGAAAAGTTCACATGAAAACGTTTTTGGCTAACGTGAGCAAACGCGGCACTCAACGCGCAGACAGCTTTCTCATACCTAATTCTTAATAGAATATGTAAAAAACACGTTCTTTTGACATATTCATAGCCTCTACTATCCATCACACTATAATTCGACGGTACAGATGCTGCAATGTTAGTGAATACTTTCAAAAGATGCGCAAACACATTCTCTAATAGTTATTCGACAAGTTCTGCTCGGAAACTTTTCAGACTACCATCGTAACCATATTAGTGAAGTGACAAAATTACAATTCATTAATGAATGACCAATGTTCTAGGTTTTACAGACTTGTAATTTTATATTACAAGTAAATTCATTTGTATTGAATTTGTAAAGAATTCAGAATCAGTTATGGAGTAAATTTCATTTAATCATATATTTGGATAATTCGAGAAATCTTTGAGCTTTTGTTGAATATAACTTCACAATGAAATAAAGTTTTTATGTGAATCATTTGCTTTAAACTTGCTTGAATGAATTAAAGAAATAATATTGGACCCAAACGGTTACCTTGTGGACTTCCTGATTTGATGTCCACAAAAGCTAAATTAAATATTCTTCTCTATTAAACATGGAAGAATTTACCCATTCAATATCATTCAATTCACAAAATGTTGAAATGAAAAGCAGAAGCAAATAAATTTCTGGAAAGAATATTGTTACGAAATTAAGGCTTTCGAGTTCGGTAAGTCGTAAAGGATTTTGCAAATAAAAAACAGCACAAGTTTATCAATTTACAATTAAAAACTTTAATTAATATTATAAGCAAAGAAATAACAACAGTTGACAATTTTATACTGGAAAACTTTTCAATGCATACAAAAAGACTTATATTACTTGTACTACTATTCAGTTAGCTGGCACCTCTACCTTTTTGTCAGTACTGTTTGAACTTGACTGATTGAATTCTAAGCAGTGAATGTATATCTCTGCGGTGAACGCCAGTCCCTATTTTTAGACGAGTATGTGCATTGCGATTCGTATTCCATTATCTGCGCTATTAAATGTTCTTGCAAAATCGAAATAAAATGTATTATAAATTCCATATCAAGCGGAATTACAGTCCGGTTGCTACGCTGCGTTCGTATCTAGAACATTACGTCTTAAGAATAAGATAAACTCCAATTGTATCCAATTCTATATGGTTCACTCAACCTGTCGTCTATGGGACTGCATATTATTGCATATTAATCATGAATTTTGATTTGAATCACAAAATCATACTCCATCATTGGACATAGCATCAAATTAGGTAAAAGATACTTTATTCTCGCATATGGATTACTTACCTATATCAGGCACAGTGTTCTTATTAACCCTAAGTAAAATTAATTGAATCAGTTTGGTGTTGATTTACTAGATTCACTTTGCAGTTGTCAACCATGTTACGCTTTGGCTCTAAGGGACTAGCTGTCGATAAGTCCGATAGAACAAACAACGTATTTGCTTAGCAGCTTTGCTGTGAGCCAATTCTGTGTACGTATTTATTTGTTTGTGTTTGCTTTTAAGAAGACTTATTAATTGTATTACAATTGATTGAGTTCGATTTGTATTTCAGTAATAAGTCAACTGAATTGAAGGAGTTCGAGTGTTGTGAACTATAAAGTCATAATGATTAGACGAAACTTTTGTTTACTTAAAGCGCAAAGTCTTCCCGTTTGAAGATGACCACGAAAGTTATATGTTTTATAATAACAAAAAAAGCAAGCGTACTATATATATGATCCGGAGTATAGATTTAAAACCACGCTGACTATATAATCAACTCTCTACTACCTGGCACATCATCGAAAGATAATATGGCTTTAATTCAAAACTGAAATCTAAATTATAATTAGTTTGGCAACAAACAAAGCCAACCATAAAACCCGTAATTCTCTAACTAAGCCAACAAAAATTAATTATAATTCAGATGCACCTGATAGGATGTGATCTTAGAAGCAGCTTATGGGGAAAGGACACCACGAGTCAGAAATAGCAGAGCTTCCTCGTCAAAGACCAACTTTCAGTTAAAACGTCAACGAGCTCCGTGGCATCTTTCTCCCCAAAACTTTCCGGATTATGAGCATAACTATAGAAGATGTTGGCAGCTGAAACCTGCAAATGTTGACCACGTAAATAGCCGACCAAGATGAAACTTTGTTCAATAAGTGTTGAGAAGCGCGAATTATGCCGAGACGCGCGCTCATTTCACTATCAAACGGCATGGTGTGAATGGATGGACACGCAACCATAACACGTATCTCAAGACGATGAATTCTCACGAATTTCCATTTATCTTGTTCAAATATCTCTTCATTGGCGTTGAAAGGAAAACTTTTCATCTCAGCACTGCTTTAACGGTGTCATCAGGCTGAAAGCGAGGTAGAAATTTCGTTAAATTTTTAATCGCAGTGAAAAATCGCTTCTTTAGTTTCCTTCTTAGGACTTTATTCTTTTCATCTGTTATGTCTGCAGGCGATTCGCATCCAAGAATTACGCCTCAGTGTGTACACGTGTGTGTGTGTGTGTGTATTTGCTTTTATCAAAGGATCAGTGTCGGCGTACGGTAATAGATTTTCAATTCAAATTGAAAAACCAAAGACATTGATGGCAATGAGGAAAGAAAATTAAAAGCCTCAAGATTGCTAATTGTTCAAGGTATTCAAATAATGTATGGAATACCTGATTTCCATTTATCCTTTTTGATAGAGAAGACAACGTAGAAAGGCCTGATGGCCTCTGAATTGTAGTGGGTGTTTCTTGCATTTCATTCTGTTCATTCATCTTCTTTGCTTGACTTGTCCACCAGAGAACGACAAATCTTTCTCATTCCAATTATTAGTGTTTGAACTATTCCGAGAATGTTCTATGGATTTTAATATTACACTGCTGCTAACTATTGAGTAAAATAATAGAATCAATTTTTTAAATTTATTTTAATTAGTGAGTTAGTTGTTTGTTAGAGGAACGTAAGGACAGCGTCATTGTTCACTTCTTCATATTGAGAGTACGAACATTTTGGAGCAACATAGTGGTTTTATGCATTTGTAGGAATATAATTGAGCAACGCAATGAGCAACTGCATTCTTCGATGCTTGAAAATATACAGAGGATAACTCAACAAATCAAGGATATACTGGCACACTTAATAACACAAAGAACAAGAAATGCAAAGTGGAAAAGATGAAGGCCTAGTACTATCTTACTATGAAATACACCAACTCTAATTAGAAACCTAGTCATCGTCACCGCATATACGCCTACGTACCTACGTTCGCAGCCGCAGGCAACTAGAACAAGAAAACGGTCTGATTGACCCCAATTGATGTTGGTTTGCTGATGGCTTCCTGCATGTAACGAGCAAAGCACAATAATCATTCCGATGAAACCTCATTGTCATGATGGCTACTTGGGAACGACTGGTGAGCAATCGAGTCAATAATTCATTTCATTTTATCATCATCTTCTAAGTGAACATGGGTCTTCTTTGTAGTGAGGCTATTCTAATTGGTTAACGAATAGCAACAAAATAGAATTTTGTAAATTCATTGTTGGTAGTGTTATACTAACGTTCCAAGTACTTAAAAAAATTAAGAAATTTGAAGATTACTTTGACGTTTCACATACTAAACTATTAAAATTCCTAATGAAATTATTTAACGTTCTGCTTACTTCACTTCAAAGATGTTATAAAATTGTATCAGATATAAGCTGGTTTGCCTAAATTCCCTATTATTTCAAACCTACAAAAAAATAACTGCATTTCATTGCATTGCCTGAACAACTATGTGTTCTGTGATTTTAACCTTTTAAATGTCATCTAAAAATTTAAATTTAGTGTTTTATTTTCTTTTTTGAATACAAATTTTTATTGGAACTGGGAAATTGAAAAACCCTTTATAATAAACTATGCACTTCGTATCATGTTATCACTTTGTCTGTGGCGAACGATAAATCCTCAGTTGTTTTGACGTTTTTTGGATGCTAATACCACAATTCAGACACAGTTGTATTAAGTAATTGCAGCGCATGGTTTGACATTAGTTTTGCATACTCGCATATACGAAATCTTGCTCGATAATTTCAGTACCACGGTGAATTCAACCGACTGCAACAATCAGCATTTGAAGTTATCGAGCTTGTACTCGAGTATTGTACCTAATTTTTCTCATCCTATATCAGCCAGCACTATTAAAAGTAACAACCATTTCGTTATTTTCCACCTATTCGATAGAAATTCCAATCTCCGCAATAACCAATAACATTGGACCTTGGCGTTAAACGAACTACTATGGCTGTTTCTATAGCAGAGTCATCATCATCAGAAACGCAATGTTATTCCCCAGATAACGGTGGAGCAGAGTTGATCATCACGCCTTTCTCGTCCTCCGGGCAATAAATGTCTGTGCCGATGTGGTAGGAAGCTGCCAACCATAAATTTCGATTGAACAAAACGGCTCTGCTATGATTTATGCTCAAAATTAAAGTGAAGTGGCTCGTCTGTCTCCCCCTGATGCCTGACAGACACAATATTCATTACATAGAGATTTTCGGCCTTTACCCGTTTGGCGACTATGCTTGACCGTGTACACCGTGGAACATGGATAATCTCAGTTCTCTCAAATATAACCTTCTACCCAAGGGCAAATGCAGCACTTATCTAGCATTGATGGAATTGAGTGGTGAAGCTGTCTATGGAGTGAGAGAGCAATTCCATTGCACTCAGTTTTAATAATTCCATTCTGTAATATGAGCGGCGCTGGGCAGCTTTTAAAAACGAAAAAAATTCTTAAAACGCGACCATATAATCTGCAGGCAGACGCGGCACACTAAATAGTTACGATGGTCGCGTCTACCCGACGCTTTGGCCATCATATTTTGACCAAATTGCTTGGAAGGATGATAAATCTAATTTGTCGTCTGTTGGGGAAAACATCGTACAGGAGTTTTATTCTTACTCGTATGTGGCATAGCGTCCGCCTCTCCCTTAATTAACTCACTTTAGCTTATACCTCAGTACGGCTGGTAATTAAAATTTATATTTTTACCGTTTTTTTTAATTCGCCAGAGGACCAGTAGCTTGATCACACTGTTCGACACAGCCGCAATCTACACCTTAGTTAAATCAAAGAGAAAGTAGCCCAAGGGGGTTGAAATATGGTAATACAGTTTCATTGTCAACCTTGTGTAGTGTAAAAAGCCTTTCATTCTTTTTTATCGCTACTGAACCTTTTCTTGGCATAAATTTATCTGAAATCTCCATACAAACTAATATTTAAAATTATTGCCTGCCAGGCCTGATTTTGACGTCAAGAGCACCCTGACTGACCACTAGTGATGATCGATATTGGTCTTGGTATTGCAGTAAATGCAAGACAGGAAAATCAACTTTTGGCCATAATTCGAGAACGGAAAGAGACTTCGGCCTCGAATTTTGGCGTACAAGTAGCCCTATTTTAATTTGCCAGTTTTTTTTTACACCAAAAGGACTGAGTAATATTTTTGCGAATAAGGATTTAAAATCTAAAAGAATCGCAAAATTTGGTCGAATCTCCCACTACAGCGTGGGCACCACAATTATCTCATGAGTACGCCATTTTTATACCACTCGGGTCTTGGGGAGATGTATGAAAGTCTTTTTTTGAATCGTTGTTAAATCCAACCTGTAGCGTTTAAATACGAGATCAGTTCGAAGATTCTGTACTCACAAAGCTCAGTTCAGGTCGACAGAGAATGGTCTGCTCAGGATGCGGAATTTGGATCCTGCCGGTTATTTGAAAAAAGAGTTTATATTTCATTCGCAACAACGACAAACTGTTTAACTTTTTCATTATCTATTGTTGATCTCTTTCCTCTTATTATTCATCTTCTTAAGTATATAAGTGTACGCAATGATTTGAGCTAATAAATATAAGTATAAACTGTGACATAAGCATGACAAACTACTGATATATGTTAATAATAAAGTAGGAATTGACTGCAGGACATAGTAGAGAAGAGGGATAGAGTGAAAACACAATAAAGTACAGTAAAGGAAAGTAAGGAAACGAAGATATAGTCTGAAGAATTCATGAGGAATTATTGCAAATTGTAATGATCGTAGATAGACCTTTTCAAGCGCGACGTGTTTAATACTAATTTCAAAAGAAAGGCGGCAAAGAATTCCTCAGGCGGATGGTATGAATGAGGAAGCTCCTTGAGAAGATAGGAAATTTATATTTCGGTATAATAATCGTGCTATTCCTAGAGCATCGAGTGAAGCGCAATTTATTGTACAAGTAGGCCGGGGTACGCGATGCAATGATATTGTGTAGGAAAATAAAATACAGTTTCTTACATCTACGAGCCGTCTCAATGAGTAACCGAAAACGTTTTTGAACAAGGCTGAGGTGTGATCGTATCTACGATGTTTATACACGTATCATATTACAGCTTATGTTCTGAGTAGGAGTTAAGCTTGCTTTAGATTACATCTACAAAGAGAATATTAGGTCTAGTTTCCAATGGTGTTAAATCACTGGTTAGTCACAACTTGCGCAATGTACAATATATGCGACTGACGGTGAAGGTAATTAATTAAGATCGACATTTTTTTTATCCCCAGAATGGTAACACAGTTAGAAAAACTTAGTCGGGAGTCAGGCAAATGAAATAAAATTGCAATAATCTGCGACTTCATAGGATTTAATTTTAAACCAAAATAAAAAGACCATTCGGTACTGGCTTCCAAATCTTCAATTAAACGATAAACCAGATCTTCTATAATATAAATTTTAACGTCATCAGCATAAAGGTGAAAGTCTTAGTTTTTAAGAACACCTCTGTTAAGTCGTTTATATAAATTCAGAATAGAACCGGTCCTAAAATAGAGCCTTGTGGACTCAACGTAGCCCTATGAAGAGTGAGAATCCCTGATACCTATTTGAGTGATAGTCTTTTAAGAGCCTAACAGAGTTATCTCAAAAACCAAAGAGATGTCTACGTTTATTACAAAGAGTATATTTAGTGTGAAAGGCCTTAGAGAAATCCAACAAACAAAGAATAGTAACATGATAATCGTCAAACGAGTTTGTAATGTAATCCATCACTTCTACCGTTGCTGTTTTACAACTTTGCTAACTTACCTCGATGTATTTCGAATAACTCTTAACCAGACTTTTAGCCTTCCTGGTCACATATTTGGACTCCTTACCACAGATATTGGAATCTTGTGTTGTAAGAATGTAACAATATCATTTTTTTTGTTTAATTGGACAATGAGAGTGTCGACGTATGAATATTCCAGTCCGAAATCTATTTTTTATTGTATCCTTTTTTCCCTTTTAATAGCCAGTTTCAGCCCTAAAAACTCATAATCTTTTTCTGACTACAGCCAAGGATAAAGTCTCTAGCAGGCTAAGTCCTCATTCCAGCAAGGACTCAGTCATTTTTACTCTTTTAAGTGATAATACGCCTCTAGTTCTAAACTAAAAGATTTCGTGTTTAGTACAATTTCACACAAGCTTAGAGAGTTATTGTAATAGCTTTGAAACTTTGCAGAATTAAATTCTTTACTTCATATTTTTTCATTGGAAGTTTTTCATTTTCTTTTCTCTTTTTGTGATGTTTCCCTGCCTAGATGTTGCGGGCCTGGGCACGCATCCAGTGGTTCCGTTGATAAAATCTAACTTAATTTTTGCAGTAAATCATTAAAAATTGCTTCGACAAATGCCGATGAATTTCTCTTTAACTAAAGGACGCTTCGCATCCTTAAAATTCTCAAAATTACTTCCAAGGTCCCTGAACAGCGGCGACATTTGTTCCCCCTATGTTATTGTTTAAGCAATTTAAGTGCACTCTCCCTAATTCACACCGTTTTGTTAAAGGACGTCGCAAGTGCTGTCGCGTCGCCCCAAATGTGCGAACATGAAAATCGTTTCAATATAATTGAAGTGAAATTTCGAAGGGGAAACAGAATGCAAATGTGTTCGTCATTCCTTACATTTAGCCGATGAATAAGAACCCTTGGAATTGGGGAAACGATGTTTTTTTTTTAAATCTAAAAATTAAACTACTATCGTTTTAAAAGTTTTGTAAAATTTCACTACGGTGGTAATTAAAAGAAATTCAATATAAAATGTTTACAACTTTCTGTAGCAAAGGTCGAATGTAGTCGTCAGAGCCATCGTTCGTCGTAATGGGTAAATTCGGAGTAACGGAGTTTTCACAGGCCCTAAGGGTTCAATGTATTTAGATCGTAACGAAAAAAAATTAAATTTCGGGCTCTCCAAGTTTAATTAAATATTTATTCTTTACTAGTGTCAATACCTGTCGTTTCCCGGCTGTCTCATCCTACTGACCCCAGCCTTACGGACCACCCGATCAATAACCTTCCGGCCATCTCAGCGAACTTGGATATCAAAACACCAATTCCCCTAGCACCATTCTATTCATTTCAGCTATCCTGAAAACTATGTGTTTGACACTCCAGCCCCGAAAGATGTTACCACCCACTACATGTTCACTACTGGTTCACTTAATTAGACGAACCTAAATGTTTTCTGTAAATCTCATTTTTTTTAATAGAGATTCATTAGCTCTCTTTCCTGTATGTCTGTCTGGGCGGGTGGAACTTTGTAATTGATTTTAAACTAACTTCCCATTGAGCTAGAGACTTGAAACTTTAAACATAGCTCAGAACTAGATGAACATTTACAAATCACAAAAAAAGACAACAATCGCGTAGATCTGTGCGTTGCGTAAAGCACGACATTTCGTATCAATGCAGAAGCGTAAGTCGATCGGAGTACAAATTAAGTAGATCGTTAGTCTGGAAATGCGTGGATCAGCATATTTCGTAGGCCTGGACGATGTTAGCGATGCAAAAGCTATGTTGTGCCGAACGTAACTGGAGTTAGCAGGGTGTCTGGACGAGAAGGAAAATTTGCATTCCCGTTATAGTGTCATTCTAATAGGGGAAGAACACATGACAAAGTGCAGCAAAAACCGGTAAATTTGGATCTTCAATTAAAAGTTAGTGCAACCACTTTTTTATGGCGATCTGCCATATTAGTATAAAAATATTCAGTCCAAGTAATCAATATAAAAATAGCTCGGCTCTAGGACCTAACTGTAATGGAAAAAAACTCCTTCTTCTATACGATGAATCAGTCCACATTCTACAAGTATCCGAAAAACAGACGGATATTTCGTTTCAAATGCACAAAGGGTTAAAAAACGAATGACCCTACAGGTATCAGTCAGTTGAGTTACCCCTCTTTGAAGCGTTACGCGCTACGACAACACAAAAACTTTCGCTGCAAAATGTCAATATTTACAAAACTTCAGGCAAATCCAATTTGAGTTTTTTTGGCGCAACTCAGGTTGTGCACCCTTTTGCAAGCACCCGCTTCCACGCGCGCTAGATTGGCTTACATTTCTCATGACAGCCAAATTAGTTAAAAGTTAATTGCAACGGTTGTGTTGTGTCTCAAAGGGCTTTGCTTCAGCGAACCAATGCTGCTGCAGGCAACGCAATTGATTACATTGAATGCAAAATGTAGATATTTCGGACCTCGTGTATATGCGAATGATGTTAGCAACATTCCCATGAGGTGTTTGTAAAACGTAAACAATTTGTTTATCCCTATTATCCGGCTCTGCAACAGTCGTATACCGGTACACACACACACAGAGGAAAATATGCAAATACAAACTGAATTAAATTAATAATTACACAAATACGAGTATAAGCAGAGACTCCTCTCTAATAACTCTACATGTGACTTCTCCATGTAATTAATTGAATTGAATTTAATTCTCTTTGTCCTCTGAGCAGATTGTGATAGAGATCCACCAACACGCTACGTAGCACCGGCTATCTAATAATTTAATTATCTAATTCACCATTCAGGTGAAAATGGCAATATTCATCGCTTGCTTACGACGGCTAAAAATGTCCTGTGAATTAGCGCGTTATAAACGAATGTAATTGAAATGTATCTATTGCTCTAACAGTTTCATTTACTGTTTGCAAAGTGCGTAGATGGGCAAATAATGCAATCGTGCGAGTGTGTTCGTGATATCAACAATTATTCCTTGCTGGTTGATGGTTGTTATTTTAGGTGTTTTATGCAATGGAATTATTACTAATTATTGATAGATGCACTTTATTTATCTCATACGAAATAAAGTGAGTTCTTTAGTTCTTTAGAAACAAAATTTGCTCTTAATTATGCTTGGTTATCAATGTATGTATGCGTTTATCCTTATCAGAACCATGGTAGAACAAACGAAAATCACGGAAAACATAGGAGATGATAGCATAACTACCTAGATTTTTTATATGCAGGAATACACTCTGCACTAACGCGGCTATTAGTGTTTGATGAATTGCCAATAAAACTGAACAAGAGAGGACTCAAAGCAACGCCGATAATCGAGAGGCTTTATATTTACCCAAACAAATTACGCATTAATACCATTCAATAAAAGGAGAATAATAAACAGTCCAACCATAAAGACAACAGAAACAGAAGTATATCTCCAAGTGAATGTGAAATATCTAGGGGTTAGCTTAGATAGAAAAATCATGTGGGATCAAGATCGTTAAAGCTAAAAAGACCAAAAAAGTTAAAAATATAATCCATACTATCCATACTTCTATACTTCCATACTAATATTCTAAATGTAAAAGTTACCTTGTTTTTAAAAATGTTCGTAATATTGCGGGGATGATTATAGGAACCTGGAAAATTGGATAATTCGGGAGAATCCGGAAAAACTGAAAAAAATGCCGTTTTCCATGGGAATTATGCATGAATTCGCGACCGGAGGTAATAGGTTGCAATTTTGGGCCAATGGCGGGTACTTGGAACTCGGGATAAATGGTGTGTGGTTGTTTCAAGGGGGGAGGGGCGCTCAGTTTGATTGGGTCAGTAGGGTGTGAGGGGCATCCAGACAACGCCTGTTATTTTAGTTTTTGGTGGCTCTAAGCAGTGTCTTGAGGGTGGTTGTCGGCGGGTCGCGGGTAACGACGAGGCTAACAACTAATATAATATATATATTAATATATCGAATATATAATTATAACTACATGTATATAACTCAAAGAAGATAACCATAAAGGACACTTGAGGATCCTAGAAAACGTAAAAGCCGAAAAGGAATTTAGCAAATCCACTGACCAACCAAATCGACAATTACCTTCATACGCAAATCTCTTTTCCTAAAAGGGAACTGGAATAAAAACCCAAAATAGCTCAGATATGATTCTCAAAAATGGTTCACAGAAGGGTAGAAGCCTAATAAGGAAGTGCAAGAGGGAATAGTTGGTCCAAGATACCACAAATATATTCTTCTCTATAAAGACTCCACGTTCTTAAAAGCTAAACTTTGTTATATAATCTATATTCTATATTTACTCTATACCAAAGGCTGTTATAAATATGTTTATATCTGTTTCTAAGTTGTGTTGTTATTTTAATATCATCAGTTATATTTAAATACGTTTGAAGTAATATTACTTCGTTCGAATTCAAGTCCTCTTGAATATTCACTAGCTCTGGCTATTACGCCTTCAGCTTCAGCTTTAACCTTTGTCAGCTGCCTGCACCCAAGGTGGAATTTCAATGCTACTTGAGTGGAAAAGGAGAGCCAAAAGTGTTTAAGGCTACTCCAGCCCAATAAAACCTCGACTAGAACTGTATTCCTGGTGGGACTTCAAGATAAGGATAGTGGAGAGAACTTCCCAGTGCTTAAGGCTACTAGAGCCCAATAAATCCTCTAATTCTTCTTCTATCACGACCTAAGTCAAAGACCGATATATTCAAGAATTAATTTTATTACGATCAGTACAATGTTTTTAGAGGGTAAACGACCGAAAGCGTTTACCGATCAGCACTCGCTTGCCTATGATGCCTCGTAAGCATATTTTGTATCATAAGCAGCCGACCGCTGGTCGCACCCTCAGTAAGCTGTAATTGTTTCACATGTTAATGCCCGCAGGCACAGAGCGTGCAAACAAAGTTATGCGACACTTTTGTTTTTCGGTTCCTATGCAGAGAGCATTTGCGAGGAATGCAATTAATTGAGATTTATTGAATCAAGAATTCAGTCAGACCTGTATGTCACTGGTTACAAGCTCACTGGAACTACTTGTGCAATTTCTATTGATTACAATTTGGTTTTTGTTAGTACAATGTATTGCTATTAATTTTTTGTTTACATTTGGATATATGGTGTATGCACTGGTACACTGTATTGCCTTTATTGCTATGGCTAATCTTATTTTTTGGCATGGCTTTACTTTGGATGGGTATGTGTGTATATGATTTTATTTAACAATTTAGATACGGGATAATGTAACAAGGCACTTAATAAATATGAATTTAGATCAAAAACGAAACGAAAAAGTCCAGAAAACCAAGCCAAAAATGGTGCCAACATTGACAACGATATAGCCTACCTGCTTTCGACTACTGCCTGGATAGCAGGACTTTTTTATTTACTCAATAATCAAGTACTATGAATCCTATACGGAACACTAACAGGACACTACACCTGCAACTTCCATCGTCACAAAATGGTAATGAGCAGCGATAAAACCTGCAGACACTACTACGAAGAAGAGCAGACAAAGAAGAGAAATCCATAAGGCACCTCCAAGAGAAGACAATGAGACACCTCCAAGCAGAATGCCGAGCCAATTCATCAGCGTATTGTATATGTTTATTCTAAAGTTATATTGATCAAGCGTCAAAATGCCTATTTTCCCTGATTTATTTTGGGCGGCATTTTTCGTGCAAGTACGCAACTGTACTGTTCAACTGAATTAAGAAAGGGAGGCGACTTGATAACAACAATTCATTAGCTTGCAGTGAGAAATTGTTCTTTTTATCTTTCTTGACTTTAAAGGTTAAGAATACATTTGGGAGCCACTATAGCAAGAAAAGGCAATCAAAAGCTGCGTCACAAAATGAAGAAAATTAAACTGATTTAAGCATCTGAAACATACGAAGGTATCTGTAAACCCTCAATGAATATATGCTCCACTCATACGTTCAAACATTACGCAGGGATAACAATAATTCATTTCATTTCCTTACTGCGCTCCCATCCGGTTCGAATAGTCAGCCTCATGCACTGATGTCGATACTCTGTTCTTGTTATGTTGTCATTTCTGCGATTTCCCATAATTCACTGAAACATGCAATAGGATTTCCAAAATTGCAAATGTTCCCGTTTGCCACTGCTGTTGTGGGGTATGTTCCGGTATGGTGCAGTATACTGTTACGTTACGTTCCACGTTTCCATAGCTCGATGGACGCGGTGCTAATAGTCTTGTTCTCCTTCGAACTGTGTGAAATATACAATTTGATGAGATTCGGGTGTAATTTCCTGATCCTTTTTCAATTTAGGAGTAGACACCAGTGGATGCCGCTTCCGAATTCCAGAGATGCAAAATGGCAGGCAGACGACCGCCGTACAGTCACTAAGACAGATATCTGGACAGTCAGGCGACCCTAGCCAGACACGAAATTAAATTCAACAAGGTTTATGTTCCACTGTATGGTAAATTGGTGCGTAGTATCCCACTGCGCGAACAAGCAACGGCACCACACTACGAGCGACGGCCGGCTGAAGTGCGCCGCGACTGTGGTAACTCTAACTGACGACAATGGACCGGGAGGAGATTGGAGGGAAACAGACCTACCCTCTGGCATGAATCACAACATGAATAACTTGAAGGATTTTCGCTCAAAAGAGATGCGATTCTGCATGCGAATGAAGGCATTAGTGTCAGGGAGCAAGTCCTCGCACTCGTCGTCCTAGAGCAGTTGAGTATGTTGAGCATACGTACTATGTTTGCTTGAGCGGAAATAAAGTCCAGACAATTGTTCCGCCACCGCTGTTTCGACGAAATGCAATGCAGAAAATGAGTGAATCGCCTGCGCTGCATTAATCTCGGCATAATATTCGCAAGAAGGGAGTTCATCGTCAGTTGAGCGTGCGTTGCTCTGCGGTCGCATTATCATTTTCATTTTGTGCAGATTCACGACAGCGTAAAACCCAATTTTGATTTGTTACCGTTTTGTTTTCTATACGTTTAGCGGGTGCCATCGAGTGCTCGCTTTGCTTCTTAAGGGTGATCACAGTGCACAATGCGCAATGCGTTTGCGTAGATAGATAATTGGATTTTTCAGTTTTCCATACAGCTCCAGATAAGACAACATATCTGGCTTGGGTAGGGGTTGTTTGAAATACACACACATGTGTACATATCATCCTCACTCGTCGTTTTGTCATCCCTTTGTGTCGTTCGCGAAATTATGAAAAGGATCATAATTCCACCCAGGCTGAATGCGCCACATTCATTGTTATATGCGAAATCAAAATGAGGCCTGCTCTCTATAGATAGAGTCTTCCACAAGGGAATAATAAATCGGATCTGAGATAATTAGTGAAATTGTACATGAATATGAAATTTGCCTTTGTCGGAGTTTTTAAGAGATTTCCCAGAAGAGCCGTTAGTAGCTGTTTGCATTTCTTATTTTTTAGTCTTAGTTGCTTCTTACGGGAATAAAATTCATTAAAAAATATCATGCCATATGTCCTCAGATTAACAAATGAATTTATTAACAGTCCTAGTTCCAAGTGTCAACGTTCAGAGATAAAATTGCCAACTTAAATTTAAAAATAAAAGTAATAACAAATTAACAGAGATCATGCTAACTCACAATAGTGCAAGAATTTTGCTTGGAAATCCAGAGTGAGTGTTAAAATGCATTGTAGTGGTAAATGCGTGTGGGTTAGTGCGCACACGAAATATTCATCCAATTCCAGATATAGCTGGACAGAAGATAAAAAATTTGATAAGTGAAAATAAGATCATTCGACCGATTCAATTATTCTTGATGCCTATGCCCTGAAAAAAACACAAACACATCGAAAAAAACACATGTGTATTATACTTCATACACCATATAAGTGTGCGAAAGTCTCGACTCTCACTCTCGTTTTCCAAATAAAATCCTTGTTGTAAATTCTTGACTTCCTTTCATCGATATTCGGTTACATTGCATTAATAGAAAACAATAAAATTATTTATACTACAAAGTGGCAACAAAAACCTTACAAAATAATTGCTGATATGCCCTGATCCTTTTTCTGAAAAAAGACCGACATTGTTTTTCGGTCGCCACGTGCCGCACAATTTTGTGAGTTCGCCAATTAAAATGTTATCGGTTCCTTTCTTTTCAATATAAAAGGATAACATCAAGCGACTGCCTTTCCCAGCGGATATCCATTTGCGATGTGTTCGCTTCAGGAAGATCCTTTTTCAATTTGAGTAACGTACTGTGACCCATTCAACCGATTATCATGCACACAATTGTTGGCAAATCGCTTACTTCTTTTAGTTGCATTCGGATGGTGGTTATGGAATATCAATACAACTCAAAGCGAGCTTCCACCAATCGCTGCTACTTGCCTGCAAATTTCGAACAATATCCAGTAATTGATGGTCGAAGGATGGTTAAATATTCAGGTTGGGGGAAGGGGGACTTTGGCAACTGCTTACTGCCATTAAAACTTGTTGAACATTTGTGCGTCAGAATGGAGATATATGCGTGTGTATCGAATAGAACGACTCTGCAGTTAAAGTAGCTGCGAGCAAAACCAATACAAGACACATTTTTTTTGGGCTCATGCTTCGCATATTCATTCGAGATAAAGCGAAAGTTTGAATTTGAAGTATCTACGAGATAACTACCGTTATTATTGATCTGAGATTTTCCGCTCGAACCGTAGCATCATCATTTCCTTGGTTACGGAGTATTTCGAGGGTTTCCTGCTCCTTAATTCCTCCTTAATTCGCTCTATTACATTTGATTAGTTTTTGTTGTTGGGACTATAGTGCAAGTGCTGAGGCTGACCCTTTGTTTGGCTGCGCGTGTGTGCTTGTGCATGCGGTGTATTTGACGTATAAATTATTTCCCGTACACCAATTAGATACTATGGATAACTTATTGAAGAGCAATTTTTATAATCAGGGGTGAGTTTTAAGGGTTGTAGCATTGTATAATATAAATCTGCAAAGCTGTCCTGTTTTTTGTCCGAGAAAATGTGTGTGTTCTGGTAGATATACAAACCAAGTAAAAAAGAAACGTCAAACGGTCGAAAGATCGCATTTTTTTTTGGTTTTGAACCTAAAATTCGATTATTTGAACAATACGTCGCAGACCTAAATAAAAAGACGGCATTAAGCTTAAAGTGGGATATAAAAAATTTCTCTATTTTTCAATAAGCCGAAAAATGTTATCCTCACTACGCTCTAGAAGTAGCAATTCTCCTCTGTATTTGGCTCTACAACCGGGGTCCGGTACTGGCCTCCCGCAAAAAGTCTCTCCACCGGTCCCGATTTTGAGCCGATGTTATCCAGTTTTGCGTCCTGGTCTACGCCATCCTTCCAGCGTAGGCTTGGCCGCCCTCGCTGTCGTGTTCCATAAATCCTACCGCAAAGGACTTTCCAAGCAGGAACCTCTTCGCTCATACGATCTAGGTGTCCTGCCAACCGGAGCCTACCGAGCTTATTTCTTTTCACGATGTTGACATCCCCTTAACACTCGTAGATCTCATCGTTATAGAGTCCCCGGAATCGTCCTTCTTCACAGACGGGGCCAACAATTCTCCGTAAGACTTTTCTCTCGAACGCGGCTAAGAGAGCAGAATGCTTTTTGCTAAGCACCCAAGTCTCGGATCCATATGTATGTACTGGTATGACCATTGTCTTATATATCAGCAGCTTGGATGTTTTGGTTAAGTTCCGTCCTTCATCTTGGATCCGTCAGTGAATATTGTTGCGTCATATTGCCTCGCTACTGACCCATTCTTCCAGTTTCCCCTGGTATTAAAATCAACGCTGAACGAGGAATTGAAGCCAAATTTAGGGATGCAGTAATCAGTAGATGATGGTATCATGCCTTCAGGTACTGTCTCCAGTATATTCCAGAGTCTATAGGGTCTAGTAGCAAACCACCCAGATTCTCTGAGTCTTACTGTACTGCACGATGGGCTTGATAGTGAACCGGATACTTTTACTTGGCTTATAACATTGGTCATGGTCAACCTGCATATTCGTTCGTGTCAGTTCATTTGTGATGACGAACCCTCTAATGGCTATATAAAGTTCTACTCTGGATATGCTAACATAGGCGGCTTTAAAGTCTAAAAAAGGATGTTATGGTTAGTTTTGAAACTGTAGACATTCTTCCATCAACTGCCTAATGGTGTAAATCTAATCAGTTTTTGATTTGCTTGTGATAAAGCCACACTGGTATGGACCTATGATGACTTTAGCGTTTGGGTCTATCCTGTCTTGAAGGACAAGTGAGAAAATCGTATACGCTGTACTCAACAACGGTACCAAAAAGATAGTGGTCCGAGTCGACGTTGGCAGCTCGAAACGTTCGTACCGTCATAATGTTCGGGTTGTGGCGGCGCTCTATCAGCACGTGGTCTCTCTGGTTGCGAGTGGCTCCATCAGGAGATACCCAGTTGGCTTTGTGGATATTTTTACGCACAAATCTTGTAGTCGCAACGACCAAATCATTGCTTGCAGCCATCTCTATGACTCTTTGTCCATTGTCATTAGTGCTCTCGTGTAAGCTATGGATTCCAATGTACTGCCTAATCCAGAATGATTTTTATATCATACTTAGGACAGGCATGGAGTTCCCTTTCGACTGATTTAAGGAATTCTTCTTTTTCATCATCTGGGGAATCCACTGTAGGTGCGAGAACATTTATGAGGCTTATGTTCTTATATCTGCCACGCACACGAATTGGTCTCACGCCAATCTTACTTGGAAGGGACTAGCCCGATCATTCAGCTTTTCCTGTATTGGAGGAAAATTACCGGCGGCCACTTGCAATTCTGATGCCTTCGGTGTTGTTTCCCCTATTCTGGTGATGGCTGACCGCCAGCAATTATCGTTATTCAAACCTTATGTTGTACACACCGTCCGTTTTGTGGAGCAATTAATGATTATTCCTAACTGAACCTATGATTGCACTAATCCGACAATTTTTTAGAGATAAATAGACACATATGTACTCATCAAGGATACAAGATCTCTAGTGAGCAATTAATGTTTGCTTTGATAAATCGCTGGAAGTCGAACGATTGCAGATTAACTTGGCCCTAAGCGTATCAATTAGAGTTACAAATTGTTGTGCAGTTTGTAGAGGTCCTTTGTCCTTTATTGATCAATGACTGTAACACTTGTGAATGCAAAGGATCTCAAATTAACAAAGAAGCAAATGTGTTAAAGGATTTTAAGACTGCTTCGTTTTGCCTTTGTTTTTGGTGCAATCAGGAATAGGGAATTTCGAGAAACCCAGGCAATTGAACTGATAGATAGGTTGTAAGCCTTGTATTAAGGCAACTCTGGCAAAAATGCATTAAGTTTACACTAGCAAAAGTGAACAAAAAATGTCCCAAGGTATATAATCAACACTGTTCCCACTGAGCTGAACTGTTGCAAATATGTTTTTCTTTGTCAAAAGTGATGTGCGTTGACGGAGCGTGCTATTATATCTTATATCTCATGAAGGAAATGCTACGAAATAGGAAAATATTTACTTTGTGCTTATAACAGAAATTAAATAATGTGATTAATTTACGTTTTTTTTTTGTTGCTATTTTCAATTGCAGACGTGACGAACATCGAATATGAAAAGGTGATAGCCGAAGCTGGAAAGAACGTCACCATACCATGTCCTGGCGTCACCGAGCATTCCTTAGTCGATACGCTGACATGGAAAACAACATCGACGACGATAGCACAATTTGCCAATAGAATACCATTGTTGCACAGTCCAAGGGTAAGTGTCTACGTGCATGCGTATGTGCCTGTGTAAGTGTGTAGCAGCTAAGCACAAGAATTGAGGTTTCCGAGGTTATTACGAGTCGTTGTCCTTGTATCTGCCGGTGCTGGTTTGTAAATATGGGAGAAACACAAGGTGCAACACCGTCGAATGAGTGCTGGTGCATCCTTTTGGTACTTTTTTGTTTCCTGGGCTCTCTGCTGTGCATTGGTTGCCCATCCTACGAGTGTTTCATTCATTTCCATTCATGGCCGCACACATGCACTGTTGAAAATGTGTGACCGAGAAACACAAGCAGATACTCTATACATACACAAGGATTCAATAGTTTTAATAACATGACCACAAATTTTGACTAAAACCCAATGGAGAGTCCTTCTCTGTAGCTTAATATTCAGTGAGGCGAGCTACCATGTCTGGAAATTTTTGAATTTTGCATCAAGTCAACTTGACACAAACACACAGAAGCACTAGGTGGCCTGCCTGTTAAGAAGGATATTTATTTGCCTGTCACGAACACATTGGTACCGTGGTGCAGAACAGGGCTGCCTTGTGTACCAATATTTTGTCCGTTTTATCATCGACAGACATTTGATAAGCCAAACTGCGACGATACGACGATGGCTATGTCCCCACTCCGAGACGTTGTTAATGAGAACATCTGAAGGTTGTCGGAACGTCACCGATCTAATACTCATTCAATATTTGTATCTCAATCGAGACATTGCGTTGCACCACAGTAGAAATATTGAACTCGGTTCAATGCTGCTTTAATCTGAACTACCTGAATTAAATTAATTGTCCATTTACATGTGTGTGTGTCTAACTTAGGTGCACAGAAATATTTTTCTCTAGCTATATACCATTTTATGTTTATGAGTTCGTAATGCTCGTATCTGGGCCAAACAAATATTTGGCCTGATGTACTTGCAAACGTGCGTAGGTTCATATGGCTGCGTGTCTTCTTCTTCTTCGTTGTTTGCATGACATTGTGCTCAATGTGAGTTGTGAAATTTTAACCAATTTAATAAAGATTTGTGGTCGATCAATTAGGGTTCCGAAACTAGAAAGCATTTGTTCCGTTCTAATTGTAATTTGTACAAATACGTATCAGTTTGTAGGCTTGTCAGATATTCTAAATGAATGCAAATTAGGCGATTGTCCCAAGAATCAATCATTGATTGATCGAAATTACACAACAAGTAAACATCGATTGCAATCCAATTCGTTGGAGAAATCACATATCGAATGTAAAGTGCACACATCAACCGCTGAGGAAGTTTAAGGTAATAGCTACTTAGAAAGAAATCAGTTTCGCTTCAAAAGATCTCATGGAAGTTTACGCAAATACTTCAGAATAGTTGTCTAAGTGCTGCCTTTTTCTCGTCTCCTTCTTCTAGACGCGTTCAAAAAGTTAGTTGCGTTACATGCGTCACATCTTGTGCGTCTGGATCTTAAAAATCTCTTGTCGAAGAAAACAGAGCTTAAAAGTCGATTGCTCCAAGTGTGTGCTGTTTCGTCACGATCTAGTTGTGCACCTACTTTCCAGTATTCTCTCCTGTAAGGCAATGTGATGCACGACGTGCTATTTGCTTTAGCGAGCCAAGTGGGACTTCTTTTGCAAATGGAATGAATCTTAAATGCACACACACACACACATGTGTACATAGCTCGGAATAATATAAAGCGGATACGACAATTTCGCCTTAAAGATAGTTACATACTCGTAGTAGGACAGCAGTAAGCGGCAAAGGAAAATGACGAAGTAGACTACGGACGTCGGATCTAAAACTCTATCAATTATCTAAAGCTCCTTTTGCCAGTTCACATTCACGTGACGACTCCAAAGGAGAAAGTATTTTGTGATTTGTCGTCGTCGAGCACTGTGCCATGATGTGCCGCAACGTACACTAAAGATGCATATCCTCGATTGAAATTACAAAGCATAACATGTCTTATCCTCTCATTCTCATAAAGTCTTTTATGAGTCGAAGAAAACTGCTTTAGCTATTAGTTAAATTAAGGATTCACCTCAGATTATTATTAGTTGTTCGGTTCTTTATTGGCACTTCCGTTTTTGGTTTCGGTCCGGCACTTATGACATTGACTTGAAAGGATATAAAAGAGTTTTACAGCTCAACGCTTAACTTTTTTAAGATGATAATAAATGGACTTGCGACTTTAGTTAAGACATCTTGTTAGTTAGTGACGTTCCACTAGGTTTGATAATTTCAAAACTTAACTTTCTAAAATATATTTTCCATTTTTTCCCCCAGATACAATTGCTGTCGGATAATTTCGGTCTTCAATTTGTGCCGGCGATTTCATCCGACACAGCTGAATACATCTGCCTCGTTAACGACAGACACATACCAGAAGCAGTAGTCGATCTTTTGGTACAGGGTGAGTAATTATGTTCCCCTTTGTTTTTGCGAATTTTCTTGAGTTTTTATTAAAAGGCTTTAATTAAATTTATATCAAATGGAACTTTTATCGATTCAAAAGAAGCAAACATCTCCACAGATAAGACGTACAGATCATATTGTACCAATTAAATGCTGATTTGTAGAAAAGGACCAAATTATATTATTGTATTGGCTAAATAATTACTTAACTTTCGAGATAGCCAAAGCAAAAAAAAACATTACAAGAAATTCAAGTCCAAGTTATCTGGTTGCGTAGATAACAGACATCAGAAGCAGATTCAGAAATAAATTGGACTTTATTTTTTGTGTTCTTCGGCCGTGTCCATGGATACAACGCTATACCTATCTATGTATATATTTATGAGTGTATTATGTTCTCAGTAAAAATGCCATATTAATTTATTTGCCTTTCTCAAGGATAATCAAGAAAGTTCCACTGAATACCATGACGACAATTTGTGTGACGGTTTAATTTTATTTCGCTTTTTGTTTTTCTCTTTTATTCCTTTTCTCTACATGCTATTGCTGCAGATGTGCCAGATCCGCCCGAGAGGCCTTTATTGATAAGTTTTACTTCACGTTCTGTGAATTTATCTTGGGCCCATTCACAGCATCCGAGAAATGCCCCAGTTACGCATTTTATTATTGAAACGAGGTGAGTTCTCTTCAAATGTGAATATGTTATATCATTTAAATATATATATATATATATATCGTGCTGTATATGCTCGTACATATATAGACCTTTCAGTATCTTCTATCGCACGCTCGTATCTGTGGCGAAGTATTTGCATATGCTGCATACTGATGATTAGCTACATAGCCGATGTGCGATGGCATTTCGCCTTCCCATCATACTTTTTTTAATTATTATCATAAAGATATACGTGAGTGGGAGCAAAGCATTTTGGAACTACGAACAGTGATTAGATTTTTCATCAAGCTTTAATGATGATGAACGGTACGTGCGCCGCGATACGCCGGAGGTCACGTCATTTGTTCCACGAAAGCGCAAAGTTTTTCCATAAATTTTCAAACTGAAGTGCGAAGTTTTTTCTTCAGTTAGCCGAATACAGAGATAACGGAATGTGAATATATTTTTAATGCCGTTTTGTGGAGTAGAGGGGCGTTTGTCTATTAACTTACCTCAAATGTTCTAAATTAATGTTCTTGGGTTGAGTAGTGATGAGGACTGCATTGAGAATTGGTGCTGCTGTGAAATGGCATGGTAGTGGATGGATTACTGATAATACATCCATCATCCGTAGGTAAAAGCGTTAGGGAAAAAACGACTGCGGGTTGATTTGAAATGTTCGTAGTTCGCTGAGCTCATTTTATATCAGATAAAAAGATATGTTGTCTTCAGCAATTAGTTACGACTGCAAATAAACTACGGCTAATGCTGGGATTTAAAATTATGACGCTCTATTCTATTGACATGGCGATCAGCCATCGGCAGATATGGGGAATAACACAGAATGCATCAGATTTTCAAGTGTCCGTAACTATATCTGACTGGTGGAAGTGTGATCAAACCTCCACGTGGTGGCCGCCGGGTATTTTGCTCCAATACAGGAAAAGCTGAATGATCAAAGTTAGGTTAGAGTGAGGCCAATAACCTTGCCCGTAATAAAAGTATTAAGGAACCCAAAACAAGCCTGGGATACACTGATGTACGACGACGACTACGGCAACGAAAACGGATAAACGATTTAAGAATTTTCCCGTGGAACGTACGCTCGTCCGTCCACCACAAAAATTTTTTACAAAAATTAGAATATGACACAAATGACAGGGGTTGGGTTTCTAGTCAGCAAAAGAATGAAACCCACCGTTATCGGCTTTAAAGCAATAAATGAACGGCTATGCACCCTTCGCGTGCGGGGCAGATTTAAAACCATTAGCCACATAAACGTTCATTCCCCAGATGATGAAAAAGAAGAATTCTTGAATCAGTCGAACGGGAACTGCATGCCTGACCTGAGTATGACGTAAAAATCGTTCTGGGGGATATGAATGCCATAATACGAAGGGAGCCAGTATTCAGGCAGAGTATATTGACACCCATATCTTACACGAGAACAGTAATGACAATGGACAATAAGTCATAGATGGCAGCAAGAAATAATATGGTCGTTGCGAGTACAAGGTTTGCGCGTAAAAATATCCACAAAGCTCTTGATGGAACCACTCACAACCAGATAGATCAGCGGTGCCTACACTGATTCGGACCACTATCTTGTTGGTATGGTGCTTCGAGCGCGGTTTGCATCATCACGAAAGACACTGCATCCGCCAACACGGCTGCCCTTCGTAACGAATAGACCAGAGAAATGGACACGCCTTAAGAATACTGTCATAAGTATTGCTGACTCGATCTTAGGCAGTAATGGTAGAGATCGGAACGACTTGTTCGATGACGAATGTTAGCTAGCGACTGAAGAATGTTGCGTACGAAGCAATGCAACAATAACATAGAACGCGGCCACGCGAATATAAATACAAAGATCACAGAAGATATGAAAAAACAGTTAACCAGAGAATGAAAGCAGAAGAACCTCGTCCGTGAACTAGAACAGTAGAGAGAGCAAGGATCGCACTAAGCGCGGAAGTTCTACCAAAGAGGAATATACACTGCGTTGCACATACTGCAAAGACAAAGAAGGTAATCTGATCGCCAATCTCAGAGACATCTTAGAGCGATGGAAAAATCACTTTCATGAGTTGCTAAATGGCCAGCTAACTGAGGAATTTGAGGCTCCACCAATGACCGAAGACCACTCTATGCCGACGCCACCAAGCAGAACGATAAATCGGCTCAAAAATAATAAGGCCTTGGACCGCAATGGTCTGTCGCGCCGAATATTATTATCATTATTATGAGAAATCTATTATGATGAAATCTACGAGCGTTACCGCGATGTCGACATCCTGAAGAGAGCTCGCATGAGCGAAGAGGATCCTACTCGGAAAGTTATTTGCGGTAGGGTCTATGGAACATGACAGCGAGGCCGGCCAAGCCTACGCTGGAAGGATGGCTTAGACCAGAGCGCCCAGGGTTTAAGGTTGCCAAACTGGATGACATCGGCTCAAAATCGGGACCGGACCCCGGTCGTGGAGCCAAATATAATGATGATGAATGCTGGGTTTAAAATTCTATTGACTTATTGCCGTCCTGTTATGGGCAACATATATTTTCCAGAAATTACTTAAATTACTTAAACTATTATGTATTTAGCCAACGAATTAAAAACTGAATTTTAGAATTAACATCTCATTACTACTTATTTGACAAATTTGTGAAAATTGAGTCCTTAAACGAAACATTGACTTAAACGAACTCCGTAATCCCTTATGAGGATTTAAATTCTGATTGTAAACGAATATTTCGTTATCGATATTAATCCTGGAGTGAATCGTTTGGACTGTATACGACGCGAAATATAGGTCTGGGTTTTATTTCCAGTAGAAATGATTTCATACAAGATAGCCCGCACCAAATCCAAATAACTAAAGCCCACATGCCAGCAGCTGGATATAAAGCTTGCATTACAGAAACCAACTACCAAGCGATGTGAAACGAGAGAGCGGGAAAAAAAGACACCAAGGGGTATTATTAATTTTCATCATGTGACACGCACCAACAAAAACTAGCTCCACACAGGACTATAATGTAATACACGAAGTTATACTTATGGTTTTATGGCGAATATTTTACCTGTGATTTAATAAAATACAGCCACGCCAAAATGTTTGTTTGTGTGCGTAATGTTTGTGAATTATAAAAAGCTTTTATCGTTATGAATAGGGATTTTCCCATTTCAACCCATATTACCGCACGGCGGACCGCGCCAGCCGCGAGCAATCTGATGGTATTTATTTTTTTTACATTTGTTGTCGAATTTAATAAGTTTTTGCCAGTGGCTATGTATAGTTGCGGGGAGCTCTGTCGAAATTGAAATGAGGTCCCTCCCAGTGGCATGGCTTTATCCTCAGCTGACCACGCGCCAGTGCAGGCGTTCGAGTTCGAGGCTAAAAGCATATTTCATTTAGTTTAAAATATTTGGTATTAAAAGGGTTTGTCTTTGTACTGGTTGTACTGGTGTTGTTGCATAGTCCTGGTGCAAAGCAAACCAAGGTCTAGTGATTAGCTGATTACCACTCACGGTGCCACGTTTCTTTGTGCAGCCTTGTAACATAGTCATCCGGAGACTTGCTTTTTGTGAAAGAGAGGATTACACCACCACTAAAGCGTATTGTGCTGTATTAATGTAAAACTGAGAAATGTAATTTGGATGCATGCCATTTTGTCGACATTATCTACACGAATAATTAGAGATGAGAAAATAAACCAAATGGATGTAAAGCGGCTTTGCAAATGTTTTCTAATGGTAGTCGAGTGAGTGAGTTCGAAATGAGGCGGGATGCATCTGGATATATCTTTTGAACACCGCTGGTGGAAAAAGCAACAAAACAGTCCCAAGCAGGAAACATTCCCACGATGTTCAAGTGATTCGTTTTCGCGATATTTTCATCACCAACCGTGCACCTGCCCTGGCAATACAGTTGTATTCAAGTTTAAAGCGAATATATACCTTGTAAATACATAGTAGCCAGGTCTCTGGGAATGAAGTACATCTTGCACCGTTTTAGGAAACCTTAATATTTCACAGAATTCTTAGCGATGGCGAATATGTGGTCGTTCCAACGAAGCTTATTGTTGACGCATATACGAGTATTGCGAGTTTATTAGTTTCTTTGATCCAACGGGGTAAAGAATGGGGGTTCAAATTACGCTTAGATGACAGAAGACAGCAATTGGGTTTTGGAAGCGTTAAATTTTACTCTATTGTGTAGTACCTACCTTGCTGTACTGTCGAGGTCAGAATTTAACGTGCTTAACATACGTTGTTGTTCAAGTTGCACTTGCACTTGAAGAGGGGCGTGCAGAAAACGTGAAATTAATACTTGATAAGTACGAAAGTAGATTTGTCCCATAGAGATTTCGAATCTTACAGGCGGCATCAATGCGCAATCTGGTAGCGTTGAGTTAGCTGCGAGATGTGAAGCAAGCAGATTGGCCTTTTCAATAGTGCTGATAGTTGGAACGTCATTTTGAATGAGCGTTAGAATTAAAGACGACACAGTCTTTTTAATACGTTCCACGAATGACCAAAAGTTCTTACTTCCTTTGGAACATTGAAGTATTTTTTGTCTCATTTTTTGGTAATAGTTTAATTGGACTATTCTAAGGTAGGTGTTGCAATCATTTCTGGCTCATCTGAATTTACTTCGGTCTTTCACAGTCTTTTATTTTATATAACCTGGAGCATACTTTCCGGTTCCTAGAAGCCTACATCTTAAATCATACCAAGACGTGGATTATGTTAGTGATGGTATTACAAATGGCATCCACACCACTGTTGGCATTAAGTGGCCAGTTAATGCTCCTAAAGAAATTATTGAGCCCAACTCAGTCGGCTTTCTCGGGTAGCCATACTTTTTTTTTCTGAGTTTTCTTTTTAACTGCATGGTTCGACAACGAGAAATACTAAACGATAGTCTGAAGAGCCAAGACGGTGTTTTTGTTTGGATGGGAGGTAAGAAGCAAGTCAAGTGCATATTCGTTATGACTTACAATACATGGAATCCTAGTGAGCTGAGTAAAATTGTTTAACTCCGCAATTAATTCAACACATCCCTTCATTGTGGTTATTGTTAAGCCTGAATGGCGAAGCCAACTAGAATTGTGTACATGAAATCGCCCGCAACCAAATGAAATTAATTCCGCGTGGGAACAATGGTTAAACTAATCTACATATGATCTACAAATGATAAGCTACATCACTACGTACTTAGATAGCGAGGGCGCGGTTGAGAAGAAATACTGGCACTAAGTAGTATCCAGGCCAACCGAACTCCGAAATAACTCTAATAACTAATAACTCAAGGCTCTTTGATGAGACGAAGGGTTATATTTTCCTCGGCGAACCGCTTGCTGAGGGTAGCGGACGCGCCGTTCGTGTTATGCAGGTTAGGTTAGGTGGGGCCCATATGGCTACGCCGTCTGAACTTTGGGTAGGGTTCGGCTGCTCAAGAGCAGACTGAGCAGTTGAGGCCATCGAGAGCTCAACAGCTCTCTAGATACAGCGGATTGCTCAACAGCAGTACCCGAAGTTGAAGGGACTTGAAATGCATCAATCTCATAATTATAAAAACTTGAATCAATAATAACCCACGAGTATCCGGGAAACGAGGTCACCCATGACAAAGCCCGGTATGCTATGGAAAGGCCAGTTGAAACCGAAGGATGCCAGGTATTCAGATTCCGAATACAATCGACTTAGCATCCTTTTAGCCATGCATCCATCAGCGTATACTGTTCCACCTTGGATTATGAACAGCTTTTATTGAGGATACGACAAATTCGTTGCCTCAAACCCTCCTACTTTACCCGGGCTTTGGACCGGCATGTTACCATCGTAATAAGGCGGAGTTTGTCTGATTGCTAATATTACTTGATAAAAAACAGAATAAGTAAACTTTAGATGTTTCTATTCATAAAGTTTAATGTTATTTCTATTGTAGCACCCAATAAGCAACTTTTCACGTCCCAAATGCTATAGCGAAAATTCTGTATGAACTCGTGCGGTTAACAAAATCCTTCCAATTTCACAAACTGTAAAATTGGTATTCCTGCATTTCTTGGTTGGGTGAAAACTACCGCATCAGCCATATAGCGGATATTACAATACATATTGTAACATTATAACAGTTTTTAATGCTTCTGCTGAAGAGTGCAGGATCGGTATTTTTTCCTTCCTTCGTTGGCACACCAGGTATGATTTCTCTGCTCAAACCAACGTTCAAAGCAGTAAAAATGTTTTTAGTAGCTCTCACCCACCCGCACCCTGACGCGGGATCGCTGGTGTGCAAACTGACACCTAGGTACATTCATTGTAATAACATTATGTGGAATTATTTCCAAATGTAAAATGGCAAGGATTATGCTGCGCATTTTTGCGTTCATACCTTATTTTATTCGCTATGGAAATGTTGCTATTGAAGACAAAAAGAAACCCACAATTCGGAATGAATTTTTATTATACGAAAGTTTGTGCTCTGTGAACGCGCAAGCTTTGCAAATTATGGCGAATAATCGGTAAAGCGAAAGGACTAAGAGGTTTATATTTTTTTCTCCCACAACAATTCCCCAAAACGGATGGATCCGACTAAAAAACGATGTGTGTTGATTTTATTTTTTTAGAAAACTGAATCTATGAAATTCCTCGGTAACTAATGTAAACAACAAAAAAGCCGGATGGAGTAGCCATTAAAATTTCCATTTGATTTTCTGTTCCTCTCTGACAATTGGAAAGTGCTGATGCATATGAAGGATTTTGCTGCTAACCACTTTTGGGATGTGTAGTTTTTTTTTTGCCATTTGCTCACTTGTTTTGATTGTTGAAAACTAATTTTTTTAGTTTTGGAGTAGAACAATATATGTCGTTACGTCCTTTTTCAATAATCAGAAAATTCGAATTTGAACAAAACTGGTTTTACTCAGTTTCTGGACGAGGTCGGGGTTGCTGTACCGAAAATTGTCCATGTTTTCGTTATCTCCATTATGTTGTTAATGGTTCTCATTAAATATATTTTTACGTATTCGTACATCTACATAAATAAAAAATGTACGAGCATACAAAAGCACTAAAGTATCCTTCTATGTTACATCGAGATACATCCTTTGAAATTCGCCAGCGCACGATGTTATTTATTTAATTAGGAATACGAGCTGAGTAAACAATCCTTCTCAGGGGAAAACAAACACACATCAAAGAGAAGCGTTTTAAGAAAGCTGTCCCGCATGAAAATTTAACGAAAGCTGCGGACAGGGTGCCGCATTATGCGCATAAGGGTGCGATTTACAAAAACAAGTTTAAAACCCGCATTCGCTATCTAAGCAAGATATTTTACACGTTTTAAATACGAGCGTAATTAAATCCTTTCTGTTAACTGCGATCCTCCTCAGAACAAATAGATGCATTAAAGAACTAATTACAGAAATTGTATAGTGGTGGTGGCTGAGGGAATTCAAAAGCATAGAAAAAAATTAGACATTTCAATTAATTACAAAACTGGGCTGAGTGGTAAATGTTACACCGAGAGGAGGAGTTTACCCTTTAAATGCAAAAATATGCTAACTTTGTTTCAACACAGCACTTCGTGTTATAAAGAAAAACATTTAAATGTTCTCTCTATTTAATTGCAGAGTTGGCGAAGAAGGGCCATGGGACCAAGTGGCACACATATTCACAAAAACTAATGCAACATCATATCAAGTGACTGGCCTCATACCATTTACTGTATACAGTTTTCGTGTGCTGGCTGTTAACAAATTGGGTGTTAGTCCTCCGTCTAAAGAGTCCTACTATATTGTGACACTGCGTGAAGGTAAGTTTTTTTTCGTCCTTTTCAACATTTTCGTTATCTTCGTCATCATCGTCTGACTAGTGTAACACCACCAGTAATGACAGTTGGTTTCTCCTTTTAATCAAAATTTGTTGACAACATACAGCTCTGGCTGCCTGTCGGGCTCAAAGAGATTTAATTAAATCACATGACCATAATATATTTGCTACTTCCATCTAATGAAGCAAACTCAACTGTGAAACTCTTGCCAACATTTAAAAAATAACGATAAACAATTTTCACTTGATTTTCATTGAAAATTAAAGCAACTTCTATTTTTTAAAATTGAAATAATTAAATTTAAATTAAAACTTTCGGGCATGGTCACAAGCAATGGAAACCACCGCAGTGTATGTGACATTTATTACAAAATTTGTAATCTCCAAGCAGTAAAGTCGAACCGGTAAAACAATAACGTGCGAGTCTCGATCTTATAACCAGTATTACTCAATTTATATCAAAAAATACCCTTACAGGTCTTGCGAATACCGAAATGAATACGTCTAGGGGTTTTTGAAACGACCAACGGACACTATGGTTCACTAGATTAGAAGCACATCGTTTTTGGGGATAAAATTGATTTTTCTCCAGTTATATAACGGAAAGAAGTACCTCACAAATGAATGTTTTTTTTTGTTTTAATAAAAAAGTTTTTTTCTAACCTGCTCTGTCCGTTTACAACAAATTTTGCAAGTCGATTTTCATCAAGAACTTCCCGATGTTCAATTGAGTTGAAATTTTGCACAAGCATGTAGTCCCCAACAGTGCAGTTCAATTATAAATGTATAATTATAACAGGGAATTATAACTGTTGTATGTTATGTTGTATGCGGCAGTGAGCATGATGATCTAGCAATCAAATAACGGATTTTGAGTGTTGGTTTCTTCTGGTGATTTCACTGATTTTGTCGTGAAGGTATAACACTGGCAACAATTTGTATCAATGTCACAAACGATGATAACACTGAAATCGTTATTACGGGCGATTTCAATGTACAATGTTCAATGGGTGGCTTCGCCATTCTGGCCTGAAAACACCCGTAGGAAGGGATGTTGAGTTGTTCGCTGAGTTTAATCACCCTACGCAGCTTGTAAGTGAGCATACAAGAATACCTGACATTGCAAATCATTCCGCAAACACCCTTGACTTTTTCCTTACCTCTCATCCCGATAAATACTCCGTCAATGTATTCCTTCCAGGAATAAGTCTGTCAAACCAAAGGAGAATGGATGGTATGACTCAAGCTGTAAAGAGGCTTCTAGGATTAGAGAGGTATTCTTTCGATATTAGAAAGCAAACCCTACTGAGGAAACCGAACAAATTTTAAACGAGCCAGAAATGATTGCAATGGTCATCTTCGGTGAGTCAAATTCACATACGACCAAAAATGGGACATTTATTCGTACTTGTGCAGTTGCTAGAGTCGTAAACGATCTCATAAAATGGATCACAGATCTTTTGAAAATTTGAAAGTACAAATAATTCGAAGATGGCCAAACAGGCAAATCGAGCAGGCAGACGAAATTCGATATTCCTCAATTGAATGCATGAGCATGAGACATCTGTACATTATATTATCTGTGGTTTAAGGTTTAGGCGTGGCGCGATTACATACAAACGCACAATCATTTTTATATATAAAGATATCTCCCATAAACGTCTCGTTGTATTAAGATTCCCATAGTTTAGGACAATACTTTTATTCTCTCACTATATGACAATTAAAGCAAATTAACGCGAACGTTATATTCTCTTGTGAATTTTCATTGGACAGTCGAACTGACAGCAACACTCAAATGCTAATCGGCCGTCTAACTTAGTCGCTACTCGCCCAGTGTTTTGTGTTTTGTTTAAATATTTACCTTTTCACCTACACACGCACACACGTAGCCTAATTGAGTTGTTTGCTGAACGACAAGTACCATGTCTACTACAGGATTCACATTATTCGCCAGGTTCAACAGCCATATATATATATATAAGCGAGAATGAACAACTTCCTGCATCAGACTCATTTCAAACATCCTGGGTAAACAATTGGACAGTGCTGCCGATGATGTCACATCACACCACACACTGTAGAGATAAACGAAAAGCCACCAGTACGTCCAGGACTTCGTCATTGACGGTAACCTCAATGGTTACGTGTTTTCTACACTCTGTTGCTGCTACTACAGATCTCTGTCGTTTGCTTTATTTCTGGACAAATGTCTGTTCCCTTAGATCCGTTTGGATCCACCTGTAAAAGCCCATATTTATTTAGCTCAGCCTACGGACTATTTAACGATGAGTTTAACGATAAAACGTTGTGGCTGATGAGACTAAAGCTGAGGCTGGCCATGTTACCATCGGCAGTCGCTCCAACCCATTGATGCAATTAAAAACGAATTTCATAATAAAGTTTTATCACTCTACTCGTCCGGCCGGGAGCGCACCTATAATCCGGTTCGATGAGACACGATAGTTGCTACTGACACTAAATTTAATTAACGAAGTAATTGCAACGAAAATTAACGCTCTCACAGTAACTGCTGCTTTATTCCGAATGAACTGCGGGCTGCTATTCGATCAGCGTCAACCGTGCCCCGACCAGTACTTCCACTTTAAAATTACAACACATGGGTTACGGTATTGGTAGTGGTAGCGCTCAGCGACCAACCAAAAGAAGAAGGTATAATGTTATTTGAATTTCCGTGTAATTTGATGACTAATGGCAAACTTCTACTAATTGAAAGGTTGGGTTTTGATACAATTGCACTCTAATCTCTTGAAGAATATATTAACTTAAAATTCTTATACAACATTCATCGCATAATGTCAATGACATGTTTTCTGATGTTTATTGCACTGAATTTCGGTATTTTCTTGTTCTTTTTATCATTGCAGCACCAACTGGAAAGCCAATTCCAACCACTGCTCACAATACATCATCGACGTCGGTGTATGTCTCATGGAAAGCACCACCACCCGACACCATACTGGGCGAGTTCCTCGGATATCGCATTACATACAGGCCAAGAGACCGGGATCCAAACAACACCAAGGAAATTTACATTCGAGATAGCACCGTCGAGGTAAGTATTCGCCAGTTCATCAGTTCGCTCCGGCATAAATGCAAAAAGTTAAAATGCCATTTACCTTAATACATCCTTGTGAATACTATAACGTCATACGTAAGGCATTGAAAAACGCCCGAATCCTCTTCCAATACATACAAATATCTATACGAAGTACGTGGTTATTTTGTGTACATTTCATCATTCATGATTTATATACAAATATAAAATTATATTAAAGTATTGTTTTTAAAAAAAGAGCTAGGCATTATATGTTCTTTTAATTTTGTCACAAACCTCAATTCTAACCGTGGTCTTTGATTTTCTAGAGCTTTAATTATTCCCGATTTCAATTAAGAATTTCCAACAATTTGCATTTATTTTATAACAGGTCTAGTCTAGGTCTATTTTAGGGGCTTAAGTTTTTGCTTTTATAAAAGTTATGCTTTAATAAAAGAATTTAAAAAAAATATTATATATAAAATTTAATATTATTTTATTTCGTACTTTTTACTTTTTAATGAAATATTTTTTTATAATCTCAATAAAACGAAGATGGAATGATAATATAGAGACCTTCAAAACGCCCATAATACCTCCCAAAAGACCCCTCAAAGGACACCCAAAAGACCCCCAAAGGAGCCCCAAAAACCCTCAAGACCACCTCAAAACCCCACTAAAGATAATCTCAAAACCTCCTCAAGACCACCTAAAGACCCCCTCCAAGACCACTTAAAGACTTTTTTAAGATAAGATTATCTCAAGACTCCACTCATCACCTTCGCAAAACCTTCAAGCTCACCTCACAGCAAAGACCAACTCAAGACAATCTAAAGTCCACTCAAGTTTCCATTAAGACCATTAAGACCAACCAACCTAAGACCACCTCAAGGCCTCTCAACACTCTTGAGACACCCATAAAAACTCCTCAAGACCCAACTAAAGACTCTCTCAAAACTACCTCAAGACGCCCTCAAAACCCTCTCAAGGCCATCTCAAGCCCCCACAAGACCCCTCAAGACCAATTAAAAAAACCCCTGAAGACTTTTCGCTGTATCCCCCTTAAGACCCCACATATTCATATTCCCCTCAAGATCCCACTTAAGACCCTGTCAAAAGCACCTCAAGATCCCCTCAAGATCCCCGACCCCCTCTCAACATCTCCATCAAGAAACTTTAAGAACACTCCTCCAGACTCCAGACCGCGTGCGAGAATGTAAAGTTACAGCATTAGAATGAAAAGAACATGACAGAATGACATATAAACCGACAGCCAGACACAAACAAGTAAATATAAAAGGTGTAACAAGTAACACCAAGTCGAGCGATATCACTCCATATCGCCATATCCTTTTAGTTTATAATCGTCTATTTCCAAATGGGTGATGGTTCCTTTAAACTGAAATGAATGCGGTAATTGATAATTATGTAACCAGAACAATAAACAGAATACACGAATGGATGATCATTTTTAAATTCTTACAATATGTGGGTATCTCCTGACGGAGACACTCGCATCCAGATAAGCCAGCTGTTGATAGACAAAATAAGAACCTGATGACCATACGAACGCGAATTGCATCACCAAGAAAGATAGCATCCACGAATAAGATCAGAGTAAATACAGCTTCTCTTTGCAAGGATCACCGTTTTAAGTTTAAATGTTTATCTCTGGTGACTTTAATGAGTCTTGTTATGAGTTTCAGTTTACTTAAAAATAAAAACAAAACCCTTTGTAAAATTTAAGCACTTCAAAGAGTTACTTCATCTTTTTAGTTCTGGAACATAATACATAATCCAATCTGACGGAAGGAATCATTGCTATGTCCTCTTATTCGTTTTCTAGCGATGTTTCAATGCAAAAAAAATCACCTTTAAAAACATAACACCCGACCGACGAATAAAGCAGCTCTAAAGAGAATTCATGAGAGACAGATTATAAGTCAGGAGGTTGTGGAACCCGTAAACTACGACTCCACTATTAGCATCAGCATCAAACTCACACTATGCCACATTTGTGTCTGCATCTGCATGAAAATAAAACCAAATTAGATAATCGCTCTGTGCATATCCTTCCGTCCAACCCAATGAACCACCCGTAAATTGCCAGTATCGTCGCTATTACCATCACCGTACTAAAAAGCGCGCGAAATTGAAGTATGAGAGGCGAATCTGGAATAATGCCAGAACGGGAAGGATTCGAAATTTTCATATTCATATAGAATAATAAAATATTATTTAGCTGTTATGGTGACGCATAGTATATGGAGGTAGAGCGTTTCTGATAGTAGACAATGGCGTTGAATAGATTCTCACAACTAAATTGCAAAAATTCCATGTACGCTTTTATCCGTACACTGGAAAAGAGCTACACACATTCAAACAAACACGATGAATCAGAACTTTGTAGCTCCCCCTATTTAACGTAATTTTTCAGTTTCCGTATCTTTTGCTAGAGTTCTAGCGGCAAGGATCCGCTTGTAGCGGCAAAATTTCATTATAATGCTCCCTTCTATAATCATCTAAAATTTGGATCTCGTTCGCAGTCAGAAATCCCATCATCTCGACTAAAGACAAAAATTAAAATGAATATAAGCTCCACCCAGACACATACTCGTAACACGCTACTCCTTCATTACTTTTATGGATCTCTATCGAGATCAAAAGAAAAGTGTTACAACACCGTAGATAACGCTTCGTGATTTACAGTGGAGCGGAAGCTTCAAATTTTAATTTGACGAATTCGTTTTTTTAAATTGTTAATTTTATTACTAATTCATATGTCACACAAAAAAACGTCTTATAAGTTGATCCAAATCCTATGTAGACGAAAAATTTCCTACTTTTTCGATCGAATACGCATGTGTCTTTTCATATCCCTGATCCGGACTTCAAAATGGAACTGCGACTAATATGATACGCTCACTGGGAAATTAGTTTTTCAGGTTTGTTTTTTTATCACCATCAAAAGTTGCTAAAAAAAAGCAATTTGTCAGTTTTTGCAATTTTCAATCTTTATCAAGATAAGGTATGACGCACACACTGACTATGGTAGGATGATGAGCCTTACACCACCTACCTTAAAAATAACTTCGTGATGAGCTGACAACTTGTTTCGAAGGGGGGAGGGGGGGATGAAAACTTAACGCGAAGCCAATTCGATGCATCTCCTAAAGTGCCAAGTCGCCGTTATCGACGATGAAAACTCAATTTCCTATTTCGTTCTCGTGCAGCGAATTTGCAATCGAAACGAGAAAAAAAAAAACAAATCGATTTGCAATTCTCGTGCTGTAAAGCAATAACCCGATAGGCGCCCGCCTGGAGTGGCACTAAACTCAAACCGTTATCAAGACCAAAAAATCTCGTCCTGTCGGAAATTTTCGCTTAAAATTGTTGTTTTATCAGGAGGCATCCTGCGGCGAAACTGAAATGAGATTATCAGTGGGAAGCAAAAAGGACCAGCTACTCGTCAGTATTATCAAAATACTTTTCTTAATTTGGTCAGTCGACTTACAGCGGGCTACCAAGCACCTGCTGCTGAGATTCTGAAATCTGTGAAATCTGTGAGATCCGAAAAAAATCTCATCTCCCGGTGATGCACTGAACATAGTGCACAATAAATATTTTCATCTCCTTTTAATTAATTAAAGACAGTGTCAGGTACAATTTTGTCATCTCTTCCTTTGCAGAATCATGAAATTCATAATTTAGAAACGTACACGCAGTACAAGGTGACGGTGCAGGTGTTCAATCCGGAGGGACTCGGACCGGACACGACGATTTTAGTTATGACAGATGAAGGAGGTAAGTGCCTATAACGTTCACGTGTACATTTCACATTTTCTAGGTATAACTCGTCGATTATTCTTAAAATTGAAGTTTGGTTTGTTCGAGCGTTTGTTTATCTTTTCTTTGAATAAAAGTACAAGTATAGTATGGATCATGTTTCGATTTCTTTGTTAATTTGCATTATTAAGGTATGAATATTTATTCTAAACTATGATTTGGACATCATATTTGGCTCTACGAGCGGAGTCAGTTATAGGGCTCCTGTCTGTATTGGTATATACAAATTTAATTTCAAATTAAAGCTTGTTTCTATGGGAAAATTACCCTTTTCTTGTTAAATAATATATAGATAAAACCTTGAAATAATAATATATCGTGAGCATAAAGTCATATCTCGTAGATAGATATGTCATATCTCATGGGATATCTTTATTTTAGGAAAAGGTTAAAATCGTAGTTCTTCAAGTTTCTATTGAACGGATATTGCAGTCTTTTATAGTAAGAAACAACATTACCTTTTTGTTATTACGTTATTTTTCACACGACCAAATGACATTTTCTGTTAAACTGCTTATGCGTAATGTAAAACTACTATGGGAATTTGTGTTCGCTGAGACTACAGTAAATAACAGTAGTATCTTCTAGGTATGTAAACACAGCCCTGAGGGATGGCTGTGAATATCAGAGTTAAGAGCGTCTAACACAACATGGATTGAACGGTTTGAAAGATAGCTTCGAATGCATTGAAGCTGAGTGTTACATCGATTCTGTAATCATGCATTTTGGACAGAAGAACTTGGTGCCAAAGGCATTCGATAGGCCTTTGAAATAACTAGTGCTATAACTTTGCTTTCACGAAACTTGTGAAAAGTGAGATACGCCATCCGATTAACAGTAGAACGTTGTCCATGGAAACCATATTGACGGTCATTGAGTAATTCTCATGATTCAAGATATACATTCATAAGCTAACGGTTAATCAGCGTTTCCATGATCTAAGAAAAAAAAAAACGATAGTGCTATTGATCGGTACGAAGAGACACATGACGGTTCGCCTTTTTTTGTATACGCTGGACAAATGCTCTTTTCCAACCACTCGGAAAGAGTCCAGAAGAACACCTCTTTAAAAGTAATGTACCATCTGGTCCATCGGATTTGTGTATACCGAGGTCACTTAAAACTCTAGCAACTTCACGAGTACGAATGTTAATCGACACTTCGAGGTACAGGCGGAAGGAACGCACAATCTAAAAGCGTGGAGCTAGCTGCAAAATGTTCAGTAAGTCGATTGGCCTTGTCCTTAGAGCTACCAGCTGGAATCTCGTTGTGTGCTTTACAAAACTGTTTAGTGCTTTCCATCGTAAATCTTATCTCTGTTGCATTTTTTTTCAACTATCTACCGAAATTTGCCGATGTTTACCGAATCTATATATTAATACGTGAAGAGAAAACGTTGTACCCCTTTTTAAGCATATTGCGCGCACGGAGGATATGAGATTTATATGGAGAAGGAGTGCAGAAAGCTAAAATTTATATATAATTTACATTTTTTTTCATAGGTATTCCAGGGAATTAGGGCAAACAACACACGCTAATGACGTATTTGTACATGCTTGATGCTGACGTTATAGAACAAAATTTCAATAAAATTTGATGTAATATACTCAATAACGTTCAAACTTAAAAATTTAATGAATTACGGTCGAATTTCGACTATAAAGGAGCCTTTAGTAATAATAAAAATTCCCTAATAATATTTCTTTAGGACTAAAAAGTTTATTTTATGTTACATTAAAATAATACTTAAATTCCTTCTTAGTAGTTAGGGCAACATGTAAGAAGAAAAATTCCAATAGTAAGAAAATACAAAAGTATTGAGGCAAGGAAATGAAACACCAACATGACGAGACCTACGCGACCCGGTCAAGGGTACATATTTCATTCCATGTTGTGCTGCTTTTGAAGGGTTTCCCGAGCTACCGTCTTCCAAGTGCACTTACAACTGCTAACAATGCTTGGAGTATTTTTGCGATATTTTAATCACGAACTGTACTCTCAAAATTGCAATCAGCTGAGGTGAAAATTATGAAATAGGTACATGCAGATTCCTAACCCATTCGGCGGCACGAGTACGAGTATATTGTTCACCCTATGTGCGTTACACCAGTTAAGGACGCTGATTTCTGTTACAGCAACAAACAACGAATTTAATATCCTTGAATGCGTTGAACAGTAAACTTTACGTATTCTTCACCTTTGCAACTCTTCACCTTTGCAGAGTTATTTTGCCAATGCAAGGGAATTTACTTTCGCTGTTCTTTTCTTAAGCCACTTTTAATGCATCCGGTTGTCGAAAGGTTTCTTACTTAGTATCACACACGTCCTCCGTTAACACAAGGAACTTACTTTAAAGGATTTTAAGGTTAATCGCTCGGTAAGGGTGAGCTGAGTGTTAATGTGTTTCACTTTTTTTTTGTGTTGTTGTCATGTTGGGTTGGTAGGATGGTTGTTAAAATGAATGACTTATTCATGAGAGGTCAGACAGTGTTTAAAAGAACCTGAGAAGCTAACTCGAAGACGTTCGGGATTAGTTTTGATTACCATATACCATAGATATATGATGAAAAATACTCGTCTTTACGTTCGTCCAGCTCTAAAATAGCGGCGCAAAATAAATTTACCTTTAACTATACAATTTGAGTTGCATGGACTCAACATCAGTAGCTATTGGCATTTTTGCCATTTAAATTCTTTCAAGTTTCCAACGCATTCCTCTGATGATTCCGCTTTCAGTTATTGTTATTTGAAGTTCTCTTTGGTTTTGCAAGTCAAAACGAAAGTTTCATGGAAATTGAGTTAAATCTTAGAAACTATTAGCTCCACAATTTAATTTTGAACTTCTTCTTGGAATTGTTGTAGGTACATCAGTGTTTATCCTACCAGCCGTCGACCAACCCAGATTCCCATCGCAACCAGATATAACCCTCAAGAGAATACAAATTATTCAATGAGGTATTTTTTGTATCCCGCATTAAAGTTTAAAATCCGATAAAAGCTCTATGAGAACTCACACAAGCACGAAATAATAACCTCAAATAATACGGTTATTCAACGATGATGTTGTGATGATGTTATGGAGGCTGGGAATGGCGTTTTCATCTGGCAGGTAGTCACAGTCACACTGGAAGAAGTCATGGGAAAACATTTCAAGCAGGATTAGTTTTTATCGCACATTTCCCAGTATCTCAGGATAAACTTTATCACCAAGATAATAATATAAATAAATATTGTGCCTTTTGCCGCACAAGGTGAGACATTTCAGCTTCTTTATCTTCTATACGGTGATGCAAGACATCGACGAGCTTAAGTATACGCTGTTTCTATTGGATCTGATTTTGAGGATTATTTATATGAGGGTAGCGACCAAGAAGACGTCACAAAGGTGAGTCAAACAGCAAACAACGGCAATCTAAATAATGCAATACTAAGCCGATTTTCGTATTTCGGGAGAAATGTTCCATTTTCGATGAGCGTATTTTCACACCGCAGATGCGAAGAGGAAATATGGTGCGGTTGGTGGTTGGATGGGGGAAATGAACCATTATTATAGGGATAAACGAATGTTTTTCTAAAAGATTATTAGGATAAAACGAAAAAAAAATTTGCAGGAAAAAAGGAAAAATTTCGAAGAACCATATGGATTTCGTATGCACCATTGTCGACTGGTCACAACAACAACAAGATGGAATGTTTTCTTTCTTTCTTAGGACGAAAATATGAAAGCATTTTATAAATAAGGACATACTCGAAGCAAAAAATTGGAAAAATACGTAGACGTACTCGAAGATGAAAGGATATTTTGCTAACAGTGAAAATTTCTTAGGTGAATGCTTTATAAAAGACGAATCTATAAGCTCCAGGGGAATTGTCATCATCAGCTATGATGGTGGTGCCATAATAATATGGTTGTTTCCTCTTTTTGTGAAAAGGACAACAAAACCAGCAACATTATGCGCTACACCACTAGGATTTTATTGTGACCTCAGGTGAAATATGTGCAAAATATGTGAACAGAGGAGAAGAGCGCATTTAAGTTCTATCGAGTAGTGAGGAATTTTATTCCATTCTATAGTGCAAGCATTGGGAATTACTTAAAAAGATTCCGAAAATTCCGCGATGAATGTGAATTCGAAAAATAATCTTATAATGCTTTCAATTTATAGGTTTATTGATTAATATAAAATATGTCTGTTATATCAGAATAAAAAAAAATTTGTGTGACATCGAGGAGAGACTTCGATCAACTTCCGCTGTATGTGCGTACCGATATCAACTAAAATCACCTCCTATCAAGTATAATTCTAGTTTGTTTATACCACAGAAAAGCAAAGTCTCGGACATGACGTACAATTTTGGCCAAAACGTCAGCAACTTGAAAAACTGTTAGTAAGCTCGCCGCTTAAACCGCACTTTCATTCAAATTAATAGCTCAAGGAGTAAATCGCAGAAGTTTCTCTTGCAAATTTCCTATTCCGCTCTCTGGTCTGGTGGCGTTAAGCGATTTCCTGTAACAGATCCAAAGAGGAATTTTCCGCATCCGAGTTTCCTCACAGATCCGAATAAAATTAATTATCTTTTCATGTATTTGGTGTGGTGGCTGTGATGTAACTGTGACTTTTTATTGCAACGGCTACTGTGTGTAAAATATATACATGAGGATGGAATGACAAAAATAAAATGGCTTCGCTAGAATGCTTACCGTTTTGTCGGTATGTCTTGTACATGAGTACGACGTGGTGTGCGGTTAGGATGTGCGCGCCCATCAGTTATGTAAGTATTGGCGGTCTGTTTTTCAGCACTAACCTGGTTGCTCCCAGGGATCGATCAATTTATGGTGCCATCTCCCCATTAAACGGAAGCTCCAAGTAGTAAGCATGGATATATGAGAATATTTCGCGTGTTGCAATCAAGTGAACGACATTCTTTCTTGGAGAATCTCTAAGTGGCATTGCTCCGACCAAAACTATATCTTAAAACGTTTTTACTCTTCGTTTTGTTGTTTGCTTTTAACTTTCAAGAAAATTAATTGAAAACTAAGGGTCTAGTTGTGCAGGGAGAAGAACACTGCTACGTGAGGTAATTTCTTTTGTCATTCTTGATTCTTTTTTGCCTTCATATGATAAAAAATTGAAGAGCTAATGAGCAAGGGGAAGTTTTTCTATTGTTTGTCGTGCTAGGTAGCTAATTACACTATAAGAACACCTTAAAATTAATAGTTGTGCTGCCAAAAAAAAACGTATCTTTTACTTGCAGTCGAACCCGGGCTTAGACTGTAGAGCCAGCAAATATGATTTAGAATTCGGTACCCTCAGCTGCAACAAAAATGGGTTCTTCTGGTTTTTCAATGAATTTTTTCTAGCTAGAATTGAGATTGCGATTTTTACTACGTATGACGATCGAATTGGATGGCAGTTAGAGTTCTGAACTCCGCTGTATTTGCAAGGCCCTCAATTAGCGCTAATGTGCGCCATTTTGATGCCACAAATCTCGAGGGACCTCGCCTGGATACTTAAGTGGTTTAAATCCAGCCTGTAGCGTTCAGATACGATATCAGCTCGATGATCCTGTGATTTGAGAGCTCTTTCAGGTCGTGAAAAAATGGTTTACGTAAAATGCGGAGTGTTGGTCCTGCTAGGGGCTCCTGTAATGCCTACTGCTGCTGATCGCTGTAATTTTTTGTTTTTTTACAATTTGCGCACGCGAAAAGGGGTTCACACCCTTTTAATACTTGCCACAGCGTGGGAGTTAAGGAAAGGGAGGAGAAAAGAGGAGATATCTATGAGCTTGCGCCTTGAATGCCTGTGGATCATAGTGATGTGGAAAGACAGAGCTTGGCAAAGCATTTCATATACGTGTTGTACGGCTGAAGAGCGAATCCTTGAACTTAACTGTAATCTGATGAGCATTTAGAGCGCCACGGGTATTGCGGTTGAGTTCAAGGAGAGGTAGCATGCAACTGGCTATTTCATGCACCGCTGGTGGAAAACGCGATAAAATAGTAACAAGCAGGAAACATTCATACGGTGTTCAAGCGAATCTATTGATTTCGCAAAGTTTTCGTCACCGATAAGTTTTATCGCGCGGTTTTGTATTATATCTAGCAAGGTAGTTTTAGGCACACCAGGCAATTGTACTCAAGTTTAGGGCGAATAAAAGCCTTCTAGATAGTAGCCATATCAGAGGGGGTGAAATATTTCTTGTATTGGGCTAGAAACACGAAACATTTCCCAGCATTTTTGGCGACGGTAAATATGTGGTCGTTCCAACGAAGCTTGTCGTTAACGCACATACCGAGAATTGCGAGTTTTTCAGTTTCCTCGATGCAAGCGCCATTCATGGATAATGGCATGGGATTTAGGATTCGCGTAGATGACAGGAGACAGCATTGGGTGTTGGAAGCGTTAAATTTTACTCGATTGTGTTCTCTCCAGTTTCTTATGCTGTCTAGGTCATAATTTAACGTGCTTAACATAAGTAGTTGTTTGAGTTCCACATGAGAAACATAGCCTTGTGGAACGCCAGCATTTAATTTATGTACCTTAGACTTCAAACCGTCCAATACAACTTGAATTGAGCGGTCTTAAAGATAACTTCTAATCCAGTAAAGCAGTTGATGCCAAACTCTGTCAAATGGCTTACAAATATCGAGTGCAACAGCTTTGCTTTCTCCAAATTGATGCAAAGACCGGTTCTTCTGTTCGGTGAGATATACCATCAGATCACCAGTAGAACATTGCCCACGAAATCCATACTAAGGATCTCGTTGGTTTCAAGATATTTCATGAGCTGAAAATTGATCAAAGTTTTCATGACTTTGGAAAGAAAGGATGTAAGTCGGTACGAAGAAGGAGATGACGGCTCACTTTTTTGGGTATGGGCTGGACGAAGGCTGTTTTCCAATTTCTTAGGAAGAGCCCAGAAGAATAGGATAGATGGAAAAGCTTACGCATTGGTAATGCAAGCTTGGAAGAACACCCCTTCAGAACTAATGGGGAAATACCATTTGGCCCAGCGGATTTTTGAGTGTTGAGGTATATTCATTGGGAAAGGGTAGCTTAAGTTTATATACCAATCCTTTATGCTAAACCAAACTAACAATGAGAATGTATAGTTATGTGTTACGTATAAGATATAAAGAATATATTGGCATTTATGCAAGTGTTAGAATAAGATCAACGGTACCCAACTCAGTTCTCATCTTCTCAATCGATGCAAAATGAAATTTCCAACTATCGCCTTATCGCTAAGCTTTTCTGTTTACCCAAGCTTTTAGAAAGTATTGGTGTCGATACTACATTTTCCACTGTAAACTTATATTTTTCACAAACCAGCACGATTTTCTTAAGTTTGTGTCTTGTATTCTGTGTGCATTAGAACATCTGATGTTCTAATTTCCACCCTTTTTAGTAAGACCTTCAACAAGATTTACCATGGGATCATTCTTCTCAACCTCAAAGCTCTTGGCTTTCAAATTGTGATAATTAACTGGATTCATTTTACTTGGATAAAATACAGTACAAGGTCCCTTGTGCATTTACATGAAAATTTTTAATTTGCTATCAAAACGGAATGTAAGACCTATAGCTGGGTTGTGCGATGGAATAGTCCGAGCAAAAGAAAGATGAAAAACTTTTATTTATGCTATTTGGATGGAGATTTGTTGTAGCGGCAGCCCTAGGCAGGAAGTGTTAGAAGCTTCCGACACGTGATAATCCGCATTATCGAAGATTTTTGCCCATCTTCAGACATCGAAAACGATGGCAATTTTGTTGTTATAATGTCGTCAAGTATTTGTAATTCCTAATTGGTTTTTTCAAAGGTTTCAAATGTTTGTTCAAAAAGATTGCAAGTATCTAAAAGTATCTTTTTAAACTAACAAAAACTTTTGTTGCTTGCGTATTAGTTATTTAGAGCAGATATTAAGAGCAGATAGCTTACTGCTAACTCCTGATGCTCTGTACTGTAATTTTAAAGTATAACCCACTCCAACTAAATTTCAAGTAGAGTGACTTTTCAACTTCTATGGTTCTGTATGAAGTAAAAAGTTTTTCTGTTGCTTATAAATGTGGGAAATATTCATGTACTCAACTCGATTTCCTTCCACACACTGCAGTGAGTCGCTATTAAATTGATTCACAAACGGTTTTCTCTTAATTCTAATCTCAGTGAGGAGCACATCACAATGAATGTTCTCCTACAGTACACAGTTAAGTATTTGTAATCTTTTGTCTTATTCATGTGTATGTATCAAGCGGCAGTATGAGCAGAGAACTCTTGACTTCCCTTGGCAAGAATGAACTTCACTACCATATGAAATGAATATTCACAAGGGATTCAAAGGATACTCCACTTTAATTTTAAGTGATTTTGAATGTTTTCGACCACCCCTTAAGTCATGTTAACAATTTCACTTGAAAAATATGACAATAACGTGTGTTTGTGACTTGATGTCACGGTTTTTGACATTGCATAGTGACTTTTGTCTCGTTTTGAACAAGTAACGTTTTATTTGAATTTCCTTGTGTGACTTAGAGGGGTGCTAGTGTTGTTATACTCCCAGTTATGTTATGACATTTAGTATTTTTGAAAAATCATCTAGGTTTTGCTTTTTACTTTAGTTTATGTGTTGTAGATTCGATTGTGTACAATGCTTCCCGCAAAACGGTTTGTATTCGTACAACAAATATTAGCAAAAAGTAGTGACAATAAAAAACCTAAATTAAGTAATATCGTCGTCACAACCGTTACATATGCACAGCACAATTTCAAAAGAGTTGCAAAATAATAATCAAACAACCTTGCCAAAGCACATGCTTCTTCGGAACGCCTCGCTATCCGTTTAATTTCCTGACCGTCATCACCAAATTCTTCTTCTCTACTGGATGCAATGAGGAGCCGCGATATCCAAAGTTTATCTATTCCATCCTGCTGCGTCCTACGACAAGACGATGAGAAATTAAATTATTTTTCGTCATCGTGTCATTTACTTGTCCCAATGGAATACCATGCCTTTTTCTTACAATGTAAATGGAGACACATGTCAAGCAATTATCGCGAGTGAATTTTTTGAAGAAAAAGTTTATCATGCAGCACAAAAGTTTTACAAACTCAGCCCGGATTGTCAGCTCCGTTTCGGGGAAAAGCATGGAGAAAGTTTTAATAAATTTTCAATTTTATTACAGTTTTGTATGAATTTGCATATCCGTTCGGTTTTTGTACTGTAAAAGCAGAAGCATTATCATCCTTTTTAAGTTGCCACAATGCTGATTTAGCAGCTTTTCCAACTGCACCGATATCGATCGATGTAGAAGTAGCGAGTTGCATGTATGGATCATAAAACTCCTAATGAAAGCAATGATGTGACTCATTCACATACAAAACATAAAAAATGTTTCACTTCGGAAATTTAATGTCATCGACGGTTGTGCTAAGCGTTTAAATTTTATCTCATTTGGTCATTAACACAATACGTGTACCATTCAGACAATGACAAGTGGAAAATGAGTTAGCATTCAGAAAAGGGAAATTGCTGAGCACGACACTTCAAAAAGTTCTCTCTACTTAAGTTAACTTAATCGATTCATAGAACAATTACTAGTTGCATCCGATGAAATGTCTTTTTTGCATAAAAAAAAAGTAAAAAATTCCCCTAACATCCCATTTCCTCACGGGCAGACAGATAATTCTAACAGACGCGGGGAAAAAACGTTCGAGGGAAACACAATCGAACGAATTTATTTTTGCTGAAGTTGTCATGTATTTTTCTGTTTTGGATAATATTTTGTGTTCAAGCACAAATATTCACATACAAACAATAACATATATCACAGATACATATACCCACTGCCAAACCGACCGACAGTGGTCGAATGTTTTCATCTTTTGTTTGTGTCTGCATTAATTTATTCCATTATTCCCAAAAGGATGATCTGCATACGAAATTTCCACCATCGTTGAAATTTTCCAGATGCCTCTGAATTTAACAAATAATAGCGATGCGGGAATGCTATGAAGACAGGTGGAGATTGCTTGTACTGGGCCCAGGGAGACTGACAATAATTATCGTAGGATAACAGCTACGATAACAGACGACAGTGAAGTCATCTGAAGTCGTATGGCTGCGGAAATTAATTTCTTAAGAACCTGCGGTTGAAATAAATTTAAATTGAAAATCATCGAAAAGGTGTGAAAAAGATCGGCTGTTTCAACAGTCCCGGAACTTTTTTTGGAAAATATATTGCGAGTATACACGACCTACACAGTACTCAAAACGGCTTATCGGTTGACATAATTAGGGAGGAAAATGGAAAATGCAAAATTTTCTTTAACGACAACATTTAACGTACGAGATGGTTCTGATGATGATTAACCTATCCGGAGATGAATTATCTGATGGATAAAATATTATTTGCTATATATTTGTTTCAAAATTCTTGGCCCAAATTTTTTTTTTCTTTTTATATAAAAATAAAATTTGTGTGTTTGCGATTAACTCGAATACTGTTCATCCAATAGGTAGGTAGGTAGGTTGGTAGAGTGGTGAACCTCGGTGCTCTTGTGAGGTTCTCAATTAGCGCTAGAGTACACCACTTTGATGCCACATAGCTCGAGGGACCTAACAATGGATATTTGACTGCTTTAAATCCAGCCTGGAGCGTTCAGATACGAGATCAATTCGATGATCCTGTAATCGGAGAGCTCTTTCATGTCGGCAGAAAATGGTTAGATAAAGTATTGACCCTCTGTGGCTGGACAACTAAACAGAAAGTGTATCAGATTTTCTTTCTCATTTGCATTCTCACAACTTCTACAGAAGTTGTTATGCGGTATACCCAACTTAGCAGCATGGCTGCCCACTGGCCAGCAACTCGTGCTGATAGCCACAACTCTGGCAATATTTATGCGGGTTTCTGATATCAACTCGGGAGTTTTCCTTTTGTTGTAGGGTGGCCATACCATTTTTGATATGACGAAGTTAAAAAAACTGTTCAACTTTAGTTGTGACTTAGTAGTGAAAAAGGATAGAATTTATACCTTAACTGGGCGCATTGGATAGCTAACTCTTTCAGTGGAGCCGTTGTAGATAGTAATGCCCTTCTCGTTTCCCTCTATTTTACTGTGCCCCGGCACCCATATTATAGTAATGTCCAGGATTTGGCAATCGAAACAGCTGTGTACAACCAGAGAACCATCCTTGGTTGAGACCCCATTTCCTGCCGATGGTTTTGCTGCTGGAATAGAGGGCAAGACATGCCCTGTCCTATAAGTTTTTCCAGCTAAGCTTCGTATCCAATATTGCTCCGAGATATTGTACTGAGACTATGACCATTAAGTTTTGCGATGACAAAGGACGTCATTTTAGATTTGGTGGTGAACAGTTCCATTTCTGTCTTCCCTGAGCTAACTCTAAGTCACAGCTTATTGCTCAGAAGCTAACTGGGCACTTTCCAACTTTGTTGATCACGAAAAGGGTCTGGCCTGATACGAGTATCACCACATCATCTGCGTACGTAACTACCTTTGTCCTATCTTCCTCAAGTTTTAGTAGAATTTTATTAATTACCATTAGCCACAGTAAGGGCGAGGTGACCCCTCTTTCGGCAGTGCTTCTGTCGACTGATTTGGTAATGTTGCAGCTGCCAAGGTTAGTATGTATATTCCTGCTACCAAGCATGGATGTGATCCATTGTGTGAGGAAGGACTCGACTCTTGACTGAGCAGGAGCTTGAAGAATGACCTTAATGGAAACATTGTTGAAAGCTTCTTATACATCTAGGAAGGTGGCTACCACAAACTGTTGGTACTACCATATGGAGAGCCGATTTCGAGGTCATGCACTTGAGATATGCATGTTGAGATCTCGATCATTTCAAATCACATCTTCAGCTTCTTTTATTTTTACACTCAATACATATGAGTATGGTTAGGTGTAGATAAGGGAAGTCGCCACAATTTTCTGGATATTTTTGTCTATAAGATTGAACGTTTCTGGAAACTTCTCAATCAATATAAAAGGTGGCATTCGCTGCAGAGAATTCATTAGTTGTTTAGAATTCAACCAGTCAAGTTCAAAAAGTTCTTGCAAAGAGATAAAGCTACCACCAAAGGGAATTATAGTGAAGTACAAGTGTTGTTGTAATAAGTGTTTTTGTGTTCATTTAAAGTTATCACCAATATAAATTGTGAACTTGTATTATTTTTACTATCTGTTTATTTAAGTTGTAATTTGTAAATTAATTAACTTGTGTTGTGTTTTATTTGCAAAATCTTTTACGAACTCGAAAGCCGTAACAATATATAATATTTGTAGCCGAATTAAACTGCATTTGATCGCATTCTCCAGCCTGGACACAGAGTTTCAAATAAATTCGCGTAAAAATTGTTCTTCTTTTCGTATTCACAACGATAAAGTTTCAAGGTTGGTTGATGAATGCAGAACAAGTCTCCCCCACAAACTACGCCTAGAAAAGACAATTTTAATGGCAAAAAAACGTATGCAAAGGTTTCCCCTATTTAATGGCTCAATTATGAAGCTATTATGTTTTATTCAATTATTTCAGCATTATCTTTTCTGAAAATCGCATAGTAAATGGAAGCAAGACCAAGCCAGTTACTCAAACAAGTTTTGTCTTCAGGGAAATTCCTTTCGTCTGCCAACAAGAACGAAGAAGACGCACGCACGCACAAAATTATAAAGCTCTCGGAAAAACGATTTTCTTTCATGCACCTGCCTCGGTGCCCTCTCCACCCTCTCGTCCGAAACTAATCGCGATAATAATATTCAAATCCCATTAAGGGTTAAAAGGAAGCATGGCAAAGATGGACTAGGCAGACGATAAAGCACGTAAGATGCTGTCTTTGTATCACGGTGCTCGTCCCGAGGAGGCGAAACAAACTTTTAATAAAATAAAACCATCTGGAGTTTCTCTCACAAAGAACAAAAAGAAGACACTAGAAAAACTAAAGATTGTCCTTTTGTTACTAGAATAATGTATGGGCGTTGTCGCATCATGATGTTACACAACACAAACGGAACTGAACTGATAGGGTAGCTGCAGGATCGATGAACGATTGTGGAACATTTTTTATTGGCTGATTGGAGGTATGGCAATGTTGTTTTCTTTTTCGGATACTGCCGAGCAGTACACCGTCTCTCTATAATACGTCTTAAGACGTTCCAGAAAAAGCATCGCTCCTTTTTATATAAAGAACGTGATGTTAATTCTAATTGCGAGTATATGACATGACCTTACCATAAGCCGGAATATAATTATAGGCAATAACAAATTTTGGTACCAAAAAAGTAATAACAGGATCTTCTGCTTTACAGCGTTATGATACCGGCAATCATTGCCCGCACTTGGGACAAACATGTAACTTTTTTCCCTCATATAAGTTTGATGTTCTGCACGTTATTTAATCCCAAAACAGTAGCAATACTTCAATATTCCGGTGCTGGTGTTGAAATTCCGGATTTCTCCACATCAGAAAAACATCACAGACAGGACTCGCAAGGGAAATACTTTGCTTTTATGTAGCTTGTTTATAGAATACAAATTTTTTAGCTCTGCTATTTCATTTTGGTTTTTTTTTGTTGTTCTTATTTCTTTGCATTTTTCCACGTCCCAACTTGCTGCATCTGCCGATTTGGACAATACAAAATCCTTCGATATAAAAATAAATTGATATCGGTTGGAGTGGAAAACCGATGCATTAGAAGTTGTTGTGTTTCGACCGTGCAACGGGCATAGCGACGATATGATGTGGCTTTTGTGTATTGCGCGCGCTTTAATCCCTTCAGAGCGAATCTATTGAAGGGAAGTTGCTCAAATTGAAAAACTATTTCACTCGTACCACGGCCACGGAAAAAAATATTAATTTTTTCTTTGTACAGCGGGTGGAAAAGCTTATAGATTTCCCGATTTCAGCTTTGCTCAGCGAGGAATTTAATTTTGATTCTCTGTGTATTTTAAACGTTTTTCGATCATATTTTCCGGTCTTTTTGTTTAAAAATAGACTTTCAATGTTTTCTTACTGTCCACAATATTATGAAATGTACGCCAAGCTGACATTTTTTGACAAAGACAAGAATTGTTGATATTGATAGCACTTGTCTTGTTCTTTTGCACAACAATTGTTCCTCGCTTTTGTCGGTAATTTACGAATTTGCCTCGATTTGCAAATGAATTATCAAGAAGAAATCCTCAAAATGTTTTGCACATGTTGCTAATTCTTGGCACATTATTTCTAGCACGAACGAACAAAAAACCAAGCACCGATGACGACAATGCAAGCAGTTCTCGTTCATTGTCCCGAAAACGGAAATACAATCATTCATCAAATTTCCACTCTCGCGGCGGCAAAGGAAATTCATTGGGATTAGCGATTTCCATAAGAAGAGGAAGAAGGAAAAGACTTTCCGAGAAGCCGTCGTACACCCAGTTGTAGATATTGCTCGGGGACTAAGACTGGAAAGTTGGCTTACTTTCATCCAGCAAACGACCCAATTTCTTCAATGGCATCACTATGGATTGTGCATTCAGCAGAAAGTGTATACATAAAAGGAATTATGTAATTTCTTTTTTCTGTGACGACTATGAATGTTGGACATTCCTGGCCATTTTGTTTTGCATTTATTCCAATGTCATAAGAAATTCTTCAATCTCTTGACTGCAGCAAGGACGACGACATACTCATGCACTACTCACCCACACTCAGCCACCCGCTGAACATTTATACAAATAAATTTACAATCACAACAAATTGAAAGAAAACTAACTAAAAAACGAATCGAATCGCAACCCTTAAACAGCAACACGGAGAATGATAGCAATCGCACAAGAAGTCCTTATTTCTTTAAACGTCGTTGTTGGTTGTTGTTGTCGTAGAATACTGGAGACTACAAAGTATGGGTGGTCCGTCACGCTTTGGCAGTGCCAACTCCTTTTTGTGTGCTTGCCGTTTAAAGCTTCAATTGCAATCCCATTTGGATGTGATAGATTTTTGCGAAATTAGTTTCCCACTTTAGATCCTGTCAGGAGCGTTCTATTTTGATTTCACTGTGTTGTGTCTGCTTACACATACATACATATATATGAGAAATAATCTGTAGTAGTAGACGACATGTGATTAGTCAGTCGTCAATCGTCCTTCACCCTGGCATTTGTATTATTTGTAAGGAATGGCTATTGGTTGTATATGCCATTATGGTTTACAGGGTGTGTCGATAATTTAGGAATTTTCGCAACCAAAGACACAAATTATTTGGCTTACAGTTGCTGACTGACTGAATGATGAATAAGGGAAGCCCTTTTTACCAGCGGTTAAATAAGGAGATCTTTCATCACTCTAGATACTAATAATTGTTGAGTTTCAGTTCAACAAGTAACTAGTAAGTTTTTTGTCTACTCTAATAAAACAAAGCACAGCGTGTACATTAGGATGTTAATATACTTAAGAGGGAAAAAATTAGATGCGTATGCATCTTATATGCCTGCAGATTATACAAATTTATACCGGGCATTGTGAAATGTGCTAAGAACTTACAATTAACTTAAATGTTGCTGCATATAATAACTGTCGATTGTTTAATCATTTTCTTGGTTTGACGTTGAGTTATGATCTAGTTAAGAGAATTATTGAGTTGTCCATAGCTTCGCGTGGACTCATTCTCAAACTGTATAGCGTATTTCCAAGCCAATGAATACCTTGCTTATTGACATCTCCTCTTTTATTCTCCTTTTCCTTAACGCCCACGCTGAGCCAAGCTATAGCCGAGCATTTTAAGGGTGCGAACCCCTTTAAGCGTGCGCGAATTATAAAAAAAAATACAAATGTTATTGAAACTTCATTAAAGAATGATCCAATTTGGTTTACTCTAACGTTCTTGCTGACAATCACCACTTACGCTTACGAACATAGATACTAAAGGATGATAATAATTTTAGGTTGAGATACATACAATAAATAAATATCGCAATCTCCCTGTGTAAAAATGCAAATCTTGGAATATCCTGAAAAATGTCACAAGTAGTTGTAAACCATTTTCCTTTTCCTTGTCGAGTGCTGGTGGATGTTGTACATATGTGTGTGTGTGTGTGTGTGTGTGTCGGCCACAACAACAGGACGAAGCGTGTGCACATGCACTTATGCTAAATATATGTCGCACACTAGTAGAACAAATAATATTACACAAACTCAAAATACAAACGCCACAGACAGAAAGGACAATCTGGGACAATTCTACTGTTAAGGATGTAAGGCATGCTGCACACGGTACACTGCACATGCAAATGTAATACAATTTGAGTGCGTCGGCGTAGTCGTCGTCGGTGGTACTAATGCGTTTTACTGTTGCTGCACTTCTCTAATTTTATAAAGGGAATTACGTTAAGTGTTAGTCCCCGATGCAGAAGCAAATGTACTTGGGGAGAAGCAACAGCAGCAGCAGCGTTCCGGAACTGGCCAATATTCAACTCGGCATGGGACAATGGGTTTATGTGTGTCGTTCGCATTTGCGTCTTCCTCCGGCAAACGACTGGACTCTAGCACATCTTGATGGCTTCTTGTGGGAACAGCCTCATAATCAAAAGGCCAATCTAATCGCCGTTGACAAAGCGGCAAAGCGATGAATATACATACCAAACCGACGATGATTGTCTGTCGTCGGGGACGATTCATTTCCACAATTTACTTAAATGCATTTGTGGTAATTGTGGCGTTGGCATTTCTTGCAAATGATATTTATTCTATCAACAAAGTCCTTAGGTTATGTTATGTGACATTCCACTCTCTGGGGCAAGTAGATTAGCCGCAATGCAATGAATTTGTATACTCACTAGTGGCTGAGGTTTTCGGCATGTGTCATGAGAGCCCATACTTACGATTAAATAGTAACATTCGTGCAAAGCCATTAAGGACACATACAATTAAAATGGGCAGAATGTGTGATGTAAAATTTGTGCTAAAAAATTCATCCTCAATGGCACCAACTGAAATTTTTCTAGGCTCTTCAGACCATTGTGTAATAGTATCAGCTAATTTCTCGTTGTCAAACCACACAGTTGAAGAAAAAACTCCTAAAAAAAAGTATGACGATACAAGAAAGCCGACTGGGATGGCCACTTAACGCCAATAGTGGTGTGGATACGGATGTCCCAAAGGAAGGAAGTAATTCGAGAAACGAATTATATAGACAAGGCCAATCTGCTTGCTTCACATTCGCAGCTAGCTCTACGCTACCAGATAGCGCGTTGTCGCCGCCTGTACTTGCAAGAGTTGAATCGCCTATGGGACAGATTTACTTTCGTACTCGTCAAGTGGCTAGAGTAATAAATGATCTCAACATTCATAAATCTGCTGGGCCGGATGGCATTCCCGCTATAGTTTTGAACAGGTGTTCTTCAAAGTTGCCAAGAGTGCTGCGAAATGTTTAGGTTTCCTAACACGGTGCAAGATGTATTTTACAAGGAATATATTCGCCCTAAACTTCAATACAACTGTATTGTCTGGGCAGGTACCCCAAAGACCACATTGCATCTAGTAGACAGAATTCAGAAACGTGAGATAAAACTTTTTGGTGCCGAAAATATCGCGAAAACAATCAAATCGCTTGAACATCGTAGGTATGTTACCTGCTTTTTCTGCAAGCGGTGTTCTAAAGAAATATCCAGATGTATCCCTATTCTCGAACCCGTGCTTCAACTCGAGCCCACGGGTTACCATTAGGCCTATCTTCCGACGTACTAACCAATTCAGAGGTTCCTTCTTTAGCCGCACTATAGTTATGTGGAATAAATTGCCCGATTCTGTGTTTCCACATTTATATGATCTGCAGTTATTTAAGACACCCGCGCATAGACATCTCATCTTTTCCTCTCCCTAATTCTAATGCCCACGCTGTGCCAAGCATAGAGTGGAAATCCCTTTAGCGTGTGTACATTATAAAAAAAACTACCTATATGAATTAAAAAAATCTCAAAATTTCAAAATTACGCCATCGCAAACCGAGCGCAACACGTCCCATCAAATTCTGACTCTTATAAGTCGAGATATACGAGTGAACAAGTTCACAAACAAACAAACATAGGTACACTGAAAAAAAAACCTGTACACTGATTATTAGCTTGGCCCTTCGGGCTCGAAACAATACACAAGTTGCCGAGAAGCCAACGTCGACTAGGACCACTATCTTGTTTGTATGGTGATCCGAGCGCGGATTGCATCATCAAGGAAGACAGCATCCACGAATCAGATTGGAGTCAACACGGCTGCCCTTCGCAACGAAGAGACCAGAAACATCTTAGGCAGTAGTCGTAGAGATCGGAACGACTGGTTCGATGACGAATGTAAGCTAGCAACTGAACGCAAGAATGTGGCGTACCGAGCAATGCAACAATCTCATAGAGCGCTGGCACGCGAAGATGAATATAAAGAGCTCAGAAGATATGAAAAAACAATTCACCGGCGAAAGAAAGCAGCCTGGGAGAAGAATCTCGTCCGTGAACTGGAACAGTACAGAGAGCCAGGACCGACGGTATCCCAGAGGAGCTGATTAAAACAGGAGGCCGCGCAATACACCAAACAATTCATGAACTAATAGTGCAAGTATGGAAGGAAGAAGCGATGCCAGAAGAGTGGCGAAGAAGCATCCTGTGCCCCATACATAAGAAAGGAGATATCACAACCTGCAGCAATTATCGTGGTATAACGTTATTCAGTACAGCGTATAAGATTTTCTCCCCTATCCTTCAAGACAGGATAGCCCCATACGCTAAAGTCATCATTGGCCCATACCAGTGTGGCTTCATCACAGGCAAAACAACCACTGATCAGATTTACACCCTAAGGCAGGTGATGGAAAAATGTCTAGAGTTTCAAAACTCACTACACCATCTTTTTATAGACTTTAAAGCCGCCAGAGTAGAACTTTATAAAGAGATGAAAGAATTCGGCCTCCCAAATAAACTGGCACGACTATGTAGGTTGACCGTGACCAATGTTATAAGCCAAGTAAAAATATCCGGATCACTATCAAACCCATTCAACATGGCGTTGGAGAAAGTGATCCGAGACTCTGACGTAACGGCGAGAGAAACAATCTTCTATAAGTTCTTTTAGATACTGGCTTACGCAGACTATATTGACATCGTTGGTAGAAACCGAAGAGCTGTACAGGAGGCTTTCATCCAGATCGAGCAAGCGGCATGAAATCTGGGGCTGCACATAAATGAGAGCAAAAAAAAGTACATGGTGGCCACATCTGCGAGTAGAAATCCAACATCTGGTTCAAATAGTGGAGTGCGAATTTGAAGTAGTGCAATTTTGTTAAACATTAACTTTAAACAATAAAAAACAATTTATTTACCCTTTTCATTCGCATTCGAACCCTACGGTTGATTTCGTCTGAATTATATGGACATTTTTGAACACAAATGTCAAACAAAACAGCTGATCTGTGTAAAACGAGTAGTGTATTCTGTCGTAATTGGTCACAATGTATTTGTTGTTGCGTCCTTTGCTCGTTTGCAAGTCAAATTTGTCCTAACGCTTGAATACCCTACCCTGTACCCTGTTAGCTAACTGAGAGCTATAACATAAAATGGACAATTTTTATTTTTTCAATAAAACTAAAAAAAAGCAATTGTTGCACCGCACTACTATACTACTGCCCACATAGTAGTACGTATATATCTCTCCAAACTATTTCACATGAAACTGCCTTAATGACATTTTTAAAAAATATTAATAAAATTATGATACCTTTGAATGAACAAAAATGTTCGCTCCAAAAATTTAACAAAGGCACAAATTGCACAAAGCTACAATAGACCTAGTGTGCTGAGCAATTCATCATTCGCCATAATTTCCACTATCCCAGCTATGAAAGCTGAAATGATACGCGGTGACATATTTCTCACTCATCTTTCACATCTTTCATTCATTTCTCTTTCTCAATAACATTTTCCGGAAGAAAAACAAAATCTACCAACTCAGGAAAAAAAGATGGAAGCTGATGTGCCAGACCAACAAAAAAATCCAATTTCACGTCAAAATTGATAGAAATAAGATTCTCCACAATAAAGCCACAAAGCTCAAAAAAGTACTTTTTTGCTACCTATGATTTCTGAGGATAAACACATACACAAATAAACCTAACTTGCATACCGGTACCTTTTTTTAGTTGACTCGTTTTTTGTGTTGGTGGTGTGATGGTCACGGGTCGCGGGTCCCGGCGTAGGTGTCGGTTTGTGATCACCGTTACGTGTGGATGTGTATGAAGATGTGAAAATTCAAATATCCTGTGTGAATGTAAACGAGGTGAACGATTTGAATATTGTTTGTTTGCGCTTCACCACTGGGATGAGATACGAGACCATACACGTACATATATAGAGTCATATTCGTATCTCAATTGAATCGCAGTGTAAGTAGAAGTTGTACTCATAGCGACGGATATAATATTTATTTCCATATTTGGTTGCCCATGTGCGCGCATATGTGATAACTCTTGAGAGCTCTTTCATTCATTTCTAAAGAGATTCTTTAATTTTGCTTAAAAAAATCCTTTCGTAGTCAAAAATAATTTTCGCAACGAGTTCGATCTATCGACAATTCTGGATTTAGGACGACGATATGGGAAGAAGCCATCTACATATGTACAAGAAGTCTAATAGCTATACGGTCGTTGCCGAAAAATGAAATAGGCATATGCCCAACCAGAACCGTTTCAGGTCACACACAAACACCCTCGTGCACCGAAACGAACGACATGTTGAAGATTTGCCAAAAAATATTGTTTTTCAGATGATGGAGATGAAAAACTTATGTGCCCCTGATGACGAGAGTTGAATGAAATTTATTTGTCTCTACGGCTTCGTCAACGTAGGATTTCCGGCAAGGATTCTTTTAAAAAACTTTCTTTATTTTTCCTTTTGTTTTGGTTTCTGTTTTTTGCTTAAGCGTATATTTTTCAATTTATCTTCCGCGAACGTGTTATCGTGGAAAAAACACATTTGATCGTCCTTCCTTTACTTTTTGTCATATTTTCTACACGAATTGTGTTTCGTAAATTAAGTTTATCAGTTTGTTCGAAGAAGATTTATGCAAGAATTAATCAAGGAAAATACGCAACTATAATTGCTGCATTTGTTGATAAACCAATAAAAGTTGTAAAGTTATAATTTTCCGGTAAATTTGTTATTACATAATGACAGCATGAATACTCGCCCAAGTTCTAATAACCTAATTTCTTATCACCTGAAAATTAACCACCCGCACAAGTGCGTACAATTTACCTACATATTGGGCCCGACAGGCCGATGCGGTCCAAGCTTGTAGCTACCATTCATATAGTGCATGTTATATTTTTGCACACAAATGGACCTACAATTAAATGCCGCATCCGAAAACCGACAATTTGTGACAATTATTACTCTTAAACTTTTGTCAGACATTCGCGAGAGGTGGAACTCTGAATGGTGCCACTTATTCAAAGCAATTAATGAACTAAATGATCAAGTATGTGAGAAAGTAAATATACCAGGAGATTTCAAGTAAAGATAGTTCAATATCCTGAAGTCATTATTGGCCCATACCAGCGTTTCTTTATTCCAGGAAAATTAATAACTAAACAGGTACTCACCCATAGGAGATAATTGAAACATGTCTAGAGGTTCAAAACTATCTTCACCAGATTTAAATCCGCATGTGTGTGCTGAATTTTTTTAAATCATTAATTTCATCCAATTTAATTTTATAATATAACGGTAAGTAAGAAAAAAAGAAATAAATAAATGTTCTAATAGAGGTTCTAGTTAAATTCATATAATAATTTTTTAAATCTAGAAAATGTTATATTTTTTTTCAATCCTATATTATTTTATAATTCTAAGGTTGTTTTTAAGGAAAAAATGGAAAACCCTTGAATAACATATCCAGTGCTATAGTTATTACTTAAAGTACTTAAAGTCACATAAAACTAGGTAAAAAAAATAAAATTAAAAACAAAACTTGGGAGTGCCCCGAGTACATCTGGCCCCACAGAGCTGTTATTAAGGCAATTGTGCGAAACCCACTGCTCAGAGTGCACACGGCGTTACGCCCGCCTATCCTTAGGGTTGAATGCCGACCAGACCAAAGTTGAGTCACCAGTATCTGCTTGTGTTATCATGGTTGTGATAGGGTTCAGGTACATTACTGCAGTATCTCCCGTTAGCTAAAGTCATTGTAATGTGTCGGATGCGTTTGTCAATTGCCTTTATAGCAACATGGTAGATCACGGGCACGTTAGACGTCTCTGGCCCCACAAAGCTGTCATTAAGGTAATTCTTCGAAACCCACTGTTCAGAGTGCAAACGGCGCTACCCCCGCCTATCCTTAGGGTTGAATGTCCGCTAGACTCCAGTTGAGCCACCGGTATCTGATTGTGTTATCATGGTTGCGATTGCGTCCAGGTACATTACTGCAGTATTATCCGTTAGCATCCCGTCTAGCCAAAGTCTTTGTAATGTGTCAGATGTGTTTGTCAGTTGCCCTTCTTGCAACATGGTAGATCACGAGCACGTAACACGTGTCTGACAAATAGCCCAGTGCATCCAGATGCAAGAATGCCTCAGGTGGTATTCAAAGTACTGTAAGATCTAATGACGTTGTCGATTCTTGACAATCCGAAAACATACAGGACTTTCTTATTCGATGTTCGATGGTATTTATCTCTACTATGTGAATTTCTTGAGAATGTTCACACATGTACTTTCAGTACACACACACATGCAATCAGCAGCCAATAGATCAACGCTTGACTACATTGAATAATTTGCATTGTTATTAGTGCATTGTCATCACACCTTTTATCTTTTCAAATAGGATATTGTTGAAAGTTTCATTTATGTCATCAAGAGGCTGATGTTGCACAAAAAGGACATCCACACACACAGACACAAACTAACACGGCAAACAATGAATTCATGCAACAACAAAAACAACAAGAAGAAAAGCTCTTTGAAAAAGAGAATGACATCGAGTGGATATCGCCGCTGCAATGTGTGTCAACCTTTTTGTGACACACAAACAAAATCAAATATTGACACAATTTTCAAAACGGAAGAGGATGTCCTCATCAAACGCCCTTCCTTCACCTGCATCTACTCGAACCAAACCCTTAAAATGCAGGTCACGCACCCAACCGACATCGGTGCATAATTCTATACTTTGCGGATGCAATGAACACACATTCGAGTAACACACTTAAAATTATAAACGACAGAAGAACACTGACACTCCCCACTCAAGGAATGAATGGAAAAATAATGTCAACTGGATATACCACCCACCATCATTGGTATATTGGTGAATGGTAACTTTTGTGTAATATGTAATTGGAATTCGACAGATTTTCCAGTGAGTTGGCTTTGACGCTCCTGTCCTCTGTGTGCGCATTTCCTGTTGAAATAGCTAAACGCAAATTAGCAGATATATGACTTTGAATTATCTCATGCGGCGTTTTCTGCACAGAAAAAAATCAGTACTTCAACCCGGCGTGGTTTGCAACTACGTTTAGACGAAAAAGTGCTTTTCATTTTCTTTATTAATAGTCGTTACTGGTATTTGTGGATGTGCTTCTGTAAATGGGTCATTAAAATAAACAGAGACTTTTCTTAAATATACTAACAATTTGTATGCATTTCCTACGAAAGAAATTAGTTCAGTAACTCCTTCAGCTTAAAGAAATGGATGGTAGCAAACTTTCACTGCAAGCCGAGGAGAATACATAGAACGGATATACGGAAGTAGTTGTTGTTGCATCACAGGTGGAGCCTTGCACTTTCGTTAGGTCGATACATATTGGAATCATCATCGAACAAATGCACATATTGCCCTGATTCAGTTGGATAATTTTTATAAAAGAATACTGAGTTACATTGACTTGAAAGCGCAAATTTATTCCAACCATACTTAGGTACATAAGGTATTCATTTTGCTAATTTCCACACAAGTCAAATATCTAGAAATAATCTTAGATTACCAGAAACAGTAGAAGATACAGCTTTGGACGACAATATTGAAAGCACAATTGACTTCATTCGGAGTAAAAATCCTATGCTACATTATGGCGACTTAATTTTAAAGTTCTCTAAAGTTCGAATACCAGTAACACCAAAAGTATTTTTCACGGTGTCCGACCACGCGCGAATGGGTGACAAACGTTCCGAGAGTAATAACTTGTCACGGAAAGCTCCTCAATTCGCCGTTCGGATCCGGCCTTAAACTGTAGGTCCCTTCCATTTGTATCTAAAAATATACATGCGCAACATAAATGGTCGCGAGAAGCTAGGCCTTGGACTGCAGTGGTCTGTCGCGCCAAATATTATTTTTATAGACATGGCCGTCAGCCATCAGCAGAATAGGGTGAATAACACAGAATGCTTCAGAAATGCATGTGGTCGCAACTATCTCTGACTGGTAGGAGTGCGATCAAACCTCCACGTGGTGGCCGCTGGTAATTTTCCTTCAGTACAGGAAAAGCGAAATTATCGGGCAAGTCCCATCAAGGTAAGGTTGGCACGAGGCCAATAAGCTCGCCCGTAAAAAAACCATCTTACGGAACCCCAAATCAGCCTCGGTAACGAAAACGGGTAAATGATTTTAGAATTTTTTCATGGAACGTACGCTCACTGTATAGAGCTCGCGCTGCACAGCAGCTAGCCGATACCCTGTCCAAATATATTGCTGATACAACAGAAATTCAGGAGATGCGGTGTACGGGGAATGGTGTCTTAAAAAAATCAGAATATGACATATATTACACCTGTCATGTAAGACAACATGTGCATACATAAGAAAGGAGATATCACAACCTGCAGCAATTATCGTGGTATACGTGGTTGAATACCGCGTATAAGATCTTTTCCTCTATCCTTCAAGACAGGATAGCCCCATACGCTAAAGTCATCATTGGCACATACCAGTGTGGCTTCATCCCAGGCAATCAAACAACACCCTTAGGCAGGTGATGGAAAATTGTCTAGAGTTTCAAAACTCACTACACCATAGACTTTAAAGCCGCCTATGATAGCATAGCCAGAGTAGAACTTTATAAAGCTATTAGAGAATTCGGCATTCCAAATAATCTTTCAAGACTATGTAGGTTGACCATGACCAATGTTTTAAGTCAAGTAAAAACATCCGGATCACTATCAAGCACATTCAACATCTATAACGGGCTCTGACATGGGGATGGACTGGCCTGCGTCCTCTTCAACCTGGCGTTGGAGAAAGTGATCCGAAACTCTGACGTAAGCGCGAGAGGAACAATATTCTATAACTCCATTCAGATACTGGCTTACGCAGACGATATTGACATCGTTGTTAGATAGAGCTGTACCGGAAGCTTTCTTCCAGATCGCGCAGGCAGCACGAAATCTGGGGCTACACTTAAATGAGAGCAAAACAAAGTACATGGTGGTCTGCGAGTAAAAGATCCAATATTGGTCCCTGAATTAAAAAAATGGAGCGCGAATTTGAAGTAGTGGAATCCTTTAACTATCTCGGGTCAACTCTAGCAGCCGATAACAGCATGGAACCAGAAATACGAACAAAGACACCTAGCTCGCATGAGCGAAGATGATCCTGCTCGGAAAGTACTTTGCGGTAGGATTTATGGAACACGATAGCGAGGCCGGCCAAGCCTACGTTGGAAGGATGGCGTAGACCAGGACGCCCAGAGTTTAGGGATGCCAAACTGGATGACATCGGCACCGGTAGAGAGATGTTTTGCCGGAGGCTAGAACCGGACAGCGGTTGAGGAGCCAAATATGATGATGATAGACATTCACTTCTTAAGTATGCCTAAGCTATCTTGTATTCCGAAGCCTACCAATGGTCAGGAAAGTATATATATAAATAAATACAAAACTGCATTGGTGTGTCTAACTATAATAAACCCACGAACGTATGAGCTTGACCTCGGCAGCCAATGCTGAATCAATGATGATGTCAATATAGACACTTATTTTGTCAGTTTGTGATACTTGAAAGAAATTATGTCATAGTTATGTTGGAAAAAAACCTTTTCAGTAACAGTGTAGGTACGGTCAAATAATTCGTCTTTGATTATGAAATTCTGATCAGCCCAAGATTTACAAAAAGTCTTTTTGTGTGCCATGAATTACCTTGACTGTAATACATTCAATTCCTTTACTATTTCCATCATGATATGTAGTAATGACAAATTACAATCCATGATATACGGAATTCTCCTTAACAATAAATTATAATTTGCCAAATTGAATTCATTATCCGCATTATTCACTACAGCATTTCATGATTACAAAAGATAATTTCGGCTGACAGCAATATGTTTTTGCCATATTTCAAATGAAAGGCTTTATCAAAAATTTTTCTCCTTTTGCGCGCTGTGTAACACTGTCATCTCAATCAACCCATCAACCTTCATCAAATCCACTAAATGCATTGAAGAATCTACATTGTGACTTTGATATGAGTAAGAAGAAGGAAAACAAAAATATTTCAATTCTTTTGTATAAATGCCTCATAGCAAGGCATTCAAGAAGCAAGAAACGATGGGACTGAGGACTGAACACAGCTGAACCAAAATTCTAAGTTAACTTGAAGAAGTCAATGTGATGGAATTACAACAAAAGCTTCGGCGGACTGGGTATTGTTACGTCAAACGATTACATATTTGGGTTCGAATATTTCGCTGACGTTTTGCCAAAAATAACAAATTAAAACTTCTCATTTTCCATTCAAATTCAATATTTTTCCTTCTTCTTTTTATAAATAGGGAAATATTTCATTTTTTATCAAAATATCCCAAGGCCATCACATAGGGCTTTGACTTGCCACATGCCAGTTTGTCATCGCAACTCGAAGTATTTATTTTTGTTTCCCTTTCTTATATTGAATGGGCAGAATTCAATTTGAATTTCATGGTGGTAGACGGGCAACAACGACGAGGGCCCACAGAATCCCAATAAAGATTGTCATCTCATAATAAATATGTCAAAATCAATTTTATTTTGCTTCGTCCTCCCTTTCATTGTTATGTTGTTTGTGCTTTTTGTTTGTCTTTCGATATTAAACTTATCAATTACGCATACGACCCCACGGCTAGGGTTCAAGCAGTGCTACATCATTCTATCCTCAACTACAGTTTCAATTCGATTCAAATCGTAAAAGCCCTAGAAAGGCAACAGATTTGTACAAAACAAATTTATCTGGTTTCTTAGTGGCAGTATGCATTAGCAGAAGTAAGTTCCGTGGTTACGCCGAAGGCGACACTAACAAAATAATTTAACCTTCCATCCTTACTTACACCTTTTTCTACGACGCATTCTTCATACTGGAGTTCGGTCGTATACCTCATCATAAATTTTATCAGAGAAAAATATGTTATATGCGATATATATATATATATGCTAAATTTTATATTTAATTCAGTATTTTTCTCTTAATACAGCTCAAGTTGTAAATTTTCAAAATATAAATGGTCTAGTGATTAGAAATATTGTTATGAAATTTAGGACTACTGGAAGAGTTCGTAATGAACTTTGCAAATAAAAACACAACACACAATGATTCCCCTGTCATGAGTATGATGTGAAAATCATTCTGGCGGTTATGAACCCCAAAAAAGGTTGGGAGCCATTATTCAGGCAATACATTGACACCCATCTTTATAGGATTCAATATTCCACTAAAGTAAAAAAATAAAAGGCCAAGAAAAAAACTTATTTTTAAAGAACGAAAAAAAAACAAACATTTAGAAGTTGCATAAAAGTTGTGTCTCATATAAGTATTTATGGGAAAGACAATTGAAGACAATTTTAAAGTTGCACATAATTTTTGTTAAAATGCTGTTAGCGAAATGCTATGCTTCGTCGGCATACTGAAATAGATGAAATTTTGAATTTATATTTTAAATACTCATAAATATAACAATAATAATGTGTGTTACCTTACCAACCAATGGATAAGAGCCATGCTGGAAAGTCGAAACATTACTTCCTCTTCTGGAGAAGTGTTAGTTTCTGTGACAGCAGTTAAGTAATTCCCCTAAGGAGAAGTCCTTTCATCTCTTCTGTGGTCACTAGTCATCTACAATCTTCTAGTCGATCTACATAGATCAGGCTACATTGCCATTGGTTATTCGGATGACTTGGCGATTCTTGTTAGTGGTAAACAGAGCTCGACCATTTTTAGTGTTATGAAAGGTGCTTTACTACACGTATTAGAATGGTGTTGCAGAGAAGGATTGTCTATAAATCCTAACAAAACCGTTCTAGTGCCTTTTACAAAAAGAAGATTGGTCAATCTAAGACTTATCACCAACAAAGGCAATGCTCAAGCTTATCCAGTGAGGTTAAATATCTCGGAGTTATTCTTGAAAAACGGCTTAGTTGGAATTTTCACATCATGTCCAAAATCGAACGCACCACTAGGGCCATGTGTGCCAGTAGACTCCATTCAAGGCAGAATTTGGGGTCTGAATCCAAAAATTAAACACTGGATGTATAGAATGATGTTGGGGCTCATTATCACGCACGCATTATATCGTTTGGTGGCCGAAAGTTCTTCAACGGACAACGGCAACTAAGACTGTCTCAGTATGATGGGTGCCATAGCTGTCGTAGGGCTTTCACCTCTACAAATCTTCATTAGGTGATTAAGTTGCAGCTAGAGCACAGGTACAATCCAGGTAACCATGTAGGACACCTGAAATTTCTTGCCTCAATTCCCGAAAGAGACATGTTCTGCACAATCCCCGACATTATGGTTATGGAGTACTATTTCGGCTGGTTATTTGAGTAGAAATATTACACCGGAAAAACTGGTAGAATGGTTTTCCAGCACTGGAAACTGGTCTGGTTTACAGATGGATCAAAGATGCAATCTGGAGTTAGGTCTGGTGTGTTTCGACCGAAAACCAAAGTCTCGATATCAATGGGAATGAGTCCTTCGGTTTTCCATGCTGAACTCCATGCGATTTAGATCTGTGCTAGGATAAACCATAAGGGTGCTAGGATAATAGCTGATTAATAAATTGGAATACAGACTGGCCCACTAGAAAAATATCCCAGGGCTGAGACAATCAAAACGATTAATTAGGCTAGACAAAGATAGCATTCGAAAACTGCTGACCTTTTTCGCAGGTCATTGTGGCTTGTGGTATCACGTTCACTAAGTTGATCTAGGCTTTGGCACGGAATGTAGGTTCTACTCGGAAATTGGCCAATCATCCAACACATTGTCTGTGAATGCCCAGCATTAATTTTGTTATGGAGGCATATTTTCCATAAGGAATTATGTTCGTCAGCAGAGTTGAGAATATATTTGTAGCACGTTTCAGAAGAAAAATCTTAAAAACCATTAAACCTTCCATTTTGGAATTTTTTTGTTCAATAAAAAAAATACCCTTCAATTTCTACTGCTTACCATCATGTGTTGCGAAGCAGTGTATTTTCATTTATTTCCTTTGGCTATTAAAATTCAATCCGTCAGATTTAAAAACTCTCATCCATATATACGAACAATTTAATACCCACATCGTGCAAAATAAGCCCGCATAGACAGAACTGTTTCGCCAATGTTCACCGCAAACTCAAATTTAATAAATGGCCTTAGTTCATCTCAGCAGCGCGGTGTTTATTCAAAACACAAATATCAATAAATATAAAATTTTCACTAACACAGAACAATAGGAAAAAGTCTATATACATGTGTGTGTGTTTACTAGTTGGTTTAGCTTGATGCCGAATTTGATTGGTTTGTTAACCACCATCGATGGTATAGTTGCGCTTTTCTATCTAAACCCAGTGAAAATATTTATTTGTTCTCCTTCTGGCTGAAGGGAATGCTGGTAATCCTTTCTGTTTCATATACATACATACATAGATGGCAAACCAAATCCATTCGCATCTATTTATTTGGACGAATGGAACGGTTTAGATAGATTTTGATTTATTACATTATAGCTACATGTGAGCGATGAATATGCAAAGAATTTAAGTTGTGCGATGCACCGCTCAGCAATTTATTTATTTTACAGAAATGCTGACAAGTTTGCTAATTTTAGGTGACAGTGTCATCTCATCAGACTGATGGGGCAAATTGAATTTAAAAGCGTGCGCAACATTCCCAACATGATCCAACTCCAAACACAACCCAATAATTTTACCACACGCTAGCCTCAAACGTAAAATCTATTTCTTGTTCACTTGAACTCTATGCAGTCAGTCGTTTAGTTAGTGGGGTTTTTTTTTGTATCAATATTTTTCCACCTTGCATCGATGCCTGCGAGCAATTTGTCTACAACAATGAGCTGTGAAATTCCTTCATTCATGAGATTCCGGTTCGATTTCCATGACAAGGTATGCATACATACATATTCAGTGTGTACCTAGTGATTCGGATATATAGACTCACTGATCATCTTTCACTGAATTAAGAACGAACAAATCATTGAGCAATTGCGCGTTCACAGAAAAGATAGTCGCGATGAAAATCTATACCGCACTATACCTACGTACGTACATTCAGAGAGTAATATTTATTCAAAATGACTCCATGGTGTGCATTGCAATAAGTCACTGTTTGATTAGGTGTATATATATATATATATATATATATATATATATATATGGTAAAAGGATTTACAGTTTAACATTTGCTTCGAACGTAGTCATGAACATGCGGAGCGATTGCTACAGTTAACAGAAAAAAAAATTCCAAAAAGTATCCTTGTGTTGTGATATGTACACTGAGAAAAAAACTTGAATTCGAAATATTTCCTTTTGCTTTCTGATAATAAATCCTCAATCCCTAGTCTAATGGTACGAGTAGTTATTACTATCCTAAAAGGCAATACTTTTTTATTCTTCTCTGTTGAACTTAAAGTCTGAACTTTTTTTCACAGTGCACTTAAAATAAATATAAATCAAACAGAGCAAATCCCACATGCGCTCGTATTCCTCACTTGCGTTTGTTAGATGTTCGTGCAAACACGAGTTTAAGAAATTCCAAGGAAACATAGGGAAAAAATGGCCATACCGCTTACCATTGCAAAAGAAAGGAGACAGCAAACGGAACATATGCCGCTACTTTCTTATGCATTATTTACGAGTACATCCCACAGGAGTGCAATAAATATAGAAACTCTGTAAGCCTTCTGATGCCTACTTCCTTTCTTCCAGCGATTGCAAATATTTATTATCCTATTGATTTTATTCGTATTCACCTTCTCGACTTTACCGCAAGGAGTTTGTGCCTTGGATAAGGAACTAGAACAAACTTCTAGATCCAACGCCTCACAAGTAAATCGACAGACTCGACTGATAAATTCCACCGTAGGGGTCTGATTTACTATGAAAGCGACTTGTTCGACTTTCTTTCTTGTTTGTGATTTGTTTTCAACAATCCGGGATTTTTCACCAGTTACCGGGAGAGAGAATTAGCCTTCTCAAGCAGAATCTCTTTACATTTCCTGCGGACCATTCTAATCAGCACACCTGTTTCATAAACTGGAATTCGGAGCATAGGTAACATTGGTAAGCCAAAATCTTTATTAGACGTTTAAATATACATACTCATTGCATATTGTAGGTATATGTCAAAGAATTAAAATGAAGCAACAGCCATTTTTACCAACAGAAATAGTTCTTATAAGTCGAACATATTGCCAAATATTTCCTAGACACAACCAATGCATTAAATCTTATCTTAAAAGGCTAGCGATCTTCATTAATTGTCCCGTCCCTATGTATTGAAATTAATTTTGCAGAAAATCTTTGGTATGCTATTAAGTCGTAGTACTCACGACACTTGCGAGATCGTAAGTGCAGTTTGATATCACTTTTCTCAGAAGACCTATGAAAGGTTTTTTTATGGTTTTTAAATCCAATTTGTAGCGTTCAAGAACGAGAGATCCTGCACTCCGAAAGTTCTTCCAGGTCGGCAAAAAATGTTTTGCTCAAAATTCGGCGACTGGATCCTGCTAGGGCCGGACATTTGGAAGGTAGTGAATTACAGTTTCTTTCTAATTTGCATACAACTCCTGCCCAGTTTAGCATACGATGTCCAAGATTTCGATTATCGAGTTCTTCGTGGCACTGTTTAACATATGTTTCTTGTTATTAACGGTCGCATAATCCATATGCCAATCCTTTCTATTTGTGCGGTACTTTGTCTTGAAGCCGTACAAGCCTCTTTTGTCTCTGCATTAAAGATGCGGCTAGAGGCAAGAAGCCTGTATGCCTTTTACATATTTAGTTTATGTGAAAAGACACCTGCACAGACTTCACCCACAGCCTTAGGATATGGGAGATCTGCCAGTTGTATGTGAGATGGCATCTCGCAACGGAATGTATCCACTGTCTAACTTGTTTGATAAACACTGATAGATTTGTCGCACACGCATTTGTAATAAATGCTGTTGCGATCCTTAAAACAATCCAATACTCGGTAAAATGACAAGGAACACATCAGTAGCTATAGATATACAATACTTATATACACCACACACAGCATTACCTAATGAGATTTTTGGTTAGTTGTATCATTAAGAACGAGTGAGGCTGCAGCCCGTTACATGAATTAATGGGAATAAATGTATTATTCAATTTAATGTCAATTGTCTTACATTTTAAATATTTCTCAATTTCATTTGAAAGTGTTGCTCCCATTATGGTTTGTGTCTCTGTTAAAATTTGTGAACCAATGAATAGTAGATCTCAACAAGATATGTGGGCTGAGAACGCACTATTTTGCTGTATTTACACATGTACATGTCCACAGGCCAGCACCTCTGGCACTGAGTGAATTTTAGGTATTTGATAATTCCGATACCTCGGAATTAAATCTGCCTGGGTATAACTTGGTGCCATTATTTTTCCTTCGACGCGGACTCGCAATTTATATCTGTAGTGATGTTGCGTTCAAACTTTTGCCTCAGCCAATGTTCCAATCCGTAATTTAATTTCTTATGGCTGAAATTGCAGGTTCAAGGGCGTAGCATTCACTATTGCTTATTATATAGAAGCGCCAACTTAGACAGTGTTTCAACTCAGATCGAGTTTGATGCACTGTCTGATTCAATTTTAAGAATTGTCACAAGATACGAGTATCGTAAAACTGAAATCGTTATTGCAGGCGATTACAATGTACACAATTCTGGGTGGCTTTGCCATTCTGCCCAGACAACACCCGAAGTAAGGTGTGTCGAGATATTCGGTGGGTTTAATTACCTTACGCAGCTTGTAAATGAGCCTCCACGATAACCTGACATTGCAAATCATTCCGCAAACACCCTTGACTTGTTCCTTACATCTCGTCCCGATTAATACTCCGTCAATTTATTATCGCCTCTAGGCTCGTCAGACCATTGTGTTGTATCAGCTAATTTCTCGTTAGTAAGCCACGCAGTTAGAAAAAAACTCCCGAAAAAATAATATGGCAATACGAGAAAGCCAATTGGGACGGCCTTAACAACTTCTTTGGGAGCATTAGCATTCGGTTCAGAGATTTGTTCTTCAGCCGTACAACACGTATGTGGAATGCTCTGCCAAGCTCTGTCTTTCCACATTCAAAACACAAGCTCATAGACATCTTTTCTCTTTTCTCCTCCTTTCCTTTAACGCCCACGTTTTGCAAGCATATAGCCGATTATAACCCCTTTACGCGTACGCAAATTAAAAAAAAATTGCGGGATGGGTCATAAAATCCTTCATCCTTCATCAACTGTGCTTAAACTGTATGCTATGTAATTAAAATCGAATTTTTTGCTATTTGCATTTGCTGCAATACCATTTTGTCTTTAATTAGCCACATTCCCACCATCTATTCGAACAGTATTGGCTTCCAATGGCTCAATAGCCATTTGTTTAATTTAATATACGCGCCTTTACGTAAACTGTAATCCTATGAATTAAAAAAAATTATTAAATTACCAAAAAACAGTAACGTCTATTATTATAGAACTAAATCAAAATCACATACATTTATTAACATTTATTCACTTTAATTCGCGTAAATTAAATTAAAAAGGATACCAATCGGCAAATCGACCAGTTGTTAACCACAACTAATTTTTATAATTCCACGCAATGGAAAACATTAAATTAAGCAAAAAAATCCACAATTAAAAACCGCAACTTTGTGAACCCGTGCGATGATCAGAGCTAAAATTATTCCAAATATTCACAGGAATCCCATAAGCCAGCCACATTGACGCACAAATATTTACACAAATATTTACGCGTTATTGGTTAAATTAAGTTTTTGAAGTAGTGTGGGTGACGGGTAGGCGGGAGGGACTATTATAATCAAACATGAAATGATGGCTTATTAATCATTACGTTTAACATCCATTGACGGAACTCTCTTATGCATTTATGCAATAATTCAAACGCGCTTTCTCATTGCACCTGTAATATCCTTGTAAACGTCGCATGCAACAGAAACCTACATAGTACGTGGACAGTTACTTTTATTGATATTTAATTAGCAGATAATTTGTAATTAGTTTGTATCGTTTGTAACTGCTCGCCTCGCCCCTCACGGTTAATACTGTGGCGTGAATTTCCGCTAAATTATGATTTATTGTTTGCAATTTTTCATTGATAATTGTGTCGACATTTATTCCAATAATTATATTACAGAAGCAAGATCGCTACTACACAAATAACCCTTTAAATAAATAATGTGAATGACAAATATATCCCAGTAGATTTAAATTTTGTCAAAACTTGGGAAACCCAATTTATTCAATAAATCGTCGTTATTATTCTGAGCAATAATTCGATTTGAAATGCACAAAAGTTACAGAAATGTTAGTCATTTCCTGCGCGAGGAACGCACAATCTTTCACCTACGTTCATAAAATATTCAAAAAATATTCCAAATCACACATCACATCACATGCTTATCTTTTCGGAATATATTTCATTGTCACCGTAACTGATTAATTAAATTCCAAAATTATCTGCGTGGCTACGCACCCGATTCTCGGTGTGCCTCCCAATTCCGACATATCGACGAAGAATCTGTTCATGGAAAGCGTGCAAAACCGATCGATGCAAGCGATATAGTGAAGCAGAAATGAAATGAAGAAACCAAGCGTTCTGAAATTCCATTCATTTCAAGCATTCCATGTGTTCATTAATATCTTAAATGTACATATAAATGTCACTCGAATTGTGGTGTGAGATTGTTGTGAAAGTTATAGACAGCTCTGTTGGCTGATTGAATATGTGAATGCACAAATAACTTTCAAATGAGCCACGTGACTATATTATTATAAATTCTCTGGAGTTTTAGAGAAATTACACAAACACACAAACTCATTTCTATTAGAAACTCCAACTGTACAGTGGGGCGAGCAACAAAGCGAACGTAACCTTTGATATTTTGGTGCTGAAATTTTGAAGAGAACAGTTTGGTCTTCTATCCCTTAAACAGAATAGGCAGATATTATTATGATTACATTTTCAAGAAATTAGGTTCACACTACAATTATCTTCTTTATTGTGAAGAATAAGCGCAACAAATATGTGCATGCCCGCAGAAAAAAATTATCGAAATTTCCACTTCCTTGTGACCATCGAGTCACACAAACCTTATGGGTCGGCCTACACGTACACAGTCAAGCTAAACATATACCCGTACGATATTCTGGAGCAGACACTGAATATTTGTCGTCCTTGCCGTCGCTAAACAAAACTTTGCCCAAGTTATTGGCGTGTGCGCTTAATAATATTCTTATGCAAATGCCTTCTAGCAAAAGGCCAAAATAATTCCAATTTTAGAAATTTAAGGAAATTTAATTTTACGAGCATTCCCACCAGCCACTGTCGGTGCCATCGTCTGAAAACCATTGATAAGACCTCCCAGTGCATATTATTCACCGAAAGCTGCCTACAAATGTGATGGTGAACGAGTACTTCGGTCAAACGACGTGTGTGTGCTCTAAGCCATGAATAGAGGGTGGGCATTTTAAAAGTATATGTACGTAGACACAAAATGGGGCTGCGTTTCGTGGAGAATTTGAAACGTAATTGCAAGTTGAATAAGTATTTCGAATATGTTTAAGGTGTCATCCAGGAGCCTTGTGGTAGGAATAGGAAGTGCAACGTAGGGAAGGGATAAAAAAGGAATTTTGTGGTATTTGATTATTCGTATCCGGGCGTTTTCTGTCAAAATGCAATACACAGAGATGTAATGGTGAACTCTTGCACCAAACTTTGGACACCACAAAATTATTTCGTCATTATCAAAGCTCCACTAGATGGGTTCAAGAGTATGTGAATGTACGGTCGAAGGGAAGGAAATTTCTTAATGTGTACTTCTTCCGCTTGCCCCTGCATCTACACTTCGGATAACTCCTGATAATTTATACCTTTACCGCATCAGATGGAATATGCGGATTTGTCTAACTAAAAGATCCCCAAGTTTGTTTTTTACATTCTTCGCGTCCTTTTTGTGGAGTAAACAACAATTTTGCCCACACAACACGAATGCCATCGATTTGTTTATTTCTCATATTACACTTTTTTTAAACGAATAGTCAAATATATTAGCCGCTACTGTGGGAATCAAGAGGGTTTTTGATGACGCCAGCAAAAATCCACTGAAATAATTGCTCACTTTCCTGTTTGTTTTCCGATTACTCTCACCATTAAGGAATCGCGCAATAACAGCCGATATCGTACCACTTTTAGGAGATCAGAAAACAATAGAAGGAGGTCGCACCAAATCGTAAGACAACGAGCAGCATCGAATGCAAGAATACAAGACAATGTAAGCACAACAACAAGACTAAGGGTTTCGTTCAACACAAGCCAACGCACTACAACAAAAATTAAAGAGGTAATAGTATATTACATAGCAAGCGAGGAAAGTGGACGTTATCGTGCGAGTTAGAAGCTTGAAGCACGAGACGGAAGCCGAATATTTTCTATGATAACATACTAGTGTGGATAATGCCTACTTTGGAGGGTATGTTATAGCGTAGGCAACAGTCACATTCGTCTATGGTCGTGTGAAAATTGTATATTGCAATGAGGCAACATATAAAATAACAACAAAACATCATAAAGAAAGTGACCGTGCATAGCAACAATGGTTACTCTTAAACTTTTCTTACGATTGTCAGGGTATAAGGGAACACGCAGCCCGACAAAGTCTTTTTGTCCTGAGTTTGTTCACCTTTCTCAGTCCAAAACTTGATTGTTTTTCTTGTTAACGTTCCACATGTACGTTTTCTTAGCCCCAATTCATTTGGAAAAGAGCAAGCTTATTTTAACCATAAATGAATAAAAGTTATTATTATATTGCGCAGATCGTAGTCGCCCAGATCACGTAATATAATAATTATACCATAAGCCTTTATATCAATCTTTTCGCTTCTTACATAAATAACGCTTGAATGCCCACCAAACATCGTAGTAAGTATCTGACTAATTAAGCTTTGTAACTCTGTAGTGACCATAAGACCGTATTTTATGGCATTACTTTTATACAACCCCATATATTGGACAAACATGACAGTAAAGGGTGCTATAATACCAACCCCTTACATGTGTGCGTTGGCAACGAGTTGACTCCACAGTGCATTGAAGCATTGAAGAGTAAATTTAAATTTATATTAAGCTAAGTTTTAACCGCATGAAAGTTTAAATTGAACGAACTGTTAGATGCGCTAGCGAGCGTATAGTCTTCCTCGCAGACCTCTGTATGCTCCGCGTGCAGTGATTGCAGTTGCGTGCGTGTTGCTTAAGGCAACGACTGTCCTTGTTATCGTTTGAGTTTTAAAGCGCCACCCAGTTAAGTTACTTGGTTCCAGAATAATAAAATATAAATTCATGTAAATGTTGAACTATGTTTATACTAATACCAAGACTTTTTGCAAAAAATAAATGAGGAAAGGACTATATTTGACTCTTGAGTGTCAGTCTCATATTCATATTAAATTGTCCTTTTCTGAGCATTTTTGCATTTATATGTTGAATTTATGTTAGGTATACTAACATCAACTGTTGTACTCTGTCTTGGCATTCGTCACACATTGCACATGCCATATCATTGGATATGAATTCCGAGCTTCTTTTTATAAATAAATAAAAAACAAACACGGCTACGTTCCAAAGAAGAAAGCAGGAAGCTTCATCTTCTTATCGTTTTTACAACTTTCACATATCTTCCGCATCCATCATTTATGTAATCGTATGGACGATTGTAAATACATTTTTATTCCGTCTTCCCTGGCGCATTCCGACTGACGATTCGATTTCCATCTTATCATTTTTCTTCGACTCAACCGTCCAATTTTCCATAGTTACTACACGTATATACATATACAATAAAGCTCGTATGTAATAGCACAGAAGAGAAAAATTAAAATCCTTTGGCATTTCATCATGATGATAAAAATGTTGAATTTTTATGGATGTGGCTTTCTCAAATTTTTCTTACTGTCCGGCAGTGTAAGATAAACTGGTGTGGTATAAGACGGCTACAGCGACGATGACGAAATTTTCAACAGGACAATGTAATAAAAGGGTTTTTGTTTTCATATTTCCATAAATATTTGTATACAATCTGCATATGCGGGTGGTAGTCGAAATGGCATTGTCTAGTCTAGTAGGAGAAGCCAGCAATAAACTTTATTGCTATTCATGTGAAATTTTCATAGAATTCAAATTATTATATGTAGCTGATCTAGTACGACACAAAATATATAGAAAGATCTGAAGCATTTCTCATCAGCATTGCAGACGCAAAAAGTTGTTTCGTATTTTCCTTTCTAGCTAATAGATAACAGTTTACCATTTTTAAAAAAGGTGAACACATAAATCCTCCTCTGCTTTAGCCGAAAGAGCAAAGCAAAAAAATCGGTTCACCTTTCAGTCCATAGGCAAACAATGGTGTTGGTATAAAAAGCTAAGTGCTTTTATAGACAAAAATTTCGTACTGGCGTTTCATTTGACTTATGTGCATCCAAAGTGACCTTTCGCTTAAGCGGATATCATCGTAAAGTTCCAAACAAAATAGCACAAAACAAGCATCAACGGTCGCTTGTTTCCAAAATCTGTGATTAGGAATCCTAATGGTCGTCTGCGTAATACATTCATAAACAGGAAATGCTTTAAAGCCCGATTTAGAGCGTCCCGTACTGGAATACCCTTTCTATAGGAAGGAAGCGCACAGACTTTGAGACACATTCCGACTTTAGATATTTTAAAAGGCAGATGATTGTCCTGAATTGTTAGAATAGTGTGAGTGAATGTATTTGATGGTGTTCGTGTAATCGTCACTGCGCGGGGAACATTTGGTACTTTAGCAAAGGACTGATGGTTTTTGGTTTATTGTTAATTATTTAATTATTATCATTTTCCTATATAACATGTTTTGCTATTGATGCATATTCGGGAGATAAGTGTCTTGTCTTGAAAATAGCTCGCAGCTGTCTACTCAATACTATTCACTATATCTTGAGTTAATTTTTTATAATTAATTTGTTTGTTTTAAATTGTTGAGCTTATTGGGGGGAAGAATATTTGGAATGCTCAGTCCATCAAAAAAGTATCTTTTATCTTCAAAACATATCCCATTAACTCCTCTGTCTCCCTTTGTCCTCTATCTATATCTAATATTGATACCTTTCACCCTCCCCCCTTATTATTTCTTTTTTCCATAACTGTCCACTCCAGTCCTCTCCTCCCGTAGTTTTTTCCTCTTACGATTTTCATAAAACCTTATTCATTCATAATTTCCGCAAAACTATCCTATCCTGCCTATCTTAGCAGGTTTTCCTTTGGGTTTTCGAATCTATCTTTAAATTATGCCATCTCCATTTCTTACGGAGAACTATTTAATTCTATTTTCTCTACATATCCTCCTTGGTATAAATGAAGACTGGCGCTCCTTAAGAATCAAAAGAAACAAGTTATGGGCAGCTTATCAACGCACTAAGTCCCTTTCTGACTACTATCTCGGTACTTACCTTCAATTCACCCAGCTTTATAACTCTCTCTACCAGCGCTTCTTTAGTAATACGCAAGCCAATTTTATAAACAACAACATCGTCAACTATAAAAGAAAGTCCGCCGGTTACCCTCCTTTCGTCTCTTACAAAAACACATTACAAACCGATCCACATAACATAGTCAATTTTTTTGCTACCCTTCCAAATAATCTTTCGCCGACAACTTCCATCTACCTGATCCTCCTTATTTCAATCACCTACTTAACTTCTCCGTTGGCCCCTTTCTTTCTCAAACCGTTGATCCTACTGTTATCGAATGAATGAATGAATGAATGAATGATGAATTCTCACCCAGCCCAGACGGTCCTCCCGACATACTTCTTAAAACGTGTTTCTCCAGTCTTTCCCTTCCCCTTACCTTCTTACCTCTTTCGCCTATCTCTTTCCTCAGATTTCGAAGACCTCTTCCATAACTCCAAAACACAAAGTAGGATGAAAGAATAAAGTAACTAGTTATCGTCTCATTGCTAAACTTTCTCATATACCCAAACTATTCGAAATTATTTTATACGAAGCCTTTAGCATCTATTGCAAGTGTCTCATTTTCCCTAACCACAGAGCTCAACATCACCAAATGCCAATCTATTACCTTGTCGTGTAAGTACAACAAGACTCTCCATGACAACACCTTTACCATGGTCAACCCATATCCCGCGTGCAATCTTTTCGATACTTCGGCATATTGTAAGATATGGACCTACATTTTGGTTATCACATTGAAGAAATAATTCTTAAAGCTATCTTATTACTTGGCTTTGTCAAACGGTGGTCCAAAGAATTCTCTAACCCTCATGTGATCAGATCCATCTACATCATGTTTGTGCGCCCTCTCCTCGAGTACGCTTTCTTTTAACAAGTTCATGTGGCCAGAATCGGGAGCATTAAACGTCGTTTTCTTCAATTTGCTTAGGACACTCCTCTTATCCTGCCTCCCTATCAAGACCAGCTCAACCTCATAAATTTGAATCATCATCATCATATTTGGCTCTACAACCGGGGTCCGGTCCTGGCCTTCCGCAAAAAGTCTCTCCACCGGTCCCGATTTCGAGCCGATGTCATCCAGTTTGGCATCCATAAACTCTGGGCGTCCTGGTCTACGCCATCCTTTCAGAGTAGGCTTGGCCGGCCTCTCTGTCGTGGTCCATAAATCCTACCGCAAAGGACTTTCCGAGCAGGATCCTCTTCGCTCATGCGAGCTAGGTGTCCTGTCCACCGGAGCCTACCGAGCATAATTTTCTTCACGATGCCGACATCGCGGTAACGCTCGTAGATCTCATCATTATAGAGTCTCCGGAATCGTTCTTCCTCACATACGGGGCCAACAATTCTCCTTAAGACTTTTCTCTCGAACGCGGCTAAGAGGTCAGAATGCGTTTTGCTAAGCACACAAGTCTCGGATCTATTTGTAAGTACTGGTATGACCATTGTCATATATATAAGCAGGTTGGATGTTATCGTTAAGTTCCTCGATTTGAAGAGCCTTGACAGACTATAGTAGGCTTTGTTGGCTTTAAGCAACCGTGCGCGTATTTCTGGTTCCATGCTGTTATCGGGTGCTACAGTTGATACGAGATAGTTAAAGGATTGCACTACTTCAAATTCGCGCTCCACTATTTGAATTGAGGGACCGATGTTGGATATTCTATTCGCGGACGTGGCCACCATGTACTTTGTTTTGCTCTCATTTATGTACAGCCATGTACATCTGAATGGGCTTAAAGAGGATTGTTCCTCTCGCCGTTACGTCAGAGTCTCGGATCACTTTCTCCAACGCCAGGTTGTAGAGGAGCCAGGCCAGTCCATCCCCTTGTCGGAGCCCGTTATAGAGAGGCTTGATATTGATTCGGATATTTCTACCTGGCTTATAACATTGATCATGGTCAACCTACATAGTCGTGTCAGTTTATTTGGGATGCCGAATTTTCTAGTGGCTTTATAAAGTTCTACTCTGGCTAAGCTATCATAGGCGGCTTTAAAGTGGTGTAGTGAGTTTTGAAACTCTAGACATTTTTCCATCACTTGCCTTAGGGTGTAAATCTGATCAGTTGTTGATTTGCCTGGGATGAAGCCACACTGGTATGGACCAATGATGACTTTAGCGTATGGGGCTATCCTGTATTGAAGAATCTTATACGCGGTACTCAACAACGTTATACCACGATAATTGCTGTATTTTGTGATATCTCCCTTCTTATGTATACATTTGAATACCCTTGATGAACGCAGGGACGCTCTTGACATTCTTTTCATACATCGTCTCTTCTCAGGCTCTGTCAATTGCGCGTATCTATCCAACTCTTTAACACCGTAATCTACGATGCCCTCCTCTCTTTTATCCACCAGCACATCACACAGCGTATGATTCTAACGAACCATTCTTCCGTATGCTGCGGAAGGATAACTCAAACCTTAATGTTTTCAATTTTACCCGCAGCACTCCCCGCTTTAAACTCAGTCTCATTTACCATTATCCTTTGCTTTAAATATTAGTTGTAAGTCTTAATTTTAGGTCTTTATTTTAAGTCTTAGTTGTAAGTCTTCAATCTTGTTAGATTCAGTTTTAGCTTGTAATAAGCCGAACAAATGGAGGCTGTTGTCCCAAATTAAATTAAATTATAATTAATAGTTATAAATAGCTAATAGTTTTTAACTCAGCACTCAGAATGCAAAATACAGGAGAGGTATTTCAACTTTATAAGGATATTGTCAGTGTCTTGTTTAAAAGTTTTGCTACAATGATTCTAAATCTTTAAGTACAGTTTAATATTTACAGTGAATATATCCGAGTTAAGAGGGAATATTAACATATAACAACATGACTCATTGCCAGATAATTGCCCGTTATCCAAAAAACTTGTTTCCAGTTTTAAATCTTTTTTTATTGTTTTACATGGCGAGCATTTTCGCACACATCTCTTTCCTGCATTGAAACCTTGGTGACCAAGCTGTGACTCCTCCAGATCAATCTCTAGTTTTTAATTTTTTTTGCTTAATTTCGAAAAAGTTCATTAAATTTCAATAAAACGGAAATTTTCCTTTGACTCCGACGACTTAGTCTGCTGGAAACGCCAAAAACGTAAAAATAAACTTCGGCAACATATACTCGTGCAACAGTTCACTTTCCTTATATGGGACTGGCTTTGACCATTGCAAGCGCTCACATCTGCTACTGGTGATATTGATTAAATCGAATCCTAGCATTTTTGAATTTGTCCGTGATATACGCCTATTGTGCACATAGTGCATTAGGGCAGCTTCTCGTTTCCATTAGACGAGGGCAATGAGTATGGTTTTTAATCTCCTGTCCCTATACTAGATGCTGCCTAGAGATTAGAAAACTTCCCAATGGTTTTTGTCTTTGGCTGATGGACAAAGGATATATCAGATGGCATACGTCCACTAATTTGATAAACTGCACAGATGTCACAAGCAACGAAAATCCTTTTCACACCTTTTTCGTGCTGGTGATGTGTCGCTACGCTGCATTCTTCATAGTCATCTGTAATTGACTGATGACGGTTGCAAGTATCGCGTCCAATTTTTTGTTTTGTTTCGTGTGCAAATTGGAAAACAATCTGATAATAAAGTGAAACAGCAGTCGTGCTGAGCTGTGTTAAAAGTTAAAAGGATCCCGGCGCTATCAGCATCCACTCCAGATTTCATCTTCGATCCATTTTAGTATACCAGACTAAACTTCTCGTGTCAGTAAACCATTGGACCTCCTGTCCCTTTCAAATATTTCATGTCCGTTCTGGGGATAGAGTTCGGTATATTCGTAGGGCTCACTTTATACCCAGATTTTGACAAAGCTTTTAAAGCTTCATTGATTAATTCAATGTAGTCTTGATGCAAGTGCTTTCGGCCGCCAAGCCAAGTTCTATCAAGTACGGTATAAGTTAACACTTGATATTAAATTACTCCAAATGCATTTATGAATTTTTTTTCTATTTACCGAACTATTAAATAAATGTTTGATGCTGACGGTCCTGAAACATCCCAGCAGAATCTGACCAAAAAGAGAAACTTAATCCTTAATGCTGGTAAGGCCACCTAAGTGCAATGGCCAATCTAATCACACTTTTCACTTAAACTAACAGTTTGAATAACAGAACAAAATAAATAAAAAGTTTATCCTTGTACTTGAAAATGATTCTATTTTGCTACAAATAGCCACTCAGGACTGGATGTGAACGCAAGTATGTAACACTGACAAGTGCTATCGCGTGGGACAGTCCCAGTTTTTGCCGTCGTCCTTCTTGAGAGTACACCAACTGCACGACACTTTTCTTTTTGCTTTACCTTAAGGTTTGCTCGTTCTGCCTGAACCACCGATATCCGGTTGCATGCTAGAATGACCCGACCGTTTCACGATGTCCACCATTAAAGGGTAAGTAATAGCAAAAGGAACCTAAACGTTTCTTAAGTTTAAATTGAATTGAATGTGAGTGCACTAAGCACAGCGAATAAAATACAAACACAACACTTCGAACTTTGTCGTCCTGCGTGACATAGTGGTGCGAAAGTGTTGTGTTGAGTGGTGGCTCCACCTTCCCTATTTACCGCGATGGTGCGAAAGACTATAAAAACAATTACTTCCACCTACTGCATAGCATCGGTGCAATATGGCTGACAACTTCTACACCGTACAAAGGAAACCAAAAGATTATCCTTGTTAATCGAATCCAACTAATCTTGGATTGATGCTTGAGGAGCTGAATCCTTGAAATAATCCCGAACAACCATTTGTTCAAGTATAGTGAGTAAATACATACAATTCCAGCCCCTGAAAGATCATTAGGAGAAATTACTTGAAATGTTCACTTTGAAAAAATGTTCTTTCTGTCTAATTGCAGTATAACAAAGATCAGCATTCACAACCCTGTACTGTACTGGGTTTGATGCTATATGTACAAGGACAAGGTACGAAATTTGCAAATTTTTATCACGTTCCACACACATTTTGCTGTGCATCATCTTATCTCCTCGGAGCTGACTAGCGCATCATTGTTGATGCGAACACCAGGAACGATGAAGAATGAACAGCATGCTTCAGTTTTGGTACTGTGCCGTTTTGAAATTTTGTTGTTTTACTTTTCGATCTGTGATAATCCGGATGCAAAAATTCAAAGGAAATTTGGCGAGTTTTTTGTACTCGTCTAGCTTTTATTTGCATATCTTTTCATAATTACAATGAATATATAAAAAAAGATTAGAAAAAAGGAAAAATAAATAATATCTCAGTAGATGTACTAGGGCTGTGATAAAAAATGAATTTTTAAAAGCGTTAAGGACAACTTAGACGCGAGTGCAGCATGAAATAATAGTGCAAGTATGGGAGGTAGATGCGATGCCAGAAGACTGGCGAAGAGGCATCCTGTGCCTCATACATAAGAAGGGAGATATCAGAAAATTCAGATTCCGGAGACTTTATAATGATAATGATCTACGAGCGTTGTCGCGATGTCGACATCGTGAAGAGAATTAAGCTCGGTAGGCTCCGGTGGGCAGAACACTTAGCCCAGAGTTTAGGGATGCCAAGCTCGATGACATCGGCTCGAAATCTGGACCGGTGGAGAGACTTTTTGCGGGACGCCAGGACCGGACTCCGGTTGTAGAGCCAAATATGATGATGATTATATCTCGTGGGGCTACTTGAAGTCACAATTGGCAAAATATAAAGTTGATATTGTGGAACCAAAAATATGGATAAAACGAGAGATAAATGCTCATTCACAACGATATTCACACTGTCAGCTGTATAGACAAGGCCAATCTGCTTGCTTCATATTTCACAGCTAGCTCTACGATACCAGATAACGCCTTATCGCCACCTGCGCTTGCGAGAGTCGAATCATCTGTGGGACTGATTTACTTTCGTACTCGTGGGTGGAGTATTAAATGATCTCAACATTTATAAATAGTAAACCCGCTATAGTTTTGAAGAGATGTATTGCCATTGCGAAAGCTTTTCCATTTCTCTTATTCTTCTGGATTCGTCCCAAGGAATTGGAAAACAGCTTTTATACAGCCTGTTCCTAAAAAAGGCGAACAGGCATCTCTTTCCTCATACCGACCCATTGCGCTAACATCCATACTTTCTAAGGTCATCGAATCGCTGATCAATCGTAAGCTTATGCAATACCTTGAATCACGTAAAATCCTCAGAAACCATAGGTACGGTTTTCGTAATCAACGTTCTACAGGTGACCTGATAGCTTATCTAACTGCAAATTGGAACCAGTCTATTCACAAAGTTGGTGAAAGCAAAGTTGTTGCACTCGATATTTCCAAGGCATTTGACAAAGTCTGACATCAAGCTCTTTTGTCGAAAATGAATGCCTATGGAATTGATAAGATCCTGTTTGATTGGACTAGTAACTACTTTTCTCACCATTCAATCCAGGTGTTATTGGTCGGTTTTAAATATCATGTTCACCGCATAAACGCCGGTGCTCCCCAAGGCTCTGTTTTGTCTCCGACACTCTCTCTCATTTTCATTAATGATCTCCTGTTCGATACTTCGAATCCAATCCATTCTTTCGCTGATGACAGCACTCTTCACGCTCTCACGTTTTCTGCACGCTATCGCAAGTGGGACTTGAACAACAACGTATGTTAACCATGTTAAATTCTGACCTTGACAGCATAACAAAGTGGGGACTACACAATAGAGTAGAATTTAAAGCTTTCAAAACCCAATGCTGTCGCAATTCTCGGTATGTGCGTCAACAACAAGCTTCGTTGGAACGACCACATATTTGTCATCGCCAAGAATGCTGCGAAAAGCTAAGTTCATAAAACGGTGCAAGATGTACTTCACTCCCTCAGATCTGGCATATTTACAAGGCATATATTCGCCCTAAACTTAAATACAACCTTATTGTCTGGGCAGGTGCCATCAAGACAACATTACGTCTACTAGACAGAATTCAGAACCGCACGAAAAAACTTATTATAGTGACGTAAATATCGCGAAAGCAATCGAATCGCTTGAACATCTTAGGAATGTTTCCTTCTGGTTTTATCGCTTTTTCCATAAGTTGTTTCCAAAAGAAATATCCAGATGCATCCCGCCCATTCTCGAAGCCATCCGTAATACCCGTGCCTCAACTCGAGGCCCCATTAGGCCTATCGTCGGAGTTACTAACTAATTCAGGGGTTCCTTCTTTAGCCTCACAATAATTATGTGGATTGAATTGCCCGACTGTGTGTTTCCGCATTTGTATGATCTGGAGTCATTTAAGACACACGTGCATAGACATCTCAAAGTTTTCTCTCCCTAATTTCCCATTGTGCTGATCATTATGTGCTGAGCATTATTGGGGTGCACATTATAAAAAAAATCAAGAACATTCCTCTCGCGATTATTCAAAGGGCCCTTAAATCCTGGTCAAGTCGGTGTTTGACTATTTATAAAAACAAAGGTTTCATTTTACGATACCTGCAAAGTAGCGCTAAAATGATTTTATAAAACTTTGTCTGTATGTCTGCATGTCTGTTCACGCTTAACTCGAAGACCATTCATTCGATATCGCTGAAATTTTCGGATGTGGTGGGGACGTTTGGGGTGGATGTTTGTAGCGGGTAAGTGTAGTAATGGTGCTGAGGGAGTTGACGTGGTGAGTGGCTAGCTATTGTTTGTATGAGATTGACTCGAATTATTATTTTTGATGTACCGAGAATAAATTAAATTTAACTAAGTCGACTATCACGGGTCTGAAAAAAGCATTGGAAATATTAAAGAAGGTACATCTAGTATTTACTTACATCGACATAAGCATAGAATTTCGTTTTGAGATGGTGAAAATAATATACACTTTTACACGCATCACACGCACACACCTCACAAACGGTGTCCTGCGAGACTAAGCTGTTGCTCAGTGGTTAAAACGGACTTAAAAAAAGTCGAAACAAACAGATACAGAAGGGTCGAGTCATATGAAAAATAAAAGTTTTTAAAAAGAGCTATATCATCATATTTTATTCTACAGCCGATTTTCGGTCCTAGCCTTCGTAAAAAAGAGCAATGACCAATATGTACTTAGATTAGAGAACGTTTCACGTCAAACAAAGGTACCCTCTGTACCACTTGTTTAAGGTCAGGTATTTGTTTTTTTTTTGTTTAATAGTACGATACCTGCAAGGCTATTCACTCATACATGATCCTGCTTAAAATGGCAGCAGCAGGACAGTACCAGAAAATCTTTTGGCGTACCTATTCTGAAACTACGCAACCGAAATAATAATCAATGGACTAAATATTCAAAATTCAAAAATATTCATAATTGAAAAGAAGATAATAATTTTCCTTATGCTATTGCAAAAATGTACTTTTTTTAAAACTTCCATTTCATTTGCTTTTTTTTCATAATTGAAAAGAAAAATAATAATTTTCCTTATGCTATTGCGAAAATATACTTTTTTAAAACTTCCATTTCATTTGCTTCATGCGAACAAAGTAAGCAATAAAGGATCCGCAAAAATGAAACTTGCAACTAACAACTAATCGCAACAACGTTCCGTCGTCTGATCCAACTGTGCAGGTTTCTTTTTTGCCCCGAATTTCAGCTTATTGTGAAGTTTTCTACCGTACACCTATTACTGAATCACCCTATATAACGATTGCCTGCTTTTCATGCCTGCTTTCTACAGATACTCTGTAAAATAAACACACAAGTATATGTATCTGATTCGCCAGTCGTTATTGTTCAATTCTTTCCCGACTTACCAGCTTTTGACAAATAATACCTCCTGTAGAAATTTACATTTTGACGTGAGCTGCGAAATTCCGGTTGACATTTGGTTGACATTTTTCGAGAACTACCGCCACTACTTGTGACAACTTTTGTAAGCTAACTGCATCCACATTGCAGGGCAGTTTGTTTGCTGGAACTTAACTGTGTTTTTACAATTTCCCGATGAAAATCGATTCTTTTGATTTACAAACGAATATAGATTTGTCTTTCATTTTACTAATTTTACCGCACGCACATATTTTGACAACGCCAGAGATAAAATTTTCCGTTCTAGTTACAAATAGAGAACATTTTGATTAGTTTTTGGGTCTCTTAATTGGAAGACGACGTTGAAAAGTGGCGAACGTGCAATTAACGCTTTAGATAGGTTTCCATTTGTGGAAAGATAATTGACACGAAACTAAAATTACATTTTGTCATACAGGTAAGCAAAATCGTCTAAACTCTAGTATTCGTATGCATCTCAATAAAGCATACCGAGTATAGAAAGGCTTTTAAGTGAAACTATTAATTAACAAAGCTCCACCAGGATAGGAGTTAAATTATTACTTGTATGCAGTTGCAACAATCCATGCAGCAAAGCACAAATAAACAGCTAAAGAGGAAGGGAAATTTCTGTAAGTTACTCATATTGACTTGAATGCATTCCGACATCGGCTTATTTGTTTTATCATTGCACGAGGAGCGACCTTAATTACACCAAAGTCAACTCGCACTTTCGCATTTCTATAAATAATAAAATTGGCAAAGCAATTTAGTTATAAATCAGGAGCAGTAGCGAGTTAAAATCTACACCAGGTGCATACCGCGCAGGTGCACCATAGTTGCAACCACACGGACTCCCTGATCCACAGAAAGTCCCTTGTAGATGCGACCATAAAGATATCCTCGATTTCGAACAAAAATGCGATGTGTTCCTTGGAGTCGTCGTGTCGACTGAAAGACTCGAGTACCATCAGTAGCCACAGTCCCAGTGGATTAATGACACGACGTAAATCAAATCCTTTGGGAAATGGCAAGCATGCTGCGCATTGGGTGGATGAAGAACAAGCAAATATGTATGTCGGGTGCTCCGCACGAAGGATAAAAATGATAAATGCAAGAACTTGCACCACACATCGGAACATATGTGTCCTTCGTTACAGCATATTGTGCACTGGGTTAAACTCTATCTGTGTGCTGCGGTAAATTAGCGGTCTCTCGTTGTGGGGTGAACACATCTTCAACCAGGATAACAAAGAGTCTCTCGTGCGTCCAGCTTCATCGAATGGCCAAATGTGTCTTTGATGGTTAGAGTTTTGCCAAAGGAGCCAGTACTGGAGGCTAACTGCGAAATACATATTTTAGAATGAATTGGAATGAAATTTTATTGCAATAGATATTTCACACAGAGAATGAGTAGATATGTGTTGTTTGTCTTGAACAATTCGACTTCATTACAGACTTCATTGTTCGCGCTGTACCACAGAGTAGAGCGATCTCTTTATAGTCCAGTGTTGTGGTCATGTAGTAAATATCTCCCATTATCAATATGCGAAGATGTATTTCGCTTGTGTAATTATTGGTATGCGCATTCATCTCTGGCAAGAAAGTTAGAGTAGTGAACTCATCTTGGCGTCTACGTACGTAAAGACCAGCTCAGAATTCTTTCTTTGGCAACCGCTTTTACGCAATTTAACAATAATAACTATTCTTATATGCAGTTGTGGTCAGCGTTGGTGAAGGAATGCCAGTTAATGAACTACTGAGCGGGGTGTTGGGAATTTGAGTTCCAGAAAAACACCAAAAAAGCTTTTACACGGTCCCATTCGCCTTTCGGAAACGCCTTTCAACTGCAGGTCCATTTCATTTGGATGGAAAAATATAACACGCACCACAGGAATTGACGCGAAAAAGCTAGGCCCTTAACCAACACGGTCTGTTGCGCCAAATATTATTATTATTAATTTTTTGTATGCTCTTCTAAAATTTGGGCCACGTATCGATTGTCTTCTAGCCGAATGCATGAACCTTTGACAACTATATATTGTGTCGTAGGATTGTCATGTAGTCCAAGGGCTGTGGGATGGGGTAAGGCAATCTATTTCCTTATATGTCCTGATATGTAAAGATTATGCTTAGGAACCGCTCTGCATACTAGTTGGTTTTTGAGTTTAATAACCAATCCGATATTTAAAAATACAATTGAATACACTAATACTTGTACATATGTCAATTATCTTACACTCTTCTTAATAAAAATATTCTTACACTACAGAACCTTGCTGTCTATGAGTTCAGTTTCCGATGGGAACTGAAGTGGCTCGCGTGTATTTCGTTGACCACCACCTTGGTTAAAAGGAACTTTGCGTCTTGACTGCAAATGGTGTCCCTATTCTGGTTCACAAAAGATGTTAGATTTGAAAGTTTCAAGTGATCTTTCTTGAAAGGGACATATTAATAAAATTTTAAAAAGAGCGAGCCAATATTTGGGCTTTATAAGACGTTGTAACTTCTACTTCACCCTCTATGAAGTATTAAGATTATATAAGACATATTTTAGACCAATTATAGAATTTAATTCATATGTATGGGATGGGGCTTGAAATATTGCTGTAGCGCCGGCAATACCTTTGGGTAGATACTATCTCTTAGCACACTGCTGTTATTCTGTTGAAAATTTAAATAGAATTTAACAAATTTTGGGAATAAAAAAAAAAAACCAAAACTTTTTTGGTACTTAAATTGCTTTGCAAAAAAAAACAAATTCTTATTTGTTAACTGTTAACGGACATGAACTTGAAATCTGCACAAAAAATTACAAAAAAAAACACACGAAATGCCCTTAGGTATATTTCAGAGTAACATACCAGCCAATCCCCAACACAATAAACCATCGATAATACCGACCATGTTAACAAAGGACCAATGTCAACAACAACAAGAAACATCTGTGAAAATGATAAGCAAAATAACGGTGAAAAAACAGAATTTTCCAATTAATGCGAAAAACATCGAACATAATCCATGAAGGTGTATGTTCATTGCATGCTCGCATCTCAGATACCTGTACAAATCTCCATACATATATCTATACCTGTAGGAACACCGTATACACCGTCTGCCGTTGAACGTTATAACGATGCATAAGTATTGTATTGTTGCCAAACAAAAAAACAAAAGCGTAGTTAAGCAAGGTACAGATTTTCTCATACTCTCTACAGATACAAACTTGCAATGTTCACCACCTACCATCCATCCATCTGTGTTAACAACGAGCTCTTACTTACCTACCGCAAGTCAATAACATCAGCTCCTCATTAATGTGGCTGAAATGTGAGAGGGAAAATAACAATAACTGTGCCTGAAAGGGAATTGATTAAGACATCGTTCAGAAGGATACCGAACAAAAGTTGGGCAAGGGAATAACTTCTACCAACAGTGATGTAGGTCAATGATGCACTGGACGGTAGACCGGAGTTATAAGTAACGCGTAGCGAGCATGAAGGTTATTAAGGTCTTATAGGTCGTCAGGTGTACGGCGGTAGTCAGGTGTACGACAAGCATAAATCACAACTCTAGCCATATTATTACTTTATTGCCACAAACCCACCCACCCAACCCACATCCAAGCTTGTGGTTAGTCGTGAAATTCAAACAAATTCCAATCAAAGTGGACGAAGAAGACGCGCTCCTGTCGGTCATCCCAGCAATTTGTGGTGTAAGCTCATAAACATTTTATTAATTAATTCCATGAAAGAATCTACATTGAAAACCCTTTCAATAAAACGATCAACTTTGTTTGTCTTGATGTGCTTCGTGGTCCTTTCCTGGTGTTGTGGGAAAAGTAAGAGTAAGAGGAGTAAAAAGTTACACCCACCCAGTTTTCATATAATGTTGCAGCTTGCAAGAAAACAAAACTATCAGTCGAAGTAGCCACCGAAGCGAGTTTTCTTTATTTATTTTCTGAAAAAATTAGTAACAATTATTTTTCAAAATTCAATCTAAAAGTACTTTTATTGTTAGCCGGTGTTCTTTGATGGCTATAAAGAAATGAACTATAACAGAAAGTCCATGACATAAAAGTTTATGATTTTCCTGAAACACTCGCTCCCTTGCTCACTCCTGTGTTATTTATGATCACGAAATTAAGTTCGTGGAGAGGAATCTGCTTATGTTTATTGCCTGGGGACGCCCCGTTTGCTGGCCGGCCAGCTCGTACCGTTTTTAAGTATTTTGCCAATTGAAATAAACACGGAGCAGAAAAAGTCATCGTCGTAAGCGTTACCCTAGCCACCAGAATGAAGCAAAAACAGTCATTCTCGCGTATACCACGGGTGGGTATGAGAAATCTGCGGAAGCTGTATTAAGCAATAACTGTTAGCATATCGTCTTTTCTCTTTACCGAACGGTAGGTATGCGTTGCTACCACTTCACAAAGTCTGTGCTTACTTTGGTTTCCCGCAGGATATTCCACTAAAATCAAATCTGCAAATGCTTGAAAGCTCCAGAGGAATCTCGTACGCCTTTTTGTGATTATTTCGCGGAATTATGTGCGGTCATTAATGGTCTAATCATACTGCATAGATATGCCACACATTGAAGCACACATGCAAACACAGAGACGTGGAAAACCAGAAACCAGTCAACCAGTCAACCGGTTCGAGTCATTCGCTGATCCAGCTCCACAACCAATATTGTGTCGATTTTATTTGCTGCTATGCGGTGGTCGCCAGTCGGGAAGTGGCTGTGGCTAACTTGAGTTAATAACGCTGCGGTACACTCGCTGTACGCACCCGTATCGTCGTTTATCCTCGCATATCTTATCGTGGGTGGTGGGCGGCTGAATTTTATGTGGAAAGGCGGATGGCGGAAAACGATGGATAACGTAATCGTCTAACTTCTTTGCCTGCTCATAAACATGTGCGCGAAGTTGTGCACCACGACGACCCTCACATATCAAACTATGTGGTTATGCCTTTGTAAAGTGTCACTGCAGTAGGAGTATTTTTCCAATACAGCAGCTGACCCATTTAGGGTTCCCATCCCGATTCTAGGAATGTGGATAAGAGCATTTCTTCTGAGCAGGAGGTTCTTGTTTCGAATCGAATCACAGCAACACTAAAAGTTTTTTTTCCCACTTCTTGCGAAAGTCTGACAAACGTCCGAGAGGAGAGTAATAACTTGTTGTCACGGAAAGCTTCTCAATTTGCCGTTCGGATTCGGCATTAAATTGTAGGTTGTTTGTGTGCAAAAATATACATGCTCAATACAAATGGTTGCGAGAAGCTAGGCCTTGCACGGTAATGGTTTGTCGCGCCGAATATTATTATATTATTTATTATCTCTTATCGCCTCGAATAACAATAATTCGTTAAACTTAGTAATAAAGGGGGATTCGGTGTAGTTATGAGCCGCGTTCAATTGGCCTGAAAAGTACAACTATTTACTTCAATTAAATTGAGCATGAGCAAAAAAATGCCAATGTTACTCATCTGAAGTAACTACACGAGCAGAACACCTCTTCACTTACTTCAGTTTCCCAATTTCGCCCAATTTTTAACTGAAGTTAAGAGTTGTAAATCGAACAGTCTCTTCACTTTTGTTACTACAGACATAGTTAATTAAGTCCAATCGAACGCGGCTATTATAATTAATGACATTAGTCGCTTACTATTAGCTGCGTCCGAGTTTTAGTAGTCGTAGTCGATAGCTGCGTACCAATTCAGTGGGAGAACATTCTCAGCTATCTGTCAACTCAGCACAAAAAACTGTCAAAATCGACTGACACAGGGAAAATAAGATCACTTGCCTAAGGCTGTAAATCTGATCAGTTGGTGTTGATTTTGCCTGCAAAAATTGGATTTTATTTTAATATTCTTTATTTCATTTTATATGGCAATAGTTTGCCTTAATCATTATATAAATATCGGTCCATACCTGCGCTGAAATTTTCCATGAACTACCGTTGTAGGCACAAACTTCAAAATACACGGTGAGAAATGCATGTTGATGTAACACATGTTTGAAAAAATATTTTCAAAATTAACATTTTGGGTCTGGAGTACTATAACAAAGGTAAAATTTTCTTAAAAGTCTAACTAAGACTTTTCCCCTATATAAGTCCAAAATATGATTCTGTGTGTATATCACAGCTATGATCTCTTATCTGAGATCAACTAATATAATGGTTCTCTGATTGAAACGACTCACACTCTTATAATTATCAAATATCAGAAATAAGATATTCGATAAGATATAAGATACTTACTTAACCGATCTGATTGAACTGAGCACTAAACATCAGTATCTTCTTCCGCTCAGACCGATCTGATAAATATACCCTCATTAAGTAACTCAGGATCTATTTACGAATGTGTCTATTCATGGTACAATATCCTCTGCATAATTTTGAATATTGGTATATGCTTCACAGTTAATCGTTTTCAAAACCAGCAAAGATTATTCAGGACGTTGTTCACAGATGTCATTAATTTTATTGAATATAAGCTGTATTTGAATTCGAATTGGGAATTACAACAACAATTGCACTGTCGAATTCCTTCTTTGGAATTTGAAAACCTGCTGTTTGGCTGGTTTTGGCTGGGTTTGACATTCGAATTAGGATTCGGATTCCAAATAAAATACAGCTATAATAAAAATCGATGTTTAACAATCACCGTAGCAATAATCATACCATTATTTGAGGTAAAGATCGATGAAAGATGACACTTAAATAAATTTTTTATAAAACCATGTGTTACTTAATTCAATTAGCTCAGAACAATCTGATTTCAAGTTCGAAAATCTTCATGATCCATAGATTTAAATTAGAAACACAGCTTTATTCACCGTCATATTAAATTAGTAAGCAAAGCCATCCGAATTAATTCCATATAATAATTTTGACAAAATCAAATCAACAAATACGAAGTTAATGTGAAATTCCTTTAAATATGTCGGGTTAAAACTAGTCTTCTAATTAATTTATTATCTTTATTATCTTAACAAATCATATGTTTGTAACAAGTCATCACAAAAATTACTATTTACGTTGTTAAGCTTCTCTTTCGTTTTGTACATCAAAAGTAACAATTAAAAAACACCGCTCGTATTCAAATGGCAATAAATGAACATAGGCAAACTGTCCAATACACATTCGTTAAGTTCTTTTCGTTCGTTTAATTCGCCGTGCAGTCACGATGGAACAAAAAGCTGTCATTAGACGAGTGAGGAAAATTCGTCCGTGTTCCTTCTCTGTTCTATATTTGTGTCGGTTTATAAAATCGGTTGGTGGTGCGTCAATTTGTCGAATAATTTAAAAGGAAAGTGTTTTATTTAATCAACAATAGCAATTTCAATCATAGCATTGTGTTCTTAGTCACGCAATTAACATGAACTCAAAGTGATAAAATCAACAGAAACGGCGAATTGTGATTGTGAAGTGAAATCTTTGTGGCCTGCAGCTGTACCGCATTACATAGAACGAAAAAAAATTTATTCAGGGAGATTCGCACTTTTTGTGTATATTACATTTGGGCGGGTTGGTTTAGTCGCAATTTTACATTAGGGCATCTCGTTCCAATAGGATAAGCTTCGTTGCGACCGCAGTCTTGATTGCCACTCGTGTGTATCCTGTGAATTAGACTAGAACTTTAATTTTGATTTCAAAACTACATGTTTGTTATGATCGGATTTTAAGCTGTGAGAATAATTTTAAACAAAAGGATTCTCTAGTTAGTCGTTTTGACAGCAACCATTGAAGAAATCAATAAAAGTGTCAACATTCGCTGTCCAACACACAGTCCTTTTCACTCGTTTGATGCGATTACTACTTTCTTGTGTTACCATCTGTTTTGCTCGCTCACACTTCATACTCTCGATTCGTATGCTGGTAATTTCGCTCGAAATCGCTGCGTATTTTTTGCTGCGTGCTGCTCAATTCGCCGCATTGTTTTGTTTTTTTTGCAACGCGATAATTTTTCTGTGGTTGATTAAATTGAATTGATGGTTTTTTCTTTCAGATTTTGCATTTAGTTTTAAAATAAAAAATGTTCATCAGATCCAGATGAAAAGTTAAGCTGGGTCAGCATCATCTAATGCCAGTTCTAGATTGTGTATTGCGTTTTTCGACGTAATCTTCTCTTTCGCACGCGTTATCTTTGGTAGAGACATAAGTCCGTGGGATGCATGACCTTTGACATATTTTTTTCTTCTTTTGTGTCTGCTGGAGTACTAGAATAGGCTCTGAAATTATGTGTATCTATCCCTCAATGTAGCTGGTTGGATTTGGGACTTTGGGACAGGCAATACTTTGCACAGAATACTGTGTCGAATTTATTTTCAAATCCTTGTTTTTTTCCAAAATATTGTTACTATGTATTGTTCATTACACATTGCAATTCCAAAATAGTGTAAGGCACTGCAATTAATTGCAAAGAAACGAATGATGTTATGTCCTATCGTTCGTTAATGTTATGTAGGTATCGTACTCATTTTCTAATAAGAATATGGCAGGATATATTTGTATTCCATAAGCATTTTCCTTATCTTGTTTTAAATCTGTTTGTTGTATTTAAATCGTACCTTTTGAATCAGCTCTGTAGTGTTATGTCTTTAATCGATTAATATTATCAAGTAATGCTTTGCATAATAATTGTTTTAAGTTTTCAACAAAACAATACTCAAGTTTAAGCCACCTTGAACGACCACGAGGGCATTTAATTGCTGTTGTGCTTATTTTATAAACAATAAAAAAACTCATGTAATTAATTACCTTTGTACACTGCCCAAGTTTATGGCTGTGTGTTGACATACTTGTAGTAAGTTAAGTGCACAAAATAATTAAATAATGCTTTAACATTTATATTCTAGAATTTGCATGAACAGGAGCACAGATTTACACATCAGTTTCTTGGTTAAAGTCTAAATTCAAATTTCCTCATTTAGTGCTATTCCATGTACATAGTTGATAACGAATTTGTTTGTTATACACACTATCACAGCACAAACATAATATTTTTATTATTAATAAGTGTTTCAAATTAATTTGGCTAACTTTATCATTAAATTCCTCCTCCTCCTCCTCCTTCCTTCTAAGCGGATGTCTAGCTGAGAACGAACAAAACTGCCGGAGAGAGCAAATTACTTAAAATAATTTATCAAATTCGTAATACTTACCTGAATATGTCTTTCGCATACTAATAACTAATGAAAAAGGAATTTCCGCCAGACCTGGGCGTGTCACGTATCACTTTGCATTCTTAACGTCCATGTACGCTCAAACTACGTCAAACATATTCTAGTACATTTTTCTAAACAAACAAAAATGACACACTGCCCCCGTAGTTAGTTCGTTTGTAGCAGAACATGAAAGGTATTCGTTCATACGTTTCAAAATCTGCACCACTACCTATGGCTGTTAAGAGGTCGTGAACAAAGCCGGCTCATTGTCGTAGTAGTTTGTTGTGGCTTTGTGTCATCGCCTAATTAATGTAAAAATACAATATTCTCGTTTTGTTTGGTCGCAGATTGGTTTGTGTTGTTTTGTTTTGGCTCTTCACAGTATTTCTTCTTTCAACTTAAGTGTATTTGTATTGTTTGTGTTTGCTTTCCTGTTTCACCAAATGTCTTAATTAGTATTCGTAGTAAACATTTTAGAGGCACTCGCACGAGTTCATCGACTTCCATTTCTGTATTTAGCGGAAATTGTTTTTGAATTTTTGTTTATTAAGGCGATGCAACAACTGCTGATTAGATATAAATTATAACTTTGCTGACCAAACAGCTGTCGCGTAACTTTCCTTGGTCTTACATTACATCAACAATATTATTGTAGTTTTTCATTAAAGTGTTTTCTTTATTTGATTCTAAACGTTCCGAATTTGACATAAAACGTACTTTTATTTATTCCTTGTATTCTATGTCTTTTTGGCTATTATTTATTTCTTCGGAATGCATAGAACGTATTCTTTTTATACTACATAGATAGGTAGAATAAACAGAATATTCTTTTGTCACGTGATTGATATTCTGTTCCTTCTATTCTTTCTGTAAATTGAAATAAAGAAAACGCTCTATGTTATATTAGGGCTGTTCCCGTACTCAAAAATAGTAATAATTATCACTAATTGTTACGACTCATTATTCAAAAGAGTTCCCATACTCGAAAAAATAGTAAAAGAGAGCGGAAAATAGAGAGTGAGCTCATTTCCCCTCTATGCAAATTTTGCCAATTTTTACTGCAAAAATTTCTGTGAGTAAGGGCGCTCTCACAATGGAAAAACTTAAGACCTACAAGAATGTATGGATTTGGTTATGACAAAAAAAATTGCTCGTTATGTTGGAAATCCATATAATCTTGTAAGTCTTAAGTACTAAGTTTTCCATTGTGACAGCGCCCTAACATGTCAAAAACGAATTTATTGACAACCTTCTTAACCAAGTGCACTAATTTTTGGCGCAAAGTGAAAAAAAAATTTGCTCTCGCACGTTTTGTATGTAAATTTGTGTCGAAATGGTCGCATAAAAGCCACGATGACGATAAGAATGATAAAAAATGTTTTTATTTTAAAATCGTAACATATGCAAACAAATCGAGTACAGCATTTTTGTGAACGAAAGACTGTCTTAGCTTAGACCTTTTTTTTAATACTAAAATCCTAATTGATATTTCAATTTAGTAGTTTAAAATTTAATAATAGACACTTTCCAAAAAAAAAAGAGTTTAATAAGTTGCATAAATTTATGTGCAACTAGCTGAATTATACGGCCTAGCCCGGCCGCTCCCACAACACTTACCACTATCCAACTGACCATTCGTCTAGTGATCCCTCTACCGACCCCACACCCACTTTCAAAACTGTAGACTATAACCTCGGGGGGAAAAGCCATATTCAATGGTGAACACCTGATTGAAATCGGTCCAGTAGTTTTCAAGTTTAGCTAAAACAGCAGGCGTTGCCCGGTTGCCTCTCCCAGCCTACCGCCCCAACCAAACCGATACCCACCCAACCGACCCTTGTGCAGAATTGTGGCCAAAGTTGTTCTTCGTAAACCAAGTTCCTGAGCACGGTGTCGAATTAAGGTTGATGGATCTTTTTGAACACTTTCTTGAATAGGAGCAATGAGAACATCGATCTTGTTGTATGTTGTGATGCACGCTTGGGCCTATCGGCTACAGACACTCCCTCTTCGAAATTATTCGCTACACGATAAATAGTGAGTTTTGTTGGAACGTTATTTCTCCCAAAAATTTTACGTAACTTTCTAATCGTTATAGTAATTGATGAGTGATGATTTGCTTAAAACCTCTTAACAATTAAAAACCGTTGGTTTATCGAATATTTTTCCGTAATAAATTTGCCACGTATTTACTCCACGACTGCCAAATATAAACTGTCAAAACTAATATTTACCAAAATGGTGGCAAAACAAAGTAGTGTATCTTCCCGGCGGACACATTATGGCTGTGTTTTTTTATGTCAGAATAATCGGAGATATAATTAACTGTCAAAATTCTTATCTGTGTTTTTTTTTTATTTCATTTTCCGAGAGATCTTTTTTCTCTGGGGCTCCGATAATTCTCGGATATAATCTTTTTACTCTGAAAAAATATACAAAGCATTTTTCGATAGATGTAGTTGTTTGCTTCTATAATGGGCTGCAGCGGGCTTCTTCTCTTGACAAAACCGAACGAAAAGCTTACCCTGCTCTCACAATGAAAAACTTAACACTTAAAACTTAAACCTTAGAAGAGCTCGCACAATGAATACATAAGGTTTTACATTGTGACAGCAAAGTTTCAAATTGTGACAAGCTTCATTGTTATAATATTGAAAACATAACAAGACCCACAAAAAAATATTTCACATCCGTTTCAAAATGTTGCGAACTTCATTCTGTATTTCTTCTTAAAAACTAAGATCTACCAACATAACGAGCAGAACATTTTTTTGTTGTCAAAACCAAAATCCATACATTCTGTAACTCTTAAGTCTTGAGTTTTTCATTGTGAGAGCGCCCTTAGCTAATTTCTCTCAATTTTTAATTGACCCATAATGAACTTTAGCAACTAACGGGTGTTTTTTAAGGAGGCTTGTTTTTCCGATAGATGTCGTTTTATTTTATGACAGTTGTTTTGACAGCTCAAAGTGGCATTTCTACTCAGTATTGTTTGGCAAATCATTATGAATAGGTTAACTCCAGAACAACGTTTTCAAATCGTGGAAATTTATTTTCAAAATCAGTGTTCAATTAAAAATGTTTATAGAGCACTTCGTGAATTTTATGGTGCACATAATCGTCCGTCAGAGACCACCATAAAGAACGTAATTACCAAATTTCGGTCTACATTCACTCTTTTGGATGCCAAGCCACCGACAAGAATGAGAAGAGTTCGTACAGAAGAAAATATTGCTGTCGTTGAGGCCAGTGTCGAAGAAAACGACAATTTATCGATTCATCGTCGTGCTCAGCAAATTGGACTTTGTCCATCGACTTTATGGAAAATTTTACGTAAAGATTTGGGTTTGGTGCCATACAAAATTCAATTGGTGCAAGAATTAAAGCCACACGACCATCGTTTGCGCCGTGAATTCAGTGATTGGTCGTTAAATCAATTGAACGAAGATCCATTTTTTTACCGTAAAATTCTCTTCAGTGATGAGGCGCATTTTTTGTTAAATGGATACGTCAACAAACAAAATTGTCGCATTTGGAGCAAAGATAATCCACACGCCGTTCAAGAATTACCAATGCATCCTGATAAATGTACTGTTTGGTGCGGTCTATGGGCTGGTGGGATCATCGGTCCATATTTCTTTAAAAATGAGGAAGGACGACGCGTTACCGTGAATGGAAATCGATACAGAACCATGTTAAATGAGTTTTTGTTGTCAAATCTTGAAGATATGGATATGGATGAAATGTGGTTTCAACAAGATGGTGCCACTTGCCATACAGCACGTGAAACAATCGACTTATTGAAAGAAACTTTCAACGACAACATTATTTCGAGAAATGGTCCGGTGAATTGGCCTCCGCGTTCGTGCGATTTGACGCCACTCGATTACTTTTTGTGGGGATACGTGAAGTCATTGGTTTATGTGGATAAACCTCAATCGATTGACGCTTTGGAAACCAATATTCAACGTGTCATTGCTGACATACGCCCTCAAATGCTTGAAAAAGTGCTGGAAAATTGGACCTCCAGAATGACATTTGTGAAAAATAGTCGTGGTAGCCATATGCCAGAAATTGTGTTTAAATGTTAAATGCCAAAAAATTATCTACCAAATAAAAAAAAATTTTGGTCATTTCATAATTTTATATGTGTTTTATTCAAAAAAAAAATCGGCAACCTCTTAAAAAACACCCGTTACTTGCATTTCATACAATTTCTCTCAGTTGTCAAATTTCCGCACCGAATGTCTCACTTCACTGATACCTTGCTCAATCCCACGTAAGTTAACGAACATTTAACGAAACCGACCAGAATTACATTATGGTCACAGCATACGAATTGCATGTAATGAGTCGGTCACATCAGCTTAATCCAACTCAAGTCCGTTATAGTTGGCCCTTTAGTTTGTTAACTTTCTACACATAAATTCGTTGATACTTGGTTGTAGCAATCCGCTTTTAAGCTTAGATATAAAAGAAAAAGAAAACTATAGGAGAAATGATCTACCTCTTTAAACAACAGTATTGACTCGATAATTCGGACAATTAAAAAAAGTGGTTGTCCGGATTTTATATTAGTCTAGCTTACAAGATCCTACACACATCTAGGTTCTTTAACCCGGCGCAAGAAATATTTCACTCCTCTCATCTGGCTACTATCTACAAGGGCTTACATACAATTGTCATATCTGGTCTGGTGCGCTTAAAACTACGTTGCATCAGTTAGAATACAAAACAATGTCTCATAGACATCTCCTCTTTTCTCATCCTTTTCCTTAACGCCCACGCTGTGCCAAGCATATAGCCGAGCGAATCACTTCACGCGTGAGCAAATTATAAAAAAAAAAACGAAAAAACTTTTTTATAAATTCCATCACTCACTCAACTTAGTTCCCGAAGAAAATTATCAAAGAATTCTGCTCTCGCTTGTTTTAAAATCACCTAACAGAATAAATAATCGATAAGAAAATGTTTTTTTTTCTGCTATCTCCAAATAATTTTCCAGTTTCTCGATGCCATGAGCGGAACTCCTTTTTAATGTCAAATACGTTGCATTACATAAAAAAACGTCGTTCGCCTTTCGTCAAAATTATCCAATCGTACCATTTTTGTTCTAGGGTTCCTCTTTGTCTCCTCCTAATGTCTTACAATTTTACATTGAAATATTGCTCAAAACCCCCCAGTTGAACATCTCAACTTTTAACTTTGTGTGTAATACTTACATATTTGAATCTGTAAGCGGATTACCTAAAATGGAAAGAGTTCTTGAGTTGTTTCATTCGCCTCCTCAGTTGACTAGTACCAAGTAGTTCTCTTCAATGGATTACATTGCAATTTTATTGTGGCGTGCATTTTTATTTGTCATTTCTAGTGATTTTTAAAGATTATGAAGTTTGCAATTGCAATGACATGCACGCTCCTCAGCTGTTTCATCATCCATGCATTTTGTCTTGTGCTCGAGTCGTACGAATAAAATAAAAAATCACGATTACGCAGAGCATTTGGCAAAGATCCAAACAGTCATTCGATGATGCTGACAATAACTATTATTGTTTTTCCCTTGTATTCCATGCCAATCTGGTATAAAGGAAACGTGTAAAGATATTGCTTGTGGAGTAGCAAACAAGGAAGTATCAGTATTTCGAGTTCATCTTACAACAACAGTTGGAAATTATCCACTTGTAGGAAGAAGTGGCATTACTTACTTCTCGAGTTTAGTGTGCCATGGGGATGAATTTTTTTTTAAATCGTAAATGATGGTACGTATATGATGGGAATCAGTCAATAAATAAGAAGACTTCTAAAAGTATCAGTTAAAATGCACCAAATGAGTTATTTATCCACTAACATTTACTGAAAGCATTTTCGTCCAATTTCAAAATTCAAAAAGTAGAGCGGACATTTTATTTTTGGTACAAGTACAAGCAAATGTCTGCAAACATTTTGTCCCTTAGATCGAGTTTTATGGTTTTTTTAACCTACAGGGATTGATTTTTTGGCTGTCAAGTTGTTCCTTTTCCGTAAAAACCCAAGCGATTGAACCCAAGCGATTGAACCCAATTTTTAATCGGAGATCGCCTCTAATAATTTTTTTTTTTTTTTTGAAGTTTTCCCCCATTTTCACAAATGCAACAAAAAAGTACGATTCTCGTCTTTCACGTTAACTCAGGTTAATGTGCAGGCTAATTAGAGTTGACTTTCGTTAAACCCAAATAAACTCCACGAAACTATAGTGGTTTTAGGTTTTTTTTTTTGACATTTCATTTGTAGAAAACTTCAACGCATCTGTCAAATAAACTCTAGTCTGTTTATGGAAATGAGCACTAGTTCTCTTTTATGGAAACGTGGTAATGGATTGACTGGGACCCGCTTAATATGTCTTTTTCAAGTACATATTAATATATATACATTTTATTGTTTTTAAAATAAACATTAGCAGGTCAATGTTATATTCGCCTTGTTCTATAGATCCTAGAAATCTTTTAATCTTTTGATAAACTGCATTATTCCTTTCAGCTCGATAGTTGTGCGTGCCTTTTTCGTTTGTTAAGCCTGGTACTACAGACGAATCCAGTACGATTCACTGTCAAGTTATTGGCCTTCAAGAAAGATGTCAAGTTGAAGAAGGACCTAATTGTACTATAGACCTTCCAAGAAATTTAAAGGCTCAATTACGTTATTATTTGTAATATTTTTTTGGTCAGCGTTTTTTGTACCATGTCCATAATAATAAGTTTTCGTATAAAAAAGGTACAGTGTCCCGTTAGTGCTCCACATAAGATTCTTAGTTCTTGCTCCAGTCCAGTTTCTTATTTAACTGTTTATATTTGCGTTGTTGAATCCGTACAGAGGGCTCGGTCCTATGAATGGAGTTTTAGCTCCTTCCTTTGCCATTAGATCGGCCATCTCATATCCAATATTCCCCTCGTGTCCTGGTACCAAAATAAGTTTAACATTGTAATTTAATTTTTTGCCAGTTTATTTAAGGCATTATTTTATTGTAATTCATAATTGGCTTGACTGTCAGACATTATTGCGAGCACGAAGGGCGAAAGTTATATTCATGAACATTTTTCAGCGAACATGTGTACTTTTGTACGTTTGCAAGTTTTTTGTCGTGTCGCATATCTCAGCTTCTACCAGTAAAAATTTGATGGGATTTGTTTTTAAACAATTGGTTATCGCTCGGCTTTCGATGGTGTAATTTTTCATTCGTTGGGGTTACTATCCCAAAGGAAACTCAAACGCACAGCTATTTTTTTAAGCCTTAAGTTTTGCAAAGTTAGATGCGTTTTTTTCAGTCTATTTCATTGTTTAGACTGAATAACAACTATCCATATGGCAAGCTGAGAAGCTCGCTTTATTACTTATCTTATTTATTTTTGTCTTTGTTAGCCTTCTTGCTAGCAAGTTATCAGCTGCAACGTTTATTGCGTAAAGTTCCGCTTGAAATATTGTGGGATGAATTTGTTGCACCTTGGTCCCACTATTCTTGCTCCTACTCCTTCAATTGTTAATGACCCATTAGTGAACCATTTTGAGAATCATCACTGATCCATTTTGGGTTTTAATCCCTCCCAATGATGCTTTCATAGTTGTGTTTGAAGATTATTTTTATATTTGTTTGGTCGCTGGTTCGGGTGAGTTCCTTTACGGTTTTTACCTTTTCTAGTATACTCAGATGCCCTTTGTGGTGTGTCACACTCCTCTTTCCATGTTTTGTGAATTTTTAAAATTAATTTGGCAAACTTAAAATCTGATTACTCGATTCACAAGATCTTATGTGCACCCGAACAACGCACGCTCTTACTTTGTTGAAATGCGTACGTTTGTTTGACTTTTTCAAAAATGAATATGCGTATTTCACAAATTCACACCTAGTAGTCAAATATTTAAAATCAACAAAACGCAACGCTAAATAATAAAACCGCCAAATTACCTTCGTATCGATATAAAATTGTTGCCTGTTGTTAACCTTTTTGAACCCAGAAAATGCAAAACAATGCCAAAATGTAGAAAACGCACATGACTTTCGGGTTGAGATACAAAAAATCAGCACACTGATTGACTCATTCACAGACTGAATGACTAACTGGCTGGTTTGAGTCTGTTAAGCTCGTACTCGTACATATATGAAAGCTCGTAGCCGGAGCTCAGCGACCGGGACGGCGGTCAATAGTATTATCAGTGCTCATCAATGTTTCTGCCGCCTCGGTGCAGTGAGCGGACAGCAGTTTGTGTGCGCAAAGCGTTATTGCTTATTTATTTTTTTTTTCGTTTTTGGATTCGATCGAATCGATTAATCGTGGTAGAGATTCATCTTGACGTTTCCCTGTTTTAATGTGTACGCCGCTACAGCGATCAAGGTTTTGTAAGTTTTTTGTTTGTTATGTAATTGCAGTCGGGAGATTTTATTCGTAGAAAAACGCTCATCGAAGTGATACCGAGTATACCGAAATGTTTAGCTTTAAGTGCATCATAGAGTAGACGGAAAATCAATCCAACGGTCGGAAACCGAACGTTCAATAAAAAGTAAAAATTGTCAACGAATTATCGCGTGTTTAACCCCGACAAATTGAAAATGATTTTGGAATAAAGTCGACGGTCGCGACAAATCGAGGCAGCTACTTCACTCTAAGAAGTCGTCATTAGAAGCGGACCAACAACGAATTCGATCGATTGAAACGATAAATTTCACGCGCAAAACAACGGTAAAGCTTGTAGCAAATTTCTGTGGAACGCGAGAAACCAGATCTTTTAGAAAATATGTCTAACTCACCATCGTTTGTCGGTATGCGCCTGCTGATCAAACTGATCCTGATCTCATCTCTAACCCTCAATCTGAATGGCTGGATTCTCCTTGGAACCCATGCCGCTCCATCAACGTCGTCAACGTCAGTAACATCGACTGACGCACCGATCTCATACGCGTCATCGGCGACATCTGCATCATCTTCATCCGCTGACCTTGACAGTCAAGAGGCAGCATCTGAAGCAGGAAATAATAACAGAGAAACAGCCGCCTCGGATATATCGCTTGTCGCCAACACTTACGACTCTGTTCTTCAGTCAGGCATTGAAGCAGCAGTCGAATCCGCTGACGACGTCAATACTGAAGCAGCACCAGCAACAGATCCGCCATCGATCGAGCAACAAGATCAACCACTGCAAACTGCATTAGTGACGATCTCTGCTGTTGCACCATCCACCACTACTGAGGGCTATCGGTCGCCGTACGATGTTGACGATAAATATGGTAATTATAGTTACACTTATAACATAGTTTGTATTCATAGCGAATTGTTAAAATTACTAATTCTAATAAATTGGCACTTCCACTGCAGCGTCGTTGTATTTGTGGGGGATCTAGAGTTAGCGCGCCCGTAGCGTCACTTTGCCTGCATTTCGACCTAAATTAATTCAATTGCATTGCAATTCCGCTGGACATGCAAACGAATGCGTCGTCGGCTCTGATGTTAACATAGAAAATAGAAAACGAGAAACGTTGTGTGGAACACATGAGAAAACCCAGATCAAAGTCACTTGCTGCTGCAGTTGCAGTTGTCGCTTGCCGGCTGACAAGGTTTCTTCCGCGTCACCAATGCGGGTCCTCCAACAGCGTGTTAGTTAGTGTCTGTTAATGATTAAGATTTTTCCTTCGTTCGTCAAATTGTGAGTATATAGTGAGCTGCACACGCGTCGCTTCAGATAACTGATACGACCCACGAATGGTCGGCCACATGTAAAAAATATGCTCTGATTTTCCAGTGTCAGGGTAATTATTTTTAATAGAACTCTAATTAGACAATTGTAGTTGGTATTGCAATGGAAAAAATTAAAAAGGTCGGTAATTTTCTGATTTTCTGTTAATTGCCAATTGATTGATTGATTATCTAGAAGAAGGGGTGGAGTCGATGACTTGGAGATCCAATAGCTGCAGCAACATTCGACTTGTATTTGAGATCATATATAATCGAAACTCTCTAACCCATACTGATACCAATGGTTTATTGCGAATTATCGACATTTGTGAATAAGCGGGACATTAAATTATCAAAGGAAATCGATAGAAATACAAAGCATCAACATTTCATTTTTATTTAATTCATTTTTCCCTGTGCTGGTCAAAGTACTCGTATGGCCAGTCTTTTTCACACTAGACTATTGCTTGTATGTATCGTACAATTTCTGGTGTCTGAAAATGTTTTAAACTCGATTTTGAAGGATTCGGAACACTAAAGAACTTTTATCCTCCGGGGTTATTTTTTCTTATATACGCTATAAACGCTCTAGAAGAGTGGACTTGGAACGGAACTTTTCCTTCATCTAGAACAGACTTTCCTAAACTGTGTTCCGCGGAGCTTTGTCAACTTTGTCCACCTGAAAATGCTTGACAGTTTGAATTGGAAGTAGGAATTAGTAAAAATTAGGCTTCACTTTAAAGGGCTACATCCAAAATGCAAGTACAAACCGCCCGATTTCCTAAAAACGAAGTGCAGTAAGCTTACAAAATCCAACAAAATTATAACTTAAGACAGTAACGAAAACGCGTTGATCCCACTTAGTCAGTTGCTCAAACTGACAAAGCTCAACTGATGAAAACTTAATGTGTTAAGGACGTAGTTGAATGTTATGCTGAATAGAAAAGCCAAGACACTTGTTGACATTGTTCCTTTCATAAAGAACACAATTTCGCGATGTGTCAGGGAACGAGAAGAAGATGTGAAAGATACTTTTTTTCCAAATAACCCTAGCCCAATTGGCTGATACTGCGCCCTAAAAGGATCTATTGTCATGATCAAGGATTTCCTTATAGCAAAAGTGCCTGATTAACCGTTTGGACTGTCTAAGCCATAGGGTATTATCCCAGTGGGCCAGACGAAGTTTCCTTTTCCAATTATTATTCATCGATGTGGTGGTAGCCCAGCTAATACCACAGTAAGGTTCCGTCATAAGAACGCAGATTCTGAACCAGCCCTAGCTTGTTCATCTGGTGACCAGGGACAAACCTAGTTTTACCCTGCTGAGTCTTGCTAGGGATTGCAGTGCATCGTAGCAAAATTTAACTGATTAAGAGTCCATTATGCTAAACGATAGCTCTTTCAGTGCTGCCTGACTATCTGAATAGATAAAAATCGTAGCTCCTATAATACCCTTACTCAGGTTTATCCTAGCGCAAACCTCAACGGCATGGAGTTCCGCTTGGAAGACAGTGGGCCTCTTACCAATTGGTATTAAGACTTTGGTGTTGTGTCCGAATACCCCAGCGCCAACTTCAGAATCCATCTTCATCCCGTCTTTGTACCAGACCAGACCTTTTTTGTCCAGTGGTGAAGCACCATTAGACCAGATTGCTAGGTCCAATATTTTTACATCAAATAACCTACCGAAACAGTACTCCCTGGCCATGGTGTCCGGGATAGTGCAAAACATGTCTCTATCAGGAATTGAGTCTAGAATTTTCAGGTGTCTCACGTATTCACCTTGTTTATACCCACATTCTAGTTGCAGCTTGCTTGCAGTTTACATTTACTTGTTTCGTATGAACGTAGCAATAGTAAAAAGAAAAATCAATAACAATTTGCGGAAAAACCCATAGATTTAATGATACTTGATAAAACCTGCGGTAGGTAAAATTTGAAAAGAAGTAAGTACAACATGACATCACAGATGTCAACATTGGAGATAGACCCTTAATGTATAATGATTGTTTTCTTATAATATACCCAAGAATCATTTAATAAGTTATTGTTGGCGAATTAGGGGACACCCTGAATAAGGCTGTTATATGTAAGTGTACTGTACTTCTGCCGAAAACCAGGTTTTCACATTTTGTAAATTTTTTGGGCGACATTTTAACTTTCTGATAATTCATTCGTCTAAAAAACCAAAATATTGCATACACACTCAGCACTTGCTTTTCCCATATGACATCACAATTCATCTTTTTCAGTAATAATTGGAACGATTTATATGCACATAATGAACCTTTGAAACAGTACCTACCTACAATAAAACATCAATGGCTTTACAAATTCCAAGAACTGCGACTTGGAAACGTGATAGAGCATTCGATATTTTTTTCGCCCGGCAGCCTATACATATATATACATATGGCGGTCGCTAATGTAAGTTTTTCCTCTTCTATGCAAAAAATAGCTTCTGCAAACATTGTAAAGATATTAGCAAGTTTAATTATTCATAAATTAAATAAGAGACGAATTACGCTGTAAATGTGTTTTGTCCATTAAATTCCGAAACCACTCAAACCATCACCCCAAATCCAGCTTAACATTGTTAATTAATTTATACCGGCACACATACTACCTACATAATATGTACATATATATGTGTGTACTTAGCGTGTAAAAACATTTGTGCTTAAGTAGTTTAACACATAATATATAATCTGCGCCACTTGCCACATTACAGCATTGGGCGGTTTCCCTTTTTGAGTCGTCGATGTGTGGCACGAGGCTTTTTTCTTCAGGTTTTTTTTTTCGAAGAAAGTGTTGGGAAGGGGCAACAAGCAGCAAGTCATCACCGAGCTACATGTATTCCTAGATCACCACCACACGCAAACAAAATAAACAATCATGTCGTCATTTGTCGTGTAGCTGGGCACTTAGGAAATAAATTACTTGTTTTGACATTTGACAGAGCGATTAGATCTAATTGCTCATGCCACGCCACGAGGAAACATTGTTTTAATTTTATTTGCACTTTCGTCCCGGTGGTTAATTAACACACACACGAACGTTTGCTTAACTCAGCGAAACTGCCGACTTTGCAAGTTCACGCTCTGACTGCGCATTACTGCGAGCAAGTCGTTATCTCACCAGCAACTACTACGCCTTGATTACTGAGAAATGGGGGCCTATTTTAAGCTCAATATTAAGTTAAAAATGGATGAGAATATGTGCGTGCCGTGCCGATTACGTAAAAATGTATTTTTGTTTCAATTTTTTAAAAATTTTATTGTAAAGTAATAAACAATGCAGAAAGATGCTACTACATACACGCGCACTTCAAAACCTGTTCACACACTTTTGTTGATAATTTCTCTTCCTAGAGTTGATGTAACACATGGTTTTTTTATTTTTGTTAAATAACTTGACGCGTTTGCGCCGTGAACTCGAGATGTCGGTATAAAAAGATAAATTAATGTTCCTATTGTGAATTGTTATTGGGAGATATCTATCAATTCATCAATGTGAGGGCGCATGATCGTACCATTGTCGATTTCAACACGCTAAACAGGTCCAGTGGTTTTGGTGACTAGTGCTGGTATCCATGTGGGCCCAGCACTATAATTTCGAGCATATTCCCTTGAATTGTTGCTAAATTCGCGATGTAAGATCGTTCGTAGCGACTTTCTTCTTGATCATTAGTTTGTATTTAATCTGGATGAAGTCTGTCAAAATAAGTACCAATTCGGCGGTTAAACAGAAGCTCAGCCGGACTGTTCCCAGTACTCGTTGACGGTGTCGCGTGATGGTGGAATAAGAATGTCGACAAACGTTTATGGATGGCTCCTTCTTTAGGTAGTCCTTTGTATCGCTTACCATTCCCTCTGGGAGTATTTGCACGTCCAACCATTTGAAGAATGAAGAATATGGACTCACCATGGTCTCTTCTCTTCTTCCCAAAATTGAATGGGTGCTTGGTTTTCCTGACACGGTTTGGATGATCGAGCAATCTTCTCAATGTCGTCAATGTATGGCCGTCATACTCTTCATACGCACAATTCCTAGGTGTGAAGTGTGTAATGAGAATAATATTAATTGACTATAGTGCGATGGTGTTGTTTCAAATTACAGGCTTTCGAGTTCGCAAATAAAACACAACAAGTTTATTAATTATAAATTACAACTTTTTTAAACAAACAGTAAAACTAACTAAAGTTCACAATTTATATTGGTGATAACTTTAAATGTACACAAAAACACTTATAACAACAACACTTGTATTTCACTATAATTCTCTTAGATGGTAGCACTATTACTTTACAAGAACTTTAACAACTTGACTGGTTGAGTTCTAAACCATGAATGAATCCTCTGCAGCGAACGCCACCTTTTGTACTCATTGAAAAGTTTCCAGAAACTTCCAATCTTATAGACAGAAATATCGAGAACAGAACAGCAAATTGTGGCCTTATTCCCTTATTTTCAACTAACAATACTTATATGTAATGAGTCATCTTCTAAAAATAAACTACATGTACACTCATGTTCATTCACAAAAACCGGACAACCGCACAAACCGGTTTGACTTCAATTTCAAATAATCTAATAACTCTTATAGCCTAAAAGAATGCGATTCGAAATTGCTTAGTTTAGTTCTAATTAAGTGGCTATTTTTAGTATGCAGTATGTACATTGCGATTTATCTTAGGATTCGAATTCCATTATCTACTAACTACTTTTCGTAACAGTATTATTGTGCGTTGTCCCCATAAAATGCAGTCTTTAATACAGCTTAATTCGACCCGACGTATCCAGAATGGTTTGAATTGATTTTCGACCTTCACGGTCCATCCCCTGAGGCAATAAAAAAGGACACGAGATCGAGATCGAGAACGAGATCGGATCCTTTTTCGTAGACGTGGCAATATCATTCGCCATTACAACTAGACGTTGTATTATGTCTATCATCATCACCTCCTTCTCTTCAGCGGCTGGAACAATCGAATTTGGTAATCGACTGAGGCCGTCCGCATTTCAATTTTTCCTAACTGGGCGGTGTATTATTTGAAATTGGTACGCGTTTTGGAAAACGCTTCAACGCATCATCCTGGGAGCGAGAATTAGAGGTGTTAAGATTGTCAGAGGTAAACAACCCAAAAAGCGGATTGTGATCTGTCACTATGTCGAAATTTCGGATACACAGGAAATGGTGTAATACGGCAATGATCGACAAGACCTTCATATCGATCTGAGCGTATACTTATGCCTGAAGTATCACCTTGCCTGTCGGTGGTGGTGTTTTACGGATTGCCTCGATCTTATATTCGACTGGACGATGACCACTTCCGTTAATACGATATTCCATTAAGTCGACGGATTGACACCCTATCGAACATTTGCCCTTATTAATCCTAATCCTGCTTCGTCAAATCGTTGTAAAATTTTCGATAATTTTCGAATTTTCGGAGTTTTGCTGGAAATCGGTTAAGACCAAATCAGATGGCGTAAGTATTGGTGGATTTGTCCATAAACTATTGAAGGTCCGCTCTCAGATATAATGGTGTATCTCGATCCCGAATCGACTTTAAATTTGCATAGATTTTGTAAATCAACACCGCAGTATCCATCTTAAATTCTTTAAATTTTCATCAGTACGTCCAATATGAACAATCTATTGACGGTCATATGATCAGTTGGAATTCGCTATTCATTGCATTGAATTATTTAGAAGCCTCTTCGAATGTCTCCTTATACGTAGTGCTGCATTCTAAGACAAAAAAACGATAAAACGTGACCAACGACGCATTCATTCATCACGTTCAGTTTTTCGATTAATTATTATTTCACTCAATTGAAACTTAGGAACATTAAAACAAACTTACAGTCAACGAGTTATTCAATTAGCGTTACTCAACCAGGTTTAATGGAAATTGCCTCTCACTCTAAACAACCAATGGATACAGAGATATAGCGTCGATGCGTTCTTAAATAATCTTTGTGTTTATCTAAGTCGCCGGATGAACCCTTTGCATCGCGTACATTAATCATTTTAGAAATGCCCGGTCACTGGGCTATGCAACTTTGTATTTTCTCCATAGTTTTGCGTTCCAGTTTGCTTTGCAAAATGAGAATTGAAAATAAAAAACGAAAACAATTTTAATATTCGCCCGGAAAAACTAGAAAAGTTCCACTGCACTCTATGGCCATCATTTGCAGACCACTCGAGAAGTACATACATACATATAAATATTCGAAAGTAGCAAGGGTGTCAGGAGCATGGCAAACAAAAAGATGCTGTAGGTGTTGTGCAGCAAACATTTTTAACATTTTGAATAATGATACTCTCGCTCGCTTGCTTTACTCCTTGAGAAAGTCTAATGATTTCTACGTCATTTCGTCATCGTCGCAATCTTCGCCAGAGTCATCAACAACATTGCTCTGGAGTCCCAAGTGAAACACAAAAATATGGAAAAGTGGATGCACTCGAGCGGAGCGCAAAAGGCATATTCAGACAACAGACACGTTGATATGCCAGTTTAATTTGCTTCACGCTCGAAAGTTGACAGTCGACACTTTACACGGCGTTCTAGGAGTCTCTTAAAAAGGGAGTGGGAATAATGATGATATGTCTTCTTACCACTTTCAGCTTAGTTTTTATCCCACGCTTTCGATGCTTCATCACTTGTAGTTTTTTTGTAATCGCTTATTTAACACTAAACTGTTTGGTGGTATGTGACCACAAGGAGCCTTCCGGACATTCTTGTCCAATTTATTTGATTGGTTTCATTGCGCAAACTGTTGAACTGTGATACACGTTTCTTTTCTAGTTTCACCTGTCTAAGGCCGGCCGTGAATTTTTATGCCTCTCCGAACACCTACACGTACGTGCGTAATCGCAGCTCACAAATTCAAAGGAATAATTATTGTCAATTCAGCAGCAGAAAATCGTAAAAATATAGATCAGGAAAAAAAGTGTTTTTCTCTTCTCCTCCTAATTTGCTTGTGCTTCAAATGGCTGACGTAATACAGTAATGTCCTTAACACTGACAGAGCTATTCTCTCTGTGGTGTCATATTAAATCCATTAACACAAAATCCTGGATGGCTGGGACTTTGTGGTTCGTTAGCTATCAAAAGCAACTACAAGTTTATTGCAGTTGTATTAGCCTCATCCAGAGGAAGTCAGAACGTGATGAACTTATTGTTCGTGCTATCCCTTGACTCGGAAGTATTGTGATGACGAGGAAAAATCTGCAATCATCTTCACCGGAACGAAAAGGCACGGACGGAATCCCTTTTGTCTCAATCCTGTGCCTCCTTGAGTCTCGAGGTGTACACGGGTAATCTCGTTGTCATTTACAGTCGCGTCTGTGGAAGCTCCTAGTCAGGTGGTACCTACGTTTGTCCCTCCTAGATATCTACATACACCATACCACTTCACATGGGTTCGTGTTGTCGGCTTATCTAGCGCTACTGATATAATGAACCTTGATGTGTAGATATGTGTGTGTAATTGTGAATTCTGTCCATATAACTCCTTATGAACTACCGCCTTGCTCAAATATTTCAGAATAACTAAAAGTGTCATAGGTAAAGTTGCAACGATTTAAATACACACACACTCACACATCCATACCATAGGTGACGCAAATCCTTCCTTACGCCTAACGCTTACTGCTTTCAGTCAGTCATATATATGAGTTGTTGGAGAATAGGAAAGTCTACCAAATACACATAAATGTTGTCACTTTGACATGATGCCATAAACAGAAGAAACCAAAAACGGTGTAAATCATTTTTAATTAATTTTAAAATTAAACGTTTAATATAAAATAAAATACAAAATACGTTAAAGGATGTTTTGAGAAATTACTACTGGGTTGCTGGGTGCTAGCATATCGGATTATACTGCTTTGAATCTCGTTCGGCATTCATAACGGATGGGTTTCCTTGGCTTTAATACAAGCAACATCTACTATATACTTTGTGTGACTTTTTTTTTCAATTATAAAAACTTTGCTTTTTTGCACATTTTCTATTGTTGCTAAAAATATTTTTATTTAAACATCTGCTGCTGCATACTTTACCCCAGAGTACGACATCCTATTATAATTGTTTGCTTTTTTGCAAAACAAAGGAAAAAGTGCAAAATAACTGTCTAGCCAGGCATATGAGAAGCATTCAATGCATATTCACACTTGGGGTGACTATGTGGTGATACAGCGTGAAAGCGTGATACCGCGTTACACATGTGAGTGAGTTGCTAAAAAGGACAAACACAACCACCCTCACCCACACGTTTAAAGGTTGGAAAACCAACAATAAACGTGACATCGCAGGAATTTAATAGAAAAGTCAAAGTTATTAATTTTGAAACTGGCGTAGGTGAACATTGGGTATGCAATAAGGTTTAAATAGAAAAAGAACTACGAGAAGAAGATATACGACATTCTTGTAGCATCTGAGAGGAAATGTGCAAAGTCAAATCATGAAACTGTAGACTGAGAGGGAGAGATTCTCTATCAATCTTAAATTAAGAGCCTAGTATTAAAAATTTAAAATTAGATGTCACTTTTGTATTTTCACTGCCTATCCATCCAACTGGGACATTCATCAATTGCGACAACATACTCGCAATATGTTTATATAAAAAAAATCCTTTATACTCAATTGTATAGGTGCAACTTATAAATTGAAACTCTTTTAAACTCTGGATGAATTCAAAAAAAGGGAACTGCTTTAGTTTAGTGCAGCCGTGAATCATCATGGGAATGTAAAATGAAAACACATCACAAAAAACTTTATCAAAAGAACTCAAGGATGCTTATTACCATAGTTATGTGAGGTTCCTGTGTCGGCTTATCAAATGGAAAAATGCAACTTTGCATACGAGAGCACATGACTTAAAGGGGACATTGTTAGAAATAAAGAAAAAAAATCTTCTTTTGTTATTACAAAATACCGCTGGAGAGTAACAAGCAAGGTTCCTTTTAAACAAATGAGTAAACTTTTACAAAAACAAACGCAGTACCAGTGGAATGGCGATGTTTTCTGGCACAACAGTTGTTGGCATTACGAGGGGTGCCGTAAAAGTTTATAGAAAAAGTAATAAAAAATTAATATTTGCCATCAAAAGTTGCTTTATTGCTTTTCAAAATATTCGCCTTTAAGATCTATACACCTTTGCCATACGCTCAAACTATTTATAGAAACAATTTTTCCAGTCCGAAGATGATAGCTCCAAAATATGGTTTTTGAACGCTTCAACTGGTTCTTCAGGCGATAAAAATCGTTGTCCACGCATCTTATCTTTGATTGTTGGGAACAGGAAGAAGTCATTGGGTGCCAAGTCGAGGCTGTAAGGCGGATGACCCATCAATTCGATCGTTTGAGTGCTCAAATACTAGCTTGTTTGATGTGATGTGTGTGAGCTCGCATTATCGTGATGCAAAATGATTTGCCGTTTTGAGTTATTTTCTCTCAATTTGTGGAAAACCTCAGGCAAACAAATGGTCGTATACCAAGCTGAATTGACTTTTTTTTCGATTTTTGATTGATTTTCAAGAGCCACAATAGCCACATGACCGGTTTTCGTGAAGAAATACGCCCATTTGCTTTCCAACGTTCCGAGCTCGCACAACTTTTGTTGGATTTTCTTCGAATTGGAAGACACAAAAAGTCGATTGCCCTTATCTTCCGGCTCATACGCAAATATCCATGACTCTTCTCCTGTCACGATCTTGTATACGTTTTTGAAAGTACCTTCAACGATTTTTTCAAGCATTTGGCGACACACGAACGAACCTTTTTTTGTGCGTCTGTCAAAAAATGTGGAATCCAACGTGCACATAGCTTCCAAAACCAACAAATGTTCATGTAAGATCGCATATACGCTGGTGTTACTAATGCCTAGGCATGCCTCGATTTCCCGATAAGTCACATGACGATCCTCTTCAATCAGTTTTCTCACAGCATCGATGTTTTCTGGCACAACAGTTGTTTTTGGACGACCTACACGAGGCTCGTCTTTGAGTGAACGTCGTTCGCGTTTAAATCCATTGTACAAGTTATAAACACTTGCCAAGGATGGTGCTTCGCCGCCAAAAGTCGAATGAAGTGATTCGAATTTCGAAGCACTGTTGTTCAGTTAGCCCCTTTCGAAAATCGTTAAAAATCATTACACGAAAATTATCACGCGATAATTCCATTTTTTCACTGAATTTTTTCAAGTAAATAAAAAGATTGTTGCGATGCGAACTGACAGACTACTTTTGAGAAATATAACCTTCAAAAATGTACAACTTTTTGACTGACTTAGAGATTTGCATCGGAAGACACTAGTATTACCATTTTCTAAAAACATTTACGGCGCCCTATGTATAGCAGGCCTGCTATCTGTATTCTTAAAAACCACATTATTGATCTTTTATTGCTTAGTAAAGTTGAAGAATACTTTTTTGGCATAAAAAACCTTCATGGCTTTTTTGATGTGATGTAAATTAGCATTTCGGTAGAAAAAAAAAAAAAAGAAAAAAACAGCTGAAAATATACATAGACAATCATCTTTTCGATTACCGATAAACGTTAAAATTATCAATCAATCAATCAAATTAAAAAGAACCGTGAAAGATCTAAACCTGTTCCAATCGTCTTATTAAATTGTTGATTGCTGGAGAAAATTAAATTTTTTAATCTTAATTCTCTAATCGCAGAAATTGATATGGGAGCCCCTCGATCCTGGATCATTTTTTTTTATTGTAGGAAAAAATCATCGAAAGAGACATTTGACATCAGATGTTAAAATTGAAAATGCTCGCTCATACTCTGAGCAAATAAGAAACACGAACATTTATCTTGAGAACTCTTTGACTGCTCTGAACTAATTTATGAAAACGCCAAATGACAGAATATTGTGAAAACTTGTTGTTCTATCTGTAAGTTGTTATCGACAACAAAAAAAAAACGACATCAATAAAAATACAATTCAGTAAATAAGTAAGTAAGTTGAATTAAGCGTAAAACATGTATGTCTCGTTTCATTTGCTGAGTTCATTTGTGCGTGAGCTAAGATAAGAAATTAAAAAAATTGATAATTAAAAAAAAAATTCCTATGGGAGCCCCCCGACCCCGAGGCCCGAACGCTTCAAAAATTTTAGAAAAAGTTTTGTCCATCGGAGATACACATGCGTATAAAATTTGAAGAAAATCGGGAACTTTTTTCATAAAATTTGTATAGGTGCCCCCCGACCCAGGGGCCTGATCACTTCCAAATTTTTACAGAAAGTGTTGTCCATCAAAGATACACATTTGTATAAAATTTTAAAAAAATCGGGTAAATTTTGTAAAATATTTGTATGGGAGCCCCCATACCCCGAGGTCCGAGGGGCCTCAAATTTTAATAGAAAGTATTGTCACCGGAAATATACATATGTGCAAAATTTTAATAAAATCGGGCTATGAGGAGTGGGTTAAAAATTGATCAGAAAATCTGACCAGCCAGCCACCCAGCCATCCATCTAGCCACCCAGCCACGTGCACGCGAAGTTAATATAGAGAATTAAAAAAACAACCCATAAAATTACAATTTTTCTTGTAAATTCTCTAATCGTTTTGTGGCAAAATCATCCACCAAATGACACAGCGGCAGCGAACAGCGCTGCTAACAAAGCACAGAGCTCAGACTTTGCCGTGATCTGATGCGATATAGCGATATTTAAAAATTGTATATTGGGGTCCCCAAGGGGCCGATCGCTCCAAATTTTTACAAAAAGTGTTTTCCATCGTAGACACACATGTGTACAAAATTTAAAGAAAATCGGGTAAATTTTGTAAAATATTTGTATGGGAGCCCCCGAGGTTCGAGGGGCCTCAAATTTTAATAGAAAGTATTGTCACCGGAAATATACATGTGTGCAAAATTTCAATAAAATCGGGCCATGGGAAGTGGGCTAAAAATTTATCAGAAAATCTGACCAGCCAGCCAGCCAGCCAGCCAACCAGCCAGCCAGCCACGTGCACGCGAAGTTAATATAGAGAATTTAAAAAAAAAAAAATACATTGTAACTTCGGTCCGCGCGCCGTTCTGTTTGAAATTTTTTTTTAATTTTTAATTTTAAGAAAATATCAGAAAAGTTGTTTCGTTCCGTACAAATTTTGTCTGTTCGGTACGTAATTGATTTTAAATCAACTTCCGGATTAGCCAAAGGCTTCAAACTTTAAACATAGCTCAGAACTGGATGACAATGCAATATTAACTCACTTTCTTGTCTGTCTGTTAGTTAGGGTGCCGTACGGAACCCTATTACTAAGTTCACGCTTTTCGTCCGACCATTGCTGTATCTTTTGAACGGTAACGTTCAATCTGGATTAGAAAGACTAAAAAGAAGAAAATTTGAATTAAAATACATTTTTAATATACGACGTTTTAAAGCGAACAGTATATAATAAGATTTAAAATGGAAAATGAAGGGCGCATGCAACTAATCATGCATCAATTATCTATTGCATGCGTCCCACGTTTGTTATTTTAAATCTTATTTTACACTTTTTAGTTTGTGTTCAAAAACTTTTATATTAAGAATTTATTTTTATTCAAATTTTTGTTATTTTTGGCTTGCAAATGGCCGTGATAAAAAGGGGATTACGGGGCGTATACGTAACTTGTTGTAATCAGTATACTAATTGCCATTGCAACTCGCTCACACATCAAAATAAATTCAAATGTTTAGCACTTCCCAAATAAATACCAGTCAATTTATTTGATGAGCTATCAAGAATTGACTAAAAGATAATCATTCCTTCCATGGTTTCACTTCAATTAAACTTCGCTCCAAATTGTGCATAGGGCTTATCTAAGAGACTACGACGACCCTACCTTATATTTAGTAGTTGAGGACTGAAGGTAGGCTGAATTGCTGTCTTCCGCTGTGAACTCTTCAGGATTTTGTTCTTTTTGTGGTTGTGTCTTTACTTTGATCCGTATATCAACTGTGAGAAAGGTTACGGCACTACAGATTATTGAGGCAGGTTGACGTTGCTGCCCTGCGCTTTTTAATATAAGGTAATTAATGATTTCATTCGATGTGATGAGCGGAGCTGACATCGGCCATTTACTTGGAATAAAGTCTCTCAACTTAGTAAATAAAGAAAACACTGTCATTAAAAATAATCATTTGTAGAGTGGAACGATTTTGAATTTCTTATTGCCCGTCTCATATTCCACAAAAGTTACCTTTCACCTAATGTTTAATGAAATGGATATACAGTTTTTTTTAAATAAAAAATTTTTTTTATTCTGCTAAGTTCAACCCATTTTTACCAATACGGATGATAACGATTACAATGAGTTGTTTTACATTAACTGCTATTACCTTAATTTTTTGCCATTTTTCTCTGTTTCCATTTAAAAAATATCAATTAACTAAGTAAACTATTTGTCCAATTGGAAACAAACTTTGCCAGAAGTGCCTTACTCTATTTCACATTCATCTGACGTTAGTCATCCTCCGTTTGTTTAATCAAGGTAACCTTGTTGGAATATCACATAAAATTTCGTTCTTTTTGTATTTCTCTCAAAGTTGAATGAGGCAATCAATTTCTGTATCAACTTGTACACGCTGCCATTTACCGCAGGATGTGTTAAAAATACAATATATCCTTGCACTTCCTGCACTCCATTTTCCCTAGCAGATAAATCTATATCCTCGTTTAGAATATATTTTAACGTTAGAGTAAAAATACACGACAGGATGTGACAGAGATGAAAGGATAGACCAACTCAAATTTAGAATCGCTTCTTACAAAATGCTTCCAGGTAACCGTCGTAGCCGTGTCAAAGTATAAAAAAAGGGAGGGTACAATCGAAGTCCTTAGACCGGCACACGGCAAACTAATGGACTCTAGCAATTCAAAATAGACGCCAGCAGGAATTTGTTTCAGACAATCCTTCAGACATATCCTTTATCTTTTCTCCGTATGGTTTACAAAAAAAATCTATGCATCGTCATCTACACAAATGACGACGGAAATGTGCAGTATAACTAACAAAATGGTTCGTTTGTTTCTTAATTGATTTTAATTCTCCTATTTCCATGTTCATACGTTCGTCGTTTCGTTGGATGGTTTTTTTTGCCTCCGACTAGAATATCCTGCGATTGAAACTAAATTTATCGAATTGAATAAATTCATTTGGTGTATATCCTTGCCGATGTCTGAGTCGTGTGGCGGCAGAGCGTAAGGAACGATCATGTGAGGTAATTCTTTTTTATTTTTTCTTCTTCGTTTGCATACTTTAATGCACGATTGTTTGCAAATGAATGTGTGTGCCCCTCGTTGCTTGCTTCTATATGTCAATTGGGTTTTTTTTCATTCCTGGAGACTTGCTATTCATTGCAGGCATTTTGCTACAATTCGCCTTCTTTCGGGACATACAGGATATTTATTTGTATGCACTGAATACATCGTCTGATCGGAGTAAAATTCAATTTAAAATGCTGTTGTTTTGTGCGATTTTTTTGATCATCGTCTCGAGTCTAAAGAAAAATAAAGAGGAGCACAATTGAAATGATGCATTATACGTAATTTCGCCAAAACAGTAGATATGAATATAAAACGATAAAAACACAGCACTAATGAAAATCAAACGCTTTTGTCTTATCATATCTTAATCTTCTTAATTATCTCGATGTGGATCGAGCACACATTTTATAAAAACGAATAAGACAAGACACAATACACATGAAAAACAAGTAAATGTAAAAAAAACTTCGTTTTTTGGGTACAAACTTTTATATATACATCGAAACAAATGGCGCGATTTCAAACCATCACACGTTTCACACGGGTTTCCCGTGTTCCAACTCTCTAGGTCGTGTGGAAGGTGGTTGAAAAGGACCTCAAAAAAGTCGAAAAAAAAATGCAACAAATCACACGCGACACGCGTCATACTCGGAATATAAAAATTGCTATTTTGGACTTAGACACTCACTTGTCCCCCATTCGCGAGAGGTGGTACACCGTGAAAAATACTTTTGGTGTTACTAGGATTCGAACCACGAACCCCTGCTCAGTAGTAGGTTTACGAAAGAGGTAGGCAGTAAGAAAGCAATGAAGAGCTGATCGCATCAATCAAAGCTGATTGTGCTGAAATTTCATTGGATTACCTAAAGTCTTTATATGAATCTATGAAGAGTAGTAATTTCAAAGTGCGGAGGTGCTACTCACTACTTAAAAGTTCAAAATTAAAAAAGTAAAGGAATATAAAAAAAAGTCTTGTCTCGTGTGTTTTCAAACATTTTCTAGATGCTTCTAATCAAATAAACCGAAAAATGAGGTTGGTTTAAGGCCATTTACAAAATCCAATTTAGGCCTTCGTGGCTATCGTTTTGTTTTAGCAAAATATTTTCTCTGGGAACCAAGCTATCCGACAGCAAAAACCTCAATAGTCAACGTACAAAAAGTTGTCAAGTTATCTTAACGGAATCAGGTACCAACCCGAAATGCGTTAAATATCAGTAATCAATTTTACTAAAGGATGATAAAGTAAAACTCAACCAGTGCCCAGTGAACCAAAAGCCAAATCCTAACAAATGTAACTTACACATCTGACAATCGGTAGAATTCCAAGTCGTTCGTTTTGTCGATTCTGTTTCTATTCTATCTTGTATCTACATCTTCTTCTGTTCTTTCAGTGGGTCACTCCTCTTCTTAGTTCCTGTTATAAATTATCATTGTTTCAGAAATTTCTACAACGATTATACTTAAATGTATCTACGTGTATATAAAAGTGTATATTAAATTAACACGGTGAACTGAAAGGGTTACGAATAAGAAAGGATGTGAGATATTTCTTTTGCCAATTCGAAATGTATCCTTTATTTCAGCCAATTTTCTAGACAAAGACATTTCGCTATAGTCCGGCTGCCATCAATTGAAATGATAATTGGCAATTTGGTGCCGCAGCACAAACACAAACGATTGACAGAACAAGAAACTGACACTGACACTGCCACTGACTGGTTCATTTTATATCATTTAATTTTCTTTAAATTAAGATTCATTCATGCATGCATACAAAAGTGCGACTATGTCAACAATTCCTCATAGAAAATCGAATCATCGAGCTTTGGGCAATCTTCGCTCCAACAATCGCCCCTTAGAATCTACTTTGTCTTTGTGTTCTCGAAGGGAAACTCAAACAAACTCGCATGTTCGTAACTCGAAATATCTTTGTTCTTTGTTCTTTTCTCGCACTGACTGATAAAGCGATGTGGTGCGTGATGGCTGCGATTGGCAATGTCACCGTTGCTCCTTTTTACTCTTCTAATTTCTCACTATCTGATGGACATGATACTACGTGTGATTGCGTAGTGTGTGATTCAATTGTCTTTGCGATTAGTTGAAGAAAATTGGAAAAGGATTTCCGTATTCTTTGGAATTTGGTCAATTTCCTTTTGGAATTTTTGTTTCAGTTTTGTTGTGAATGCGATAGCTTGCATCGCACTGAACGTGCTTCAGTCGTCCAGTTCCGATCTATGTAGTGATATTTAATTCGCTTTTTTCGTTTGCTGATAGTGCGATTCTACAATTGGCATCAATACATATTGGCATATCCTATGAAATCCTTCTACTTCTTCTTTGTTTCGAACTTGCATATATTGGGTGATATACATTTATGCTCCAATGTAAGAATGCTCATCTTTCGACGTTTGACGCCTTAATATTTCAACAAAAACAAATAGGAAATAACTGGACGCTACGTTTGGCGTCTCGCAGTCATAGTATGGATCTCATTTTAAAAACGTCCTTTTTGTCCTTTGGCTTTCAGGGGTTTCTTATACTTCAATTCCATTTATATTTATGTATGGGGAGAAGCCGTAAAATATCCACAAGGCTTGCTTACTTGTTAGTTATTTGAAAAGGAACATTTTTGCATTGCATTCTTCAGTGGTTTGTCTTTGCGGCTTTTAAAAGTTTGCAGAAGTTCAGAGAGATTAGTTTCACCATTTGTTTGCCTGATTGAAATACTATCGATTGATTATAATAATAAAAGGCGCGACAGACCGTTGCGGTCCAAGGCCTAGCTTCTCGCGGCCATTTGTGTTGTGCATGTATATTTTTGGACACAACTGGAAGAGAAGGCTGCATTGCGATTAATCGGAAACCTACTGACTGCTCAAAACTTGGTTTGAGCCAGTAGCTCAACAATCAAGTGTAAGGCAAGTACTAAATCTCCTAGTGGTGGTCCCCGGGCAACTATGTGTATAAATCCTTATATATGTAGCCTAAAATTGCAAGTGCAAACGGTCTAGTGTTTCTAGTCTAGGTAACGTGGGAATTGTTTATTTTTGCAACACCAACCACCTTGTCATAGGAGGCACCATGTTTGAGCATAAGACCTGCCACAAAGTCAGCTGGATGTCAACTGACAGTCAATCATCATCCAACCAAATCGACCATGTGGCGATCAGCCGACGTTTTAGGAGCTGTCTTTAAGACGTCCGAAATAGACGAGGAGCCGACCTGGGTATCGTACCCAATTTCCCGAATTCGCACCACCTTAACTCCCGGTAAAGATGAGATCGCTATTGCGATCAACGCACTAAAGAACAAGAAGTCAGTAGGACTAGATGGCATACCCGCAGATGACATCAGCAGAGCTTTTATATCTTTTTATATTTTTGTAGAGAGATCTTGGGAGGAGAAAGTTTCCCCGATGAGTGGAAGAAGCGAATGATCTTATGGAGTGCGAAAACTGGAGAGGTATTTGCGTTCTTTCTCCAGTTGCAAAGGTAATAGCCAAAGTAGTACTTGAGCGAATTAAAGAATATCTGGAAGATACACTCGATGCCGAACAAGCAGGTTTCCGCACTGGATCCTCTTGTGTCGCCCATATCAACACCCTGCGGATCATTATTGAACAGTGCGTTGAATTCCGGTCACCACTGCACCTGTTGTTCATCGATTTTGAGAAGGCGTTTGACAGTGACAATAGACAGTTTATCTGGCTTGCCTTGCTCAGGAGAGGTATACCCGATAAACTAATAGCTATTATAAAAGCAAGCTATGATGGCTCTAAATATCAGCTGTCAGAGGAATTCGAGATCCTAAGTGGGGTACGCCAAGGTTGCATTCTATCGCCGATACTCTTTTTGTTGGTGATTAGCGATGTGCTTCGCGCAGCGTTATCTTCTGGAAACGGAGGAATTCCTTGGACTCTTACATCTCAACTCAACCATCTAGACTACTACGCTGACGACGTTTGTTCACTCTCCCACAGGATTATGGAGCTGCACCAATTGACAACAAATGTGGAAAGGGAGGCAAATGTTGCTGGTTTGAAGATTAATACTGCCAAAACCAAAATCATCAACCTCGGCACTAACTCAGTAACTCAAGTTAACATTGCTGGACAGCCGGTAGAGAGAGTAGAGAGTTTCCAATATCTTGGGAGTATTGTCTCGACCGAAGATGGAACCGAACAGGACATTGTCAACCGAATCGGCAAAGTAAAATCAGTGTTTGGAATGATGTCCGTGATATGGCGAAGCAAGGCGATCGGCTTAAAAACCAAGCTGCGACTGTTCCGTTCAAATGCTGAATGTGTGCCTTTGTATGGGTGCAGCATTTGGAAGGTGACCGCTACTATCACAAAAAGATTACAAACGTTCGTAAATAGGTGCCTACGGAACATCTTAAGAGTTTTCTGGACTAACCGTATCTCTAACGACCATATTTACCAGAGAACGGGTCAGAAACTAATAGGCACAATCATCCAATGACGGAAGTGGCAGAGGATTGGTCATAACACTCCGAAAAGGCGACAGTTCCATAGCAAACTACGCAATGCAATGGAATCCGTTATCTCAGGATGGTAGAAGAAGGGGTCGTACGAGAAATACATACGAAAATAGTTGAGGAGGAGTCACGGCAATTGGGGAAGAGTTGGAGAGAGTTGAAGCTCATTGCCAGGAACCGCACACGATGGCCCGTAGTCGTAGTAGAGGCCCTAGGACCCACAAGGGGATATAGGACATAACTACAACTAACTTCAATTTTAGACCGGATCCGAACGGCGAATTGAGAAGCTTTCCGTGACAAGTTATTACTCTCGCAACGGTTGTCACCCATTCGCGAGAGGTAGTGAGACAACGTGAAAAATATATTTTTTTGTGTTACTGGGATCGAACCACGAAACCCTGCTCAGTAGCAATGCGCTTTTCCACTGAGCCACGGCGCCCAACCTACATCTAGATACTATCGATTAGTGAACCACAATTGCCTCTCAGGAACCCTTAACGACTTGTAATACGACACAGATCTTTTTACACAAATTATGTCCTTCCAGAGTTTTCTGAATTTTATAAAGATGTCGCAATTAACGAGGTTCGCTCGCAATTGAAATCGTCGTCGTCGTCCTTTTAGAAAAACAGTTTTTCTCAATGTTATAAAATATTCGTAGATAGTAAAAAAAGGATAATAATAATAGATTTCTCGTGCTATTAGTTTAACTTTTTCCTTTTTTTTTTAGTTTTCTGAGTTGGGGTGTTTACCATTGCCGCAATATAAAACAAAGCAGAACTAATGTGCCAAGACAATATCAAGTTTGTCAAAGTACCATCCCCCGCCCCAAACCCGGCCAACCAAATTTTGTTAAAATAATGTTTACAGGAATCCAGTATCATTTGTAAGCCTCGTAAGCTTTTACTCAATTAAAAGTTTACCCATTTCAACGAATGAACGATGGGCAAACAACAAGCTGTTGGAAGTGGAACCCCGTTAACAAGGATGACAAATGTATCATTTGTTCGTTTGTTCATCTGCGCGCGTCATTGTGCATTGGATAAACAAACAGAGATATATTATCTTCTCTCGTATACTTAGAAAGATAAGCAAAATGGAAAGTTTAACAGAATCGCACATCCTGTTTGTGTCTGTGTCTGTGTGTGTTTGTTGCTATTTACTTCCTCTATTAGGAAAAATACTTTTGTAATGAAACGAACAAACAACAAAGTCGGGAGCATCAACAATGACAAATGCAATGACAATGACAAATTAGAAGGAATTAACACATCAGCAGCGTGTATGTATGTGCGAGTACTTCTATCGGGACAATAAGGACCGGGATAAGGCGCCACTGTTTTTCTCTTGAGATTATCTCAAAGAGAGCACAGCGCGATTATTGTAATCAGTGGGGTGAGCAGCACAATAATACGCATAATCGGTAGGGGCGGTACGGCGTCACAAAGGGACATTTTAATCGCATCCTTGTTTAAGGAATTTCTGGTTTTATTTTGGTTTTTTATCTTGCGAGTATTCTGCTGCATTTTATGCTCTATATTTTTCTAATACAGTATTTGAAAAAGATTATAGCTTTTGTGCATTTTTTTATTGGATCAACTAAGCTATCAGAAGGTGGAACACGGTGCTACGCTACGTTTCTTCACTAACAATGCGAATCTCATTTTCGCAGGCGGCGATTGTTGTGAAGCCCAAAAGCCCGGAAATAAAATGTTCTTCGTGTTTGTGTATTTGTATAGCGCCACCCTCTCCACTTTGCTGTTTTTCAAATCCCGAAATAAATGGAAAACTAAGCCTAGCATCTATTGTGTTTCCAACAACGTTATGCTGCTGTCGTCTTCTGTCAAGTTTATAAACTTTAGGTTGTTTTCCACTTGCCCGAATCTGTTTGAGCCGCCACACCACACACCGACCCCTGTATATTCTTTTGTTCCATTTCTGTTTCTATTTTTTTTTAAGAAAAGGCGCTCTGTCTTAGTCCACCGCCAATGCAATCGAATGTAAACAAAAACTTTAGAGCCTTCTGTCAAAGGGCTGCGATTTTGCAGAGGAATGCCAGTCGATTTTTTTTCAAGAAGTTGACTTTGTTTACTCGATTTCCTATATATCAGTCTGCGGTTGTGTCTGTAGATTTTTCCTATTTTCCTGTTTTGTTCTGTGGTAATAGACAGGCTCTAGTCTTCCATCTTCACTATTTCGAATGATAAGCACTTTTGCTTTGTCTGTTGGCTGGCTTTTGTGTGCGCGAGTGTGTGATTGAAAACTTAATGCATTCAGGTTTAGTTGTTTTGGAGCTCCTAGAAAACGACTATAATGTACAGACATCACATCAGTCCTTCACGTTTGTATTTGTATTTGTAGACTGCCTTCTTTCCGCATCTATTAGTTGTTCGCGCGATAGTTTTATTAAATGAAATGAAAGTATGTATGGATGTGTGAGACTGTGGGTTGAAATCGAATATTTGCTTATTGTTGTTTTTGTTTTTCATATCAATGAAGCTCTTCATCCATCCATACTCTGATCTCAATTTATCGAAGCTTATCTTACTTTGGACATTCGGGTAAATAGACTTTAAATCTTGCTGAGCTAAAAACTAAAGTAATTGAGGGCTAAGACTGAGAAATATGTGCATTGATAAAAGTCTCAATGTCTTGAAGAGTAAAACGTTTTTTTTTATCCTGTTCATCTCTTTTGGTGGAACTGTATCCGAAACTTAGGCCATCTACGGTAGTTGGATGTTTAAAGGGAAGGAATTTCACACAAAATAGAGAAGTGATTATAATAAAATTTTGTATGCGTTTTTGTATTACAGTGTGTGTTTTCTTAAAAATATTGGACAAATTGAATTCTTGTTCATTCGAATCCAGATTTTGAAATAATTCGGGCCATTCAAGTACAACCAATGTCGGTATGTATTTTTGGGGTTTCTTTTTGTGGCGATAAATGTAGATCGTTATCGCGACGTGGTAGCAAATTTATTTTCGGCATAAATTGGGTGAATATGCTGACGACAGAACGGTGCCACCATTTTCACAGCTCCAGAAGCAATGCAAACTGCACACAAAGTTAAAGGTTTCTCGCCTTGAGATCATATTTCATGTCTTAATCGGTTCAAAAATACCGAAGTATTAAAATTCCTCAGACAGAAAATTAAGGTTTTTTATCAACGTTTCAGGCAATTTGGAGCCTCAAAAAGGTTTTTGCAAACCCATCGGAAAGAATGGTAAATTTTCTTAGCATAATTCAAATACAGCAAATCTGATTTCAGAAACTCTCTCGCCGGAGAATTGATTAGATTTTGGGACTTGTATGTCAACGAGTTGAGAATGGCTGTAGCATATTATTCGTTTTCGGGTCGCAATAAATATGCGAGCTTTTGGTCCTATTTGTTTCACTGTACACATCAGAGTGAATTGATATTCCTCTTACGTGCTTTGTACAGTGCTAACGTTGCAGCTAATGATGGAAGTGTTCATTGTCTTAAGTCCTCGTTGCAATTAGTTTTGCAGTTTCTACAAAATGCTTACGGATAAAAGTCTGCCTTCTGGAAGCTATGTAGGTATATAATCTGCCAATTTTCACTTGGGTGTTCGAGTTTGTGTGTGTCCAGACAAGACAAGTTAATCCCACAAACGGAATAACAAATAGATTTTAAGTCAGCAACATCTTCGACGACTTGGTATCGAATATCTCGGGTGTTATCTTTTAAAAAAAAACAACTTTAGACGATGAGCAACCGTAACCATTCGACTTACACGCTTTTCTAAGCATCCGGTGGATTTACGGGTTGAACATCAGCGTCTACTTCCACTCATTCATTTCCTACTCACATTAAATTTTCGATTGACTTTTTAATAAGTATAGTTAGTAGGATGAAATTTTTAACTTTGTATGTTTTTGTTGTATGGACTTTGGCCATTGAGTTTGCTTTACGAAAATTTCTTTTAATCAGATATGCAAGTCACATTAGTGATTATTAGCTTATTCTGAATGATGTACTGCTTCAGAGAATTATCCTACATTCGCCACTCCTGATATAGCAACAGGAAGGAGTACTTTTTACTTGAAATCCTTACAAACATTCACTCAATTTACTTTTATTTTTCCCATTTCAGTGCCAAGTAAACCTTTGAATCTCACGGTTTTGGATGTGACAGCAACCAGCATTACCATGTCATGGCATCCGCCAAAGAATCAAAATGGTGCCATAGCCGGATATCATGTATTCCACATTCACGAAAATCAAACTGGTGTCGAGATAGTCAAGAACTCTAGAAATTCAGTCGAATCAACCATTAACTTTGTGTTGCCAAAGCTGAGTAAGTATTGTTTTGTGTTTTTATATGTATTCGAATATTTTTTTTAAATATTGATCCTTCCTAAGATGCAATTCTCACTTGATTGGTTCGCGAGATTTTATGAATACATCCATTCTGTCGTAAATTCAAGTCATTCTTGATTGGCGCAGCTCTAATCGGGTGGAATTCCACTCTTGTCTTTTTTCTCAGAAGGCAGTTCGATATTACGTTTCACCAGTAATTAATGGTGCTCCTATTGCGAGATCACTTAAGACGTTAGGTTTGAGTCTTTCAAGTGAACTTTCCTGGAAGAAACATATTTATAAAATTTCAAATGTTTGGGCTTCATTAGCCGTTGTAACTTCTACTTCACCCCCTCTGATGTATTAAGACTTATTGAGCATTCGTTGATTTCTATTCCGATGTGCCCCGGCACCCAGTACAAACTTACCCGGTTAACTTGGAATATGAATGTAAAATGCATCCAGGGCCCTTAAAGCAGCGTGGCTGTCTGTCATGATGGCTATGTTCTGTCTCATGTAGTTTCTTTCTAAATTAAAGTGAGCACATCTTTCGATGTCATGTACTTCTGCATGGAATATACTCAGGTACTGCCTAATTTCTTCAGAGTACTTGGTTCTTGGTCCATGGACTCCTGCACCCGTTCCTTCTGCTTTCTTTGATTCATCCGTATACCACTTTATGGCTCCCAGATGTATCTTGTATTCATTTTCAGATCTGAATTCCTTCTTGGTGTTTTGGACTATGTCACATACCACTTCCTCGAATTTCATTGGGCTTAAGTCCCTGCTTTAGCTAATCGCTGAAGCTGTTCATCTACAAGAAGGCTCCAGAGGATCGGAGACAGTATCCCTCCTTGTGGGCATCCTCTTGTCGTGTTGACCATAATGGTTTTGTCACCTACTATGGTCTCCGCAGTTCTGGTGCACAACATCTCGCACCCCTATTCAGCGGTTGTGCTGTCTACTTCCTTTCTCAGAGCATTCTTTATCGTCTAGAAAGGTGCGACTTCTTTACTGGGAAGTGACCTATCTATACTTTCCGTCAGCTCCCATGCTGTCTCCGTAAATCTGCCCGCTGTGTATGCATGTTGACTGGAGTGTAGTGGTTCTATTTCCAATAACTTTTGTAGTTGTCGATAACCTTTTTGATTGTCTTTAGAACAAAAGAAGTTAGACTAATAGGTCTGAAGGACTTTGGATGGTTGGGATCATTCTTCCAAATTCCGGTATCGCCCTTCTCCAACTTATCGATATATACCCGAGCCCAAGATTGCTTTTAAATATTCATAAGAGGTATGTAGGGAGGTTATCTAATCCAGCTGACATGACTGGAGGGATTACCCAATCCACACCTGCCTACTTATAGGGCTTGAAGGTTTTTACCGCCCAACGGATTCTCTACTCAGTGCAAATCTCTGAGGCCTTTCTTCAGTCCTCTTTACTTGCTCTGCGATGGTTCCTCCCCATCTCAGTCTCGCTCTCAGTCACTGCGCTACCTGGGAAGTGTGTTCTCAATAGAAGGAGGGTATCTTGATACTCTTAGCATATTTTGCCATCGTTTTATAAAGTCTGGCCGACGTTGTATTATTATTTACTTCCTTGCAGAAGTTTCGGAAAATCGTACGTTTGGCTCTTCTCACTTCTGTGATATATGCTGTGAGCACGGAAAGAAAAAACTACTTCCCTGGCTCACAAATCATGCAAATTCAACACCAATTTGGCACTAAGAATATTATTCGTTAAATTATGATTTGTATCCTCAATTTTAACTTCAAACTCTAAGCGCAAATTCACATTTAACATTGCACGACTTGTTATGTTAGTTCTTGATTGCCGTGTTGCGCGTTGGTTATTTAAGAACTTAATTCATATATTGGTAATTCATTCTTCTTATAATGAAATCTATCTAGTCAGAGTATTCATTAAAATTTTTGTGTTAAGAAGGTTATTCTTAAAATATTTATACAATCAGTTTAATTAAAGGACAGTATTCGCAAATTAAGAGCTCGTTTTTCTTAATCTAAGAACTCGGTAATAAATTTGAGCTTTTAAAATGTAAATTTACAGAATTGTAATCACAAATAGAGCACATGATCTACTTGAATTAGGAATAATGTATTGATATCAAACGTTAAATCTTCTCAAGTTAAGGTCATTTTGCTTTAACTATGATTTTAACCTGCTTCGTTCGTGAAGTTAAATGCATAAATAAAATAATCGAGTTTTCTTAAATTGAGCTTTTATATTCCCAATTTATCTCTATCTTTATCTTTCTATTACATATATATATATCTATCTATATATATATATAATTGCAGTCCTACATCAAAAAATAAAACAATATTTAAGTTTTAAGTTTTTATTTATTTACATGTTAAAAAATATAATTTATAAATACCTTATTTTAAAATAATCTTTTAAATTCACTTTATATAACTGAAATGGCTTATATCTAAATTCTGTTATACTTTTTATAATGAAAGGAAATTCCTCAGAGTATACAATTTTCTGGAAACAGTTAAAGTGACCATCCCATAAAATTTTGCTTTTTTCTAACACCAAAAACAAATCATCGTTAGTAAATTTTAGATTGTCTTGTATTTTGTACAAATGTAAGTCCTTAAATAAGTAAAACCCATTTTTATAGTCAGTTCCTTTGTAATTAAGTTTTTCAGTTATAATCAAGTTCTTCAAATCATCTTCAGAGAATAATCTTTTCAATTCTCCAAAATATATTTGATCAGCAGGATACTTTCTACTCTTACTACAAAGTGTTATGTTTTCTGAATGTAATCTATTATTCAAAATTAAATATGAAAATTTAATACCGTTTTTCTTTGCAATTGAATACGACAAATTTCTTCTGCTACTAGTAGAGTTCGTATACAGTTTAATTTCTCTATTTTTAGACTCAAATCGCATGCAGAACAAGTGTTTTAATGGACCAGAGTTTAGTATAATTTGTGGATAATGTGTTATAAGATGATGTTTTGGTTTAAGATTTTCCTTAAACACTTGTATGTAAAGAGAATGATGACTTTGTATTAATTGTGACATTTTTTTAATGTCAGTGGCAGAAAAGGACGGCCTAAGCATAAAGTCGATACATTTTCTAAAAGACACACGTATTTCCACACGCTATCATCTCGTTCAACCAACTCGCCAACAAAACATGTAAAGAAATGTAACATTGTGTAACTCTCTCTCGCAGAAAGATGCAGTTTTTTCTTCTTTAAGTGATCTAATTTTATTGCTTCACATCTGTTACGATACTCTATTTCACCATAGCCAAAATGAAGCATTTTATAGTTAAATGTTTCTAAGTCAAACAATATGGTGGTATTGGTGATGACGATGGGGAGCAGGTTGTTAATGACTCGATTGATGACAGCGCTGCCTCTGATGATGGTGGCTTTGTTTTGTATTCCTCTGCAAATTTGGTGATCCAGTCTTTGACGTCACTAATTTCGAAAAATCCCGGATCTATATTCTGAAAAAATTAGTTAAAGCTAATAAACAGAAGAAACTTCAGGACCTAGCTTCCTATACAAACCTGTGAACGTCGCCAATTTTTCAAATCTTCCCTAAATTGGATTTTATATCCAAGGTTTGATGTCGGTGGAATAGGAAACAGGTATTTCAGATCAGTTTCCGTTAGAATTTTGAACGAATTTATGTCTAAACACATATCTGTAAAAAACTACTTAATTAAATTTTAATTTCTACAATTGGACATAAGTAACAATTTTTTATACCTATGCATGTTGAAATTACATCACCCATATTCCAGCTATGTAATATATTAAACATTTGGCATTGGTAATCCGTGTATATAATATTTTCGTCCATTTTTTTGCATAGCGTCACTATTAAAAATTCCTTGAAATGTTCACTTACACGGTTTTAATTTTAATTGAATCAAAAATGATTGCACTATTTTCTTACTAATAGTAATTCTTAATTCACTTGTACACTTCTTAATAATTATTGTGTAATGAATAGCGTCGAAAATATAAATAAAACAAAGTTTTCTTTAAAATTTTTATTTGCAATCACAACAATTTATTCAACCGAAACGCCACGACTGCCTTCTAACACTCTCTTCTAAACAATGCCACGAGATATGTTACTCTGCTCTCGTTCGTACATTTGTCACCACATAAGACCACCAAAGCTATCGAAAACCCGAACGCAAAAAATAAAACAAAAAATAAACCGTTGGTCACCGTCTGGCGTGATACGTCTGGCGAAGGCTAAATACTCGTTTTTGATATTATATCCAAGGTTTGTGCGGTTACGGTCTCTTCTTAGGTACTTTTATGTGACGAAGTAGTTATGAAAGCAAGAAAATAGACAATCAACAATTTATGAATACACTACAATTGCAATATTTTATAACTCATCATTTTATTTCTCATAATGAGAAAATTCAGTTCTTGACTTATGTACATATGGCAAAAAGTAGTAATTTACGTCGTGATTCTAACCAAAAACGGTTTTCCTACTTTGAGAATTAAATTCTTACTTACAGGAAAAAAATATTTACGTTATTTAACTACTTTGGTCGCAAATCGATTTTTTAAAATGAAAAATAAGAATTAAATGATTATACTAATCTCTTAGTTCTTAATATTTGATATTCTTAAATCGGGAACTCGTATTTATCGAATTTAGAACAATATTTCTTTCCGTGAGAGCTTCTCTGTACTGCTGCCAAATGCCACATGCTCTACGCTTCTCCATGGAGCTTCCTTGCTCACTTTGGACGAGCTCTCCGGAGAGCTCGATTCATATGCATCGGTCATCCTATTTCCTATTAATTTATGTTGCTGCACATTCCAGCTCATGTGGGCATTTTACCACTCTCTGAACTGAAACATGAAAAATTTCAATTACGATTTTTTTAATTCTTTAAAGGGCATAGCCCACCTTATTGCCGTTGCGCAAGTAATTCAGCGAGTTCTTCTTGCCAATGAGTTTATGTATCAAAAAAAATCTTTGAAATTCCTTTTAAAACTCTGCAATTCTTCTATTGGTTAACTGCTATTACTTAAACTCAAAATCTCTACTTAAAGCACTGGAACTTACCAAGCAAATCATATGAAAAATCATTTCACCTCAATCATTGTAATAATTTCACAATGCACAGTAATTAGTCACTCTTCCTTTCCACTCTTCACTTTTCCTATTCCACCTACCGGCTTTTGTTTCTTCTCCGTTTTCATCCGACAAAGGTTGTTGGTTTGCTTATTAAAAATTTATTTATTAAGCCTCAATGAGAGCGCTCATCAATTTAGTTATGAGATGCTGTTGAGAAATTATCAAAATGATAATCTAAGATGCCACTTCCTTGTATTGTTAACCCAAACAAAAAAAGATCCAAAAACAAACATCTTTTGAAGAAGAGTTTTAGGCAAATTTCCTTCAGGACAATGCTAATGAGACGATGCTTTGAAATGCTGCATCATGATTTGTTGTGAAAGAGAACTACAAAAGATTATATTACCCTAACATAAGCAAATCGAATAGAAGATATGTGGGGCGGTTTATTAAGGGTAATTAGCAATTTGTTTACTGGCTTGCTTCTTATCTGGCTTACCATCATCGTAACCACCCAACCGTTCTGCCTATAAAGTGAAATTTGAAAGCATGAATACCATCCTTTCATGCTTTCATATATATGTCTACTGCTGTGACACTGATTTCAATAATCCATCAAGATTTACGAGTGTAAATAGTAATTAAGACATTTTAAGGAGGCCTTGCTTCCTGGCACTCCACTCTACTCAATAGGCTGCCGATCAGGGAGACGCAGTGGGAAAACTTTATCGCGACTAAGAAGAGATGTGGCCGCTGTCAGTTCTAAATGCTTTTAAATTATTCATAACCGCCGGGGAACATTTTGGCATTAAATTTCTAAATCAAAAAGTTTCGTGTATATTATGTATGGGGAAATCAGTTATTAACCTACCCACACCCTCAATAAGCTTAACCATTGTCGCAGCTCAGATATCAATCCGTGTTTTTGGGTCATGGTATTTTGTATCAAAGGATGAGACAAACATCTTTTGATAGGCAGATAAGCGAAACACAGATCTACTGCTCATCATAAACCCTTCTCACTTTTCATTGTAATTATGTACTTTGTTACCTTTCAAGCATCCAAGCAGGATCATAATAGCAACCTATACGTCTACATCTCCAATCCACTCAAAGAATGTAACTTATACTAAACCAATAACATTAGGAAGGTATATCGAATACTATGTATGTATGTATTAAAAACTATATATGAAGAGGGTGTCTTTCAAAAGAAAGAGAACTGTTGCGTGTTGGGTAAACACTCTGTTCTGCTATCAGATCGGATTGTTTTGATTATTATTGGATTTGTTAAATTTATGCAATGTAAACATTGTTTTAATTGTGTGGCCTAAAGAGGTCAGGATGGAGGGCTCTTCAAACTAACTAATTTCATGTCGAAATAATTAATTTTAATTAACTACAGTGAGGCATTAAAGTGGACATTCTTCAGTACACCTGATTACGTTCAGATTTTAACATTGAATCTTTAATCCAATTAAACTGGAATATTGGCATTATAAAAATTGAAGTGCGACAATGATATCTGAGGGTGGAGGTAGGATACAAAAGTTTTAGTTCTTTGGGAGGACTGATAATTTTCTTTTCATTGGCACACGCTCAAGGGGTTTTAACCCTTACGATGCTAGGCACTAAGGTTTCAAGCACGGAAAGAGGTGATGTCGATGTGCATGCATTTCGAATGCCTGTGGATCATAGTGATGCGATGATGAATTCCACATTCGAATTGTGCAACTAAAGAAAGAGTCTCTAAACTTAACAGTACATCCCAACATGGGGTAAAGCGCCACGAGTATTGCGGTTGAATTCTTGGAGGGGGGCAGAATGCAACTTGGCTATTTCTCTTGAGCAACGTTTATGGAAAAACCGGTAAAACTGTGACAAGCAGGGGACACTTCTGCGATGTTCGAGAGAATCAATTGTTCTTGCAATATTTTTCTCTTCTATAAGTTTTATCGCACGGTTCTGTATTCTGTCAAGCAGATGCAAGGTGGTCTTAGGTGCACCTGTTCAGACATGACATTTATACTTAAGTTTGGGGCGAATGAATGCCTTGAAGGTAGTAGCCAGATCAGAGGTAGTGAAATATTTCTTACACCGTGTTGGGCAGCCATGGCACAAGGCAGCATTTTTTGCTACGTTGAATATGTGGTCAATCCACAAAGCGCATACGACGCACATACTAAGAATTGCTAGTTTTTCAGTTGCCTCGATGCATAATGGCTGGATGCTACTATTTCGCTTCAACGAGAGAAGACAGCATTGGGTCTTGTAAGCGTTAAATTCGACTCCATTGTGTTCAATGCTATTAAGGACAGAATTTAACAAGCTTAACATATGCTACTGTTCTAGTTCCACATCCGAAGAGAAGGGGCGTGAACCTCCAAACATATAAGAGAAGCTAAGAGTACTATCGTCAATGAAGAAATGTATTGGATAAGAAGTTACAGTCAGAAGATCGTTAGCGAAAATATGAAAGAGTGTCGGAGACAAAACGTAACCAACACAACTTGGATTAAAAGGTTTGAAAGATAGCTTCTAATCCATTAAACCAGGGCTACATCGATTCCATAAGCACCCATTTTGGACAGAAGAGCTTGTTGCCAAACTCTGTCAAATGCCTTTGAAATATTAAGTGCAACGAATTTGCTTTCACCAAACTTTTGGAAAGACTGGTTCCACTTTTCGGTGATAAGTGCCATCAGATCACCAGTTCTGCACGGAAACCATATTGACGGTCATTGAATAGTTTTCGTGATTCAAGATATTTCATAAGCTGACGTTTCCAGGACCATAGAAAGTTAGTGAATTTTTTTTTGTTTTTTTTATAATGTACACACGCTTAAGGGATTTGCACCCTTATAGTGCTTAGCACAGCGTTGTCGTTAGGAAATTAGGGAGAGGAAAATATGAGATGTCTATGAACGCGTGTCTTAAATGACTGCAGATCATATAAATGGAACGGAAACACAGAACTCTGTATAACTATAGTGTAGCTAAAGAAGGAATCTCTGAATTTGTTAGATAGGTATTGCACCCCAAATTAAACTTCAACATAGGTATTTTCGCAACTTTATTGAAAAAACCATTGAATTTGAAGTGCAAAAGGTTGTGAATTTCAAAAAGATTAAGCACAAGCCGCAAAGGACGAATTTCAACTACATACATATTTCTCGATAGCAAACTGTCTATGGCATGTACTCCCATCTCGAACACAGAACCTTAGTGCACATCGTTTGTAGGCCAACCGCACAGGAGTATATAAATATCTTAAACTATTTTTTGGTGTTTATGTCGCCCGTCATTTGCATATCGCATTCCAATCACCAAGTTCCATAAATGAGACTCGAAGCCTTTATTGCTTGCCAGCATAACTTTTGAAAAATTAACTTCCCATTCGCGGAAAAATGTTTAAACTCTGCGATGTACATTGCACTTGAAATTGCATTCACAGAAGCCACAAAATTCGACAGGGAACAAAGAAAAAAAAACCAATTACCAGGAAAAAAAGTGGATTCAACCAAAATCGCCAACAATTTATCAAAAGGCCAATGGCAAACCAGCCTGGGCGACTGGGACATGGAGCGAGACTGTTTGGTACTAAAGTACTATATCGCTGTTGGCTCCAAACAGCATCGTTGACCAGACCACACACACTCATGCACATAGACTCTACCAAACAGAACAAAATTGGAACAACACGAACGCGCTAGATGTCTTCCTGCTACATCTCAAAACACGTATTATACTCGTGTAAGGATGCACGAATTTATGTGTGTGTATGGGTACTTGTATATGAATGAAATCCTGTCAGCATGTTGTTATTTATTTTCGACATCAATTTTCTTTCTCCACGGGAGATTTTCGTACTAATTAAACCCCCGAAAAAGAAATCCCCGAATGGGTGTGATTGGGAGCCCAGAAATGTCGAGAATTTTTCGTAGGACGAAAAATGGCGAACGCGCCCGTTGTATCGCATTCGCCTCCCCCGCTGCCGCCGTCATCGTGTTGCATAATATTGTTTTATTAATTACATCTCGCACGCTCTTGCTGGTTGGTTGGATGGCTGCCAGTGCAGTTGCGTTCGAATGCGGCGGATCCTTGATCACTCACATCGACCCATCCATCCATTTTGTGCATTACCACGACACCACTTCGATTTTTTATTAAATTTAGTGTTGTGCATAATATACGTCAGTCGCTGGTCCAGTGAGTTGGGCGCTGTCATTAATTGTATTAAATTTTTAAGTACGCCAGTTAGTCAGTGTGCCTTTAGCTTGGTTGCCATGCCGTACTGATCCTTTCGATATCATCTGTATATACGAGTACTCGCAGTAATTGTATGCCACATAGTCGTTGTCATTGTCATACTACAGTAACATTTTCCACTTTGATAAAACTCCAGGTTGCCTGTTTGCCTGTTCATTGTTAATCGTCTTGTCCAATATTATGACCGTATTATGTGCATTTCAACTCGATTCGCTTTAACTGACAGCGCACGTCCTGTGCACCAAACTGTAACTTTTTATTAAACCACAAAAAATTATATATCTGAACGGATGGCATAAGAGACGTGCTGAATGAACTCTTCGTTGTTGTTAAACAAAAATGATTTTTAATGAGTTAAAGGGAAAAACCTTTTAACATCCATCCTCCATAGCTACTGTTGGATACAGGTGACTGATAGATGTCAAAGGCCACGCACAGTGCTTTTAGTTTTAATTACAGTCAACTGTTCACATCTATAGAAAAAGGGGCATAAATATATCCATTTTTTTTTAACCTATCGGAAGATTATTTTTCCACCTTCAAAGAGTAACAGGGTTACTGGCTTATGGCAAAATAAATTAATATATTTTTTATTGACACAGAACAGTTTTCCAAGTCTTAAAAGTCTGTTGGAAAAAGTGATAAAAAAGTGACAAGCAGGAAACATTTCTATGAAGTTCAAGCGATTCGATTGTTTTCGTAATATGTTCTTCACCAATAACTTTTACGTTCGTTTTCGAATTCTGCAACGTAGATGTAATGTGGTCTTGGGGGAATATTAACTTTGTAAATAGTACACCTTGCACCGTTTTAATAATTCGCAGAATTCTTAGCGATGGCGATAATGTGAGCGTTCCAACGAAGCTTATTCTTGACGCACATACCAAGTATTGCGAGTTTTCAGCTTTTTTGATCCAAGATCCATTCATAGATAAAGGATGGGGATTTAAACTACCCTAAGACGACAGAAGACAGCATTGGGTTTTGGAAGCTTGAAATTCAACTCTATTGTAAAGTCCCCACATTTTAATGCAGTCATGATCACAATTTAGCGTGCTTAACATACACTTTCTATAAATAGGGGCGTGCAGAAAGCTTGATATCACATGAAAAGCTAAGAGTACTGTCGTCAGCGAAAGAATGAATTGGATTAGAAATAGCTGATAGGAGATCATTAATGAAAATTAGAAAAGTTTCGGAGACAAAACAGAGCCTTGAGGAACACCGGCGCGGCTTTCTTGCGGTGAACATTGGATTGAAACCGTCCAATTCGACCTGCATTAACGGTGACAAAGGGAGTTACTAGTTGGACTAGCCTGATCAATTCCATATGCATTTTTTTCTTTGTGAATAGACTGGTTCCATTTTTCGGTGAGATATGCCATCAGATCAACGTTGCCTTAAAAAAAACTTTTCGCTGGTAACTAAGGATTTCCTGATATTAAAGGTATTGCATAAGAATTCAATTAATCCGTGTTTCCATGACCTTAGAAATAATGGATGTTAGCGCATTGGGTCGGTATGAGGAAAGAGATAACGCTTCGCCTTTTTTAAAAGGCTTTTCCAATTACTTGGGATGACTCCAGAAGAATAAGAGAAATAGAAAAGTCTGCGCAGTGACAATGCCAACGTTGAAGAACAGCAGCAGGAATACCATCAGGCCCAGCAGATGTATAAATGTTGAGATCATTTAATACTCTAGCTATTCGACGAGTACCCAAGTGGATCTGTCTCATAGAGGATTCGACTCTTGAAAGTACAGGCGGCGACAACGCGCTATCAGGTAGCGTGGAGCTAACTGCGAAATGTGAAGCAAGCAGAATGGCATTGTCTATAGAGCTGGCAGTTTTTGTTATAACACCGAAAGCATACCTCCCGGTTCCTAGAAGTCTCTGCAAGCTTTTCCTTCGGTTTGATGCACTTAGTCCTGGAAGGAATAAATTGTCTCATATCATTCTGTATTATGTTAGTGATCGTATCAGAAATAACATGCACACTACTATTGGCGTAAAGTGGCCAGTTAATACTCATAAAGAAATTGTTGAGTACTTGAGAAAACCATACTTTTAGTTTAGAATAAGTTTTCTCTTTCTCTTTCGCCTTTTGGGGCACAAACTATGATGGTTAATCCCTTTTATTCTTTAGAAAGGTTCCGATTATTGTTAACTGGTGGTCTGTCAGCAATTGCTCTGCTAATGGAATAGTCATATCCCAAGAAAGCTCAGATGTTTTTTATCAATTGTTAAGTATAGGATTCTATGCAGTGCTTATACAGCCATCATATCATTCGAACTGCAGATAATTGTCACTTTACTTATCAAAACGAAGACAACTCAATAGTAACTGGAATTGTTCAAAGTTATATGCCAGCAGAAAAGCTGGACCACATTTCCGAAGCTGTTGTAACTTGACTAATTTGATGACATCGGTATTGTCGACGCTGCTCTAAGTAACTCTGAGCAGGTTTTTTTTATTCATTTGTCTACTTTTTTATTACTTTCTAATAACTTCCATCATTTCTTGATCAAATAATAAACAAAAAGCATCTATTCCTGACATGATATTTGTCGTCACGATTCTGCCGGGTTTTTCAGTTACACAATCTCTTCCGTCTTACTGAATCCATGCAACTATCATCACATTCCAAAGCATTTTGCAGAAAGCCTTTAACTCTTCTCGGATTTTAAATGCTATTTTTCACCTGGAATGAAAGAAGAAACAAAACTTTTTAGAACTTTCACATTAGTACGCAGCAATGGTGGTGATGCATTAACCCAGTTCATACCTGCTGTGCGAAATTCTCAGGGGTGACTGACGAGAATACGTTTAAAATCGAACTCGTGGATTGTTAGAGATAAAAAGCGCCCTAAACCGAAATTATACGCAAATAATGGGATTGTGGGGGACCCCAGTTGTTATCCGAAGGTTCTAAAATGTTCAAAAAACGATGGTAGGTTATGTATTTGAAGAAGAGCAAGAAGATAAATGTATCTTTACATTTGATAACTAATCTTTGGCAGTTTAAATAAACTATTATCTTTATATAATTTAATGCACACACTTTTCAATGTAAAAATAATTCAACCTTAATGTTTACTCTTTCACAGGACCTTTTACAGAGTATCGTGTCATTGTTAAAGCATTTACCACAAAAAACGAAGGTGAACCATCCGATCAGATTATCCAGCGAACCGATGTCAGCGGACCCAGTGCACCGATTGTTGTCAACTTGACATGCCATTCACAGGACTCGATAACCATACGCTGGAAGCGACCTTTGGATTTTTACAATACCATAGATTTTTATATTATTAAATCTCGTCTACTGGGACAGGATGTACACCGTGATATTAGACTTAATGCGTCCGCAAAGGAGCTTGAAACTGCGGTAAGTGTAATCAGATTTAATGTTTCATAAATTTTCTACCAATTCCCAAATTGATAAAAAAAAACTTAACAAACTGCGTTTCGTTTTATTATCCAATTTCATTAGCAATTATTATATTCCAAGCAGTACAACAATTTATATAACTATATCTCATAAACAATTTCAAGTCTATTAGATGATTTACACGATTTCATTTAATTACAACATTTTGCCACTAGTTAGGTTAGTGTGCTAATAAATTTATAATGCAAAGCCAATATCTACTAGCTGCGACCGCAACAAACGGACAAACTGCCCCTCCTGCCACGAGCTGTCATACATGTTATGCATATAAATCAGTCACAAACAAAAGCGGTTCCAGTGTTAGTACGCATATGGTAGCAGAAGTGTAAACTACTGACAGTTGAAATATATTGAGGTTCCTTAAATGTTCAGCTCGTTAGCTCATTTTTAAGCCCGGAAGTCAAGTTGCCTGTACGAATCATTTGCATTGCTAGTGTGGCGATAAACTTTTAGTTGTCTTTTAAAATATTAATGCATTTCAAGAAGATTTACAATAAGTGGAAAAATTATTTGTCGACTTAATGACTTTCAGTGTGGTAAAAATTTATTTTTACTTGCTGGTTTTGTTATAATCTTCTAGAACTTCACTCACAAACAAACAAAATACATCTCCGGTATTACAAATTATCAGTAACTTATCCTTGGGAATTGAAACCTGCCAATCCAGTCAACTTTGAGTTGTTGATCAATGAAAAAGTTTTTTGACAGTTTTTTTTGGATTAATTTGACTTCTAATTTAAATAAGTCAAGCATGCGTCAATACAATTTATGTAGTTGTAGTGCAAGTATGAGAGGAAGAAACGATATCCAGTGTCCCATACATAAGAAGCCTCGTCTCTATTTGATATTTGATTTATATTGAAACGTTCGAGAAGTGTTGAAGTGAAGATCTTAGTAAACGTAAACGACTAGGTCTATCTTCAATATTTGATATAACTATAAATACTGGCAAACTTAGAAAGATTGCCTGAAAAAGTACAAGAAGGCCGTCAAAGTAGCCAACCGAAGCTATTGGATGGACTTCTGCCAATCAATCGAAACCACCAAGCACTCTGCTAGAATTTGCAAGGTCCTGTCTAAAGAGAGCCCATGTCAGACTTTCATTAAGAAAGCTGACGATGACTGGACGGTATCTGCTGCATGAATCCCTAGATCTTCTCACTAACACACAATTTCCTACCAGCACTTATCACTGCATAGATAATTTGGAGACGAAGCATGCTGAGCATCCAGTCCTTCTTGATGAACAATAGCATAACCCGGGATAAGGTTTCCTGGGATCTAAGAAGTTTTTCGGCTCCCTGACTTGATGGCATACAGCCGATTATGCTACACAAGTCACTCTGCTTTTCAGAAGCTTTCTTCTACTAAATTATTCCCCCCGAAGCTGGAGAAGAGTTCGGGTGGTTTTCATACCAAAACCAGGCAGAAGAGGCCATGAATCGGGATTTTTGGCCTCTAAGGCTCTCATCGTTCTTGCCAAAGACATCATATCAGTTGATGATCTAGATCAGTTCCTGCGCAACAAGGTGTGCCCTTGGATTTAACCCAGGGAAGACTGAAATGGTACTGTACACCACTAAATTTGAAACACCGGCCTTTGTTCTTCCAAAACTCAATGGGCAAAGTTGCAATCTTACTCCCAGCGCTAAATATCTCGGAGTAATCTTGGATAGGAAATGGAATACTAACATAGAGAAGAGAACTAAGATAGAGAAGTAAGTGCCGAAAAACCATCGGCAGGAAATTGTATCTTCAACTAAGGATGGCTCTCTGACTGTACACAGCTGTTGTACGACCAATTCTTACCTATGGATCGCTAGTCTGGTGGCCAGCGATGAGGATGAAGTACAATGTCACCAAACTCAGCAGATTATAGCGATTTGGCATCACAGGAGATTTACGGTCATGTCCCACCGAGGCCTTAATACCATCTTACACCTACTACCCCATGACATATTTATCAAGTATGTTGCGACGTGCAGTGCAGTACGACTCAGAGAATCTGGGTGGTTTGCTACTGGACCATACGGGCACTCTTATATACTGCAGATATTACATGAAGGCATGACTACTGACTACATCATCCGTAAACTTAGCATAAACTCCTCATTCGGTGTCGAGTATCCTACCAGGGGAAACTGGAATGATGGGGCAGTAATGAGGCAATTTGACGCAACAATATTCACTGACGGATCTATTATAAAGGATGGTGTCGGTGCAGTTATCTTCTGGGATGCTCTAAATCTGTCAAGAAAATGCAAGCTGCACGATTCAGATAGTATCTTTCAGGCGGAGATCTGCAGGGCAATAAGGCTCAGTAAATCACAAATCGGAACGGTAGATATTGCCAGAGTTGTGGCTATCAGCACGAGGTACTGGGCCGCAATGCTGCCAAGTTGAGTATACCGCACAACAACTTGTGCAGATGTTGTAAAGATAAAAATGAGAAAGAAACTCTCATACACTTTCTCTGCAGTTGTCCGGCCCTAGCACTTTAGGTAAACCATTTTTTGTCGACCTGAAAGAGCTCTCAGATTAAAGGATCATCGAATTGATCTCGTATCTTAAAGTTACAGGCTGGATTTAAAGCAGTCAAATATCCATTGTTAGGTCCTTCGAGCATCAAAATGGCACACTCTAGCGGTAATTGAGGAGCTCGCAAGTACAGCAAAGTTTACCACTCTACCTACATACCTACCTTAAAGCCGTCTATGATAGCATAGCCAGAGTAAAACTTTATAAAGCCATTAGAGGCTGGCCTATGCAGGTTAAACTGGCATCATGTAATTCTCGATGTAAATTTTACTTCCAAAATGTTCCACCTAAACTCGTAGATTACCAACCCCTTATGCTTATTTCTTGAGCTTATTTGTCTTGTTTTTCATCAATTTCTAGGAATTTCACATATTTTAGAATAATAAGACATACAGTAGAAACAGAAGAGTAGTCATCAAGATGGCTGGCTAGTAGGGATACATTAGAAAATCATTCTAAATAACTTTAAGAAAGCTACTTTTTGCTGTAACTAAGTGGACGGTATCGTTTCGAAAATGTGTATTCCTCAATGTGAAAAACAATATAAACAATGGGCGAAATCTTGTCCTCTTATTGTCCATTTTTTTATTTTTTTGGAATTCTTGGCTTTAGATTTGGTACATTCCCTAATTTATTATAAACTTTCAGTTTTTATCATTTGCAAAACTTTTATATCGTCTCCTGTAGTAGAGCATGTATATTGAGCTTTTAAAAACAGGATAACTCTATTTTTTAACATCAGCTGCATTTCTATTCCTGTGCACGTACATTTACGATGTGGTGTTCCTGTTTTTATGAATGATTGTTCATTGTTTCATAAGTAGTTTTTTATACGCTGCTATTATTTGAAACCTTGAAAGGAATGTTGCCAAAAAGTATTTTTCAATTCCAGTATATGCCCAAAACAGAGCACAACAGACACACAAAGTATCAAGTGAGTTGCGTTGCGCGATCATTGACTGTTCCATAATAAATATGCTGTCTGTTCAGGTTTTAAGTTTTTTTTTTATTTTATTTTTTTGTTTCAACCTGAACAACGACATAACATATTGCCCTTTTTTCTGATGTTGCAACTGCTATGTGCAACGCAATGCAATAATAATAACTAAAATCGTAGCTGTATCCTTCAATGATGCTCGTCGAATGCAGATAAATTTTTATTTTTACAGGTGGAACATAGAATTTTATTGACATATTGCTGTTTTAGATGGTTTTTCTGTGATATGTGCACGCTAAACCACTTTTTTGTGGCCCTGCACTGCAGCGCGAGGGTATTATTATAACTTTGTTGAAACGTTTCAAACACGCGGTTATAGGCGAATCCATTAAAATCCTTTATTTTCTTTATCGTTATAAGATTAGTTTCTATTGTCCTTTGTTCGTTAAACGGTTAAACGTTTGTTGAAGTTGAATTGAAATGTAAATAAAATGCGCAACGCTTGCACCTAACATATTTGAATATGATTGTATTGTAGGACCAGAAACTACCAGCCGTAGCGATTTTTAATTTTATTTTCTCCTTTCATTTTTGTATTCCCATTTCGTGTCACATAATGCAAAAAGAAATTTTAGTAGAAGCATTATTTTTACGGATTTTTTAGTATCGAACTCCAGACAAAGACTCATCATCACATAGTTGCAGTATTGTGCAATATATGTGCAGATGAAGTAGATTTGTTTAGTTTTTTGTATCTTTTGTAAGCCATCAAGTGGGAGATAAAATGTGTATCGTATCCTGATACCTGCTGTTCTGTTCGTTCGTTCGTTGCATGCAGCTTTTCTCTATTCCAAGGGGTAACTGGCAGTGCAACCGTTGAACTGTGGAATAATAATTCATTGTGATATGACGTATGATTAAGTGCTGATGGCATAACAAAGTCTGTGAACTGGCGTAGACCGCTATATCGCTCTTTTGATGAGTTTAGGATATCAAAATTCATAATGTTTTATTCATTGGCATACAGGTTGTATCGAGGATCCTTGCCAACTGCATATTGCGTTATTCATTCGCCAAATAGAAATGGTTTCGATAAAGTTATGTTTATTTATGGACACATTTATAGCGAATGCAACAAGTTTTGCTGGTTCATTTTCATTTTTAATAAAGTGCAGAATTTCTTTAAATTTCATAAATTCAGCAAATGCATTGGAACCAACATTTAAAGGGGATAAAAAAGTTTTTTGATACTTGGTTAACGTTTCTGAGTTTTTGCATTAGCATCCCTCTTTGTATAGGAACATGTTTATCTTTAAAAGACGAATTTAAACTTTTACTAATTTACTTTAAGGCTATCAAGTTTAAATGTTTTCCTTTATCCTGCTGCTAGCATGTATTCCTTTTCCTTAATTGTGAGCTACGTTTTATAATCTCAACACCGAGTGAAATGAAACTTTTCACTTTATGTTTCCAAATTTCGCTCCATTTAATTGCATTTTCTTTCTCCTTTTAGATGATTTTGCAAAATTTGACAACGAACTCAGTTTATGAAGTCAAAGTAGCGGCTGCAACTTTTAGCGTTGCAAATCCAAAGAAGATAGTTCTTGGAAAGTTTTCCGAGACCAGAAAGGTAAGTTCAGCGATGACGCATTAATATCGTTTGTAAATCGTTAAATAGTGTGTATGTATGTATGATGTTTTCCTTATAATTTATTTAAAACTTTATAAATAAAAATGAAATTTTGTGCGGTTGTTATTTATGGAAACTCACATTTAATATAATAACATTCGGCGCGACAGACCTAGCTTCTCGCGACCATTTGTGTTGCGCATTTATATTTTTGGTCACAAATGGAAGGGACCTACAATTTAAGGCCGGGTCCGAACGGCGAAGTGAGAAGTCGCGACAAGTTATTACTCTCAGAGCGTTTGTCACCCATTCGCGAGAGGTGGGACACCGTGAAAAATACTTTTGGTGTTACTCGGATTCGAACCACGAACCTCCTGCTCAGTAGCAGGCGCATTTCCACTAAACCACGGCGCCCACAAACTTACATATCTTTTGAGAAATCTGATTATAAATGGCCCGACTTTGCTGAACTTTTATTATTACTGACTTTATGCTCGCGTCAATTATTCTACTTTAAATGCAAAATACTTAATAGAATATTTACGCGATGCAATAGTAGATATTATGATTAATTACTTGCTTGCAATTTTTTTGTTGGCACTTGTCGACATTGGGCTCAACTTTGTTGTATTTGCATAATGCTTCACTTAAAAGTGCACTTTGTGCTTATTATTTAACATTTTTTCATATTAATGGTTCACTTGTCAAAGTCATGAATATATGAACTACATAACTGAAAGTAAAAATAGTACCACAAGATAAATGTCCCATCTAATATTAGCTGACATTGCACGCCTTGAACATTTTTTGAGTCATTTCAATTTGTTGCACTCAATAATTGCTTCAACTCAATTATCCTATGAGCGGTTTTTTTTTCTGTGCTAGCTATTTCCACAAGAACAAGTTATGTGTTTTTTGATTTTTGATTTTAATTGCTACCTTATGTATAAATAAGCTTGCCGTTTTTAGTGTTTAATAGCGGATGAATATGAATGGCAATTAGTACTTTTAACTTGGGTCCATTTTATTTGCAATAAATTGCCACACTTTATGTTGACAAAAATAAATTTTACTTACGTGTATGCATAATAATCGATCGTTGTTGGTAAAAGCTAGTTGCCGCGTTGGTAGGTTATGATATGTGATTACTGAATTTATCACTTGCAATTAACAAGAACGAATTATTGTTTTATAATTAAATACTGCAAGCAACCTCTGATTGGAGATTATCATAACACTTCTTTTTTGTTGGTATTTAAAAAAAATCCTAAAATATAACACAATATATAAAAGTTGTACATCTTAAAAAGGAAATCAGCTCTGAACTTAACAGCACGTCCGAAAATAGCCAGAGTACTGATAAGTGGCCCGAGTGATACGTTTGATTTGGCGGAAAGGCGACAAACAGCTGACAATTAAAGTCGGTCGATTGCCACTAAACAAATCGATTGATACACATAATGTTTAAATTACCAGTGATTCATATATACTCCAAGTCAACCTCTTCCAATTTATACCAAAAATAGTCAGTCATCAGGTCTATTCTCCATCTATTCTCCATTGACTGTGATTGCGTTGCCAGTATAATTGAAGAAGAAGTATCGGCCAATTACCCCACCAGCGTAAAACCCGTCCTAAAAAGTAAAAGTTTGTGCTATTTCGTTAATTGTTTCGAGTAGTTGACTTTACCAAATGTGACTATTTTGCTTATTAACGAAGCCAGAAATTAAGTCAAAGCAATTATTCCGGGGTCACAGATATGCCCGATTCCTGAGCAACGGAACGCGAACTATGATACAAAATTTGGATAGTTTGCAACGTTGTCGAAGCTTGTAATTAAATGGCAAGTTCTATAACGTCAAACAAACCGCAGCTAACTTCACGCAGAGCCGAAAAACCCTACTTGACATCTCTTAATAATGATATTCTGGGTGAATTGCCAAGACATTATGATATTAATAGTAAATAGTTGCCCCATTAGAGGGGGTGTATTTATTTACGTATTTTTGTACATTTGCGAATTTTTTGCGCCGTTAAAGGCCTAAAATGCGGCGTATCTAACGAAGGATATCGTTGACGCACTCAACAAGAATTGAAGAAATGCAAGTGTCATTTATGAATAAAGTTAGGATGTTTGTACTTCGCTTTGACAAAAGAAGGCAGCGTTTGCTTAAAGCCAACAAAGCCTACTATAGTCTGTTAAGACTCTTCCAATCCAGGAACTTAACCATAACATCCAAACTGCTGGTATATGGAATGGAAACAGAAATACGCACACGGTTGCTTAAAGCCAACAAAGCCCACTATAGTCTGTCAAGACTCTTCCAATCCAGGAACTTAACCATAACATCCAAGCTGCTGGTATATAGGACAATAGTCATACCAGTATTTACATATGGATCCGAGACTTGTGTGCTTCGCAAAAATCATTCTGACCTCTTAGCCGCGTTTGAGAGAAAAGTCTTGGCTCCGGTGGCCAGGATCCTCGCAAGAGGGAAAAGGATCCTGTTTACGGTATGATTTATGGAACACAACAGCGAGGCTGGCCAAGATTACGGTGGAAGCATGACGTAGACCAGGACGCCCCGAGTTTAGGGATGCAAAACTGGATGAAATCGTCTCAAATCGGGAACAGTGGAGAGACTTTTTGTGGGACGCCAGGACCGGACCCCGGTTGTAGAGCCAAATATGATTATGATGAATTATGACATAAGATCACGAGAGGAACATTGCCACGAACTCGGTAGTGTCGATCATTTTATAATTTTCGTGATACCTAAACTGATAATTTTTATAAATATATAGTTTATGTAAAGGAAAGTTTGTGATAGGATTCGGTACAAAGAAGATCGAGTGCATTTTTTCATACGTTCGTGCCATAACCCTTTTAAAATTTACTGCGGCCGCTCACAAAGCCACGTATGTCTAATTCACAATTTTCTTAATTGATTTGTATCCTTTTATATCCGAAGTTGATTCATGATATCAAGAGAAATATTTAATAGAGAATTAACAAGTTACTGTTCCAGTCCAATTACAAATGAATCCATCCATTTTCCTAGCTTCGTATTGTCCATTAATTACAGCAATTTATTATCCTTTACTTAAATAAACCATCAGTGACAGCCACTTAAGGCTTACACAGCGCTGTTGTAAAGTTTTATTAATACAGAAGCATCGCAGCGGTCATCGGCATATCGTTTACATTACTTGTTTAACATCCTTTCTTTGCTTCCATTTTTCGTTGCTCGTTAAAAACAAAGGAGGGATGCAAGGATAAGTTACAGTCACTTTGTATGTGGTTGTTTTTTCTTAATTTTAGCATTTTAATCTCCACAATGACTTTCAACCGGGAAAAAAACGAAGCATTCTCTGTTCTGCATAAAAGGATCCTTAATGATTTTTATATGCATGCATGCAGGTGCTTACACTGTATATAAATCTTTTACATCCGGTCTAAAGGAATTCTCATACCTGCAGTTTACCTTTTATGACACATGACCGTTGTTTTCATAATTTGTAATTTTTCTCAACGTTTGCCCGTGTTTTTTCTTGCACATCCCCTTTCCCCCATTCATTCGTTTGTTTATCCTTTTATCTCACATTGAGATGTAGTGGCAAAGTGGATGCGATGCATTCTCCCATATTAAGGAATACACAAAGCTCATTTCTGTTGACTTTGGAATAAATAATAAAAGTTGTATCTACATGTACATAGTTTTTGTTTTATCCCTCACAGTTTGTTCTGTGAGGAATTCATAGAATTTTTAGGACAAAAGTTGTACGTGCGATTCTGTGATTTTCTCCTCTATTGTAAGTAATTTAAGCGGTTTGGTTATTTCTGATGAAAAAAAAACCACCTCGTTAGGTTGGCCACTGACCGTCCGTCGAGCAGTTCTCGTTTAATGCAATAAGTGCGATTAAAAGATGCATGGGTAACACGAGTGTTTTCCTTTTGACTTCTTCTAAATGAGTTAAAAAGAAATTATTCTACTTAACTTTTAATAGTTTTCGGGTCAGAAGCCCGAATTTTTTATCTTAATTTGTTAGAAGATTTAATGTGGGGAAAATTGTCCAGCAACTTGGGTTCGCATGTTCGCTTTGTGTAGATAGTTATTCCACGATAAATTGCATGCCACGTTTTGTTTTTATATCTGAATAGTTTTATGATGTTACGGTGCGGTGCTGCAGTGCAACATTTATTAGTTATTCAAAAAAGTAAAATATTATCTTTTTTCGCCTGACACAATTGCCGCTCATATCTACATACTCGTCGTCGTCGTATCGCGCGCATAAAAAGTTTGCTTATTTTTTCATTCCATTGTTCGTTTTTGTCGTCATGTGTGAACTTTATACAAAATGGTTGTTTTAGCCAGGATTATGGATGGATTTTTTATGATTGTGAGTACATATATTCTACACAACAAGATATGCAGCATTTTTTATGGGGATTAAGATTTTTATTGTTGTAATTTTCATCCATTCAGAACAAAGAAACCAACTTTGTAGATATTTGTGAATTCATAGATTTTCGAGAACTGCTTCAATTGTTTAATTGTGTGTGGGTGTGTGTATAAATGCTATTGTAATTTTTATGATTATGTTAAAAATAATAATTATTATTATAATGACATTTCCTTATTGTATCTTTTCACTCTATATATTTCAGATACTCTTGCAACCGAATTGCGAGAAAATTCAGTCATCGTTAAGACAATCACACAATGACTACAATTTAGCTGTCCTCGTTGGAATTATATTCAGTTGTTTCGGAATTGTTCTCATTGTGATGGCGTTCTTTTTATGGAGGTAAGAGAAAGAGTTCTTAAATTGCACGAATAATAATCGCCGTCGCACTATCACTTGAAATAATCGACACGACGCAAGGACAATGAGTTGCAAGGAAGAAGAAGTTTGATGTGCCATCCACATTTCCCCTTTGTTTTGCAGCTACTTGTATAGTGCATTCATTGCCTTGCTTGCAGATGGTTGAATGCTGAGACCTAATTTTATTTTAATTTATCTGCGCTTGCTGTTGTTATTGTCGTCCTATTACCGAAAGCAGTATTTAAGCATCGCTGTGTATGATGTTGTTTGGTGAAGGCGGACGTAGGCAGGCGCAGAAGACTGCGCATTATTGAACCGGTAGTTCAATGAGAAAATTAATTATTTTTGGTGCTCCAATTGTAAGCTTTAACCATTGTTTCGGCATAATATGGTTAAAAGAAATTAACACATTTTCCTTTGATTTAGTCCAGCACTTTAGCACATTTTTTCTGATAGATACATGCAGTCCTGCAGGCGTTTTTATTTTGTGTTTGGAAATCTTATTATGCATTGCCAATTAATTATTCCATATAAACTGTATAATAATTTGGGGAAGCGATTATAGCATAAGATGCTTTTAATTGCAATGCTGGTAACAGAAATCTACTAATAATTTGATATATACTTCATAAGATTTTCATTTCAACTCAAACTATAACCTGTTTTTATTTTGTGTTTGGAAATCTTATTATGCATTGCCAATTAATTATTCCATATAAACTGTATAATAATTTGGGGAAGCGATTATAGCATAAGATGCTTTTAATTGCAATGCTGGTAACAGAAATCTACTAATAATTTGATATATACTTCATAAGATTTTCATTTCAACTCAAACTATAACCTGACACTAACGTATATATTTTATAAACTGACCTTAGAATTACTTCGGTTAAAAAGACACAAAGTACTAGAATTTCTTCAAAAAAAATTGAGAAAAACATGTTTTCTCCACGTTTTATGCAATTTGGAGCCTAAAACAGCAAACACAATCCCATTGGGATGGATCTCGATAAAACTCAAGAACGAAAAGTCATATTTCAAAGATACTTTCGCTTAACTCATTTTTAGAACAAGGTGGAGAAATTATTAATTTTGGTGATTGTACGTCACCGGGTTGAGTTACGTGCCATACAAATTGATCCAGAAAATGTATCTTAATTGCTTTATCACAGGAACTTCTGATGTACAGGGGCCGGCGATCAAAGTGTTACTAAATCAAATTCGTTTAAGTCTCATGTTCATACACATCTCCTCACTTTGATTTCCTAACGCCCACATTATAAGAGTGCAAATTCCTTGAGCTACACGCTCAACACGCCATTATGAAAAAAAATGGCACCGAGTTCGAAAATTTACATGATTACTACAGTACTTCCTTTTACCATGTAAAAGAGTGTAAAAGGCTGGAATTTCGTCATTAATGAATATTTTTATTAAATTTTTTTAGAGAATGTTAATAAAAACATTTAAAATTTTATGTAAAACACGTTACTCATTGATGTAGCCACATTTGGCGGAAGTCTCTTAGCGAAGGCATTGCATGCTGCACGAACGTGACCTGTCTTTAATGCGTCCACACTTTCATGTCTTTTTGTTGACACTTTGACCTTCATAGTGGACCATATCGAGAAGTCTATTGGATTTAAGTCGGGTTTGTATGGAGACCATTGTTGTGAAGAAATTAAATTGGGAACGTGACTTTGTAAAAATTGTTGTGTCAAACAAACTTTATGTGATGGTGCTGAGTCCTGTTGGAATGTCCAGCGGTTGTTATCGAATTTTTTGTGTGCCCAAGATAGCAACGCATCATTAAATACCTTTGTTCTTGCTTCACTTTGACGCCTTGATCGATAAAGACTAGCGTAGAATAACCATTTGGAGTTATAGCTGCCTAAACCATCACACAAGCCGGAGCTTGTTTGCGAAGAGTAACTCACTTGTCTAAATTGTCGTTGGACTTGTCCTCTAACCACCTACTGTTTAACCGTAAACAAAAAAAGGTGATGTCTATGATCTTGTCCTTTGAATGCCTGTTGATTATAACGATGTGGAAAGACAGAGCTTGGCAGAGCACTCCACATGCGTGTTGTACGGCTGGATTACGAATCTCTGAACTTAACTGTACGTCCGCAGTTGTGCTTGAGGATAAGCTGATGTGCATTTAGAGCGCCACGACAACTGCGATTGAATTCAAGGAGAGGTGGCATGCAACTGGCTATTTCTCTTGAGCACCGCTGGTGGAAGAAGCGATAAAAGAAAGACAAGCAGGAAACGTTCCTGCGGTGTTCAAACGAATCTATTGATTTCGCTATATTTGCGTCACCGATAAGTTTTATCGCGCGGTTTTGTATTCTATCTAGCTGATGCAAGATAGTTTTAGGCGCACCAGATCAGATAATACAATTATACTCAAGTTAAGGGCGAATAAAATACTTGTAAGTAGTAAACAGATCAGAGGGAGTAAAATATTTCTTGCACCGTGTAAGTTAACCTAAACGTATGGAACCATCTTGAGCCGTTGTAAAATCTTGCACTTTTTGTATCTTGTAGTGCTTCAATTGAAGTTAATTTATCATGATCCGTCGGAACCGTGCAAATTTGCCAGTTTATGCGCACTTTGTTGTGGATTTCGCTTAATTCGTGCCTTCACTATGCGAACCATTTCTGGTGCGGGTGCTACCAGTATAGTTGTAACGTGTGATTATCCGATACACAAACATTTTATTCACATTCAAATGCTGGAGCGTTTTAACAATAGCCGCTTATGATTTTCCAGCTAAAAACAGGGCAATCATAATGTTACGTTTGAATTCCTTTAAAACACGACGCATATATCGAAATGCTTCCGTAGACTTGTAAACAAAATAGCAGACTACGATCGTCAAAATATGAGTGCGCTGTTTGGCTGATACAGCGGCGTGAAGTTAGTAGCACTTCGTTCGCAGGCCTTTGCAAATGATGTCGTTTTTAAGCAACATTCACTCGTTTCATGGGAGATTTCTGAGCGCCCTCAAGTGACACGTGTGACGTGTGAAAAAACTGCGTTTTTAACTTCTTTTTAGCAACCTTTCACATAAAAGGTTGTATCCCAATAACAAAGTTGTTTTTTGCGTTTACTTGTTCCTTTTGAAATATTTCAGGGGTTCATTCTAGGCGCATATTGTTAAATTATTAATAATTCCACTTTATTATTCTATGCACGACCGACTAAGCGCAAAAATCAACTCCAAATTTAACTCATCTATGTCCGCCGAAAAGCCCTCCTATGGTAAAATGAATTCGAGCTCAAGCGTATCTCTATATGCCCTTCCGAACGGTACAACGACCGCCACGCGACATCCAATCCAAACGGCCGGTCAATGTGTCTGCACATTAATTCATGTTGAATGAACTTTGAAAAAAAAAATATACATATACATGTACATATTATTCATTTTAGTACATATTCACTATACGTTTGCATATTTCATTCATCCATCAGCAGCCGCCTGGCTGTTTATGTTGCTTTTTTTGCGTGTGTGTGTTTGTGTATCTATTTCGTCCGTATGTAGGCGAATAAGCTTCATTTGCTTTCTGTTTCATTTCCGGCAGGTTTAAAAGCAACAGTCACACCAGCTTAAAAACATTTTTTCTATGGGCTCTCACTTGCCTTTTATCCACGACAAGCGATGCCGTGGAAGACGAGCAACATACAAATAACTATCCATACATAGTTTAGTTTATTTATATGCTCTCTGGGTACGAGCTGGTACAACATCGTTCATGGCGGAATGATGCACTGCTAGTGCTAACTATGTTCAGAATGAAGCCAACAACCTTAAAGCTTGAAAATATGATAGAGATGGAATGGAGGGTTCATAGTGGATGGTGCATAATGATTCTCTATAAGTTATTAAAAAATTTAAGTTTTTCTATATAATTGTTGCCACTATGCATGGCTATGTCCTGCTCCACGAGCAAATCTTTAAAAGTTTAACTTGAAAAACCTTTTATGTTTGTTGATTCTTATTGGCTTTGAGTTGTACTTACACGAGTATGCATAACTTGCGTGGTATGATTTTTTTTCCTTTTGATTTAAAGTTTCGAACCGCAGATGATGATGAAGTCATTTTTCATGTCTCTTTGTATTTTCCACTTTCCTGTTGACAAATTTCATATAATACTGTAACGTAAAACAACTGTAAGAGAATGTCGATGTCGTCTTCCAAGAAAAGTTTGACTTCTGCTTTTAGTAAACAACAACACACAGACGGCGACAGTTACGACGTATCCTACGAATCATTTATGTTAAAGAAAAGAAAATAAAACTTTATTTTCTTTCTCAGATTTTCGATGTCTATTCAGTTGTAAGAAACTTTGCAATCTCCATTCTAATGTGCTTTGTGTAAGAATATTTTGGAGGTTCTTATAGCGAAACCATAATACACTAACTACGTAATGTATACGCAAAAAGGCAAAAGAGGTTTCCCACCCGCATTTTTCCACCCTTCCTTTGACTCAACCAAACCAAATTCAAAGTTTATGGGATTTCCAGTTAAGCTTATTTCTTTTTGCATTCTTTTTTTACTATTTTCCTGGAACTTCAACCTAGAAAATATTTATCGCTCGAACAATAAGACAATATGAATTAAATATTGCTCAACTTCGTAAACGAGCTTAGGTTTTCTGTGGCTACTTTTAGTTGCAACCTTAGGCTCTTTTAGTTCTAGTAATTTACATGTACTGCGTTTATATGTGGGGTTGAAACCCAGATTGAACTACGTTTCGACACCATTTCAACCATTCTCAAACTCAGATGAGCTTAACTCGCCTCAACTACACCCGCTTAGCGAAGTCGAGTCGAAACTTTTACTGATATACCTTTTTCACACGCCCATAGACGAAAGTGACTGTTTCGTACGCTATAAACTAGCCTCGAAAGTAGCCCATAACAACACTAGTTATGTTATGATATAAACGTCTTTTGTTATTTACTAAAATATCAGCGAACACATTGCGCATGAGCAGGAATTCTCTTTTGTTTGTCGTTTGTGCTTTCTGCTTCTCTCTCAAATTAGCAGAAAAACCGGTTTGGACGCGTGAAAAATTCATTTCTTTGTTATTTACTGCAGTCACAGCGAACACACATTCTCACATTTCTGCTTCTCTCTCGATTTAGCAAAAAAACCGGTTTGGACGCGTGAAAAATAGCGTACACGACTTGCAGAAAAGTGCTCATCGTGCTCGTTAGATTGCCGTCAAGATTGTCAAGATTCGACCTCGCACGATAAACTCCACTTTCCTTGCTCGTTCTGTAATATACTATAACATACCATCTTAACCTAGCTTTAATCTTTCAAGCCATGTGCTGCAGTACTCAGGTCGAAATTTCAACACAACTCTAACCCAAACTCTCGACCCCGCATACAAATGTAATAATAGTAATAAACCGTCCGGATATGACCTGATGGATAGTAACTTAATCCGTAGACGTATCGTATTTCTAACTCTTATTTTACATTCTATATTGAGAGTTTCATTATCCTTCGCAGTGGAAATGTCCGGAGACAATAACGATTCAAAAACCCATTAAGACGGGAAAATAGGTAACATCATACAGACCAACAAGCTTACTGGTAATATTCTCTAAACCATTTATAAAGAAATATTATTGTAGCCAGTTTAGATGCCAGAAATACCAGTCCGGAGGATCAATTTGGATATAGACAAAAACACGTTACTTCCGAACAAGTTCATAGAATGGTCAACGATATAACTGAGAGAACTGAGAGGATCTAGAAAAAAAAGATAATGTTTACCGACATCTAAGAGTTAAAGGCACGAGATGAAATAAATGCTAAAATCCCCCAGGGTAGTTTACTCGTACCAGGCCCGATCTTGTACACGTTTTACTTCGCGGATATGCCGATAAGCGATAATTTTAGAGTGGCTACTTACTTATTATTATACCGACGTAGACGTCATTGTGGCATGGTACCGAAGAGCTTTTAATTTTCTCATGTCCATACCTAGGTATAATGACTTTATTGCTGTTACGATGCACTCGACGATTAACTATCACTCGGTTATTAATGTGTGATAAGATTGCTGCCGTGCCTTTTCTTTGCTTGTTGATCGGACTGTCTTATCGCTTCGTATGTAAACCACCACCAGCCGCTGTCTGTAAATTCCACTTACACTTCTCTTAGCTAAGGAGAGAGAAATTCTAATCAGGAGAGATCAGTCGTTTGCCAGTCCGCGATAGATACCGACTTGTGCGAGCTGAGGTAGAATATCGGTCGAATTCAGATTTGAATGACGATGTTTATGTATTTAGTCGGACAGGAGCTAGATACGTGATGTATCTATACTCATTCGGTATATAGCAAAATAAATTGAATTCAATTAAAATGTGAAACATGTTCTATTAAGAAAATAGTATGACTACAAAACTAAAAGCAATGAATGAAACGCAATAAGCGATCGTCGTGTTGTGCAAACAGTGGGAGCAAAACTTACGTAAACACTGTGTACTTTCCATATTGTACACAATGCGCGCAGAGTGCAAAATTTAACTAAATCGAAGATAGGAAACCATTAAGTGAATCTGTGTGTTGGATAAAGAAAATAAAAAGGATGCAACGGATTAAATCGCACCGTGGAAATTGGTTTACGTAAGTTTCCATCCATAGAAATACTTAAGTTGTGTTATATGTATGCCAACACTTATGACAAGAGTTATGACTCCTGCAACCTCTCGCAACATTTAGAAGGGAAAAGAATCTGACTTTGATTCTCGCCTACCGCATCGCCGTACACAGTTCGAGGATTGTCAATTTAGTCATTTAGAAGATGTATACTTATGTGCGTTAAAGTTTCATTTGAATAAACAGCAGATAAAAAAGTCGTAAATATTTGCTAGTGCGCAGGAGCGCATCAATTTGTTAAAAAAATTAGCATAACAGTATTGAGTCATCGATTTTACAGGTGGTGTCCATAAATAAAGAATAGGGGAGACAGCAGCACTGTGGTTATGGTGGGTATTGCTGGACGCTTGCTTCATAAGAAATAAGTAGTTGCGAAGGCAACAATAACCCATTGAGCACTTTTTGCGTTTATTACTTACACTAGAGCGACTTATGGTAAACTAAAAGTGTCTTGATGCAAAAATACTAAAGATGTAGATAAGAAGTAAGTTTTTAATCATTCAGAAAGAAAGAAAAAACAATCGATGGCGTTTTGTTTATTTATTAAGTGGTCATGAACTTGTTGTAATATGTAAACACAACTGATGGTTTTTTTCCAACGTAGAAATCATACGACTGCTTGACAAGTTCATTTAATTTCATTTAATGTTATTCTGTTGAGCCACTCACCCTATTCAATAACAAATTTTAATATTCATTATAAATTTGACATCATTTTAAGAAGGTGGTGCCTAGAGTGGGAGTATATCTAGTGAAATTCTTTTACATCCTCCCTATTCGATCACTAATGTTATTGCAATAAGGACACCAGACAATGTAGGAGTATTCCAAAATAGAACTAACATGTGAATTATAATTTGAACGTAAAAGGGTCATGGAACCACCTGTAGTTTCGCTAAAATAGGAAGATAGTAAAATATGAAAAAAATTGCTAGCTGATAAATATAGTGAAAAGAATGGAGCCCAAGTGGTTTTCTTGAGGTACTCCAAAGTAATTAAGTATGATAAAAAAGAAAAAAGGTACTAACTTCGATCACTGTGCTTCTGCCAACTAGGGTGCTAGCTAGCCACTTTAAAAATAACGAATGGAAGCGAAATAACTCAATTTTTTACTTTCTTTTACATAGTAAATGGAAGTACATATATCAATCATGAAAATTTTTGAGCTCAGGATTTTTGCAGATTTACATATTTCCGTATCTCCTAAGTCAGAAAAATCAAAAAAAATTCATCTGTCTGTCTGTATCCACTGTACAGCCCAGACGGCTGAACTGATGGGGATGACAATTCATATTTAAGCTTTATACACACATCGGGAGGTCCTAGTTGATTTTGGCGGAAATCGGCCAACCGGCGGAAGTGGCAGTTTGACAGTTTTTCGAGTTTTTGCAAATATCTCAAGAAGTATAACACTTATGAGAAATCTGTTTAAGTGCAAAAAAAATTTCAAAAAAAAAAAATTAATATACATTTACTGAAAATTTCGGCTCCGTCCGTAAAAAAAATCGTATTGTGGCCACACCTCCATTTTTAATAGCACATGTTGTAGAAGTTTCGCAGTGTATTGATATGTTATAAAAAGAATGAGATTGGTCGTAATGGATTTTTTTTATTGTGATGGTAGGATTCTTCGATTTAAGAATAAAAAACAATTTCGTTCATGTGGCTCCCTATGCTGACCTTACAGTAAGACATTCTGTGAGTCCAGTTGATAAGAACTTTTCCGATAATTTCGGTGCCTATCTCGCGAATAACAGTCGCAATGTTATCTTTTAAAGCTGAAATTGTATCTGAATTATCTGCATAACATCTATCCTAAACGGCACCCCATAGAAAAAAGTCCACCGGCGTCAAATCGCAGCTTCGCGCAGGCCAATTAACATCTGTAAAACGGTTGAATATTCGGTTGCCAAATTTGGCGCGTTAGATATCAAATGTCAGTCGTCTTGAATGGCATATGACGCCATCTTGTTGAAACCAAAGGTCGTCCACATTCATGGCGTCGATTTAGTCCATAAAAAGTTGGTCAGCTGCCTCTCCGGTCGCCATTGACGGTAACGGCGTTTCCAGCAGGGCCATCACTCCAAATTCCAATTAAAACTGTTGCTGTTGGTGGATGGATTGGCTTCTCTATGATTACGTGTGGCTGTTCTGAACCCCAAATTACATAGCCCCGAGATGGAAATGCTCTTCGTCTGAAAATAGGATATTTCGACGAAAATCGACTTCATTATCAAGCTGGTCTATGGCCCACGCAGAAAACTGATATCGAAGCGGACGGTCATTTGCTTTTAACTCCTGAGTCATCTAGACCTTGTAAGCAAATAATCCGAGTTTTTGTGCAGAATTATGCTCAGGCTGTTGCGACTTATGGCCAGTTGCTACGACTGGCGTCCAAAGTTGAGGTCGATGTATTCCGTCCCACACTATGGGTTACAGCCGCAATATTACTAGGCGTGCGACCTGTCCGAACTCAAGGACCACTTCTGTTATCCTATAGCATTTCTCATAAACTTTCTTCACCGATTTCACTACAGCGGTTCCGCTTGACGCACTATCACGACCCATATTTCTTTTCAAAATTCGCACGGTTTCGGCTATCCAACACTGATATTGAAAATACGTTTTCAATATTTGTAAACGCTCTTCAAGCGAAAACATAATTGTTTCGTGCCGCGGAATATCAGACTGAGGAGCTATCAAAATTTCAAGCAAATCGTTAAAAAAAAGTTTTCATAGCCTACCAGTAGATTATTTTATTTTTGCACACAAATGAAAGGGACATAAAATTTAATGTCGTATCCGAAAGGAGTATTTAAAAGCTTTCCGTGACAAGCTATTACTCTCTGATCTGATCAACAACACCTCAAGAAGTATGTAATAAAGGTATACCAACCGCGGCTTATCCGACAAACCATCATGAAGGGAGGAAACTTGAACAGTTTTATGATTGCACAAAGCCCATCGGAACAGATTACGTATTGGATCACATGCACATACACCGTCAGAATAATCATTAAAGAATGTGAAGAACTCATCAACTCGAGGTTCCCGTTGACGCGGACAATTACTCATCAACATGGATAATGCAAATCTTCGCTAAAGTGAATCAAATTTTGCTTTAATAAATGTTGATTGATTTTACCTCCAATGGATTTAGTAGATCATTAGTAAAAAAAATAGCTGCAAATGTTGCTTCGTTTATCCAAGGAAGCAAGTTTGAGTAATTCAATACGGCAAAATCATTAAAAAATTTACACTATTACTGTTACACTATTACATGCCTGTGAGAGGTTCTTGTATTACTTACTGTTGTATGTTCTTGAATTCGAAGATTCCGCATGGCTCCATGATGCATGGAATCCAACGACACTGTGATTGCAATAAGAACTCCTTATGTGTGAAAGGTTATTAAAAGTGCGAAATGCAAATAAAAAGGATATAGAAAAATATTAAACACAATTTCCTAAGCAATCAAAAGTAGTTACTGAGTTTCCAGAAGCAACTTCTAAAATATTTACACCAAAAAAAAACCTCTTCAACGAAAAAATTTATGAATGAATACAATTTCATGGAACAGCTGGGTGAAAAAATTTGCCCAACTTAAGTAGGTATATAGAGTAAGGCTATATGCAGTTATAAGTACACAGCTAGAGATTAAATATTCGAAGTGCTTTTTAGTTGGGCTTCAGCGTCTCAGTTGAATATTTTAATTCAATATTTGAGTTGAAATATTCAACTCTAGAGATTCTCGACAAAGTATCTTTATAACTATTTGCAACTTGCCTTGGTGGCGGCACGGACGGCCTCGACGGACGAAAGGAAGGTACACTGCAATAACTTTTCAGCATTCAATTTGGATTTTTTTTTTGAGGTTTTCTTGTTCAATTTACATTCAGTTCGGTATCATAGTTTTTAGTAGAGCTATTAAGAAATATTTCATATGAAATGTGTAGGGGGGACCAGCAACCAACGGTGATGACCAAAAGGTTGGTGCACTCTCGAAGGAATTGCCAAACTTCAAACCTTTTCTAAAAAGTCAAAGTGTTTATGTGAGTATCTTTAACATATAATAATAACATATACGTATCTAACATGTGGTAATAATTTTGAAAACTTTTGACTTCGATATAATTCCATTGGCAATTAAATGCTTTTTCATTTATGACGTTCGTTCGATGTCCTTCGAGAATATTGGCAAAGGCGCATCGTGTTAAGTATTTACTACCCGTGTTTAACTTTTAAGTCAAACAAAGTGGAAAAGAGAAGTAAGCCACTAACTTAAGACAAACATGTTGCTTCCTATGGTGCTTGTGGGAAACTTTGTTGTTTTTGACAATACATCCTTCTAAGATACAGATTTGTCTTGCACAAAACTTTCCACAAGTCCCCCGGCCTATGTTAGATACTTACTTGCATAGTCGTCGGTTCTTGTTGATATAAAATATTAGCTATATAACAGTTTCTCCCAATCGGGAACGTAATCCGCCTGAGTATCTTGTGTCGGTTTGGTTGGAGTAACTTTAACGTGTTTTTGGATATTGACTCTGATTTAGGAAGAATCCTTTGCAAACGGATTTCAAAACAAATTTATTCCGCAAATACGTAGAAAGGAAAATGTTTACCAAGGAAGTTGGAGAAAATTAAATAAATTTTGTTATCATACGAGTAAATTGCTGCGCTACAGTTGATCTGATAAGCGGGAATGGTTTTTCTCTGCGGTCTCTGAGGTCGAGGTCTTAGTTGAGTTTTTGCAAATTTGCGTGTAAACTGTATTTAAGGTTTGCTGCTGGCAAATGCAACGTGCACAAGTCGTGAACAGCAAACGAAAACTCATGCAAAACAGAAGAAACCCCAAAAATAAAGTTCGTGGCGTAAGTTCCTGTAAACATTACACTCAAAGTTACAGAAATGCTCCCTTGAAGTAGATTCACAAAATTATTTTACAAAGTGATATTTTTTTGTTGTGTGCTTTGCTTTCTTTTTTTAGTAATGTCGGATGTTGATTCAAAATCAATTGGTGTTTTTTTTTTATTAATCGTCTTCTTAACCAGAAATTATAAACTATATTTGCTGCGTTCCATTGCAAAGAATTGCATTCTTCACACACAAGTACTTCTGACTAGATGCTACTATACTTGCTCCGGAAGTGTAGTACTCCGACAGTGCTACTACTACAGTTCTATAGTATGTCAAATGTCATAATTGTTTCATGTGTTTAATAGTGGCCTATAGCTGTGACGATGATGAGATGATGTTTTAAGCAGAAATCGAAATCTCATTACAACCAAAGACACAAACCATTATACTTTGACATTTTTTTGACAGTGCGAGTCGTAAATAAAGTTATGTCAAACGACATGTGCTTATTTGTGTCAATCGTAAATTGAAGTTACATCAATTAACAACGATCGAAATCTAATCGCAAAAAGTACTCATTTTAGTTAGGCTTAGAAATTTTCTAAAGATAAATGGTTTAATTTTAAAACGCTGGAAGAAAAAAAAAGAACAATGAAAATAGTGGAACGCAATATAAAAAGTTTAAAAAGAGTGGAACGTACTCGAGAAGACTTAAGAAAAACTTTTAAAAGTTAAAGTGAACACCGAAAGTTCAAAATTAAATAAAACACCAATTCCGGAAAACAATTTGGAAGATATTTCGTCAAAAAAAAAATTCATCACATCACTAATAGCGGTGTTACTTCTCCAGTTCCAATTCTCCAGGTCCATTTCAAACTCCTTTAAATTATAACGAGCCTTTTTTCCTGTTTAGAGAAAGATTTTTATTCAAAAAGTGATAAAATAAAAATTGAATGAAAAAAGTGGTCACATTGGCATAATATTACTCATTTGTTAAAAATTATCAATAAAACTTTCGGCATAAAGCTACCAAAAGACGCTCGAACTTTACTTGAAACACCAAAAAAAAGTGAGTACGCTGGAAAATGGAATTGGTCATTATTGGCACAATGGTTTGGAATTATGCCTACGAAACTGCTTCAATGATATCGAAAAAATATTGAAATTGCCATCAACATTAACATGGACAGGGTTCCCATTTATAAAAGTTCCAAATTGGAACTGTGGCCAATTTTATTTATTTATTCTTAACAACATGCCGGCGTTAAATCGAATGGTAATTGGGATTTTTTGTGGCATTCGAAAGCCATCATCTGCTATGGAATATCTTGGCCGATTCGTAGAGCAGTTAAAGAATATTTCAACAAATTGAATGAATTATGAACTACAAAACAAATGGATGTACGCATACGCTGTTTTATATGTGATTCACTTTCTCGGGCGTTTTTAGAAGGTAATTAAGGCACACAATAAATAATTTTGAACACAATGTGTGATATAACATGTTTTAAATATTACAGGTGTCGCCGCGGCTGCGTTAAATGTGAATATTCACACATTTGTCGTTGCAATGATCTCCCTCGTATAAACATGTCTTTAAGAACGGGCATAGATTTCCGTAACAAAATGGATAAAGATCTTCACAAATGAAATTCCCCACATGAAAAATTGCCCATATCAGACGAATTACATTTAATTCACGTGGTTGTAATGAAAAGATTTATTCTCGGTTGGAGAGACGGCACAATTAAAGTATAAAGTGGAGCGCTAAGGACAGTAAAGAAATAACAACGTTTCTATTGAATTTCAATAACCCATTTGAAATACATTGCGCAGCTCGAGGATTAGACTGTGTTTACCATTGGAAACGATTAGAATTAAGAAATTTTTTTCATTATATTGGCCCATTAGTTTTAAAAGTAGAAAGTTTTGAAGTGTTGAATAATTTTTTGAAATTGTTTTGTAATATCACCATTTGCTCAACAAATTCATATTCTTGTTGTCATGATTTGCAGAAAAATTCGTACAAGAATATTTTAAGATAAACAGAGTATACCACACAAATAGCAATATTCATAATATATCTCATATCATGAATGATGTCTGACAATTTGGTAATTTAGTATTAATTAGGGCATACCTTTCTGAAAGAAAGCCAATTGTCAAACATTTGATTCGGTCTGGGAAAAACCCACTGCAACAAGCAGCAAAGCGATTGCACGAATTAAGCAATATTGAATATATACAACCAAAAAAAGTACAGAAAATTAACCAAAACTATATGCTATTTCTTGAAATTAAATATAAAATAGTAACAATTGGTGATAGAGACCAAAAAGTTTTTTTTTACCACTGTTACATACACTTGATTTATTGTAAAAAAAATTATTAAAGATATGATAAAACTGTGTACCTAGTCCAAAAATAAATAAAAAACAAAGAAATTTATACATAATATAAGCTCGCCATATAGATAACTTTAATTCTCTTAAGTTTAAATGATTTTAGTTTCATAAAAACCCTTTTTTCCTCCTAAAACTATCCCTATTAATAAAAGAAATCTCGAAATTACCCCATCGCAAGCCGAGCAGTAAATAATTGTTTTAAAACAAGTCCTATCATATTCTCACGGCTAGAAGTCGAGATATACGAGTGGACAAACTCATAAACAAACAAACACACGCATTTTTGGTCATTCGTGAAACGAATTAAAAACACTGCCTCGTCATCATTCATTCACAATGAGATTCCAAGCGTCAGCTCCATAGACAAAGCCAATGTGATTGATTCACATTTCGCAGCTAGATCCATGCTACCAGATAGCGCGTTCTCGTCGCCTGTACTTTCAAGAGTCAAATCCTCCATGGTACTGATCTACTTCCGAATTCGTCGAGTATTAAGTTATATCAACATTCATAAATCTGCTGGGCCTGAGTAATTCCCGAAATAGTTTTGAGGAGGTGCTCTTCAACGTTGGCATTGCCACTGCGCAGACTTTTTTATTTATGGTATACTTCTGGAGTATTTTCAAGGATTTGGAATACAGCCTTTATTCAGCCTGTTCCTGTATGCTCGTACCGACCTATATCATCCGTATTTTCTAAGTCATGGAAACGCTGATTTATCGTAATCTTATGCAATACCAAGTATCCGACCAGCAGCAGTACGTTTTTCAAAGGCAACGTTCTAAATACAGGTGATCTGATGGCGTACCAGTGGTGAAAGCAATGTTGTTGCACTCGACATATCCAAGGCATTTGACAGAGTCTGACATCAAGCTCTTTTGTCGAAAATATATACCTATGGACTTGATAACTCCCTACTTGTTTGGACTAGTAACTTCCTTTCTGACCGTTCAATCCAGGTCGTATGGGAAGGTTTCAAATCCAATGTTCACCGCATAAACGCCGGTGTTCTGTTTTGTCTTCCGATACTCTCTCTCATCTTTATTAATGATCTCCTATCCGCTACTCCTAATCCCATTCATTCTTTCACTGACGACAGACAGCATTCTTAGCTTTTCATATGATTTCACGCTTTCTGCATGCCCCTCTTCATTACAAGTCTAACTTGATCAACAACATATGTTTAGCCACATTAAACTCTAACCTTGACAACAGGTGGGGACTAAATAGAGTATAATTTAACGCTTCCAAACCTGACTGTCTTCTGTTCTCTAAGCGTAATTTAAACCCCATCATTTATCTATATCAACACCAAAAGTATTGGATTCCACTGAGCTCATACTGTGTACCCAATTCCCGAACTTGCTACTTTTTTCTTGACATACAATTGACAGTCAAATTTATTTTTAGTTTTATAATAACACATAAAATACAAAACAGAAAATATTTGCAGAAATGTCTGAAAGCGATCGTCAACACTCCGTGGCGCATTCACGGCAGTCATCGGTTGGTGGACTTGCCCTAAGAAAGTCAATGCCAAAAAAATCAGTTGATTTTTTTACTGCAACTGCAGCACCAAAGCCGACAAAGCGATACCTGCCAAACTACAGACTGGAAGCAAAGAATCCATTAAATCGCGAAACGTGTGGAAATATAATGAAGACTGTTGTGGACAAAGCGTTCGAGGACTTTGTCTACAATTCGAAGCTTGCTCAGCATTTAAGCTCGCATATAAGCGAAGAAATCAAGACTCGCGTCAAACTGCAAAATTATGACAGATTCCGAATTATTTGCATTGTAACCGTGGGTGAGAAATGCATGCAAGGATATAGCTCTGTTGCTAATTTCTTCTGGGATGCTGAAAAGGATGGTCTTTTATCCTATGTGTATGATATGCCGAGCTTCTTTGTTGTTGCAACTCTGTATTATATCTATTATGATTAAGCGTTTGCTTTTTATTTGCAATACAATAAACCAATTAATTAAATTTCTTTTAAAAGTAATACTTAGTATATTCTGTGTGTGAGAAAATATTAATGAACACAAATGATGAAGGAAATTCATTACATTATCGAATAGTTTCCATCAAGCAGAGTAAAAAGTTTGTAAACAATTAATAAATTTGCCACTTTGAATACAAATTATTCCAACTGCAACTGCTGCAAGTAATTTTTAGTGAAGCTTTAAAAAAATTATTAATCCACTGAGTATGTGACCAGACAGACGACCGACCGACCATACCCTATAATAATTAGAAAAGTGTGGAGCGGGCTTTCATATTAATGGGGATTTGGTTTGAGTTGCTTTCAGTCAGCCAGTCAGTCAGAAGAATATTACCGGAACAAAAAAGCAATTTAAAAATTGTTTCTGTGTCTACTAATTATGAAGCGAAAAGCTTTTAAACATATTATAATATACATATATTTATGTGTAAGTGTGTGTGTTTTTACTTTCGACACCTTGATGCCTTTCGACTGAAAGCGAATGTCTTAACACTCACTGTGAAGTTGTTGGAATGGAGTGAAGTGAAAATCGCTTCATATGAATAAAATGATCTCGCAATTCTCGGTATGTGCGTTAACGACAAGCTTCGTTGGAATGACCACATATTTACCGTCGCTAAAAATTCTCCGAAATGTTTAGGTTTTCTAGCCCGGTGCAAGAAATATTTTACTCCCTCTGATCTGGCTACTATATACAGGCTTTTATTCGCCCTAAACTTGAGTACAATTGCCATATCTGGTCTGGTGCTCCTAATACTTCTTTGCATCAGCTAGATAGAATACAAAACCGCGCGATAAAACTTATCAGTGACGAAAATATAGCGAAATCAATAGATTCGCTTGAACACCGCAGGAACGTTTCTTGCTTGTCACTGTTTTATTGCTTCTTCTACCAGCGGTGCTCAAGAGAAATAGCCAGCTGCATGCCACCTCTCCTTGAATTCAACCGCAATACTCGTGGCGCTCTAAATGCTCATCAGTTTACCCTCAAGCCCATCTTCGGATGTACAGTTAAATTCAGGGATTCGTTCTTCAGCCGTACAACACGTATGTGGAATGCTCTGCAAAGCTCTGTCTTCCCACATCACTATGATCCACAGGCATTCAAAACACAAGCTCAAAGACGTCTCCTCTTTTCTCCTCCTCTTCCTTAACGGCCACGCTGTGCTAAGCATATAGCCGAGCATTATAAGGGTGCGAACCCCTTGAAGCGTGCGCGAATTATAAAAAAAAGTGCACTGGCTCTTTTTGTATTTGTATTTGTGGTTGCTGTCACATATCAAATGTCAAAATGGCAGCACAATGACGGTTTTTTGTTGGTTTTATAATCTCACCATCTGCTTCCGATGCCTTATTGTTTTTGAGCCGATTTATAGTTCTGGTAACTTCTTCTCCGCTTTGTATCGATGGCTGGAGTTGCCTATTCTAACTAAATATTAATTCAATATAAAATACTTTTAATGTAAGAATAGATCCGTTCGGATAAAAATTCTACAAAAACTAATTTAAGGTGGAATTGATATATGTGAACACAGTGCACTTGATCGGCATTTAGGCATGCATATACTTTGCCTCCCACTTCCTCACAGAAGAAGACAATCGCTAAAAAATATTGGCCAAATCAATTCCCTCAAATGGCAGAGTGCTTAAGAATTGAATGAAAAAATTGCTTCTACGTGCAGTTATTTTTCTCAAAACCTCTTTCCCTATATTCAGTGCACTAAATTTACCTTTCAGAACAAATGGTTGCAAATGGTTGGGCGGCGAAAAGGATCTACCAGCAACGCATTTATTCATACAGAATTCATACGAACTTGCAAATCGCTGCACAAAGCGAAAACGAATTGTTGAAAGGATTAAATTATGAGCTCTTGTCAAAGGATGTGCTGCGGAACACATGCGATGAAAAACGATTCAGATTTATAAGGAATAAAATTATATATACATACATATATACATACTCGTACATGTGTAACTGAAGTACGAGAGTGGAGACCAAATCAAAGCACAAGGATGAAATCACGGAGTGTTTTTGATGAAGCTGCGAACAAATATATCTGCCTTTGTTATGGATACTGATAGTTGCAATTCAATTTATGGAAATTTTTTTAAGCTTTACAAGAAAAAGGGTCACAGAAAACAAACCATTGTTACTTTTATTAATTACTTGAATTCTTTAATAATACTCTTGGTTTGAATCACTTATCTAACCAAAAGTTTAATTCACAATCATTTCATTAGTTCGTCTTGTTTAAAATATGATGAGACAGCTTAAATATACACAAAAGGTCTTGAGTTCTGGAATGATAAATACTCTTACCGTAATGTTATAAAGGAATGATTTTGATAGTCCGACAAAGAGGCAAATAGCAATAAACGAAACCCGCAATGCCATGACACAACCTTTGTTATCAAATTGTTATCAACAAACTATGAGTACCATAATGCGATTTCAGAATAGCTGTTTTTACAAGGACTCGTTGTTATATTTATCTGTTGAGTGGAAATTTGACTGAGCACTGAAGCTCGAGCACTTTCTGAAGTGCTAGTGTATTTTCTTTACAGCCAACCTTATCGTGAATTACTGTTTTTTTTTTGTAAAAAGTCCAATTCGCCTAATAATTTATATATATATATGTTCTTAGGGTATCTTATCATTTGTGATTCCATCAAACAATGCAAATCAAATCTATGTTCGTCTTATCTAATTGTTATTTCAATTTTAGGTTGCCTTATTTTTAACAGGACAGACTCAAAGTTTTTGGAATAGGCCCGACCTGTTTTTTAACCACCTTCCACACGTGCTAGAGAGCTGAAATGTTGAGAGTAGCTCAATCTTAGTGGGCGCTCCTAATATCCCGTGTTACAAGTCGCATATGGCGTGTGCGATGCGTGGAAAATGGGCTTATCTTTGGAATATCCCCGATATGCGTCGACTTTCTTGTGGTACTTTTTTACCACTATTCACACAAACTAGAGAAATTAAATTTGATGAGCAGCTCAGTGTCAGTGGGTGTCAGGGACGTTTTTAAGCTCCCGCGTTAAAGATCGATTTATTTTAGGAAACACATTCCTCCAATTATTATATTTTCAGCGCTTTGCCTCCAGTAGTAATTCGAAATTGCTGTTCCAAAAGAGTTTAAACATTTCTCAAAAGGAATTTCTGTCTTATATGTAAATGCACCATTGCTCGGTACATCAACAAACTGCCGTCGTATTAATCTGCGTGATTAAAAAACTCTTGTGTCTCTAAAGAGTTCGTATTGCACTCCGTAGAATTTTTACTCTTGATCTTCATTTAAATAAATAAAATTTTATTTAGGAACTCCTGGTTGGCTTGCGAGGGCAAATAAGGATTCGTCAGGAAATGAAGCTACCTTTAATATCCCGTTGTGGTTGCTATCATACGCAACAGTGGGATCTTATTGTCGTGAACAGTTTCTATTTGCAGTCGCGCATCTGCAATACACAAATATAGCTATAAGTTCCCGGCAGGAAAACTCGCCGTAACCGGGCTGTACAATTGCAATTGGTTATAATCAACAATACGCTTAAGACAGTAGTCTCATTCGATCGCATTTGAATCCAACCGAGTCTGATGTTTCGCGTTTAGATCTCCCGCTAGGATGAAATAGTTATTTAAAAGTTAATAGTAAATTTAATTGTATCTCGAATATTTCTCGAGCTCGACGTTAAATTTGTTATCTGCTGACTGTGCATATGCAGATACTATATGAAGATAACAATTGTTGCAAAGTGACAGTCGTCTCTGGGCAAACAAAACAAGTACCTTTATATACTTTTTCGATGCTTTCGGATCAGCACCGTAAAAACAAAGTCATGACTGTCATGTGTGTGTGCATTCTTTATAGACCATTCTCCCCAGTCTTATTCAATATTCATTCCAACTGAATTTAATGATCAAATAAAATCGAAATGCACAACGACAAAGAAAGACGAACCATACACTAATAAAATGTCCCAACATTGAAGAACACTTCATACTCGTACAGCAACATCATCGAGGACAAGTCACAAGTTCTTGGGTTAATAAAATAAATTGCAAGTACGTTTCAGGTCAGTTTTTCTTTGATTCCAAATTGCTTGTAACAGAAAGGAAACCTTCCACATAAGTTCTGTTTGCTGTCAGTTTTATTAAATTCATGCAAAAGAGTAGTCATCCATTCTATTATTTTGCTTTTACTTACGACAATTTGCGAGAGTATTTGTATTTGTACAGTAAATCTAAAGCTCAGTGCGAATATTTGTTAACAGAAAACACAATATGGATTGAGACTGTGGGATTGTGCCACGAAGCAGCTGTACAAGGGCGAGCTGAAAAGTAATCGGTAATGGGCAAGGAAACTCAACTTTTTCCGGCAAAATTCAATTTCAAAGTCCCCTTTAAGATAAATACACTTCGTTCAACGATATTCCAATATTTTGATACCCTACGAATAATAGAATTTCTGAAAGTCTGAAATTTGTGAAAGAAAATAGATACTAGTCGGAGGGGTCCAAGTGTGGAGAATAAGGTGGATGAGGAACCAATTTGTAGCGCAATTCGTGTAATTTTGCTATTGCGACTGCGGACGTGTCTTGGTGAAAAACCACTTCACCAAATGCGTCCGCTTTAGTTTCAAATCGGCGTCGAATCTATCCAACAGCTCAGCAATATACGCCGGTGATTGTTATGCTATTTTAAAGATTATGTGACGCCTTTTTTGCGTTAAAAATACTTCTGCGAACGTTCATGGACAGAGGTACAGTAACGTGAGTACCTGTAAGAATCAACCCCACGGCCTTCTTCGAACACAACTTGGTTAGGCAATGCCAATCAACGGTCATACACATGTAGATGTATCAATATTCTCATTGATGGAAGTGAAGCCCACCCAAACCTTAACCGTGCTTTCGGTCAAGGTTTCCAATCAAACCACAGCCCCTACGAAATATACGACCTATAGTTGGCACTTTGGTTGGTACTTTAGAGAGCTATCCACTATAGGCGGCTTAACTAACTCCTGTAGTACCAAAGTACCTTAAGTTAGAGCTTGCGTCAGTGAACTCAGCTCGTTTGGTATGTGTGGCTGGACGTGGATAAAACCTGACAGCTCATGTAGCCAGAATGCTATCATATACTTCTCTTGTTTTTAATTCGGTTTCTGTATGAATGGGTTACTAAATACGGAAAAAGCCGCCACCGCTGACATTCTGAGTAGTAGTAGCTGTATCTTTATTGCTGCAAGTATACCCAGCATCATACCGATCAATCCCAATATGACGAATGTCAGCCACTTGCAGGAGACCAATGCACAATCGCATTTCAGTCTTATCTATGCTATTTTCAGTCCATACTAATGTGTGTTTTCTTAATTTGCCTCTGTCTCCGTCTCGACGGCCGGCGCCTTAATTGGGGTTATTGGTTTCTATCACTGAATGCAATATTTAAGACCTTGTTACTTTGGAGTAATTTTTCTAATTTGATTTTTCTCTTCTTTGATTTTATTGCGCTGCTTTCTCTCCGTTTGGTTTTGCTAACTCAACTATCGAACAAAAGCAGAAAATGTTTCCACGCAGCATACTACTATCTTGACGATCCGCCACATCATCCGTCTGCGCCACAAGTCGATTGGGAGGTGCCCGTGGAAATTGGCGGCGAGATACGTGCCGCAGTTCCAGTGAATGAGTTTGCTAAGCATGTCGCCTCACTGCATGCCGACGGTGACATCGGCTTCAGCCGTGAATACGAGGCCATTCAGAATGAGTGCATTTCGGACGACCTGCCATGTGAGCACTCGCAGCACCCGGAGAACAAGCGAAAGAACCGCTACCTTAATATAACAGCATGTAAGCATCCATAGAAGCAAGCCATAATTACGGTAATCGGGAGCGTTTCTAACTATTTGCCTTTTCTATTTCTAACCCACCCCCGGCAGACGATCACAGCCGAGTACATCTCCATCCGACACCTGGCCAGAAGAAGAACCTCGATTACATCAACGCCAATTTCATTGATGGCTATCAGAAATCTCGTGCATTCATCGGGACACAAGGACCCTTGCCAGACACGTTCGATTGCTTCTGGCGCATGATATGGGAGCAGCGTGTAGCGATTATTGTCATGATAACAAATCTGGTGGAACGTGGACGACGGAAATGCGACATGTACTGGCCGAAGGATGGCATCGAAACGTACGGTGTAATTCAAGTGAAACTAATCGAAGAAGAGGTCATGTCGACGTACACCGTGCGCACGTTGCAAATTAAACATTTAAAGGTGGGTGGTGGGTGGTGGGTGGTCCTGTTGTAAAGACAATTAATTTTTTTCCTTTTTTCAATTGCAGCTGAAAAAGAAAAAACAAAGCAACACAGAGAAAATAGTCTATCAATATCATTACACAAATTGGCCAGATCACGGGACGCCTGATCATCCCCTGCCAGTGCTGAATTTTGTTAAAAAATCATCAGCTGCCAATCCACCGGACGCTGGCCCAATCGTAGTACATTGCAGGTAAGGACTTGAGCAGAAGTTTGTGTTAGCTAATGACTAAAAAAAATTACACCTTGTTGTTCTCCCTCGCTCGCTGTAGTGCCGGTGTTGGACGTACCGGCACATACATCGTTTTAGATGCCATGCTCAAGCAGATCCAGCAGAAGGGCGTCGTTAATGTGTTTGGCTTCTTGCGGCACATTCGCGTCCAACGCAATTTCCTAGTTCAAACCGAAGAGCAGTACATCTTCATACACGACGCTCTTGTCGAGGCTATAGCCAGCGGCGAGACAAATTTACGCTCGGATCAAATCGAAGAGCTTAAAAACTGCACCAGCTATCTGGAGAATCAGTACAAGAACATCATCCAATTCCAAACGAAGGACATACACATTGCGTCGGCAATGAAACAAGTGAATTCGATTAAGAATCGCGGTGCTATATTTCCCATCGAGAGCAGCCGAGTGCACTTGACGCCGAAACCAGGCGAGGAGGGCAGTGACTATATAAATGCCTCGTGGCTGCATGGCTTCCGTAGACTGAGAGATTTCATTGTCACTCAACACGCCATGTCGCACACGGTGAAAGACTTCTGGCAAATGGTCTGGGATCATAATGCACAAACAATAGTGCTGCTGTCATCGTTGGACGACATTGTAAGTGCATCTGATGGTGATGGCGGCGATGCTGATGTTCACTTTACGTGTTCCGTCCGCCCCATCGCTATCTACCATTATATTGTTTGTTTTAACGACGTGTCCACCTTGCAGAACTTTGCACAATTCTGGCCAGATGATGCGACGCCCATCGAAAGTGATTATTATCGCGTGAAATTCTTAAGCAAAACAAACAAAAGCGACTATGTTAGTCGGGATTTTGTCATACAGTCCATACAGGACGATTACGAGCTGAATGTGAAAATGTTACATTGTCCCAGCTGGCCGGAGATGTCCAATCCCAATAGTATTTATGATTTTATTGTCGATGTTCATGAGCGCTGCAATGACTATCGCAATGGACCAATTGTAGTCGTCGATAGGTGAGTGAGAATGCGATTTGAGTTCATAGACGCTTCTCAGTTGGTGGACGGTTTTAATGTTGATTAAAAAATCAAATATATTTTTTTATACATTCATTATTCTGTCATTGCAGATACGGCGGCGCTCAGGCTTGCACCTTTTGTGCAGTATCATCGTTAGCCATTGAAATGGAATATTGCAACGCCGCCAACATCTACCAATATGCCAAATTATATCACAACAAACGTCCCGGTGTCTGGACATCGAGCGAGGATATACGCCTTATTTATAATATTCTATCGTATTTACCACGACATTTACAGCTGTTGAAGCGCACCGCTCTGCGCACGGAATTCGAGGACGTAACAACGGCGACACCGGATCTCTACAGTAAAATCTGTAACAATGGTAATATCAGTAGTACGTTTCTTACACATTCTAATACACAAACTAATATCAATAATATAAATAATGCTGCTTCTGCTGCAATGATGCTCCTGATGAATCAACAAAATCAACAACAACAACAACAACACGACTTTTCTGCTACTAATACTACTGCTGCTACTAATACTACTACAACTTCTTCTACTACTAATAATAATACCTCTACTGTTTCTGGTGCTGGTTCAACAAATCTAATCATTCCTACGTCAAATAATGTCGTCGTTGCACATCATATTGGCGATACTGTACTACCTTCTACTCCTGTAAATCGCTCATCTGCTTCTTCTTCATCTTCTTTCAATCATTCCTCCGACATCACTAATCTTTCTGGTCGTCTCGCCGGTGACGGTGTTGATGTTGTTGCTGATGATGATGGCGATGACGGCGCCTTGCTCTGTGGTAATGGTAAACTACACAATCACATAAATTATGCTGCGACCTCCCAACCGCCTTCCCCATCCCTTCCCGATGTGATCGACGAATCTGCGACTACAGTTGTGACAGATGCTCAGAGTTTAGATATTGTAGGGTAAATGATCGTTTCTTTGCCAGATATTGCTTTAAGAACTGTTATTATTACCTAATGCAAAAGATGGTGGAAATATACTCCCAGCATTTTGAAAATACTCCTTCCTCTACTGGAAACACAATGGACCCAAAAGCCCCATAGCACAACAAGAATATTTCTTTTTTTAAATTTTTAATTTTTTTTAAAGCAACAAGAGCACTTTTAACTGTTTGAGTACTTCTCCTTTTTCGATTTTCCGTGCTAAGTCACCAAGATAAATAAATAGTTTATAATAGGTAAATTAAATAAAAAGAAAAACAATAAATAATTTATTAGACAAGCCTCAACCTCCCGCTCCAGCTACACTGCACTTAGCTACAAAGAAATCATCACAATGCATTAATTATTGTAGAGCAACAAACAATTCACTTACGCGCACCTATTTACTGTAAATGTACTGTAGAACTATGAATAAATTATGTATTGTAATAAATGGTAATATGATGATACGTCATAGTATGTCTTTGTGTAAATGTGATGTCTGTCTGTTTGTATGTTTGCATGCGTCCGTCCTCCGATCTTCCCGCAAAGACGTTAGTTCTGATTTTGTACATTGTAAAAACTTTTTCACCATACCAACCACCACCACCACACTTCCCCGCTCACTCACCACTCACCACTCCCAACAACAACTAGCACCGCTTGTAAATAAAAATGCAATGCATTATTGTAATTAGTGATTGCCCGGCACAGAAAAATCTCAAATTGTTTGTGTAAACTAAACATTTCTATATCTTTTATTTTTGTCATTGCAAAATCCTAGTATATAAGAAGTGAACACATAACGAGATTGTAATTAAGCTGTGTAATTGTAGTTAAATTAAAGGCAAACAAAACAAAATGCTCTATCAATACAGCAGCAGCGGCAAAGTATCGTGTAAATAACTTATATTATATTATAAAATTAAATAACTAAAAGGTAAATTATTGTAAACAAATTATGTAATAGCCTACAGCTTAGTATACAGTAAGATAAAAGGATATAGAGTATAACATATTTAAAGACTGGTTTTGTACACTTTTTACACAATAATTATGATAATTACCATTTGCTTTTCAATATTTGAATATTTCGTTCTCGCTGTTCGTGTGACAGTTGTTGTAATTTGTTTATAAAAAAAACGTACAGCTGTGGAACGGTGAAATGTTTTTTTTTTTTGATTATTTTTCTGTAATAATTACAATAGAAATAATTTTGTTAGTTTACCCGCAATTGTTTATATAAAATAACATTTTCTAATGTCTCTTTCCAAGTGCACAAACCGTACCCGAAACCATACCCGTGGGTATGCTGTTTTCGTGGTGAACGAAGTGCAAATGGAACGCCAAAGCCGAAACAAAACTGAGTTAACGAAAGAAAGTTACAGTGTCAGTGTCAGTTACAAAACTTTGCAAATAGAACACAAAATCAAACCGTACCCCGGGTACAGTTTGCAAATGCAACTGAAACCACGAGAGAAAAATCGTAACTCTACCCAGCAAATGGAAAGAGAAGAGAAGATAAATATTCCCTCATATGCAGGATTCGTGTATGCACAATTTAGGAAGTCTGCTACATAAAAATTCTGAACAATATATGAGTAAAGTGTACGACCCTTCCTACGCAAAGTTTGAACCCGATTCGTAATGGGCGCGGCAGCTTTTCGTTCGTTTTAGATAAAAAAAAAAAGGTACACCTTCCGATTAATGATGAAATACTATTTCATTCAAATAACTTCCACGGCTGGATCTGCATTCTGTCGACCCAATTTTCCAGTATATTTTCAATCTTTTGAGCCTCTATTTCTCCAATAGTCACTTCAATTGAGTTTTTCAAAGCCTTAATTGTGTCTGGATGATTAGCATAACATTTGTCTTTTACGACTCCCCACAAATAATAGCCCAACGGATTCAAATCACGGCTCTAGGCGGCCAGTGGCCATCTCATTTACGCTGATAATACGATTTTCGAAGATAGGGCGCAAAACGTCGATTGTTTCGTTGGCTGTGTGGGCAGCTCTTGTAGAAACCAAATATCGGCCAAGTATTCTGTTAGTTAACATAGCACGATAATGATCTGATAACGATAACGATTCCACACTAATCAATTACTCGTTTTCGGTATATTGGCTTCTCAATTGTCACGTGTAGATTTTCTGTGCTCCAAATACGGCAAATTTGCTTGTTCACATAACCGCCGAGCTTCCTTAGAAGGATAATCTTTTGGTAAAAATGCTCATCTTTTTCGAACTGATAACTGACCCATTCAGCGAAGCGAAAACGCAGTGGATGGACGGTAAATTGCCTAAATTCTTGAACCAATTAGCGTCCTAGCGCTGATTTTTAGTTCTTGTGAACGATGGCGGGTTGAGGTGCTAAAATTTTGACGCACACTTTCAACTACAGCTGCAATATTTTTCATCGAACGAGCTGGACGGCGATGCAGAAGATGTGTATTTTGTCCGCAAGCCGTGTTTATAAGAATTATTCAGATGCATCCCGCCCATCCTCCAACCTAATCGCAATACCCGTGTCTCATCTCGAGCTCATGGGTCTACCATTAGCGCCGTTAAATATTTTTGTGGAATGAATTGCTCGACTGTATTTTCGCATGTGTATATATGCAGTCATTTAAGACACATGTGCATAAACATCTGTTCTTCTCCTTAATTTGCTTACGCCAACTCTGTGCTAAGCATTATAAGGGTGCAAATCCCTTGAGCGTATGTACATTATAAAAAAATGTAAAAAAATTTCTATTAACATGCCAGTCGAAAGAACTTAATTCAGTTGGTGTTTCATTTCTATCGAATTTTGTAGGCATTTTTCGGCAAGTTTCGGTAACTGACTCACTACTTTGGAAATAGGTTTTTTTTTTATCAGACGTAACTTGACAGATGACATTATAGCCATGAGCGCGATGTAACCGCTAGGTCAAAAAAGGACCAAAAGATGTCGCACCCGCTATAAAGAACATACAGACACACTGAGTTTCGCTTTTAGATAAATTATTAAGTCATACACACACGTGTCTAACACATAGGAAAACTAACAAAAGTCCTTCTGCAATAAGCAATGATTTCGAAAATAAGTTTTTTTACGATTAATGTGGAGTTTATTTACTTCTCAACCCAACCCAACCCAACCCAACCCAACCCAACTATAAAGCAAAAAAGAAACAAAGAAGTATTACATTAGAGTTACGTTAAAAATAGGAAACAAAAATTGTAGAAATTATGTACTGTAGATAAAGAAAACGGTAAAACGAATATTTTAGTAGAAAAGTAAAATACAAAATAATGTAAAAATAAGGTTGGTTTTAGATCGACAACAACAAGAGAACAAAACAAAATATTACCACAAAAAAATAGCCAACTGTCTATAAGCTAAGCAAGAAAAATCTAATTGATAGAAAACCAATAAAAAAACCGAACAAAAAGGAAACTTTTTGCTAAATCCGTACGTACATCATATAGTGCTAAGTCATCGGCGATTTTCCTTTCCTACTGTGTCGCCCCTTTCTATACAAAAACAACAACAACAACAACAAGAAAAACAAAAAGAAAATTCAATTGTGAGATTCAATTTTGTGTGTGATTATCAATGTGACATGAACAACACTGAACATGATTTTAAGTCATACAAATATTATATAAAGTATTACATACAACTATTATAATTAGAATAAACTAAAGTCTATATATATATATATATATGCTATCGATTAAAAATTATTACAAAAAAAAGTAACAAACACAAAAAATATCTAAATTAAACGGAATAGAGTAAGAGAAGAGACGAAGTGACCGTCGTTCAGTGAGGGTCAACAACAAATGAAATTATTATTATTGTACTATGTTATAAGGAAATATGTAATGAAAATATGGATCACACGAAAATTGTAACAAATTATTATTATAATGCGATTATTATAAACAAAACAACAACAACAACAACAACACAAACCAAGCAACACAAAAACTTAAATATACAAAACGAAGCAAGCATAAGAAAATAATAAAATCATTAAAAAATAATTAAAAAAAGGTTTTTTTTGTTTTTTGTTTGAGTGATAAAAAGTACGCACACACATGGCTGACTGTGCGTTGGCGGGAAGCTCAATCGGAAAGAAATCTTTTTGACTTTAAATGACGCTATAGGTAGGCACCTTGAACCCCATTCTTAACAGAAACTACTTATGTTACATACTAATGTATTAATGGAATTGTGTTATCAAAAACTTGAACGTAAATCTAAATTTTTTGCAGTGATTTTCATCGATTTACAAAAAAAACCGCGCAACAACGACGTAGAACAAATCCATTTCCTTGTAGGATCATAACATAATTTAGTAGTTAGAGCAAAAGAGCATTTCTGATGTAGCATTCTAAATGTAAAGCCTAATGTTGGCCAACCTCTAGTTTTTGCTGAAAAAAATAAATAGCTTTTCTTTGCGATTGCAAATTTTGTGAATTCGCTTCGTATACTGATTAATATAAATGGTATAATCGCAGGAACGGATTTTAGTTTTTGATAATTTAAGTCTTGATATTGCATAAAAAGTTAGTTAGTTCAATTTTTAACATTTAACCCAAACAACGACAATAATCGTACTCGTATATAGACTTAATTTTGTTGGTGCGAATTGAATTGAAGCTGTAAAACAAAGTTTTTTTTCTAAGTCTTTTGTTACTATAGATAACATAGTTAAGCTGAACCAAGTCATTTTCGTAGTTTTTAAACATACGTCTGCGTAAGCCAATAGCTGAATGGACTTATAGAGGCTGGTTACCCTCGCCGTTACGTCAGAGTCTCGGTTTCGGATCACTTTCGCCAACGCCAAGTTGAAGAGGTCGCAGGCCAGTCAATTCACTTGTCGGAGCCCGTTATAGATGTTGAATGGGCTTGCTAGTGATCCGGATATTTTTACTTGCCTTATAACATTGGTCACGGTCAACCTACATAGTCTTGTCAGTTTATTTGGGATGCCGAACTCTCTCATGGCTTTATACATAAAGTTCTACTCTGGCTATGCTATGCGGCTTTAAAGTCTATAAAAAGATGGTGTAGTGTGTTTTGAAACTCTCGTTATTTTTCCAACACCTGCCATAGGGTGTAAATCTGATCAGTTGTTGATTTGCGTGAGATGAAGCCACACTGGTATGGACCAATGATGACTTTATCGTATGTGGCTATCCTGTCTTGAAGGATAGAGGAGAAAATATTATACGCGGTACTCAAGAACGTTATACCACGATAATTGCTGCATTTTGTGATATCTGCCTTCTTATGTATGGGGCACAGGATGCCTCTTCGCCAGTCTTCTGGCATAGCTTCTTCCTCCCATACTTGCACTTTGAGCTGATTTATCGTTCTGATAACTTTGTCTATGTCTGGCGGTGGCAGAATAGTATGGTTTTCGGTCATTGGTGGGGCCTCAAATTCCTCAGTTAGCTGGCAATTTATAAGCTCATGAAAGGGTTTTTCCCATCGCTCTAGATGCCTTTGAGATCAACGATCAGATTACCCTCTTTGTCTTTGCAGTATGTGTAACGGCGCGGTGTAGCGGCGGCGGCGGCGATTGCCGAAACTGACACGACCGCTAGGCGGCTGGATGGGCGCACATCAGAGCGGCAGCGGCTGCGTAAAGACTAGATCAAAGTGAAAAAAGGCCCGCGCAAACCACAGCGATTTCGGCGGCGGCTAAGAATTCCAAAGCTGATCCCATTTATATTTACTCCTATATGTGATGAGCTTCGGCTAACAGATCAAAGTCAACGTTATTTTTAAATTCTCTATATGAACTTCACTTGCCCGTGGGTTTGTTGGTTTGTTTGTTTGTGGATTTGTGTGTCATGGAATCATGGAATCTTGCGATCAATTTTTAACCCACTTCCCAAGGCCCGATTTTATTGAACACATGTGTATTTCCGTTGACAATACTTTCTATTTCTATAATTTGAGGCCCCTTGGACCTCGGGGTCGGGGGGCTCCCATACAAATATTTTACAAAATTTTACTCGATTTTCTTCAAGCACGATTTTTATGTTAACCACTTTAAATTCTGACTTAGACAGCATAATACAATGAAGAGAAATCAATTGAGTAGAATTTAACCCTTCCAAATCCCAATGTTGTCTCCTGTTGTCTAAGGGAATCATAATCCTCGCAATTCTCGGTATGTGCGTTAACGACAAGCTTCGCTCGAATGACCAAATATTTAACGTCGCCAAAAATGCTGCGAAATGTAGGTTTTCTAGCCCGGAGCAAGAAATATTTCACTTCCTCTGCTCTGGCTACTATCTACAAGGCTTTTATTCGCCCTAAAGTTGAGTACAATTGCCATACCTGGTCTGGTTCGCCTAAAACTACCTTGCATCAGCTAGATAGAGTTCGAAACCGCGCCATTAAAGTTATCGCTGACGAAAATATAGCGAAATCAATAGATTCGATTGAACACCGCGGGAACGTTTCTAGCTTGTCACTGTTTTATCACAGGCGGTGCTCAAGAGAAATAGCCAGCTGCATGCCATCTCTCTTTGAATTCAACCGCTCTAAATGCTCATCAGTTTACCCTCATGCCCATCTTCGGACGTACAGTTAATTTCAGGGATTCGTTCTTCAGCCGTACAACGGGTATGTCGAATGCCAAGCTCTGTCTGTCTTCCCACATCAAGCATTCAAAACGCAAGCTCATAGACATCTTTTCTCCTCCTTTTTCTTAACGCCCACGCTTTGCCAAGCATATAAGGTTGCGAACCCCTTTAAGCGTGCGCGAATTATAAAAAAAAGTACGCTGACACCGTTTCTTTTTGGTCTGGCTCATTACTTCTTGGTATATTTTTCCATTACAGCTAACAATGGTTATTCGTAGGATTCAACTCTCTCTAACTCTTTGCCGTTACATGTTGTATTCAGATTCTCTGTCGACCTATCTCCTCTTTAGAGACCCACATTACTTTGCTCTTAGTTACATTTACCACCATTGCCTTTCTTTTCAGATTGTTGGACCACTTCTCCAATGCTTGTCGTAGGCTGTCCGAAGTGATTGCTATGATACGAGTAACAATATCGTCTGCATATAATACGTATTGCAGGTATATGGCGTTTGGTTTTTTTCTATTTGCCTCTTATATGTTTTTGCTATTTCATCCATGAATAAAATAAACAGTAGAGTGCTAAAATATTCTCCTTGCTTTAGTCCTTTACGTATTCTTCCTTTTAATGGCGTTTATCAGTCTCTCTGAGACATTTTTAATTTTTAATGCCTCCCATACATGTTGTCTTGACACGCTAGCTATTTTAAGTTTACGAACGCTAGGGAAATGTCTTTTCCCTTAGTAATCCATTTTTCTATGATGGCTCTTCATATAAAGTTTTTAGTGCCACCCATATATGTTGTCTTGACACGCTATTTTAAGTCTACGAACGTCTACGTCTACGAACGTCAACGTCTACGAACGTCTACGTCTACGAACGCTTAGTAATCCATTTTTCTATGATGGCTCTTATTATAAAGATTTGGTCTTGTGTTTGTCGACCAGGTCTGAACGCCGCTTTGCTCTAGGTCTTCTTCTTTTCAAGTATTTTGGTATATTACACTGTAGATGATAAGATTATCTGTCTGTAGTTGGAACAATCGTAGCTGCTGCCCTTCTTGTGAATTGGTATTAACAGATTTTCTTTTGTCTGTTGATGTCCTACTTCATTCGCATGCCTTTTAAAACACTTCAGTTAATGTTGTTTGTATCTCTATTCCATCATAATCAGTTCCTAGACTATTTCATCTCGTCCTGCGGCTTCTCCAAATTCTTTTGTCATCGGTGTTCGGTGCATTTCAGTTTTTAAGAAACGCATCAAATACTAAAAACTAGTACTAATTAGGCAGATTTTATTAGAAAATTTCTAATTTTTTAATTTATCTGATATATTGAACTTCATTCTGTACATAATTTAATTATATTGAGAATTAATTTAAAAATGAATGCTTCTTAACATTTCCTAGTAAGCAAATACTTTCTTTCATACAAACTATTAATCACAAAATGTTTACTTATTGAACGCTAATACAATCGAATATAAAAACTTAAAATTATTAGTAAAAATACAATAAATGTACAAAGCAGCTGAGAGGAGTGGATGGGAGTCGCCGGTTTAGGAAGGTTTTTTAAAACCAAGCGAAAATTCGATATTCAGAACGCCAAAGCGACTCTTCGGAAATGCATTTGGTAGCCAATCAATCTTGAAGCCGTTCTTGTGATCCTACAGGAATAGAGAAATGCATCTCGTCGTTGTAATTAACAAAATCTCAAAAACAAACAAATCTTACATTATTACTGCAATCGAACCAAATGTACGCCATGTAAAGGGAAAGTTTTGGATAGATTCGTTTGTACTTTGCCTCGACAGAGTCGCGAATTTTTCTCACATAAGGGATGTAACCGTCACAACTGCTCTCAAACTTGCGCTCAATTTCTATTGAAACCTGAAAATTGTACAACAATTATTTCTACAACCGTAAACACAGTCATGGTGTAAAGTTTACATTCTTTGTTGTAAAAATCCGTTGAATGGTCGAGGGCGTATGGAAAACCCAACTGTACTTGATCAGACCCTTGTATTTGCCTTTTTTCATCATGCTTGTGTTGGTTGGCATTCGGCGTTTAACGCTCGTGCTGAAGCTTTTGCTGAAGTGCGAGAAGACTTCCTGAAAGGAAAAAAAATGAAAACATGTAGTTGCGAATAGCGAGTGGAACAAAAAACTAAATCTGTTCCCACCTCGTGGATGTGGAAAGTGTGACAGACGTTCCGTTCCTTTGCCTCGAAGTCTACACTCATATTGATCGTTTCGATGACATAGTCCAGCCATGCGGAATATCCGAGCGCAGGACCCGGATCAATAGGTTTTAGTTTATCTTTCATCTTTAGTGCGAAAGAGTTTAAAGTTTTTCTAAACGGTGGCTTCACTTCCGTGAGAATGGGCTTCTTTTGTACGACAAGTGGTTTATTTCCAGCAAGTGGAGTGCTTTGTGCGGGTTTATTAACTTGCGTATTACTCTTCAGCAACGAAGTATTGCTGTTGTAGTTGGATTCCTTTTTTTGATCGGTAGCCACCTGCTGCTGCTGTTGTTGGTGTTGCTGCTCTTGTTGCAGATTTGTCACAGTCGGCAAATCTATGCAGTTATTAATCAGACTATCACTTCCCAGATCAGGCATTATAATACTGTTTCCTTGAAAGAGATCCGAATCGGATAGAATAATTTCGTTGTTGCACAAATCAATTTGATCAGTCAACTGGAATTGGTCCATTAGTTCAATATTACAGTCAGAGAGCTCTAGATGTGTACTGCTATCATTTTCAGGATCGGTGTAGTAACCCATTCCTACAATGGCATCAGCAGCAGTCTTTGTCCCACTTTTGAAGGGCATATCAAAGTCGTCGATATTGAAACAACTGGACACCAAGTTTGGATCTCCTTGATGGCAAAAATTCCGCAGACCACTATTAAGGTTATTGCTATCACTATGATCAACGACTGACTTCAGCATGTTTTCAGGGAAATCGGAGAGGTCCTAAAGCAGAGATTAAAGCAAAACGAAATAACAAAAAAATATCACTTTACTCACATCATTCGACAGGAGGTCGTTATCGAAGATGAATATGTCGTCATCGGCATTCGCATCCATTACAGCGGACACTGAATCCAAGCACTCATTTTTGACAGCGTTGTTATTGATTTGGGGGAATGCATTTAAGCCTGACCATGAGACATCTTGGTCCAATTGCACCTGTATTGATTGTGCGTAGCCTGTAGTTAGCTCCTTTTTCCAGAAGGCCTTCAATTCGTTGGTGAAATTAGAGTAATGCTCTTCGGAACCAATTTTGCTTAGCACTCCCGCTAAGACCAACAGCAAATGGTCGCAAATTTCCTCCTTTACGACGACAGAATTATTGGGCGATAGAACGATTTTCAGTTTCTTGCAGGCGCACGAGTAAGTTCCCTTCTTGCATGGATCTTTATTGGTCAATGCGGTAACGTGCAGTCGACCGGCAGGAAAGCTTTGCGATTTCGTGCACTTGACAACGAATGTCGATATGTTGATGCGTTGCACTGGCGGAACAGTTGTTTCGTCTTCCTTGTACATCTCCCAGAGTCGCATCTTCTGCTCCAGACCAATAGTTAGATTCCACAATACATCGTGCGATACTTCGAACTCTTCTGCCAACTTCGACGACGAGGAACAGCCGTTGACATGCTTACAACTTATGTTGACATCACTCGGATCATACTTGCACGTGTCCACATAGCAAATGGCATTGCGGCGGACTATCGAGCTAGTTTCTTCCGAGATTAGTGTGATATCGGTGATCTGGACAAAGTTCCGTGGGGCAAACTCGCGTTCCTTGCTACGCACCGAGTAGAACTTGGTTTCCGTGAATGAGATCAGCTGGATCGGGTCGATAGATTTCTTTTTCTTTTGTTCAAGGGCTTGTTTTCGCAGTGCACAATTAAGATTACGGCAGGCCATCGAACGGTTGCCATTCATTTGTCCACATGCTGGACAGCGCTTCATACCACGCAATGTGGGCCGCTTTTGGTGAGTATTGAGTTTTCCAATGGTGCAACCACTGCCGGACTTACTTCCAAACAGACCTGCTGTTCCCCCATTGTATCGGAATGACATTGACTTGGTAAAAATAATCTCAAATAGTAATTATAATTAGATAGCTACACGTTGTGCTTTTTCACTTTCTTCTTTTTTGTTTTGCTCCGTATATTTCTCTTTTTTGTTTTGATTTTCTAATTCGGCGGGGAATTTCTCGACCACTACCGAGTTTCGTATGAGAGCGAAAATTTTGTTTCTAGTGCTTTTCGTTTTCGGTATTTTGTTTAACAAAAAACGATGGCTGCTCTGCTGCTAGGATTTTTCTTCGATTCGCCAAATTTCCCTGTCGTGATGTCGAGTGATGCTTGTGAAATTTTTGACATTTATATAAACGCAAGTAAGAGCGCGCGTTTAATTTATAGAGAGCGAGCATTGGCAAATTGTTCCTTGTTAATAGTGGGAAATTTCGTTTGGTTGTGAAATAGGATAAAAATTGGTTTGTTGTCCATAAATAAAAGCACGTAAAGTCGAGTGGAAATTGCTTGCTAATGGCAAACAGCTAATAACAAAAAAAAAATTCTTTAAATTTTTATGTGTTAAATTTTGGCAGAATCAACAATTTCGGCTAAATAACCTGGAACGGAATATACGCCAACATTTGTGGGCGTGGTGGAGAAGAAAACGGGCGTCTCCCCAAAACAAGATGGCGGTTTTCAAGGTCTGCTCAATGAGGGCTTTCAGAGGAGGGTTGTCTGGAACCCCTAACCGTTTCCGGGCTATACCGTATTTTACTATATACATATACTGTTGACGCAGAATATGCATCAATCCTAATCCAAAGGAAAACTATGTTATCAAACTCACAAGTACTCACCATTAACAAACAAATGTTATTATTTATTATTTTTTCTCTCTACTTGAATTGTCAATGAATGATTCATAGTAGTTCGCTAAATTTGGAATATTATTTTTTTTTTGCAGACACGTTAAAGGCAATGTAATTCGTTAATTCGTGTAATAAAAATAAAAGTAAGAGTAGTTTGTAGTTAAAACAAGGTGGGGCAAAAGTAATGTCACAATGAGAATGTGCCATAGTTTTTGCAAATAGCGTCAAATGCCATTGTGCACAGATAGAGATTGAAAACACGCGAACCACCCCAAAAGAACGTTTAATTATTGTTGTTAATTTTTTGCATTTCTAAGAAAATAGAAGCCAACTCACATTATGACATTACTTTTTCCCATTAGAAGCAGCTCTTACAAACGAATGAAAAAAAACTTGTTTTTGGTTTCTTTTTATGAAAATTGATTTTTTAAATTCTTCAAGATATCCTCAAAAATGTCCATGGTGGAAATGGTAAAAAAAAACACATTTTCAGTAGCAGCAAACGATTTAAAAATGCGAACAGTGTGTATAGGAGTGTTGCCATGTTGCCATATCCATTAAAGTAGTCCAAAGTGATCGTGGATTTTCGGAAAAGGTTATTCCAACACCGCTTTGTAGCTGTCATTTTTGAGCCTTGTACCACTAAGTCGATGGTACAGCCCAAACCATTACGCCATCTTCTCTGCTATGATAGCGGTATAGAAAGAGCTGCTTTTTTTCCTACATCGTGGAAGTAAAAGTTATAGCCATCTGGTTCATCTAAATTAAACTTGTAATTGTAACTTCATTCGCGAAGCATTAAGTGCGGTTTTTTCTTCAGCCTTAGTTGATTGAGGGGGGTTTGGCACTACGAATCACACGACGAACGGAAGATTTATTTGCAGTTACACCAGCTGCTTCTCTGATTTAACTGTCGAAACAGTTGAATTGGAGGCTAGTGTGACTATATTTCGTTTTCAGTTAGGAAGATGTAAGGGCCGTTGAAACATTTTCTTGATGATTACTTTAATTGATTTTGCAAGCGATAGCACGCTTAGACAATGATTCTGAATGCTTAACATCTATTTTTGCCTTTTCTGACAAAGTCAAACAATTTTTTTACCCATTATTTTTTAAAAATTGAGCCACTTCACAAACACCAATTACACTTTGACTTCTTCTAATCTTATAAACCAATTTAAATGCATGCTTTTCTGAGCTATTCAGTTATAGTTTCATAAAACTACTGTTAGTGTGTTATCTTGAAATTTTAGAATTCACCATTGCATTAAACATGAACTTCAACTGCTTCTTCCACCATTTATTTGTTTCTTTCACTGGGCGAAGGAACATATTAACTTCTCAAAATTGCCTGTTGATAATCTAGTGTACCGCAGTGTATAAATGTCATTTCAATATAATTTCCCTACCATACCACCTGTACGTCATATTCAAATGACATTTCTTTTACTTATGTCAAAATAATGACAACTTTGGTTAGATTTTTGGACATCGCAAAAATCTTTTGTAAAAGATGCAAAAATGTTTTTGTTGATTATTATAAATGTGGTCTGCTGTTCATTTGCTTTTTGTCACCTCATTGCTAAATTTGTAAGTCAATTGTACAAACTAAATTATAATTCCCTAACACCGTCGTACCTTCCCACACCAACAGCTTTCGATCGGTAAGCACATTTCAAAATGTAGCCCACAGACTGAATTAGCCCTTGAAGGAGCCATAGCAAATGCTAAACTGCAACTGGAAACTTTAAAGACAACATCTTCACCTAATGACTACAAAACTGTTGTGGAAACCATGCGTGCAGAAAGGAAAGTTGAAGATATAGAAAAGCAATTAAAGGACATGAGGAAGATGTGTGCGGTTAAAGGAGCCTCCATAGATCTTATGGTTGGCTATATTCTGAAAGCGGTGCTCTCATTAATTTTAGTCATAATATCTATATGCTATCGTTATACGCCGGTGATAGTTTTTGACGACCGCTTCAATTTTGCGCCGTTCGGTGGAATAATCAGTTTCCCAACTAGTATTCCAAATGCGATATCGGTCCCCGTTTGGGTGCTTTCCAGCAATGCGGCATTTGGCCTCATTTCGAGATATGTAAATGGTAAATAAAAACACACCTTGTATTCTTTAAAAAATCATGATCTTATAATTGTAATAAAAATCGGACTCTTATTATAATATTGACAATTCAAATATTATATTGCTTGTTATAATTATAACAAACTCGATGTAAGTCAGTGATTTTTTTATCTTTTCGCCTCGAAGATTTGTTTGTTATCCAAGCAGTTAAAATTTACTTGTGATTCAATCCACTTGGCTACCGTCAACAGCAAGGACTCAGATAGACTTCGGCTCATAAGTTGCAAGCTAATAGGAAGTCCATTGCTCGAGAGACGAATGGGTATCGAAACCGCTGGTATTCCAGCCATGTTCGCTGGTTGAGTACAAAAGTCTTGAACGGCACATTGGTCACGATTCGATTGCGAAATGAAATCCTTGTATAGTGGGGCATCTGAAAGAGTTGTTGGTGTTAGCAGAATGTCTACCGGATCTTTTGCGCTGAAGACATTTCGAAAATCTTCAAAAATAAGACGCCTCACTTTCAACGCCTTCTCAAAATATTTATGATAATTTTTGCGCAACAGAAAAAAGTTGCCCGTTAATATGCGCGATTTTACGACATTGTTGAAACCCTCCGCTCTTGTTTGGGCGAACAATTCTTCGGTGCTGCGGTCATTGTCAGCACGATGACCAAATTCAATGCCGTCATATCGAGCCATGTTGCTGCTAACTTCGCACTGATTTAAAATGGAATAGACAAATATCGAGGACGAGGTATTGGGAAGAGAAACCTCGCGGACTTGAGCACCGGCTTGTTCAAGCATATCTGCTACCTTCATCCACGTCTCCAGTACTTCTGGCATAAGTCCGGGACAGTGGTATTCACGAGGAATCCCAATACGAATGTTTGACAGAGTTTTTTCATCGATGTCATGCAGAGGAACTTTTTGGAAAGGCTTTTTAATGGTCGTCGAATCAAAGTCATCTGGTCCCGCAATCGCATTAAGAACTGCAGCACAATCGCTGACGTTCCGAGCAATAATGCCTGGAACATCCATAGAATTGACCAAAGGAATCAGTCCGTGTCGCGGAACAAGACCATAGGTCGGCTTCAACCCAACAACACCACAGTACGAAGCTGGATTGCGAGTTGATCCGCCAGTGTCTGAACCAATTGCACTACAATAGAAAATTTCAATTAGGACTTCCTTTTCACACTTATAGGTGCAGATGTGTTAAACAAAACCTACGCAAAACAAATGCCAGCAGCTACCGCAGTGGCAGATCCTCCCGAACTACCACCAGCTATGCGCCAATTGTCATCGTTAAAGTCTTCACTCCAGACATTTTTCGTTGGGCCGAAAATTGAATCAACAGTCCCGGATCCCATCGCAAATTGGTCCAAGTTGCTTTTACCGATTAAGACTGCTCCGGCATGAAAAAGTCTCTCACAGATTGTTGCATCATAGGCAGGAGTAAAGTGCTCCAACATCCTATTTTGGAAAATGTTATGTAGATTTTATCTATCTCTACTACTACTCTTAGCCATAATTACTTAGAGGCACATGTAGTTGGTATGTTTTTCGTGCAGAAGTTATCCTTCACTGCAATGGGAACTCCATCAAGAATGTCTTTTTCCAATTTCTTTTTATAGCGATATGCTGACTCCTTGGCTTGATGCAATGCTAATTCAGGCGTAAGCCGGATAAACGCATTCAAAGTCTTCAATTTTACCGCATCGTTAAGAGCGTAATCAGTAACGACAGATGGACAAATAGAACCTTCTGCGTAGCACGCCGCTAGCTGCAATTGATACAAATGTCCCTAAGAGTAACAGATGACTCTTTTAAGCATTACCTGTCTGATTCCAAGTTGAAGATGATTCTTCATATCTTCTCGCGTGCTTTAAATGTTGAACTGTTGATAGATGCCGACTTATGTCATATGCTCATTCCATTTACTCGGACGCAATGTTCTTTTTCGATCTAATACAAATAATACGCTAAACTTTTAAGAACACAAGAAACAAAACATGTAATGTCACTGCCATTCCCATTAATGCAATGCTTAAGCAAATGCGAATTACGGAGCCACAGCTGACCAGGCGCAGCATAACTGACACTTCGAAATAATTTTCAACGGCAATTTATTTTTTCACTGACTGAATTACCGTATCGACCTTTTTATAGCGTCGCTCGCGCTCAGCACGAACCTGCGTCAAAAAATTTTGAGCCCACAGGCGAAACTAATGTCGTATTTTTTTTTTGTTTTAGAAATCTGCGCTCGAGCTCCGATTTTTTCTCGAAAAAACGAACACGAACAAGTTTACATTGTTTTTAAACATGTGTTGTTGTTGCAGTTAATAAAAAGCGTGGTAAATCTCCCAAAATATCAAGATCTGTTACAGGGGAAATCCGATCTACCGTTTTTTGTAAGAAAAACCACAACATTGTAATCAGAGGAAATTAATTTTTTTCAGGGTTGTTTGTTTGCTTGTAAGTTTGTCCAAGCGTGTATCTCGACTTATTTCAATCAGAATTTAATTGTACTTGTGTTAAAACATGCAAACTCAGTAAAATTTGTAGAAAAAAGTTAAAGTTCCCACATTTCGTCTATGCTCCAAAGAATCAAAATATGAAGTAATGGGTGCATCGTTTATCATATGGACAATTATATTCTGGTTTCTATCAAGTTATGCAAATGCAGTTTTTGAGCCATACCACATACATATGAATTAACTTCTAAAATTGGTCTAAAGTATTAAGATTATATAAGACTTATGATAAGTTTGTAGTATGAACTACATAAGTTACAACGTCTTATGAAGACGAAAATATTCCTTTCAAGAAAGCTCACTTGAATATTTCAAACCTAACATCTACCATTAATCACTATAATGGCACGTAATGTTGAACTATCTTCTGAGAAAAAGACAATCTTGACATTTATTCGGGTTAAAATCCACCCTATTAGAGCTGCCCCAATCAAGAATGACTTGCATTTTCGACAGAATTCATTAAATCTCGGGAACCAATCAAGCGAGAATTTTATTCTTTTTGACTGGGAAACTCAATGAGCCGATAGCATTGTATCATCAGCAAATGAATGCATATTAAAAGTTGTAAAAGAAAACAGGTCATTGCTGCGTATCAGAAAACGATGACCCGTGTGGCACGCCAGATCATTGATCACATACAAAGCTGAAGTTATACCATTTAATACAAATTTTATTTTACGGTTCCATAAATAAATCTTAATCCATGCAATGTGTAAGTTGAGCGAATGAACATTATTTATAAGACAAGCAGTAGGTACAGATTTATCACATTTTTTCGGAACGCGGTGAATGTTAGCTATTTTCCAAGTTGAGGGAAAAACACCTGTCTTCAGTGAGAGACAAAATAATTTGCTAAGCGGTACAGCCAGAGTTTTGTGACATCTTTTTAAAATTAATAAAAATGGTTAACACCACATTCGAATTTGTTATAAGTAAAAATAAATTTAAATTTTTTTTAAAAGATTTTTGACAACAGAGCGATAAGGCAGTTTTACGTGTTGGCACCACTGTAGCACAATTTTAACCACAAGATGTTGCAGACTATACTACCGACACTAATAAGAATCCTAAAGTCAAACGGATCTGATTCAGGAGAATCTGAATTCGATTCTAGCTCAGTTGATGAAATAAATCAATGATATCTAAAATAGTCTGAATCTGACCCTAGAGCAAAAAGAATAAAGCTTAAGAAAGTTTTTTTTATGGATAAATTGTAAATTGCTGCTGACACAAATGAATCGCGAAACTGTGGAAAATATTCTGGCGGTGCTGAAGACTTCTACAGACAAGAACGTAATTTTAAAGGGTTTGGTAAAGCTACGAACGGATCTGGTTAAAGATCGCAGTGGCATTGCGTTGTTCCGCGATGCTGGCGGCATCGCGCCTATGGTACGATTTTTACATAAGCCACATGAGCAGATTCTTGAGGTTGTTCTCAGCATTCTGGGGAACTGCTGCGTCGATGGGCGCAGCTGCAACCAGGTTAGTTTGTTTGTTTGTGTAGATGACTTGTAATAAATGCTTTCGTTTCAGGCTTTTGATTGCAGAGTCAACGCTCCGCTGACTACTATTTTAAAGAGTATCCCGAACTCACTGATTCAGTGTCGCGCCTGCAGGCTGCTAGGAAATTTGGCCAAAGCCAATTGTAATTTACTCTTGGCATCGCACTGTTCGGCGATTGTACAAGCCCTAATTCAGATAATAGAGGAAAGCGTCGATGTCCAAACACGTATTATGGCCTTTCGTGCTTGTCGCTTCATGCTAGACAATAACCCGTTTCGGCAGCTTTTTCTGAAAGCTGATGGATTTCGTACGATCCTGGATGTTTTAACGTCACTTTTAAAGAACAGCGATCATATGCCAGCAACGACTGCAGAAGAACTATCTACCGCTTCTCAAACGGCGACTACGGATACTGGCGGTCTCAAGAGGAATCAACATCGGGAGAGATATTTCAAAGAGGTCGCTCGCAGTTTAGAAGGTGTGCGTAGTGATATCTTTGACAGAGAAATACTAGAAAGCAGTTCCACGAATCTCTATGAGTATTCCATGCCGATGGCGATACCGGAACTAGAGCTTATCAATGAAATTTTGAAGAGTCTTATTATCCTCTCGGAGTTTCCAATAAATTTTAAAGCTTGGGTGGTATGTTTCACATTAACATTCTTCCTTATCACTAGCATCAGTAATAGAGTCATAACCAACGTGTCTTTCTAGGAAATCAACCATAGAAGCACTTACCTGTGTCCTATTGTATTTTTTGCTTCAGAGAGCAATCCGTACCGTGCGATTTCACTACGGATTCTTTCCAATTTGTCGAAGAATGTGAGCGCTATTTGTACTCTGAGTTCAGCAGATGCAGTTTTTGCGGCTTGCGAGCTGTTAGTCTGCAGCAATATGAGTAAGCGTATTGCAATTTCGGTCGTTTTATAATTTTTTGACTAATATAATTTTGAAGGCAACCCCTTAACTGAAAGCGAGACACGTCACTGCATTAATCTGATTGCCATACTATCGGGGGATGCTTGCAATCGTTCAAAAATTCGTCGTAGCGGAGCTCTTCGCAAACTTCTGGTCATTGCAAAGACGTCCAAGTTGCCAACGGAAATTTTTTCAGTAAGTCAGTTAGATGGGCCAAAAGTAAAGAGTACAGTTACTCCATATCTAATATCGCACCATGCAGATTCTCTACGTTTTGCACAACTTCCAGTACGACAGCATAAGTATGGACTTAATGTTGCATGAGGGACTTCACAGTCTGCTGATTTCGGAACTTAACGCTTATATCAAAGGCAGTGACGAGTATCGGCAAAAGAAACGCGATGAAAAAAGACTTTTATCAAGGAAAAGAAAAGTTCCGAACAATTTTGTAGGATACCTTTGTAAGGTTGGTGCTTATTGGTTTTTCTTCTGCTATTTCCTTTTATTGGTTGCCATTTTTCTACGACAGGTCGCAAGAGCCAAACATGAACCCCTATTCGATTGTGAGTCCCCAAGCAGTTCCCCACGATCGAATGTTTGCCCCTCGAGCCCCTGCAGCTCACGTAGTATGTCGCCTATTAGTGGCACTCTTCTGAGAACGATGGCAAACGATGGTAACGGATACAGCTGCTTGAGATATTCGAGAAAATAATTATATTCAAAATTGCATTCTTTTAGGTGACACAGAAGATGCAAATTCAGAAACCTACTCACCAGTTTGTAGCGACGAGGAAGGCGATGGAATCGAATCGGGTAATGAAGGAGAGACATCAAAAAAGACTGAACCACAAGCTGACACATCAGAAATAATGAAACTTCTCGACGTTGCGAGCAAAGACGAAGAGATCATCATTGAAGATAACATCGACAAGGAATATGACTATGAAGTCAGTAGTCCTGGTTCGGTAGTTGAATCTGTGAAACCAATAAATGTTACATGTATTTAAATTTTAGACATCACTGAGAAATTGCCAATTCGTGGAGACACATCCAATAATGCAATCGAAATAATCGAAAATTTGCTTTTTCGCGTGACACTTATGGAAAATAAACGCGCCGAGTTGGGCAAGCCAGAAACACTTAGTAGTATCATCGAAGCAATTAACATGTTCGGCGTCAGTAATTTCTTCAGCGGATCACTCACAAATATTCTTTCGTAGGTTCTCATCGCCAAAAAGTCTTCTTTATTTGGGCTCATTGCTTTTTTTTTGCAATTACAGCGAAAGTCAGTTCTTTGTTCAAATGATAAATCAAGGTGTTCCGCATAAGCTTTACCAAATGACAAAAGTTGATGATGTAAGTCCTTACAGTGTGTTCCCTCTCATTATATTCTGTGTAAAGATCTTTAGTTAATTTCAGCTGAAAAGTGCCGGCTACGAGTTTCTCGATACTCTCAGCGGTGTCGCCAAATCAAATTATGGAAAAGCCGAACTCAATAGATTGCTCGTGCGCAGCGACGAGGCAAATCAGAGGAGAGCTGCAATTACGGTGGCGTACCTTATTAAAGAGCTTCGTCTTCTACATCAGTTTCTAAACGATTGCAGTGCTCTGGATATTTTGTTAAGAAGTATCCTTAGAGAAGAATGCGACGAATACACTGCCGAAGCTGCTGACGCGTTGACGGCGATGTGCAGGTATACGCTGCTCATAACCATTCCAAAATACCATTGTATTGCATTGTATGTCGAAGAATCACGACAAAACGATCGCGAGCTGGAATCCATCGAGAGCGAAACTAAACCAGCACTTGATACAGATATGCGCTTCATTGTTCACGAAAACGGCAACGGCAACGGCAACGAAGAAGTTCTCGTAGAATTCAATAAAAAGCTGCTTTGTCAATCCAGCGAAGTATTCAACTCAATGTTAAATGGCAACTTTAGAGAAGGCAAAGAAGGTGAAATTCACTTAAAAAACTACACAGCAAATGGCTTGAAGTATTTTCTCAATCTGATTGTACAAATGTCGAAGGATGATGACTCAAAGGCAAACATTTGCCCGGCCGACAATTATCTCTCCCTTCTCGAGTCATTCGAAATGGCCCGCATTTACATAATTCCAAAAATGGAAAAGCTGATTTTCAACAAGCTCGTCGAAATGCTCGACCAGACTAACTGCCAAATCATCCTCGAATGGTCAATGAAGAATTACCATGCTGCGCTCACAGATATCGCCATCAACTACTATCTCTGCTCAAACTTGCCGACAAGCAGTAAAGTGGAACTGTTTCGCAAGGCCGATCACTCGATGTACTCCAGTGAGTGGTATCAAATGATATCCGATGCGATTATGGTCCAGTGTAGTAATTTCTCCGAGATGACAATATAAATGCAACTTAATACAAAAACCTCACATATTAAATGTACGAATGGTGTTTTGAAGCTTCCGAAAAACTTTTTTATTTGAGTTCCAGGAAGACGAAAAATGTAGAAGAAATCATTCTGATTGATGTTGAAAATTTTTAAGTTTCATGTGCAACTTCAGTCGGCTCTTAATTTTTGTTGATTGCTAATTAAAGGCCAATGGAGACACTTTATGACAAAGATTTACTCAACCAACTTTCATTCAGAGATTGACTCAAGGCTTTTGACTGATTCTGATCTGATTCTCAATATAAAGAGGACTGAATGCTCTTCAAATTGGGAATCTGGTTTCTCAGCCCACCTCCACTTTGGGACGATTTACAGACTCTTGTTTGTTAGTTTCTTGAAAGGTTACTTTATTCATTAAATTTTATCAATTTACAATACAAAAAAAATTTTGATGTTGAAAGCATAAAGATAATACACATACAGATAATAAAAAAACAAATTATTTTGTTTTTCGTTTGCTTACAACATTATTGCATGCATATAATGAATTAAAAATATTCTTTTAGACATCATTAATAATCATTTTGTTTTGTTTGATAACTCACAATGAGATTTGAAGGAGTCTGTTACAACGAAACGTTTAGTTGGGTCTCTCCTAAGAATGTAGTTTGCAAAATAAAAACGTTCTCATCAGATTTAGGCAAGTGGCGGGGGAGGAAGAGGCAAATGATCTATAAAAGTAGTAATAAGCTCTCTTATTACTTAGGGTTTAACTATTTATTTATGGATATATTATGTTGTATGTTCTTGGGAGTAGACATTCAAATGGTTATGATTTCATTTTTGAAATTTAATATTGTGATTTTCATTTAAATATTAAATTGTTTTACTTAATTTATTAATTTGTTTTTCATTTCCTCCTTCTTCATATAACATAATATGTATGTAATAAGATTTATATTAATATAATAACTATGTTGCAGTTCTCTGGATAAGTTCGTTCATTAGCATTGACAATTGTCGGAGGAATTTCCAGGATTACGAGTGTTGTTGAGGCGGATCTGATCGGGAAATTCATTGTAAAGTTCAACCTGTAAATAATTAAGAGAACAAATTATTGTAATCTGTTGTCCAGGAAGAATGTCAAACCCACCTCCGCTTCTTGGGCAAGGGCGTTCTTAGCAATTGTCTGAAAAGCTAGCTCAACATTAATTCCCTCCTTCGCCGATGTTTCGTAGTACGGGATGTCGTTTTTGGACTGGCACCATTGCTGTGCCCGCCGTGTGGATACCTGAGACGTTAAATTGATTAGATTAGATAGCTCACGTGTTTAGTGCTTGCCATCAAAACTCACTTGACGATTATCTAAATCGACTTTGTTGCCCAAAACAACAAATGGAAAATGTTCTGGGTCCCGTGGACTTGCTTGTATCAAAAACTCGTCACGCCATGAATCCAGATTCTTGAAAGAGTTTGGCGCTGTTACGTCGTACACGAGCACACAGCAATCCGCGCCTCGATAAAAAGCAACACCGAGTGATTGGAAGCGTTCCTGGCCGGCAGTATCCCAAATCTGGTGTAAGAAGTCAAGCGTTAGTTTATGTTTCCAGCTCTGCACTTCACTCCTCATCACACATACCTGCATTGTCACTACACGATCGTCGACAACAACCTCTTTTGTCAAAAAGTCCGCACCAATTGTTGCCTTGTATTGATTTGAGAATCGCTTGTTCACATATTGGTTCATGAGCGATGTCTTCCCGACACTACTGTCACCAAGAATAATGACCTTTAACAGAGACTTCTTTCGAGTCGCCATAGCTTGGTTTTTTCTTTTAATTGAACGTTCACTGCAGACCTAAAGTTGTAATTAATCTACAAAAGAAATTCAATCAAATTAATTAATTTTATTTATACAATTCATTTAATTTAATAAGCGAGTCATGATGAGTTGGAAGAAATAAAAATCGAATTTATATCAAAGTTCAAATGTTTGCCAGCTTGTCGTTGTTGGGAGCAATATTCTCTGACCCAGCACAAATAAACGCAATTTTATCAGAAAGAAAAAAAATGTGTGTCAACAACGAACAAATGACGCTTTGGCAGTAAGTTTGACATCGGAGGAGGTTAGTTCCAACTCACACTTCCTGGAGCGATTTTTTTTGTCCGACGTTTATTAATTGAACACAATCAACTAATATGGGAGGCAATCAACATCACAAAGCATAAAGCGATAACGTCCACGCTAAGCGTAGTGGAAAACAAAATACAAATATTTATATATTTTTGGACTGATATCTTGATGAAGACACGATACGACTTTAATTTGAAATCAGCTTAAAAAGTGAAATTATATTTGCATTACGTTTTCCGATGCTCTTCCTTCGTCTTTTTATGCAAAAAGCTAATTAAATTTTCCTATTTGGCCTGATGGAAATATCGAAACATAAATATTTGTTATAAAAACCAAATTTTATTATACTACTTCTTTAATCCAGCGAGAATCTGACGTAAGTTGTTTTTCGTGTAAAAAAAAAGAAGGGCAGAGAAGAAAGCATAAAATTACACACAAACACAGCCGTATCATCACGAGGCGAGCAATAAAATGCAAAACGCAATTCGATATTTTTCTCCGCCCTTCCAATCAACTTACTTTTTGTTCACTGATTATTACAAAAAAACAAAAGAATGCATTGATGTTCAAATTTTAAAAGCAAAAACTAAACTGCGAACTACGACATAGGAGGACAATTTTCTTGTTAGTCATACAATCTCAATTCGTCGAGAACAAAGGATTTTTTTCGTTGAATTAGTGAGTAATAACAATTTTTAAGAAATAAACCAACTTTTCTTGAAATCTTTGATGCAGGACACTAAAGAAATAATTGTAATTGCGTTTTTGTAAAATTTACAATTAATTAACACTATTTCTGACTTGAATGACGAAAACAATACACACGGACTGGTGACAAACACTTGCTGCTCTTGCAAAGCTATGAATTATTTGATATTTGATTCTGCAGTTCTGCTGCTGCAATGCTATTGCAGCGACAGCGACGATAACTTTTCGTTAAAAGTAAACCAACACCAATACAATGTTTAGTGTTACCACCAGTAAAAATTCATGAATACTCTTCCACTTCATAAATAACACGACACAACGAAATAACTAGCCAACTATTTAAAATGGCTGACTTGTTTTCGAGACTCGATTTTGCATACATTACGAGCTGAACAGAATTTTGATTTTGGCATCTACATTAAACAATGAACACAAGCGATTCATACTTACATATATGGTAAAACAAATAACTGTCGATGGAATAGTTTTTTTTATAATTCGCGCACGCTTCAAGGGTTTCGCACCCTATTAATGCTCGGCTATATGCTTGGCACAGCGTTGGCGTTAAGGAAGAGGAGGAGAAAAGAGGAGATGTCTATGAGCTTGTGTTTTGAATGTCCGTGGATCATAGTGATGAGGGAAGACAGAGCTTGGCAGAGCATTCCACATACCCGTTGTACGGCTGAAGAACGAATCCCTGAACCTAACTGTACGTCCGAAGATGGACATGAGGGTAAACCGATGAGCATTTATAGCGCCACGAGTATTGCCGTTGAATTTAAGGAGAGGTGGCATGCAGCTGGCATTTCTCTTGAGCTGGTGGAAGAAACGATAAAACAGTGACAAGCAAGAAACGTTCCTGCGGTGTTCAAGCGAATCTATTGATTTTGCTATATTTTCGTCACCGAGAAGTTTTATCGCGCGGTTTTGTATTCTATCTAGCTGATGCAAAGTAGTCTTAGGTGCACCAGACCAGATATGGCAATTGTACTCAATTGTTTCAAGAATAATTTTACAACATAAAAGTACCTTATGCGTGTACCTTTAGCAAAAAAAGAATCACGTTTAAGAAAATGAATTTATAAACTCGTCAGTTCAGCTTAGTCAGCAGAGTTGCACTCCAGTTAATTTTCAAGGCCAACGTACCAGACAAAATTCCATGAATTTAACTTAGGTGCATCGTGAAAGTAGTTTCGCCAGGAATTTTTTCCATTATTTGTATTAGTTTTAGTTTTCAGTTGAGAAATAAAGTGGAAGATTCACCTTCAGCATAATACTTTACATAGTAAAAGGAAATGTTCATGATTACTATACTTCCTTTTACTATTTAAAAGAAAAGAAATCCGTTTTAATAATAATAATATTAATATTTATTTTGTACATTTTTAAATTCTTTAAATAATTGCCAACAGCATGATCACTCCGATTGATCTTGCAAGGATGATATAGCACGCTTAGATAAGCCTACCGAATGGTAAACCTTTAGTTTTGCCTTCTCTGACAATGTCAAACAATATTTTTACCCATTCTTTTAAAAAATAAGGCAACAGCTTTACTTTTTATACAAACCAAAAAATGTAGGGGTGGCCACAATACAACTTTCTTTTACGGTCGCAGCCGTAAAAACATACATTTTTTTTAATTTTTTTTTAAATTTCTTTTGCACTTTTCATAAGTGCGATATTTGCAAAAACTCGAAAATCTGTCCAAGTAAACTGCCACTTACGGTTGGCCGATTTCCGCCAAAATTAACTGGTATCAATTCATGTAAATAGCTTAAATATTGTTACGAAAAGTAGTTAGTAGCAGATGAACAGAGCGCTATCCTAAAAAGGAAAAAGAAAAGTATAAAAACTAGCCTAGACTCGCACCGTAGAAAAATAGGCACTGAATTAGAATTAAGCACTTACATAAGAATTGACTGTAAGATAAATGAGATTACTTTAAATACGAGTATAACCAAAACCTTCTGTACAGAAAGCTCAATTGTTCCGATCATACACAGATACCTGCATAGAAAAATCCCAAACGTTTTTGGATTAGTAATCAACTAAAGAGCAAAATCCATATAAAATTACGTTTCTCGCACTTTGCGACTGCTTATTTTTTGTATTCACATCCCACAAACACAGACGCGTTTGGGATTGGTTTACAGCATTAGGATGCGTACAGTTGGGGTTTCTATAGAGAAGGTTTTGGTATAACTGACATAATTTCAGATCATTCTGTACTGTTCTTGTCAAAAATGTAGTCAATCCTGTTTGTGTAGGTACATGATTGCACATGGAGTTTATTTTTGGAAGATGACCCATTACATATGAGTATGATTAGTTGTAAATAAAAAAAAGTTGTCACAATTTTCTGGATATTTCTGTCTATAAGATTGAATGGATGGATTTCTGGAAACTTTTTAATGATTATAAATAGTACGACGTTGACGTTAATAATAATAATATTTGGCGCGACAGACCATTTTTGAGCACAAATGGAAGGGACCTACAATTTAAGGCCGGATCCGAACGGCGAATTGAGAAGCTTTCCGTGGCAAGGTATTACTATCGGAACGTTTGTCACCCATTCTCGAGAGGTGGGACACCGTGAAAAATAAATGGTGTTACTGGGAGCCATGGCGCCTACTATACGTTTGTTTGCCGTGTCGAATATCTCGGCTCTCTACCAGTCAAAATTTAATGGGACTTGTTTTAAAACAATTGGTTAGCGTTCGGCTTGCGACGGCGTATTTTTTTCATTCATTCATTTCATTTCATTCCTACCCCTGAGGAACCTGAGAAATATACTAAATACTACGCATCGCTATCGATTTTTTTAAGGTTTGCAAAGTTAAATGCGGTTTTTTCAGTCTATATCAGAAATTGCTTATGACTAAAAGACCTATCGCTTGTGAATGAAAGACCTACATTTAATGTTGCATATTATTAGGCTTTTAAGATAAATTAGTCATTAGACTGAATAACAACTAAATATACATACACGGGTGTGTGTAGTCACCCGCATTGCAGAATACATTAGCTTGGGTGCCTACAGTAGTAGAAAGTTTTTGGTATAGGAACTCGTATATCTCGGCTTCTACCAGTAAGAATTTAATGGGACTAGTTTTAAAACAATTGAGATGCGTGTCGCGTGAGGCGCGTGAAAAAATAATAATAAGTTTAATTAAAACTTTAAAAAACTTCCGATTTGTATAAAAAATCTATATTCTTGGATATGAAAATAAGAAGAAGATCTGGATATCTAGATCATTTTTACTCTCTTTTACATAGTAATAGGGAGTAAAGTAATTTTCGAACTCGGGATATTTGCAGATTTAACCATTACCGTATCTCCTGAGTCAGAAAAAGCGAAAAAAAATCTTGTCTGTCTGTCTGTGTCCACTCTACAGCCCGGGATCGATCATCAATACAACATTTCCCGCTCGAATGACAAAATTTAGCAAAATATTTGCTAATAAATAAAAATAATTAAAGCTAAGGCAATATGGATCCAATTATCGATGAAGTGGCTACGAGAGTTCGAGGCCGAAGTCGAACGGACAATTGCAATAACAGTTGGCTGCAGAAATCGTTTATAGGAATTTAGGAATTTGGCAGTGCAATTTAAACAAACAACTCTGATTGGTTCTACCTCCTTGGCCAACAGGGAACTTTAGAAAAATTATCCACCTCACAAATACAAGAACAGAGGCACAACCACTTTGCGACGATTGTAAATGATAACTAAAATTGACACGTACAAGTCGTGCATCCTTAATTGTATAATTTATTGCCACACGGTATACGACCGTTTGATATCTCTCAATTCATATCATCTGATGGCTTAGGATGTGAAGAAGGTGACGACGTAGTGTAGGAGTTATTTCACTCAATACCACATGAGAAGAAGTTGCCACATAAGTACCCACCTAGAATACACCTAGGATTTTATTGCTTCGATAGCCGTGGAGGAAGGATCATGACCATAACGACATAACATATGTATGTAAATATATAGTAGGTACTACGTTTCTCATACATTGCGTTTGTTGTGGCTCTGGACGAGCACACACGAAACCCGCGAAAACCAGTTGATAGCTTCTACTCTCAACTGTAGAATCGAATAGATCGTAAAAGGATGGAAGCGAAACGAGCAAACGGAAATCGTGATTCCTTTGCCGCCAATTTCATTTTCAATCCCTTCGTGGACTTGGGAGACATCGAGGCGACATCGTTCGAGGTACGAGCATTTGTGACCGGCTGTTGGCTGGGTAGTTTCTTTGGTTAAAATGTTTAAATTAAATTATATACCGTGAGATATGTCGTTAAGATTACCACGTCGCCTGCTCGCTTCGCCAGATGAAAATGACATTCTTGTAAGCGATAGTCCGTTGCTAAGGCGCGCAAATATCCCAGCACAGTAAACGTTTACTTTCTGGTGAATTACGTGAAAAATGGCGGTCGATTTTAAGTGCGATTTGACACTTTTGCTTAAATTAATTCGTTTTCAAATGCAGGGAAACAATTCCACGTGAGCTTATAGTCATAATCTTCTCATTCTCTTATTAGGAGGGTGGATTGTGGCCTGACCATGAAAGAAGACTCGGGAATATACAAAATGATTTTATTTATCAAGCTTAATGCACTTCATACACCTGGTATCTGAGGTTAATAATTACACCACCGGTTTTGAAAAAAACGGTTTACAAAAGATCTTAAAAATACGTTTACTGCTACTTTGACCTCTTCATTCGTTGAAAATCTCTGTCTACCAATTGTTTTTTAGGCTGAGGGAAAGATTAAAGTCATGGAACGTTATCAAATTAGGGAATAATTTAAATTCACAGTTATGGATTTTAGTCATGGTTTCACGCGACATATGTGGGCGTATATCGTACTTAACGAAAGCCCGCCATTTCAGTATAATTTTCTGATTGAGGAGGTATCGCACCTAATAGAAGAAAGGTTGTAGGAAAACATTTTTTAAATTTAAATTACTTTCTTTTTGTTAATAAGTAATAATATTCGGCTTGACAGACCGTTGCGTTCCAAAGCCTAGCTTCTCGCGACCATTTGTGTTGTACATGTATATTTTTTGGAAACAAATGGAAGGGACCTACAATTCAAGGCCGAATCCGAACGGCGAATTGAGAAGCTTTACGTGACAAGTTATTACTCTCGGAAAGTTTGTCACCCATTCGCGAGAAATACTTTTGGTGTTTCTGGGATTTGAACCACAAACCTCCTGCTTAGTAGCCATGTGAGTTTCCACTGAGCCACGGCGCCCACTTTCTTTTTGTTAATTAAAGTAAAATGCAAAAATCGTATCTACTTTTATAACCTTTTACCTTATTACAACAATTATTATATTTCATTGTATACTTTTAGGGTAGATATTATGAATAGAATATCAACATGGGCTAAAATTGCGGGAATTCGGTCCATCCTACAGCTTTGAAATATATCTTTTTCTAAAAGTTGTTACTGCAAATGAATTTGTCAAAGGTTTCCGGCTTATAGCCTCTAGTAACCATATACATTTTTATTTATTTTGCTGTAAATAAATTAAAAAAAACAAGAATACCTGATTGTTGTTCATATAAATGGGCGCTTTAAAACTACTGACAACCCTAATCTTTATGCAACTTACCAGACACGTACATAAAACAACGTAATTACAAACTGTCCGTTGCCGCCATATTATAATATACGGTAACAAGGCAACACCTGCCGGGAGAATTATACACCATCGATCGTCCCAATTACATATATTGCGAAAAATCTCGCAATTACAACTTTTTATTACCACATTTTCCGTTAACCCATTAAGCATTGATGAAAAATTATTATCCCGCAGATGGATTTCGGTTGCATTGCTCGCACTAAAGCAGCATTCCGCAAATTTCGAACCATTAATTAGGACCTTATTAGAGCCCCTAAACATCCGCGCCGACTGGCCAATGTGGTCTGTATCGATGTCACTGACTTACGGCTCCACTATTACTGCCAGCAGTTTAATTCCACGCTTAAATAAAAGTAACAACTGCACCAGCCACTCAGTTCATGACGACCAACTACAAAACTGCGGGAAGAAAACGAAGACGAAAAAGAAGACGCCATACAATTGAAGTTTAAGGGCTGGCACTCTGAATATACCTACTCTTATACAATGTACAGTAGGTATCAATGGGTCCAGCCCCACATAGAAGACGTGATCCTCATAATTCTCATGTGCACTTCTGCTGCTCCGCATAGTCTGATGCATCATTCATTCGCTGCAGAGCAAGTAACTGCACAACGTAACCGAAACGCGAAACCAAAAGGATCATCGTCAGTTGAAGCAATAATTATAGTTATTAATCGGCTGTTGAATTGGCTGCTAATTTGCAGTTTAGTTACAAATTCTGGCCGCTGGCACGTAATTATGCGTAAATTATAGCATAAAAATAAACAAAACGCCGCGATAATTCCCCAATTCGGTGTGCGCTGATGCAGTGGGCTGCAGCAAAGTTTGCGCCGGCGATATACTAAGCCCTTGTATCATTATCTCCACTGAAGAAGATTGCTTTTTACAGCGACGAGCCGTCAGTTCGTTCGTCCATCGTGCATTGGTGGTGCTCAGCGCTCAGCATCAGATCATTCATTCATTGTGTAAAGTATCTGCTAATGTGCCTCACCGGGAAGAGAAATTATCTCATCGCATCGCTGGCCGCATTGCGCCCAAATAGCTTCTTGTGGTGAGTGAAGAGTGTAGATCAATGTAGACTCTGCTGTCTGCTGTCCATCCAACGCCATTGCAGCCGGCGTCATCGAAGGACCGGATAAACCATGTACGTGCCATATGTGGGTCTTCCACTGATTTTCCTCTGTGCACTTTCCTCAAGTGAATCGTGGGACACGAAGTAGCCTCAGGGAGGATCGCAAAATGAATACGAAACCACCATCTTGGGTAATTTGTTCATTTCATTTGAGATTTATAAAAATCGAGTGTTAACTTGTCAAACTTATCGTGGTATAAAGTCGACACAATGCAAAGGCGTCTTGACTTTTATCCCAGAAGCATCAGTGCAAAAAGTAAACTATTACACAATCATATATGTAAAGACTTTTAAAACTCACTACACCATCTTTTTATAGACTTTAAAGTCGCCTATGATAGCATAGCCAGAGTAGAACTTTATAAAGCCATGAGAGAAGAGCATGTGTTCTGGAAGCATTGAAGTTGTTTGTAAATAACAGATGAAACAATTTGTTAAGAAATCTGTAGGCTGCATATTTCATTTCATCTTTGATAAGCAAAGTCCAAAGATCAGCTAGTCTATGTATGAAGTATGAGCGGAGCACTTCGTACAACCCCCTCCGCCGCATTGGACATTCTGTTCGACCTTACACCACTCGACATTTACAGCGGCCAAGCTGCCAGTTCAGCTTTTCGCCTTTATGCTATCTCCCAGTGGACTAGAAAAATTAATCGGTCACTCCTCTATCCTGAGTTAAGTCAGGATCTCAGACCAATCAGTTTATCCTTGTTTATTAGATCATTGGAGATAGTTGTATGAGTGTTTTTTCCTTTTAAGTTTAACATTACTTTAAACGTGGGATCTAACTGCAAAAAATACAAGCATCATGTTCTTTGGAACACAATAGAAGTGTCCCTTTTGTGTAAATCCCAAAGAATACGATAATCGATTTTTACTAAGCTTGTGAATTTTTGTTGATCTTGTTTTTAAAGATTTTTAAGTCATATCTGCCGCACCCCTCAGTACTTCCACTTGAAATTGTTTTTTTTTTCAAATTCATTATAATAATAATGTTAATGAAAATTAAAGCCATTGCCAAAGGGTTAATGCAGAATAAGCCGTTTACGCAAGCATTTTAACTTAAAGTTCAGCTGGCATTTAAGAACCGAAGCGTTGCGATGTAAAGTGCATTGCTTGAGCTAGATACTCAAGAACCCTTAAGTGCAAGTGCAGTTGCGGTACAATATCTTGGGGCCTTTAAAAAACAAATTCAAAAGTTTTCGGTTAGAGTGAATTATGGGTACACATGCGGTAAAGTTCCACTTAAGCTTTTACTTGGAGATGCCATTTAAAATGCCTTTTTTTAAATTTGGACAGATTTCTTTGGACGATTAAAATTTTGTTAAATATTTAAAGCAAACGTGCCACCTGTCGACTGAATCTAGTCCTTTCCAAATCCTGTCGACGTACCTACACTCGTACGAACAGTAACCATACTCTAAAGCGCCTTTTGCTCTTCCGTTTTATGCCGCGAATCTGGCGTGATCGGCTGCAACTTCTATTTACGCGTCCCTTCTTGATGAGTTGCGGTATAATTTGTGTGTGAAGTCAATCTGGGAAAATTAGTGGGCGTTCCTTAATCATGACTTGATTGCACAACATCCCCCTTTACCAGTGCACCAGGACCATCAGCCTTCAGCACAAGGCAGCAGAGCACATCACAGTTCACTCAAACATCATCGGATAGAGATCATTATTCCTGATGCTAAAAAGTTCACTCACTGGAGTTCCCCTTTTGTCGTTGCATTTGCAGAAGCATTAAGCTAGGACTTGAACAAACCACCCAAATGCGTGAAAAATACGAAAACGACTGACGGCACGCACGGCATGATGATGACCGACGAGGAAGAAAGACTGAGTCGATGGCTCACGTTATTTGTCGACATAAACATAAAAATCGTGTGCTGTTTATTCAAATAACCGTAATTTAGTTGTGTTAAGGCGCTATTTATTATACTCGTATTATGCCCGAGACAGGCATACAGGGTGATGCAGTATACATAGTTATAGTTTTATATTTGAGCAGCTTGGACGAACCGCAGGACATAATTTCGTTCGTGTAACTAGACTTAAGAATCAATTTAATTCGTGATCGGTTCAGTTCGGCTGGCTGTAATTCTAGTGAGGGACTTTTCCTAAGCTGCCCTCCGGTTGGATGGAGGCACAAAATACATACCTCCCTATACATACATACCTCCCCGATTTCCTATGCGCAAGCCGGATATCTGTCTGTGCTTTCCTATCGCGATATCGCGTTTCGACTTCGTCGGCCATCGTCGATTTATGACTGCGATGATCATGATTGTGTTGATTATCACATGTTAACAAGTTACCTAATAGCCTTCAAGATGCTGTAGCTCCAGAAGTGATACAATTAAGGCGTGCAAGGAGCATTGGGAAGGAGGAGGAGACAGAGATCTTCACGATAATACATAATCGTCAATGATCAATTTTGTGAATTTCATGGTAAACACAAGGCAGCTTACTTAGGACTGAATTCAAGTGATCTACCGATAGTCTGTGATCGTCCTTCGTCGTCGATCAGGAAATATTGCTTCACATCTTGCAAAATAGTTTTGCATTCTATTCCGATCATTAGATGCGATGTGGTAAATAGAAGAATTCAGCCTGCATAGGTAATTGTGCTCAACTTGATCACGTATAATTTTCATCGTGAGAGTTACCTTCCGGGCTTACTGCTATAGATTTTTTGAAGCTGTTTTCTTCGAAGTGGAAGTGCGACAAAAACTACGACCTCCAATATTGTAATGGCTGCTAATTGAAATTGATTCCATAGCAATGCGGGAACATTGTTTACTTACGAACATTTTCAATCAATATTTGCTAAAACAGCTTTAACTAACTGTCAGAGTACTAGCTTTAAATCTTCCCAAATTAAATGTGTTAGGTGTCCGAGTATATATTACTTGTAGAGCCATCATTCGGGGTAAGTGTGCGCAGGGTCAACATCTCCATAACAGAGATGTGGTAACACAATAAATGGATAGAAATATTTTCCATGTAATTTCTCTAATCGGAGATACACATGTGCGCAAAGTTTCAAAAAAATGGGTTAATTTATATAAGAATTATTTTTATATTTTCTGTAAAACTATTTGTTGAAAAATACATAACAAGAAAATAGATAAATGTTAATACTAATGGGTAGTTTTTCTATTTTTATAAAAAACCATGTATATAATAAAAATATCGTTTTTTATGTTGTAATTATTAACTAATTATTAAAATAGGTACATATATATCTAAGTTTAATTCTAAATTGCGTAACTTTCTTCTATAATCGTCCTCTAATTCAAAAGTGTGCCTCGATCGAGCCTACATGTGAAATGAATGTGATTTTGACGTTATTAAGGTACAGTAGAGCCTCGATAACATGAACTATTTCTTTTAAGGAAGTGCATATAATGGAGGGAAGGTCTGGTTTATAAAATGGAAAAAAATACACTAAAATTATTTGATGTTCAATTTCTGGCCACTTTCCACTAATCGCCGCCTTACCGTTTGGGCATTCACAGCTGTCCCTGTTACGGTTTGAAGTCTGTAAGACAGCTCAACCGCTCTTTGGTGACGATTCCGAAGGCTCCTTAGCACCAAATATCGGTCATGCTTGTAGAAGTTGCTTTGGTTGTGACCTCATGGCTCATTTTTTTAAAAAATGTTCTTTATAGTCCAGGGAAGATTCTAAGAACCTAGAAAATTGGAAAATTCGGCAGATTTGAAGCAAGTCTGTAATACGTCATTGGAGCTTTGAAGTTTTATCACTTTCCAATATTGTTAAGTTTTGGCCTATTTCTCACACCTAATTTCAAAATAAATTCTTGACTTTTCTACTAGGGTCCATGTAAATGCAAAAGAAATTCTTGACAAATTGCCGAACAAACAAAACACACAAGCAAAAACATGGATTCCTCGAATGCCTTGAATTTGCACGTGGATACACAGACGTACCGATGGGGAGGTGTACCCGTGTTACGAAATATATGCAACATGCGAGTAAACATCACAGCTAACATGAATGCATTGCAAATTCTTTGACCAATGTGCGAGGTAAATGTGCAGATAACAAATGGCACCAATAAACTGAACTCTTGTCCTGGTCTTCATTGAGAATGGTAAACAGAATTCCAAAGTGCAGCAGCGAAGCGAAGGATTCCGAATAAATGTCATGCTAACAGTGGACGTCGCGAGGTCTCGCTTGGAATTCTACCATAGCCACTCGACATGAGCATCAGCAACAAAAGAGAATTCATACAAATGGTTTATTAATAAAGGAAGAGGGTAGTCTTCTGCACAGCGTACCCGCTACATATTATAGCGCCTCAACAATGATGATGACGATCGAATTCGAAATCGAAATCGAAATCCCCAGACTTGTCCTCGCAAGCTGTAATCCTTTACACTTCACTACACACGCTTTTCGCGCTGTAGAATCACACGTAGGTTGTGGAGGATGCAATTTGTTTGAGTTACGGCGCTTGTAAGCACACTTTAAGGGCCCATTGTATTCCGATCAGCGAGCTTGAGCTGTCGCAGATACCGGCGTAGAGCAAATACATAATACATTTTTATGCACAGTCCTATAGGCTGAGAGGACGACGTACATTGTCCGCCCTTGTCCATTTTCGATGCCGCCGATGACGACGTTTAACGAATTACCTATGCGCCTTCTTCGAATTGGATCTCCAGTGATGGCTGCTGAGCACTGAGCAGTAAGCACGACGGTGGTGATTATCCCCAAACGACAAGAAGAACGACATCAAGTTCCCTCTCTTGACCGTTGTCAGGATCAAGAATAAGAACAATTGCCGTCCCCATCATCATGTGAACTGTCTGCACATACTAATTTTGCTTTATCATTGGTGCGGTGACGCGGCGTCGACGCTCAATAATATGCACATGCATTTTATAGGACAGGTAAATATGTAGATTTGTTTTATTGGGGCGCTGCCACATCGTGCAGCTGATGTGGCCAGAGCAGTAGTCTGTCTGTCTGCTGCTCCTGGTGAGATTACTGGCTGAGCTCCCAGTATAGGATGGGAGCAGTCGTATCAACATAGCACGTCGCAAAAATGCCGTGCCATTCTGTGTGCGCATATGTCACTGAGGGTAAGCGCAGCCTGTGCTTCAGCATGTGCTGATGCTGCACATCCTAGTCAGCGTCGTCGTTTGATGGCATTTACGATAAATTTGCACAAGTCATTTGGCATATGGCTTGGCGCGATCGGCGATGGCATTAAAGCGACACAAGAACAACGAAGGTTGCACTGCAGTTTATGTAATGTCATCTGCTGGTGACATTTAATTCTGTCCTGATGTGGGCCTCTTGTGATGTCCAGCATGACAATCTATTGATCTGCAGTTGGCTAATTTGTGTATTTTGCTTGCTTATGATCATCAATTTGCCGTTGGGAAATGCTGGTATTGCGTTTTGTGCGTTTGATTGGCAAGATGACAGGAATAGTTAAAATAAAAACATGGCGCACATGGTTGTGAGAAGGCCAAATTGTTAAGTGTGTATAGGTATCATCAAAAATCCCTGTATCCAAGCCAAATCATTTTTAAAGCCATATTTTCCCCAAAGGCAAACGATTGAAAATGATCTGGACTTTTCCAGCTCATTGCAGGGTTTTTTGGGCTTAAAGCCTAGGATATTGGGATAGAAGATAAGAATAGTTGTGAATGGTGGAATGGAAAGATTACATACTAAAAAGCAATAATAAACCATGTAGAACGCTGTGCTCATCTCCATCACAGTACTCAAAGACTGGGGATGGTTGCTAAGCTAAGCGCACTCAGTCAAATTTTTAGCTATGTTGAAAACCAAAAACTTGTTAGCTAAGTACGTATGGGTTGCAGTTCCGGACACTTCATAGCACGACACACGAGATCAATGGTCTTCATGGTGAAAATTTAATTTTTTGAGTTTTGATACGTGGAGCTCGAAAGTCTTTTGCGGTACATTGTAAGGTTGGCGTAGACTGGTGGAAATTTTGTAACAAAGTTCCAACCGTTAGACACCCTATTTTCCAATTTGTCTGGCTACCGATTTTGTTCAGCAAGTGCATAAAATGTCGACAGCCACAGAAAAGCAGTGGAGACAACCGCACATGTGTGGGCAGCTACATAGAAACAGTGAGCACAATGCCGCACGTATAAGACTTGCCATACAAACATTTAAAATTCACGCAAGGTTTTTTCCCACATTTAGGTTAAGTGCGCGAAACGTTACCTACAAAGGTTAATTATAAGCAATACGAATAAAAGACAATGTGAATACGTCGGGCCCCTATTGTTGAGCCGACACTTATTAATAATAGTTATAAGTTTAGTTTTAAGTCAAAATTGTATATTTCTTAAATGTTAAATAAAATATCTTAATCTAAAAAAAAAATCCTATCCTACAAAGGTTTCGAAATCCGAGGGAATAGGACTGACTGCCTGACCAGTACCTATTGGCGCTGAAATTAGCAAACATGAATTATCACAGACCTGGCGCCAGAAACCCAAATGACCTATTGGTTGCGTTCCGTATTTAAATCTCGTCAGTGTCGTCCTTGTGTTGAAGAACTGCGGTGTTCCTCTTCACTATCCTTCCTTTTTTTATAGGCATGATTCCTCTTCGATGTCGTGCCTTGTTTTATAGGCCTTTGGTATTCTCCGTCACTCTCGTGCCTTGGTCTTCAGCCTCTTCGCCTTCAAACGCCATCTGCGTTAGGTAAGGTACTTCTTGCTAAAACCGACTCAGTAAAGTAGTTACTCGAAGTCCGTTATCGAACAAACCACCGCGAGTCGCTGATCCTCACCCATCACCACATATTTTTCCGTATTTGGTCTGGTACTTCCCGGCAATTAGTTCTGGGTGTTGGTACATATAGATATAGTCTTATATTTAATGTCAGGTACATTAAGTTAAGGAACAAAAGTAATAACAAAAGGAAGAGAAAAACGAGTTTTAATTTGGAACCCTGGAAGCCGCTGAGCGGTACCTCAGCTGGAAAATAGCATTACACTTATATTTTCGGTTGACCAGGGATGATTTTTCTTAAAATACTTTTTTTTTATAATGTACATACATACACAGTCAAAGATTTGCACTCATATGCTATAAGCACAGCGTCGGCTAAAGGGAATTATGAGAGGAAAGGAGGATATGTTGTTGCATATGTTACTTGAATTTCTGTGTATCATAGAGACATGGAAACACAAAGTCTGAAAATTTATTCCATATAATAAGAGTACAAGTGGCAAGGATGTGTACAATGAAAGCTTGAATACTTTTACTTTCTTTTTACACGCCCATAGACGAAAGTGACTGTTTCGTACGCTATAAACTAGCCTCGAAAGTAGCCCATAACAACACTAGTTATGTTATGATAAAAACGTCTTTTGTTATTTACTACAACCTCAACGAACACATTGCGCATGAGCAAGAATTATCTTTTGTTTGTCGTTTGTGATTTCTGCTTCTCTCTCGATTTAGCAGAAAAACCGGTTTGGACGCGTGAAAAATTCATTTCTTTGTTATTTACTGCAGTCACAGCGAACACACATTCTCACATTTCTGCTTCTCTCTAGTTTTAGCAAAAAAAACCGGTTTGGACGCGTGAAAAATAGCGTACACGACTTGCAGAAAAGTGCTCATCGTGCTCGTTAGTTTGCCGAACTCGGCTACCGCCTCGTTCGTCAAGCTTCGACCTCGCTCCACTAAACTCCACTTTCCTTGCTCGTTCTGTAATATACTATTTACATAGTAAAATTAAGTATAGTAATCATGCACATTTTCTAACTCGGGATTTTTGCAGATTTACCCATTACCGTATCTCTTGAGTCAGAAAAAGCGAAAATAAAAAAATTTCTGTCTGTCTGTCTGTGTCCACTCTACAATCCAGACGGCTGAACTTATCAGGATGAAAATTCCTATTTAAGCTTCTTACATAAATTGTGAGGGGCCAGATAATTTTGACGGAAATCTGACAGCCGGAAGTGACAGTTTTTCGAGTTTTTGCAAATAACTCAAAAAGTATAGCACTTAGGAGAAATATCTTAAGGGCAAAAGAAATTTAATAAAAAAAATAATTTGAAAAAAAAATTAACATAAAATTAACATTTACTAAGATTCCGGTCCCGTCCGTAAAAGAAAGTCGTGTTGTGCCCACACCTCCATTTTTTTTAAATTATCAGGAAGAGAACAAGTATGGACGGAATTAAAATTTGCGAATTGGTAAAGGCTTTATGCCAATAAATCGGAATGAGTTACAAGTTTCGTGCATTACACATATACATCAGGTGCTACAAAATCGGTTTTAGATGAAAACATTTGTCATTACTTTTAAACATCAATCCCTACCAATCAATCTGGTAGTTAATTGGCGTTCTACATTTAATTTGATAAAAAAAAACAGAATTCAGTCAATTGTTGTCTTATCAGTAATTTTTTTCAAAAAGCTATAATAGTACTGACATTACTACCTACTAAGTTTATTAAAAAATATTTACAAACTGCACATGCGTATATACAAGTGATAAAATCTCGCAAATCTTCGTCGAACAACATAATCGGCTAATTCACACTTTGCGAGCGGCACAAATATCATCGTCCATGTTAAGCACTCGTCCAGGCAGTTAACTTAATCAAAAATGTAATACAAAATGCATGTGGAATGGCTTTTGGGTACCGCCGGCCGTACCATACCGTACTCGTTCTGTAGCCTGGGTTCCGTAAAGCTCGCCCGCATGCTGCAAAGGAACAGCGGGAACAATACGGAGGTACGGCGGCTTAATCTCGAACCCATCAACTACCTGTTGTTCTGTTGTCTTTGGCTGTTTGTATAAATTTGTAAAGCCAAAGCGAATCGAAAGGAATACAACAAACAGTCACACTGAATCTTGACAGAACTACTTTGTACGTACGTATTATGGCCATCAGTATGATGCTGAGGAAGTGCATGTGCTGTGTTGGGCCAAACACAGAGTAAACATCTTCGCTGCGCGCGATCTGCGATCATGGACAGAAGAAAAAAAATTGGTAGAAATCGCAAATCCAAGTGCTATTTCGCCGGCACAGCACAAGCGCATCGGGCGAGAAAAATAAACGCGTTTGAGATAAAAACTGATGGCGATGTGCTGTGCTGTGCCTCATCAGGACTGGCACAGGATTCAGGAAGACGCCACAAAAGTGAGAGATCTCAAGCCGAACAAAAGCTCGTGCTAGTCTTTGAGTCCTGTTCGATTCCCGATGTAGTTTGTTGACTGTTGTCGGCTCTTTCTCCTTTTTCTTCTTCTTCTTCATCTTCTTTGGATTATAAACATTTCGAGAATAAAATATAATGAGCTGCAAGATGGCTATCTCCTTGATATATGATTTCGCGAGCGCAGTAATGATTGTTTGTCGTTTGTTTCGCTCTTTGTTTTGTGCACACATTGCGGTGGCAAGCTGATGTTTTACGTCCCAAAGAGTGAAGAAGTCAGAAGAGGGTGGTATATATATAATTGTTATTTGATACACATTGCACTGCATTTGCAAATTGTGGCACTTTTAACCCGTTTCGTATTAACGCACAATTACTTTAATCAAAAAATTGGTAAAATTATTTGGTCTCAGCTTGAGTTCTATACTTCGCTTGGTAACTTTTTATACAAATTTTGCTCGTAGAGAAAAATATTTCACATTATAATACACACATGACAATCAAATTGAAAGTAAAAGGATTTTACCACAAAAAGATATATGAAGGGGTTATTAGCTTAACTCTTACGTATTTTCCTAAGAGAAGCCTTTGAAACCTACACGCATTATTATGTTGCTGCTAGTCTAAGCCTAAGACTTTTTAACAAAATAATGAATTTGCCCATGACTGCGTTTACTTAGAACTTCACTCATACCTGTGCTTATTACCTGTTACCTTTCGCGGTAATTATGATGTTTAACATTTTCTTAGTCTAAGCGGTTATTTATTGGTGTAATTAAAATCTTAACCTCTTTCTCATTTATTCTGCGACGTCGTTCACCCGTTCGTTCGTTCGCTCGTCATGTCGGCTGGCGTGTTGCAACGTTGCACGTCCCCCAGAGGGAAGGTGTATTTGGTCACCACAAGCAAGCGTTCCGTAGCGAGTAGGCTATGTGTGGTTACTAAGAATGGACGTGTTTTTTATATATACTCCTTGCATGAGTATGAGTTTTGTGGGGCAATTCCAGTTCATGTCGCGTCGCTGGAAAACAATTTCTTGGTTACGTGTTTTCTGTGACTAATTGCAAAAATTGTGTGACATTCCTGTGAGAGGGATGGTCGGCGTAAGCGGTATATAGGGTAGGTACAACCGTGCAATGCATATGAGCAAATAATTGCATTGGCGAAGATGCGGGAAGCAGAAAATTGTTAAGCATGCATTGAGTTAGATTTTCGCGCTTAAAGTGGATACTACTAAAAGCGCGAAACCGGAGAGATGGCAATTTATGTGATTTTGTGCACGTTAAGTAGGTTTTGCAATTGCCATTGACATTTTAATCGAAAGTAAACATATTTTAATATGAGGGTATTTTAGATTTCGTTTATTTAAGTCTTCAAGTCCCTGAATAAAGCTCTATTTTCATTCCTGGTATGATAACATACGCCCTTAAATGTCCAATATATACTTTCTTTCACATAGTAGAAAGATAGATAGATTCAAAGACTCTACGAGCGCGTGCGTTGATATCTATCCGTACTACATGTCCTAGCCATATCAGACGTACAATACGTAGTTTCTTGACTGGGTCGATATCACTGTGCAGCTCGTATAATTCGTCATTGAATCTTCTCCTCCAAAATCCATTAACGTAATCGTCCATTGATGTTATGACCAATACGTCGATGTTTGTTGACAGAATATATTTTGTCTTGCGCCCTTATTATCCATTCGATTTTTCGCCGTTTCTGCTCCAAAACTTTCAAATGCACTGGTGGCAGCTCGCTGGGTTCTGCCAATAACATCAGTGTCGTGGACCTGAGAGTTTAGCACAATTTTCTCTAATATGACTTTAAAGAGAGAGTGCGTCAGCTCGTCTAAATTGTTGGTGATGAGTAATAAATTCCAATGCAATAAAGCCCAATCCTAAGTTTTGATTATGGATTTCATTTTGATTGGGATTTTGGAGAAAATTGTAGGAATTCGGTACATCTTACAGCTTTGGGATGTAGCTCTTTTAATTAAAGTTTTATGGAATGTCGCAAATAAAATTGTCGGTCTTGTTCGGCTTATGACTACTAGTTTGTTATAAAAGTGTATGTTATTATTTAGAAGTTTCCTTTAAGAACAAACACAAACAAACGTTTGACTCTTCCAACGACAGTTAATTAGCCCACGTAGGATATGTAGTATAAAGAAATTAATGCCCTCAATCATAATAAAGATCTCACGATCAAGTACTATAATAAAAGCTAAACATCTCATTATGTTTGTTCTCTCGACCAAGTGCTCGCGTATTCCAATGAGAAGCTTAAATCAATATAAACCAAAAAAGCAACAAAATCAAAGAACAGCCAGAACCATCAAAGGAACAAGCAAACGCCGTTAATAGAAAAGAAACAGCACCCACAGGAAACAGAGAAAGGCAAGGTGGACATGACTCACAAAGGAATGGTAGGCAATAAATTTCATCAATTTGGAATGACCAATTCAAAAATTTATTAACGAATTAAGTTATAAGATAATTTAAGCCATTTCGCTTGCGCACAACGCACCATAATGACCAGAGTAATATATCAAGCGATGCTATGGAGCCTCTACCACCGCATCTGATCTTGAATCAAATGTTGCACCATATAACGCGAAACGTTCAGATTTTAAATATTTTGCGAACAAATTCCAAGAATTGAGGTTGAAATCTCAAGATATATCTATGAGCGGTATCGCTCGTACTTGGATAAACGACAGCATGATTAGCACCATAACCGAATGCGAATGGAGGTGGAAGGACCAAACAAACAGCGCGACGACGTTCGTATTCGTATACTTGAAGGATAAAGAATTTAAAATTAATTAAGTTGTCGTTTTGTGCTTTTATCCAATTTATAACTAATATGACACCGATTATACGAAATATGTTCACTAATTAACGGACAAACACCATTTCGTTCGAGGTAATCTCCTGCACGAGGTGTGCGTGAAAGGAAGCGACGCGCCCCGACGGGAATGATGCAAACGATGATCGAAAAGAATCGACAAATCAGCAAAAGATGTTTCGCGCATCATGCAACTGCTGGTCAACAACAGCACAAAAGCTGGCGCGAAAGAAGTCAAAGCACTGAGCTGTATTTTAAAAATAAAATGAAAACTAATACTTTGCACAAAACTGCGATTAACATGTGAACCAGGTCCTAATGTCTGAAAAAAATCCCTACACCCGCTTCGATTCAGATTTAATGTCATCCAAGTGGTCTCATGATATTCATCTCTATATGGTTACGAAAATATAAATATAAATCAATTATCATTGCATTGCAAGGTAAAAGAATTAAGAAATTACCAAAAATCATTGCATACAAACAGGCTCAGTTGAAAACAAATTGCATGTAACAGTTATACGTGTGAAACATGTATAACAAATTGTATATAGGCATTTACCGGAATGTTCTAGTATCTGCTAGATGGTTCAAATGGAACAGAATCGAATGGAAAGGAGTAGAAATGTAGTTTTTGTATAAATACAGCAACTTTGTCGCTTTGAGTTAAGTTATTAATAAGGAAGTGAACCAAGGTAGGTAGGTAGGTAGACTGGTGGTCCACGCTGAGCTTGCGAGGTCCTCAATTAGCGCTAATATGCGCCATTTTGATGCCACAAAACTCGAGGGTTCTAGCATGGATAAGAACATGGTTTTAAATCCAGTATGAGATCAAGTCGATGATCCTGTAATCCGAGAGCTCTTTCTGGTCGTAAAAAAATGGTTTACCCAAAATGCGTTGTCTTGACCCTGCTAGGGCCGGACAACTGCTAAGGAAGTGTATGAGAGTTTCTTTCTCATTTTCATCTTTGCAACTACTGCAAAATTTGTTGTGCGGTATACCCAACTTAGCAGCATGACTGCCCACTGGCTTGTGGCCAGTGATGATAGCCACAACTTTGGCAATATCCTTCCGGGTTCTGGATAACAACTGGGTGGTTTTCTTTTTGCTGAAGGATGGCCACATTGAACTCGATATGGAAGTGAACCAAACAACTTGAAGCGTTGAAAAGTAGATGAGCTATCACCTCTGTGATAACAATATAGACATAAAATAACGTTGCATAGAGTACGAACTTTCGTAAATGTCGCAATTAAAAGAAAAGAAAAGTTCGCAGAATGCTCGAAAAATTATTTTTTTTTATCTAAATTGCTTACAATTGTTATTGTTCTATCGTGATTATTGCATTTAAAAGTCGAATAAAATGAGGAGCATTTTTGGGAAATATATTCAATATACGCTATTAGCAAAGACAAACAAACATTACGTTGCCAGCGCCAACTATGCATCACTTAATTGGATCATTATGAATTGCAAATATCTATATCGAACCCACAAACGAAATTGCAAAAATTTTCCGTCCACTGGCCATTAGTAGAAATATAAAATAAATTGATAAAGAAACATTTTCAGCACTTTTTTTTGTTATCATGAAGGAGAAAAGGATTAAAAATACAAAGAAAAAAATAATAAAGTTGTATCTAGATATCTAAACACTTTTGTTGATTTTTCTGATAATAAAGCAATGGGGAATTTACAAATTTATTAATCCCATTAACTATATAACATTACGTTCAAATGCCATAAGGGACCATTCTTATGTTTAGAACTCGTATTTGCTTATATAAGTAATTAATAAACAAATAAAAACACAGACGGACAGACTGTATATGCAGACCAATTATGCAGCATTTAATTTTTGCAACAAACGGCTAAAAAGAATTCCAACAAAGCAATAACCTATAATAAATTAATTTTTTTCTGTTAACTCAACCTACACACTCAGGAATCACGCTCTGTTCTTGTGACGGCCGGGCGCTTCTCGTTTATTGCCTTCTATCAAAACGCAGTGTTAAACTTCGAAGCGTTGCAAGGAGCGATATTTAAACTAAATCCCAAGATAAGATGTTTCACGGCAACACAAGGAACAAGGAGAACCACGGAGAATCGCTTTCGAATAAATCAGAAGGCGATAAATAAGGATTTTGTCTCGTAATAACTCAGCGGGAATCATTTAACATGCAATCATATCGAATCGACGAAGAACAACACTAGGCATGCTGGACACTGTGATCAATGCGTGGAGTAGGTGCTACAGAGGTATCTACTGGATTCGAGCAAGATACTCGTATACTTCTCCTTCTAAAGAACTCGATGATGAGGTCGAAAAAGACGAGAAGTGTAAAGTATAATAACATCATCTTCACACCCAGACGTGCAGCAGCAGTGCAAAACCCAAATCCAATCTGGCGGGCGCACAACAAGGGACCAGACTATATCATAAAGCCATCAGAGAGATTTTCATAACATGCATTTTTCGCGCCTCAATCTGGCATTTTGCAGTGCATTCGCGGGAGGGGGCTCGCAGCACATCTACTGATGTGAATATATTAAGTAAACAACAGACAGATACTAACTAGACACCTTTTGGAGTAAGCCTGAGATTTTGGGACGCGCACGAAGACAGAAGTTAGCTCGAGCTGGAGTTGCAGCAGTCTGACGCTGTGTTGTCTTTATCAGCCGAAGATTGACTATTTCATAATGACTTTTTTCGATTTCGTTACGAGCTCCAGCATTGAGTGACGCTACGGTACACCGCGTACCAGGATCATGCATTTTTGTGAATTATCTGAAATTTATGTGCGCATTTCCACTAGGATTAACAAGGAGTCGCTATGATGTGGCGCTGCACTTTTCTTCTGACACACTTTGAAGCTCACACTTCGGACACTTATTGTTATCGTTGGTTGGCCGTTTAAGTTAGCTATGTTATATCTTTCCTTTATTGCAATTTTGTGCGTGTATGATTTTCTTCATTTAGCATGCATTGGAGTTACGCATTTTAGGGTAGAGTATGGGGTATGCGGTTCCAATTTCTCCTTACATTGACGTCAACGACGACTTAAGAAATGATTTGAGTCAACAGTGAAAACACTGTTGGAATGTTTTTTGACAATTATACACGTCTCGCTTTAGTTGTCCCGCGGCATTGTATACAATTTTTTCTATAAAATGTTGCACGAAAGAGATTTCACTATGCGGAGGAGGAGGAAGTAAGCAACTGGGTATCGGACTCATTTGTACGCTTGTCAAACACTTGATTAGCTGCGACCTGTGTAACTTCCAATCTAGAATAAAGGTCGAGATAAGCAAATTAAAGCATAGACCTGCACCGAAATATCACACCAAACACGATAGCAGCAAAAGCGCGCAACCGTTCCCTTATCTGCTCACAATAAACAGACCTATAATATTACCATCATTTTAATTTTAAAAAAAAATTAAATAAAATGTAAAACTAATTAAGTTTTTCACCGATTATAGACGTTCTGGTTTTTTTTTAATTTTTCTATTTATATCTCTATATATAAAAAAAATTATCTTGCATTTACTGCAAGACAAATTCGATTCGATTTGAATATAACCCGTGATCGGTCTAATTTGGTACACAATTGCCTAACCCTACCGTATATTATGTTAAAATCAATTTTA